>WIQG01000052.1:0-600000 GCA_014925785.1 Mycena galopus ATCC 62051
GAACAGAGTCCGGAGGGACGGGAGGTGGCGTATCGGGTGGAGGCGCAGGCTGGGGTGCGGGTCCGGAGGCCGGACGAAGGATCGGACGAGGAAGCGGAGCCGTGCGATGAGCCGGAGCCGGACGGACGGACGGACGGACGGACGGACGGATGGACGGACGGACGGGCGGTTCCCCTGACACCACTCTGGACATTTATGAAAACCAATCCATAATATTGAGATCTATCCAGAGCATTTGGGGCATTGGGAGATATCTAGGGCAAATTACCATCTCTCTTGTGTCTAATCTAACATTTCTTTTTTTTGTAATCTAATGCTTGTTGTTCTTCTCAATCTAATGCTTTTTCAAAAACCTTACATGTCCATCCAAAAATATACCCCAAACCAAAGTTGTAGAGCTCATTGAGCTCTACAAGAAGTGTCCAAGGCAATTTTATGATCCACAGCTTCGTTAGCCCACAAAACACGAAATAATTTTCAAGAGGCAAGTCTTTGCAGTTGCTTATTGTGGTTAGACACCTCCACCTGCGACATGTACTGATCAGAAACTTCCTCTTTATAGTCCTGTTAGTCTACTGGTTATGTTGCTTGATCTTACATTTTGCCAAAGCGCGAAGGTCGCGCGTTCGAACCCTCTAGAAAACACATTAAAACAGGTTTTTTACATTATGTCCAGTTAACTCAGTATACTGCAGTCAGTAGGGGAGTTCACGGTAGGCCGTATTTTCTCGTTTGTGAGTAAATATATTCATTTGATGGGACGAATAAAACTGTCGTTTGTGGAATATATCCGTGATCACCCCGTTTGAGTCCAAGATATATTTCTATAGCATTTATTCCATCTGCCAGGCACATACCCTTCTCACAACATTCAATGACCCCTTATCTGCAACATTTGGTCATTGGATAGTACATATCCTAGCTAGTACAAATTCTTCTCTCCATGATGCCCCTGAAAAACTAACTGCCAGTGGACATCACAGCTGAGCTTTGGACCAAACAGTAGCAACCTTGTTCATGTCGGCCACTGAAGAAGGCCGATGAGCTTCGCGCTGCTTGATGGTGGCAGCTTCGGTGCTCTCGGCTATGGTGGCAGTGGTCGAGGCAGTCACGAATCAAGCAGATATATATATTCCAAAAATGTTTATTCCACAAACGAGATTTAATCTCGTTTGTGGAATATCTTTTTTTGTAAAAATAATCATCCCATCACTCGAATATATTTATTCACAAACGAGAAAATACGGCCTACCGTGAACTCCCCTAGTTTTAAGAACCGAAGCCAATCCTAAATCTCATTAATTCAATGTTGTTCAAGTGACCACCAACAAGTCAAAGGTTGTTACTCTATTTTGTCTATCTACTATGACTACTATTTCTGACTAGGAACCTGGCCACACTAGGAACCTGGCCACTTGTCAATTATATGCCTAGGTGCTTATGTATCTGGCATTTTCGTACTTGAGGGGTGGAATACAACCTATGCCGCCTGTCCACGTCAATTTTCGGCCGAAAGTGATGGGTTGATGTCAAGCGGTGACGCGGTAAATGTCGGGCCGCAGGGTGAGAAAATCAATTTCTTATCTCCGAGCGGCCATTTCGCTCCTTTCTCCACTAATTCTTTGTCAATCTACGACTTTGGAGGCTCGTTCTTTTGCCTTGACTTTGGGCTACTCTCTAGGTATGTAAGGTTCTCTCCTTCCTCACTCCTTCAGTTTTAAACTCCCGTACATGATTGATATCCAAGTTTGAAGACTACATCCGAACGACCTTGATAACGAACGACCCTTGGACGCTCCGAGTCCAAAACTTGGCATGGCTCACCTTGATAAGTGAAACCTCAATTATAATCATATTCCAGAATTTTACTTACATTATTCTATTCTCAATGTGTTCCGTACACCATTATCACCCTATGTTTGGTAGTTTCAAAATCTAAATGTCGGGTTCTCTGGAGCATGAAGCTGGAGTAGAACAGCAGGTCTTAGTATGTCAATTGACTTCTGATAAACCTGCCTGCAACATATTTTGGTTCAATTCATCCTCTCACTGGCACACAGGCCTTGTTTGTTTGGCAGCTTGGATCCCGCTGCTCATACCTCTCATTGGAAGCAGTTGGTTCCACCATTTTCATCGTTGATATGTACTGTTTTAGTGTCTATAATACATCAGTTATGTCCCTTTAACATTATTATACATTGCAAGTCTATCAATATACCCCGCAACACTGGATTTGCGCGGGTGGCCAGGTTCCGTGTCAATTGCCTTTTTGGGACCTCTGACGGAAATAAATTCACCACGTACTCAAAACTCTATCAAATTGGGCTAAAATAGCGTCAAATTGTCCACACGATGTGCGCCTAGAATATGGAATTCTCAGATCATGAGGAAGTCCCCGGAAAAATCTGTTAAGAGACCAAAACCTCTAAGGTGCCCAGGTTCCCAGCGCAATATAGTATGAGCTGCTATGACCAGTATGGTTATGGCCACTATGATAGAGGATACCTATGACAGGCTATGAGGCCAAGGTACCCCCTCCCACCTTACTATGAGGTTGGTTGATCTGCTATAAGAGCTATGTCGTCTATGTGGGGCTATGTCACTATGTGGGGCTATACGGCAACTTTGTGTTTTCCTGATGATGCAACAAAGATCGGGATGGTAATCGTCGTCAGAATTTTGCAGATGAGCGGCATGCGAGATTCCTAAGTCCAACTAGAATATCGGGGGTTGTGTTCAAAACCACATTGACTGGCCTTGATGCGGGCAATCCATGTAGCATTCATTATTCCACTTGGATCCGTGCACCTGGGATCCAGCCCCAGTAGGAGCCCCAGTGAACACAACAGCGCACACAAGACAGCCCTTGCCGAGAACTGAAGCTGGCAGAAATTCGAAGATAAATCACACCCCATGAATAGCTTGCACAGTGTGCAGAGGATGAACCTCAAGGTGACAGAGGGAAAGAAAGAGGCACCGTGGGAGCTTTTCCCTGGGTGAATGATGCCGGCCTGCTTTAGCCGCTCCTCACTACGGTCTACCACGTCCAGCAAAAAATTTTAGCTCTCTCCCTCAACATGACCTCGCCAATCCTGGAATGGCCCCAGCTTTATTCCAGCTCCCAATACCTGTGTTGTGCTCACAAAGTCCTGCGGACGATTCTCTGCTGGACCTGGCTTCAAGCTTGTCAACAGTCGCGCCAAGGGCTGCATGCCGGGAAGTCTTGCATTGTTTGCTCGTCTCAGAGCTTGCTCTTCTCCAAGCAGTACTGCTCATCTCGTCCAAGCACTACCCTGAGTAGTCATCTATTGCACCCGCTCTGACGGCCGTAAGGCTCCAACTGTTTAGTTTAAGTTCATGATTGGGCATAAACTAAACCAAAACCCAAAGAAAAGGGTTTACAAACTGTTTAAATAGTATCTAAACAGTAATATTTGCTGTGAAAAAATAAAGCTCAAGATCTGGGACTCAGAAAAGCTGTTCTGACATTAGTTATTGGGTTAAGATCAATTAACAGCATTGTGAGGTGTCTAGGCGATGTATTGAGCAAAAGAGCAGGCAGAGGTCAGAGCCTTTCCCAATCCGGTAATATCAATCAGACATCCCTGATTTCGGGCCGGGTTGCCGACCTTGCCGAACTCGAATCATCAGGGATGAAGCTCCACAGACAACTCTTCACACTGCAGACACAATTGCAGGTGCTGTATCACACCCAAAGAAAACCCGGCTGGAAACCAGCTAACAACAATCTATGGTTCACGTGAAGTGATCAGTCGGAACTGACCTGGAATTCAGCTGGGCTCCAGAGTACCAAGTGGATAGACAACGGGTGGATCCAGGCTCCACCTGGTTCCAGCTGGAAGGGAATACTGTATATCAGCCATATTATTCTTCATTATCCAGCCATGTTGGTGGCCAGTTCTTCTCTTGGGATTCTAATTGTAGATATCTGAATCAACACAATGTTCCAGTCAAGATCAATTGTATGATACATTATACATATGTAGGTGGCTGTGCATGAGAGGAAACTAGAGCAGACACGGATGGATTAGAAAAGCCTCACGCAATGAGATTACGAGACAGGAAGTTGACGGCAGCATTGCCTAAGCAGGCCTTGAGGTATCTTGAAATGAAGCCACCAGGAACCCAAGAGAAAGTTAAAAAGGAGGGGAGGGGAATTGCGCAAGACGTCTTGGAGAAATAAGGCATCTTTGCAGTGGCACAGAGATCTTGGAATGTAACACCAGAGTATGCAATAAGATTTGAGACACGGAGATCTTGACAAGTGGCAGTCCAATACGACAAGTTTTCAGTGAGGACGAGAGAATATATTTGAGAATGAGTGGCATTGAAGTGCATTGATGGGTATTGCGAACCTAGGTTGATTGAACTTGGGCTTGAAGAAAGGAGAGAAGAGCTTCAAGTTAAGGGCTTGGTCCTATATGAATGTGGGCCACAGTAATTGTACACAACAGATTGCGCCAGAGGTGGAGATGGGAGAATGGAAGAAAGGACGTCAAGCGCGTGACCGTCACAGTGCTCAAAGACAACCGGACAATGGGCGGAGTTTCAACGACTGAAAATTTTTTCGTTTGATTGGCTTGCGACAAAATTTCAACACTTGGGTCATCATTTTATAAGTATGTGGGCCAGTCCCGCAGGTGCCAAATGACAAAGATGATCAACAAAGTTGCTGGATCCCCGTGGCGGCGCCGGGAAGATTGACTAACATAGGTTTGAAGTTCGACTCAACCACCGCCGACTCGGATTTGACTCCCGCTTAAAGTCTATAGTAATTGTATATCCAAACATTTTCGACTCATTACCTCCCAAGAATTGTGGCATTGAATATTCCCTCTATCTATCTGTTAACTACCCAAAATGGTCACCTGGATTCCAGCTCTTATACTTATAGCTACCAGGTGGAATTTCCAGTGAGACGACCAGCTGGAGTCTAGCTGGAATCTTGGTTAGACCCAGGAAACTGATTTTCCTGGTTATAGCTGAAACTCCCACCTGGCTTCTGACTGGGTACCATTTGGGTGTGTAGGTCATAAATCACCTTGAAGACTGAAAAAGGTTTAAACAGTTTAGTTTTCGGTTTACGACCTCTTGTAAACTAAATCAAAACAAAAACCCTTTGATTGGTTTAAAACTGTTTATAAACCAAAACCATTGGAGCCTTAACACTTATGGACGTTAAGAAGGAAGATGTTTCTCTCCAATAATTTACAGGCACTATATCTGCCATACAGCTGACATCTGCCTTCCACTGCGGGTCCCGGTGCACGAGTCGCCATTCCGGCTGGGGGGCATACAACTGGCCTACTAGTACTCCTTCAGTGCTCTGTGATTTATTCCTGGTAGTCAGCTCTATGTTCTTGCTCGCTGATATTTCTGCTTGCTGTTTTTACATGTCTCGAACATTCAATATAGGAGATGTACTGACATCCGAGATCTCATTCTCCCGTGCTTTCTTGCCGTGAAACTTCTTTCGCTCTGTCATCACCAGTCTTTACCAATTGCAAAATTTATCACGGAACACTGTCTTCGTCTGTGCCACTGTGCCGCTGTTTCTCTGTTCTCCGTTCACTCATAAACTCAGTGCCAAATGTTCTATCTTTTAGGATACTGCGACTTGCACTGGAGGCTGTGGTGCATGCCCCAGCTGCTGGTTCTTCCTTTCGATCCACATTTCTTTTGCTTCGCTCCCATGGCCACCGTAAGTCCTTCGACTGGCCAACATCTCTTCGCATCCTTAAGGGATGCACCGGCCGCAACTTCTCAAGCCGAGACGGTTCCGGTGCTAAACTCTTAGCTGAGCTCTCATGAATACTCCACAAGTGTTCTCTTCCTCATTTTGGCAGAGGCTGACATGTTATCCTGGTTGTGAGGGCTGCAACAGTATTATGTGAGTTGTTGAACATTAATAGACAGACCGTGTCCAGTGGGCTAGACGGAGGGGTCTGCAGAGCTATGTCAGTCAGCTAGGTCTAGGAAGAGCCTGAGCACAGTGAGTGTGGGATGATTGTTTGCGATGTTGACTCGCATCCAAGACGCAATTCACCTTCCCCATCAGCATAAAGGTCTTGTTACAAGTTAATTATCATTTGCGTTATGTATCATATCATAGTCGCAAATATTTCATTGGCAGTTGTCATACAATGGCGGAGCAACTTTTGTTTTTTGCCTCAAAGAAGAGGGGCTGTACGGCCTGTACCATGGAACTTCTCCAGGCCTGCCAAGATTCCCTGCACCCAGGTTGATGCCCTGACCTGAACCAACAGCTCCGTTAATGCCTCTGTAACCTGTGCTCTTGCTGCAGCATCATCCAGCCACTTTGGGGACTGGTTCGAGCTCCCAGTGCCACCCCATGAATATACAGTGAAAATCTGACATTGCACAAGCACCTCAAGTAAGTCCCAGCCATTGGCCCTGTGTAAATCATGCATGACCTGCGCAAATCGAATTTGATAGCTGTTGTGGATCATGCAAGGGGAAGAACACCCCAGATATTGTAGTGTTTCCTTAGCTTTGTAGGGAAGCAGAGGGGACTCAAGACAGCATCCCTGATGACAATCCTCGAGAAAAGAGATGGTGAGAGCAAGTTGGGCTTCCAAGATGCGCTGGTTAAAATTTTGTGTCTCCTCTGAAGGGGATGTTGTGTAACCACCCTCAACATAAATCGTCTTCCGCGGGAATTCTGTAGGAATTTCGTCCAGCGCATTGAAGGCTGTTTCAGTGGGCATCAGAGGCTTCAGGATCGAAGGGTGAAGAACCTGGGACCATAATGAACTCCGGAGAATGTTCATCTTGACCAAAGCAATAACAGAAGTGGTCAATGGAGATGGCGGCAGTTGAAGAAGTGCCTCGAGTACATCCCCTCCAATAGGTAGCACAAATCCCTGGTGAAATATGAGTAGACGCCAGACTGCAACCAAAATGCGGTCAAGAGTTTGCCGAAACAAAGTGGATCCCCCTCTAAATGGTGTCGACAAGGTTTGCGTGAGGCACTTCCAGAAGTACGTGGCAATGCAGGTTACACGAATGAGGTCTGTGAGGACTGCATCTGTCTGTGATGCGATGTAATGAATGATAGCCCCATGAATACAGATGGCTGTTTCCGGCCGCCAAAGCGAGACAAATGCACAAATTATAGTGGCCATGTGATTCTTGGTCAGATCCGGTTTGACTAGATGACCGTATGCAGCCAGCTCCAGGAGTGTCTCCACATAGTTCATCAAAGGCTCATCAAGGTCAAGATTTGGGGTTATGAGGGTCATCATTGTTTCCCATTGGTACGGAACGGAGTTCAAAGACCATGCATCACTGATGAAATTGAGAGGGATGAGATAGGAGAACAAGAGGCGAAACTTCTGCGCAGCCTGAGCAAATTGTTGGCTGTTCTCATTTGAGGCTTTCAGAGAGTTCCAAAGGCTGTCATTCTCATATGCTGCACCTCCACTACCCCACAGGCTCCGGAAGTGGAAGCCTTCGAGGAATATATAGGAGTGAATGGGCTGCAGGTCGGGAGATTGGCCATTTGCGATATCTGCCTCGCATTGTGCCAAGTGGTGGCTCACAAAGCAGAAGTTACTCCAGTTGAGTAGAGCAATGATGGAATAAATATAATGGTGCATCCACTCCGGCGACTCCGGCGAGTCAAGTCCATTATAATGAGGTATGGAGTTGGAGTATGCAAACAGTTCAAATTGTGCAATGATTGGGGACTTGGACAGCGCCAACACACTAGAAATTGCCCACAAGGCTTTCAGACAAGAAGTGGCTCGACGCTTCGCATCTGCAACTGAGAGGAGTCCATTTTCACAGCTGCCCAGAAGGTCCACAATGCGAGAAAAGAAATGAAGGTCGGGGGTGTTCAACAGCGTGAGGATGCGGTCACTGTAGGCCGGACGCATTCCATTTGGACCCCACAAAAGATCCGGAATGGCCTCGACAAAAGGCTCCAGTGCGTTCTCGTCTGTAAGGCGCTTGAGGGTCCAGATGAGCGCTTGCCGATCGCGTGCATTCCGTGCAGGCGACATCTTCATTGCCTGCTGTTCTATGGCCTCTGTGATGGTCTGCATTGCACAATCATCGTCTTGAACCCACGAGTGCCAGAGGCTCCGAATACGATGCCTGAGAACCCAGCAGGCGTTTGTAAGAGGAGTACGAAAGGGAGAGTCCAGATGCCATAATGGAGCCAAGCTCAGAGCTGAGTATATGCATACGACGATGCCCAGTATTGAGGCTGCCACTGCTGTGACACCGATGTTGATAGGGATAAGAAAGGCAACTAGTCCTGCGAAGAAGAGCACAAGCGATGCATGGAGGAGGAGCGGGATAATGTCGACAACAGTATGCATGTTGAATTGCTTCAGGCCATAATACAAGAAAGAGAAGATGCGCGCGCGAATAATCGGCGAAGATCGCATGTCGGCTCTGTGCAAGAAATCGCGCGCCCATTGTTGGAGAAGTGTTGCAATGAGTGCGCAGGTGAGGCTAAGGCCCAGGCTGATGAACCAGAGTATATTGCATACAAGTGACGCCACAGGTGGTGTGAAATGCGAACTCGGTGCAAGGTGAGCGGCGATAGTTCCACTTGTAGACGCGGCAAGCTGCTGCGATATTTGTGTCAAAATTTGCACTGTAGCATCTCCAGTGTCAGGTGTTAGTGTCTTGTAGCTTTCGATGATGAAAGCTGTGAGGCTGGCGGAGAAGAGTCCCGCCTTTCCGTTTCTCAATCCAGACCATCCAGAAATGTGGAGGGATGAACTCACAAATATAAGCAGTCCCTCCATGTCGCTTTTCCAGCTCTCAACAAGCGATTTGTCATATTTTTCAGCTTCCGAGACGTATACTGTCCACAGCTTTGCGGCGGCGGCTTCTTCCGTAACACCGGTATCTGAGGACGATATCAGCGATCCTCGGACCTCACTCGTATGAAACGGCGAGAATACATTGGTTAGGAAGGCCGGGATCCATTTCTTTTCTGTCGGTGGCGATTGGGAAGATGTGGGAGCAGCCCGCCAATAGACATGTGGTTTTGTCGTGCTTAACAGCAACGATCGATCATGATGGCATGACTGATACCGGGCCGCTTCTTTCCGAGTCTCCCTTCCGCTTCCAGCGCAAGGGGCACCCGTGAGTGAAATTCTATACACGAGGTCGATTTTGGGTGTAAACCACCCCTGGAAGACAATATTTCAACAACCCAAGTTCACCCGATAAACGGCTGGGGAGATATGGGGGATTTTATCCGAAAAAATGAAAATAAAAAAAGGAATATTTTTCTACTCACAAACGACAATTCTGAGCCTCACTATGACTGATGGTCACAGAATTACTATGTAAGGAGCGTGACTTCCTTTATATAGTAGGGTTATCCCTGAGCCAATATCTCTGCAACGGCTGCTCCGTTTCACCTCATTTAACCACATATGGCTTTTTAGACGTCCTTCGCATCCAAAATCAACCTCGTGTATAAAATTTCACTGATGGGTGCCCCTTGTTCCAGCGAGTTTTGAGGCTCTCTCTCAACTCTCTCCTCTGACGTGGACTCGTCAATCCTGTGATGTCCTAGACTTTATTATATGTTTAGTATCTGCGTCTTGCTCTCAAAGTACCCCGGACGACTTACTCCCAACCTCAAAAGTCATTGAGTCAAGCTTGTTTCGTTGACAGTTGCGCCGAGTTGAGCTCTCTGTCGGCATACCTTGAGCGCTTGTTTGCTCGTCTCAAAACTCGAACTAGCCGCACTTTGTATTTTTGTGGCGCCCAAAGGCACGTCGCCTCTATAATCTTTATTTTCTCCAGCAGTGGCGCTCATTTCGTCCTAGCATTACCTCGTCCATGCGCGAACTCCCAATCTGCCTCGCGGATGGCGCCATGAACCGTCGCTCTTGGCCTTGGAGGATGGGATGAGATAGCGATGTGAGTCTCGCTGCCTTCAAGCCCCTCCTTTCAAAGAGGAAAATACCGAATCCTAATGAAAAATCCACACAGCTCCCCATGGTCACCCCACGATTACGCGGTTGAGGTAGGGAAAAGGAATATCAGCGGGTAGACGGTGAGCACTCTATCCTCCCCTTTTTGCTTGGTATGCAATTACCGGCACCATGCTTCTCTTTCTCTTTCATCTCGTAGATATTGTTCAACTGTTGATCCTGACCTCGCTGTAGTTGTATTTTCAAAACGATTTCTCCAGCTCCCCAGTCCGTTAAAATGCACTATCAATCTGCCGAGCATGATTTTAGACGTCGACGAGCTCAGAGGAATACGGCGTTGTTGAGTCCTTGATTTTAAATTCAAATTCAAGCAGAGAATTGATTGCTTGAAATAAATATAATTTCTGAAAATGAGGAGACTGGCAAAGCAGAGAGCAGATTCAACAGAATTTGATTGGGCAGTACGAAGTCGGTCTTGGATACCCACCTGCGAAATAAAACAACAATGTAGATACACAAGGAATTGTTTGATTACTGACAGAGACTGGAAAGAAATCTTGCGGGCAAATCGATGGAATATAGAAGGTGCTCAGCACAAGTTCAGCAGAGGAAGGAGCCATAAGGTTGTTGAAGTGCAATGAAAGCGGCTACTTATGTCGTGGAGATGACTAATAGCATGAAACTCGAGAGTTCCGAGAAGCATGCAATGCCGAGTCATGCAGCAAAGATCAAAATTTTTGTTAGCGAAAATTCCAGAGGGGCGGCGTGCAAGATTACAGAGTTTCTGGCCTTGATGACAGAAATCCCTGTAATATTCCTTATTTGAGTTGTACCAGCAGCGCCACGCCAGTAGCAGCACCAATTGAGCACCAAGAAAAATATCGTGTGCCGCGGCAGCAAAGGCCCAATCAAGTTGCAAGTTGCAACAGAGCACACAGAACCCTTACTATACCTAGAAGGTCGGAAAAGGTCGAAACTAAATGGGCTACTCTTGAATGGCTCTTGCAGCGGGACAAGGTAGCGGAGAAGGCAGTCGCCGTGGGAACTTTTTACATTACGGAATTGATACCGGTCCGCTCTTGCCGCTCATCTCTACCGCACACTGCACGTTGAGGCTCTCCCTCGACGGATACTTCTTCCCGATTCCGCGATCGCCTAGCATCTACTACACCCGCTAATGCCTGCTCTATGTTTTCAAACCCCATCACGATTTTCCGGCTGAAACCTAAAACCACTCGCTTCGCCAAGGTTTCGCTCCCTGCCTCTAGCCGACCGTTGCGCCGAGTTGAGCTCTCTGACGGCATGGATCGAATACTTGTATCGTTTGCTCGTTTCCGAGACTATATCCAAATGGGCTTGATTCGTTGAAAGGTACGCCACCCGGCCGCCGCAACAATTATTTCCCTCCAGGCAATGTCGTTTATTGCATCTTATGGCTAGCGATCCGTACTCAAATGGGACGTAGTAGTGTCCCGGCATGAAACCATTGGAAACCACGGAGTGTCGGTTTGATCTAAGCCGAAAATTACCATTACCCGTTAAATTCCCCCATTAGCTTGCCGAGAACGAGTTCGGACGAGCGGAACCCGGTGTCAAATCTTTTAACGCAACCTCAGGCATAGAATCGGTGACTATAAACACGATAATGAAGTGAAATTGAAAAAGACAGCAGATTCAATAGAATTTGATTAGGGAGCAGGCCGAACATCTCAGAGTCTTAGAAGTTGGACTTAGAGCAACATTTGCAAAGGGTACAGAGACGATTTTGGCGAGTAATTGCTTGACAGAGCCCAGATAGTCACCCGTAGGAACTTTCGAGGGTGAATCGATGAACAGTGATTAATAGCACGAGAGTGGCGACAAATAACGAATGGCTATGGCAAGGTCCGCATGCGCTGGTTTTGGCGTCAACGAAATTTGCAAGGGAACGGCACGCGAAATCGAAGTCCGCCCAGTCTCCGCAAAGTATCCGAGGTTACTCAAGAAATAGATCATTTGGTCTGGCTGCAGGCAATCCGCCGAGCATTCATTATTCCAGTTGGATCCCTGTATCTGGGAGCCAGAAGGAGCAGCGCCAAGAGGAATATTCGGCCGCACAGACAAAAGCCCAGCCAACTTGCCAACGGACGCGGCATCCGTCAGACGCATGCAACAGTGCCAAGAAAGTCTGGTCACATTCAGAAGCTCGCGGAAAGACGGAGACAAACGGCAACCAATGAATGGTTTGAGCAGCGGGCGGAAGCTTGGTGGTGGCGAACCTCACGGTGGCGGAGAGAAAGCAAGAGGCATGACGTCAGAACTTCGGACATTACGTGTTTGATGCCGGCCTCTTTTTGCCACTCCTCCTTGTGCGCTACCGCTTCCAGCGAATTCTGAGGCCCTCTCTCTCGACGTATCCTCGCCTCAATCATACAATAGTCCAAGCTTTATTCCAGCTCGCAATACCTGCGTCATGTTCTCAAAGTCCCCGGACGATTCTCCGGCTGGCCCTCAAAATCACTCTCGTCAATCAGCCTCTTGAGTTGTGGACAGTCGCAAAGCGATACTAGAAGGCGCCGTGTCCCACCTCCAGACGTCTGCTCTTTCTTCGGCGTCTATGGTTCCGTAACGGACTCAAGACTCGACCAGCTGAGGGCGACGTGGACGAAGGATCGCGACTACATATTCAGCGCTGCTGCGGAGCCTCACCCTTGGCCCAGAGAAGGTCGTCGGGTGCGTACATGCTCCATATCCCCAGTTTCTCCATGCTCATATCGCCCTCGTAGTCTCCTCTTGTTTGTCTCACACCGGCGTTGTGGCTGCGACTCCGCGATTTGCGGCGGGACGAGACTGGATAAAAAGCCGTATTCTGCGGCGCCACTTTGGATTCTCGATCTGCCTCCCATCTTCAGCTCCGTCGTACCTGCATCTCTCTGGTACTCGTCCCATGACTATAAATACACGCACCGACCCATTAATACCGCGACGAGGACCCAGACAGGCAGCGCCCTTCCCTGGAGCCAGCGATGCTCGTCGTGTACGATCTCCTGTACGTACGTACCCTACATCTCCGTTGCACTGCATGCGCACATCGTGTAGCCTCTTACTTGTTCCACCCACCCCCCGTGTTCTGCGCAGTCGACAAAGTGATAAGGAATCGAAACGCAAGCTTTCTCAATGGAACTGACTGAAACCACGGGACCGCGCGCCTCCGCTCTCCACTCTCTCGGGGTGCGCGTCTGACCGCTCAGTTGACTCAATGTGCATATCGGAACCTTGAGGTTGCGTATATGGTGGCTGAACGAGCGGCGGAGGTCATAACGGGGAGGACAACTAGGCGCGGTTTGGGCTTATTTTCTCTCGTGGGCATTCCATCTATGCGACCCTTTATATTTCAACCAAGCCACTGGTTCGTACACAGTATCAGTCACTAGCTCCAGTCATCAATGCATGTGATAGAAACTCAGACAACAGATGCGCGCACCCCCTCCCCAATCGCCGGCACCCAAACGAAAAGCCCCGCATCTCCATATGCGTGCTCAATCATCCCGTCCGAGCTGAGGTACGGCGTCCGCACCCGATTGCTATAAGTCATCGGAGTGAGCCAGTGCACCGGCTCCCCGTCTTCGTACGCCTTAGGCTTGTACGGACTGCGATAGTCATCAGCGTGAACCGTCGTGAGGCTCCTGTTTCGCTCCCTCAGGGCCTCCACGCGCTCATCCCCGCGCTGCAGAACGGTGCCCATTCGCACAATAACGTCCTCCGAACGATCACACTCGTCCCTGCCGCCGAATCCCCCGTATTCGCCAAGACCCTCGTGCACCCGAAGAGGTCCACGATGTCGTCAAGGAGGACATCCTTCCCGCTGTAATCCAACATCTCACGGTTGCCGGAGATGCGGGCCATTAACCCCCATCGTAGTCCTGCCCCTGTGCGGTGTCATAGAGCAGTTGAATCCGTGGCGCGAGCCCCACGCGCTCTGCGACGAAGCGAAACTCCGCGTCAGCGCCCTTGAGGTGCGAAGGACGGCGGCCCATTGTGTGGATGGCTGGGGAATGGGCTGGCTCCACTCGTCGCGCGCCCATGCGTGCTCGGATGGGATGACATATTGGTGGGCGAGGCCGCTCCCGAGGCAGCCCCCGGCGGGGAGGAAAGCGGGGTCGGCGAGCAGCGCCTGCAAGTTGTGGATGAGCGCGCGTTCTATTTGAGTGCCGACGTGCTCGGCTAAAACGAGATCATAGGTGATGGAGATGCAATGACCTGTGTGGATAGGTGCGACAGAGTGTGTGGTGTCGTTGTGCACCGCGAAGTACGAGATGGCAGCGCGGTCCATGGCAGAGGTGGACTCGAATTTCCATGTTTGCTCGCCGGCTTCGAAAGTCCATTCTCCGCCCTGGTGCATAATAGGCAATATTACTACAAGAGAACCGACGATCTCATCGTTGCGTGGCACGATTTTGTCGTATGCGTTGACGAACGACCCGGGAGCTGGTGGCATCGGTTAGATTTAGACGAAGCGAAGTCAAAGGTAGCTGCCCATACGATACACATAGAGATTTTGTCTCTCGACCTTGAGAGACTTCCCGGGCTGGCCTCGCAGGAGTTCTGGAGCAATTACATTAACGAGTCCCGCAGCCACAACATCAATGCGCGCAGAGAACTTCGACGGATTGAGCTCTCCAACTCTGTGGGGAGATAAATGCGGAGAGCCTTCAGCCTGCTGGCATGCGGCGCTGAGGGCCGCGAGATCTTCCTCAGAAGCGTTCCCGAAATCGATACGACTTCAAATTATTGGGGTTGCATCAGTCAAGCGTCTGCTGTGTTGAATACGGCGGGATAGTCTTACCTGAGGCTTCGAGCCTTCGGACCTTCCACGTCGTAGTATAGGACGAGATCTTCCGGTTTCACTGGGTGCACGCCGCTCGTGAACTTGAAGCCCGAAGGCGCTGATTTGAGAAGCTGTTGTATGGCCTTCAGATAACCTGGAATGTCGGTGGTATTGGCGGATGTGGTGGAAGTATCACCAAACTCGCTGGAAGGAGGATTTATGGCTGAGCCGTCCATTACTTGAGAGTGGGAAAGAAAGGAGGAACAAAGGAGGTCAAGGAACGAAAGGGGCAGGCGTGGGAATCTTTCGTTCGTGTTTGATGCCGGGCCGGTTTTGCCGCTCCTTGCTCTCTACCGAATGAATTCTCAAGCTCTTTCCCTCGGCGTGTGCTCGTCAATTCTGCGATGGCCCGGGCTTTATTCCAGTTCGCAATACGACTACATGCCACACGTCCCCGTCTGCATGCACACGGTGCCACCCGCGATGAGTCGCACCTTGTGGGCTTGGTGTTTAGCGCGGATTGGATGCAAAGCGATACTGGATACTCAAAGGTGCTGCGCCTCACATCCATACGTCTTCCCTCCTCTTTCTTGTGACGTGGATGAAGGATAGCTACAATGTATTAAGCACTGCTGCAGAACCTCATCCTTGGCCCAGAGACAGACGTCGGGTACGCTCCACATCCCCAGTTTATCCATGCTCATATCGCTCTTGTAGCCCCCTCTTGTTTGTCTCACACCCGCCCCGCGTCGTCCGCGCAGTCGACCGAGTGATACAGGAGCGAGATGTCTCGACGATAACGGTCCCGAGTGGCACGCGTCCTGTGCTCTCCGCTTTCTTGCGGGGCGTGTCTTCCTGCTGGGAGACTCGGAGATCCGCCTACGCTGCCGGGGCTTTACGTGCCATGACAACACCACTGTCGCCTTTCACTCTGGCACGCGCGGCCATAGCAGCGCTCGGACGGGGTGAGCGCTGCTGTGCTCCTGCATCCCTCGCTGTCTTCGGGTCCCGCTCCGTCGCTGGTACGGTACACGCCACGTCCGCGTTTTCTGACGCGTCTCCGCAATGGCGCGCAGGTGCTACGCTTTGGGCCTCTCCTTCGGGCGAGCGAGTGCTTCTGCCGCGCACGCGCGTCATTGGTCTGCGGACGCCGTACCTGCGCTCGCGCGTTGCGGCGCTCGTGCGCGGGGGTGAGGACGGACGGAGGCGAGGTGTAGTCGTACGCGCGCGCCTAGCCTCACTGCTCTCGGCCGTGCGGATGCGTGAAGTGGTGTACATGTGTAGCCCCACTTCGATATTCATGCGGGAGGGACCGCGTCTCGACGGAGGTTTAATCTTTGTTTCCCCCCTGTTCATCCATCCGCCTCGTCCTTTCTCCCTGCTTTCTTCGTCCTCCAGGCGAATCTCGCGTTTGCCCTTACGAGGCGCAGGCGCCCGCGCGCAACGCACGCACCGAGCGTGGCTTCGAGGACTGCAGCAACCACCACCGTGATTTGGACCGCAGGAACGGCATGCTCCCGTATTGTCGGACGCGAACGCCACTCTGCGATATTGCTTTTGTTCCCGCGGAGGTGCGGGGTACCGGTGTGCAAAGCGAGGAGATGGGGCGCATGCGGATGATTTGCGCTGCCCTACGCACGGTGTGCCGGTGCTTCCTTGCACCTAGAGGGAGACGCTCTCCCCACCCGTACCCGCCGGCGGGTGTTTTGGCTGCGGGAGACGCGCACGCACACGACCGCTAGGACCGACGGCGAGGGAAGACGGGTCTAGAGAGGAGCTGCACGGGCAACGCGATCACCGATACCGTGGGAGGGATGGTGCGGATAAACGGCGCGGCGCGGGCGAGGGTGGATGCGCAGGCGGAGGACAGTCGAGACCCCGCAAAACCGCGTGCGCAGCACCGCGTGATTCCTCCGCGTACAAGGGAGAAGGAATGGCTATTGTGTGCGTCGCCGACGTGGACACTCGCTCCGTCCTCCACCCTCGCCCGCACCCGCACCGCTGTACCGAACTCGTCGCGCCTGGTGACGAAGCCACACTGGCTCTTCGACGAGTTCCCGCCCATCTCGTTCCGTGCGCTTCTCGTGTATCTGCCACAAATGGATGGATTAACACTATTGACGCACACCGTCGACACTCGCGCACCGAATACCTCCCGCCGGCTCCCACCGTAGAACCCATCCCTGCCCTATTTGTTCGGGCCGGCGGTACCACCGTCTCCGCAGCTCGCCGCGCGTCGCGCGTCCCTTTTTCCTGATGTGTCTGCACCACGACTCACGACTCGGCCATCGACGTATTCTCGCACGAGGATCTACTGCCTCGCACTCCCGCATCCCCTGCATTTCTCCACGGCTCCTCTGCACGCTGTATCCTCCACGCGGCGTCACCGTTAGTCGTTTATGATTCTTCGACTTCGCCTTTGCGCTGGCACAAATAGTACCTGTGACTCGCTTCTCAAAGATATTCAGTGGAATGCCCGGATCGGACTAGAGCCTTGTGATTTGTAGCGCAGCGAGGAGCTAGCATATGGATGGCATAGTCAGTACATTCATTCAAGCCCCTGAATCTTAAGAGTCCCACTTGCTGAGCTGAAATTTTGACGAGCTCGCGCTTCACACGGAAAAGGAAATTTGTACCGATGACTAATGCGACATCAGTCCCGTCTTTTTTTTCCACCCACTCTTCGGACCGAACTCTCGAATTCTCGATTCCGTTTTTCGGCGCTGCTGTCCCGCCAACTCTCCTGGTGTCTTCGAGTCAGATAATCTGTGCTGGCGTCTTTCAATTTCTTTAGATGCCACTGCATCGGGACGGCGTCACGAAGCAAGTTGTTGAAGCTAGAGCTTCGATTTTTCTGTCTGTATATTCTTGTCGGTCTCCCCTTCCAACTCGCAAGTTCAACCTACGTAAAAGGCTTTCTGTCCCAGTTTCCGCACCGTCTTCTCTTGGTCTTCTCACTGGACACTGCGGAATATTTCACCGCAATTACTTTTGTTTATTGGCTTCTGGTTCTTGTGTGCAATGGAGACGGCGATCTCCGTGGTAGATACTGACACTCAGACTCGTCTTCCTGCAATTTCCTTGCCTAGACGGTTAACGCAGAAATCATCCTCTGGTCTCCTGGAATTGTCTTTACTTATCCTCGGTTGTTCGCGTGACGGTATTCAGTACATTGATCTCCTCGACATCTTTGTTGCCCTCCAGATCTCTCTCTCAACTCCAAGACCCCGGCTGCTCTTGATTTCTTGTCATCGAGTACGCACAACTTTCTTGTTGAGTCCCTGACATGTCGGACAGACGACTTACGACTCTATTCCGGCAGGTATTACGAAGCCCCCTCCCGTATGAGTTTCCAGTGGAGGTCCTCTAGTGTTCTTTTGATATACTTAGTCTTTGTTAAATTTTCCTCATCCGTAAATAATTCACTGGTGCAACTGAACTTGTTTAGATTCCCACGTCTATTTCTGGATGGGTGCCACGCGGTTTGCACACAGCTTTGGGCGCCAATCTGATACCCATCTCTCCTTCTTCCACCATGTCGGCCGCAATTTCCTCCAGTGCGCGTGCATCCAGACCTCCTCCAGGGGGAGCAGAACTCGATTCCGTCTCCGCAGAGTCGGAGTCCGCGGCAATACATCGTCCCGATCCGATCCTCAGTTGGTACTAGTTTCCGCAGACATAGCACCGGACTTACATGTATATAAAGATAAGAGAATCCCATCTGGCGTTCTAGGTCCAAGCACTAAGTCCCATGTTTTGATCTTGGAGGGTACGAGGAAAATTCCGTAATACCGCAATTGTTATTCACTTTTTAATAGGTGGCAGAGGAGGCGCCGGAGGTCCCGGAGGCGTACAAGCGCAGGGCGATGGTGGTTCTGGGGGTACAGGGGAAGGAGCCAAGGTCTATATCACAGCACAGAATGTCACAAACATGCACCCCAGTCCAGCAGTGGTACAAGCTTCACAAGTCTTCAATCACTGTCCTCCTCCTTCAAGGAATTTCCAAGGGCAGCAGCAGATCCTCAAAACAATGCATCAGTTCTTTGCTGAGAACACAGGAAGGCAGCACATCTACGTGCTCTATGGACTGGGTGGTGCTGGAAAGACCCAGATTGCACTGAAGTTCATGGATGGCTCAATCAGGTGTGTCCAAATCCAAGTCTGTTTCTTCCGCAGGAATTCAAATATCCCATGTTTAGCTTCACGGACAAACTTCTCGTGGATGCCAGCAGTATAGAAACTATTGAGACAGGTTTAAAGGCTATAGCTACAGCAAAGGAAATTGGAAACTCCTCACAAGAAGCACTAAAGTGGCTTGCAACCAGAGACCAGCAGTGGCTTTTGTTCTTTGACAATGCAGATGATCCCAAACTTGATTTGAACAAGTTTTTTCCAAAATGCAATCACGGGAACATTATCATTACGTCGCGCAATCCAAATCTACGTGTCTATGGAGCCCATTCTCAGGTTTCAGATATGGACGAAGCAGATGCTGTAGCATTGCTGCTCAAGAGTGCTGCCCAAGAGACTTCACTCCCAAATGAACTGCTGGCAGCAAAAATTGTACAAGTCAGTTGCTATTTTTCTATCCAGATGTTTTATCTCATATTATGAAGGTGCTGTGGTATCTGCCCCTTGCAATTGTTCAGGCTGGAGCATTCATCCTGGAATCTGGATCTCTTGACACTTATCTGGCATTGTATCCAAAAAATCAGGCAAAACTGCTGAGTGAAAAACCTACTCTAAGCCATGATGACTATGCCTGGACAGCATATACAACATGGCAAATGAGTTTTGATAGGTTGAGTCCACCAGCAGCAATGTTCCTACAACTGTGCTCCTTTCTGCATCGAGATGGGATTTCGGAAGATATATTCAGCAGAGCTTCACACTATCTCATCCAACATGAAGATGAATATAAACCAAAAAAGCTTCAGCAACTGAAAGCCAAATTTAAGATGGTTTGGTCTCAATCTGGGGTTTCCTCAAAGAGCAAGACACAAAATCCACGAGAATTTCTTTCTCTGTTTTTGGGGCCAAATGGAGAGTGGGAGTCTACCTCCTTTGTGAAACTCACAAAGGAAATTATGGCATATTCTCTTATCAACTTTGATGCAGAGCGAAAATCATTTTCCATGCATCCCTTGGTGCATGAGTGGAGTCGGACAACACTCATTGACCCAGATCCAGCCCATTCATGTATGGGTGCCATATTGGGGATGTCCATTACTGAAATTTCCGAGGTGGATATACAGCTTGGAAGTTTGAGATTAGTTTCCCATATTGACACCTTAATGCAGCTTAGGCCCACAGAGATCTGCAGCTTTACCCCACAATATGCAAGCATTTATTTCCATGTTGGACGGTATACAGCAGCCAGAGAACTGCAAGAAGCTGTGTTGCAGAAGCAGGAAAATCGTCTTGGAAATGACCATTGGGACACTCTGGAGGCCATGCATTGGCTTGCAATGACCTACATACATCTTGGCCAATTTCAAGAAGCTAAAAAGCTGAAACTTGTGGTTCTTGAGAAGTGGAGAAAGTGCTTTGGTGATGAGCATCCAAAAACCCTCCGGGCTATAAATAATCTTGCAAGCACATATCAAAGTCTTGGCCAATTTCAAGAAGCAGAAAAGCTGCAACTTGTGGTTCTGGAGAAGCAGAGAAAGCTTCTGGGTGATGACCATTTGGACACCCTGTGGGTTATGAATAATCTTGCAAACACATATCGCAGTCTTGGTCAAGTTGAAAAAGCTGAAAAGCTGCAACTTGTGGTTCTGGAGAAGCGGAGAAAGCTTTTGGGTGATGACCATTTGGACACCCTGTTGGCTATGAACAACCTTGCGGCCACACATGTTGATGTTGGCCTGTTTGAAGAAGGAGAAAGGCTACATGTACAGGTGCTGGATAAGCGTAGAAGGGCCCTTGGGGAGGAGCATGCAGAAACCATACAGTCT
Organism: Mycena galopus ATCC 62051; assembly: GCA_014925785.1. Taxonomy (NCBI): domain Eukaryota; kingdom Fungi; phylum Basidiomycota; class Agaricomycetes; order Agaricales; family Mycenaceae; genus Mycena; species Mycena galopus. The sequence goes on from WIQG01000052.1 coordinate 20,712, forward strand.
ATGAATAATCTGGGACATACCTACTACTGCCTAGGTCAGCTTGAAAATGCAGAAGAGCTTCAAGTTGTAGCAGTAAAGAAGCAAAGGAAGCTTTTTGGTGACAACCACCCAGAGAGCCAGCGGTATGTGAGAAATCTAGCACAAACATACCGGAAGCTGGATAAACAGACAGAGGCAGAAGAACTTGAAAAGCTTCTAATGTCTAATGGAAGAGGAGGGATCTGAGGAAGAAATCTGAGAAGATTATGAAGAGGAGGCTCCTGAACAGTCTGCTATAGAATAATCTGTTTCATCTTTCATGTCTGGTATTTATTCCACAAAATCCAGAAATATGGTTGTGATGTGTCCCAAGAAAAGATGAAGGTGAAAACATACACTGAACCCACTGAATTTCCTGCCTAACATCAAACTTTGAGACCATGTTGGTCACACAATGTCCATGTGTTGTTATTTGACCTTGTTCAACGAGGTCAGTTGAGTTCAGAGTCATCTGTGGAAAAAGAACATGTGTATTATGCGGAAGGCTGTTGTATGATAGTTGACATTCAACCTGGTTCAATGTACTGAGAATCAACACATTTACCCTGATCCCGTAAATAGTGAATTTCCAAGATCATGATTCAGCTGGAGAAAGTATTGAGAGAGTGCATGGGGTGAATCCCTAAAATGTTTGCTTTTTGGAATAGATGTGATTTGGGATTTCCTATTGCAAGGCACAGTCAAAGATCTTTGAGATGATAAGGGGATGGCGAGTCTATCCAGGGGTGGGCTTTTGGACCAATTTTTTAATTCAGTGGGGTCCATTGAAATGTGTGCCGGCGGTCTATGGGTGAAATACAACTATATGCAAATCCGACGGGCTGAATGCAATAGGGAAGTACGCTCTTGTCTAGGATTTACAAATCCCAAAACTAACAAGAAACCTAAAACAACAACCAACCAAACTCCATAAGTGATTCTCAATACAATCCCAGAGAGTACGACCGAGTACGGGTCTTTGTGTACCAATAGAAGATACACGGGAACAGTTGTTTTTGAGATTGCATGGAGCGCTATAAGCAGGCTCGAAGGTTTGTCCTTAGACAAGGTTCAATTTATAGTTTTGCAACTCTGGGTCACCCACTCTAACCTCGTAAAACAGGAGTAGTGAACCAATTTGACATGCAACACGCAACAAATCTGGAAACACACATAGCACACTTAAAACACACACACAAGGATATTATCCCGAATAAAGCTGATAGATTTGTGATAACTCGAAAATACAAGCACGTCCTTTATTGGAGTAGCCTCAATGAATCAAGCTGGAGGTTCCGCCCTTCTTTACTCGCTGGAGAGACCATCAGCCTTCTCCGCTTTCAGCGCCCAGGTAGGGTTCCGTGCCGTCTCCCTACAGACTGTCCTCCTTATATACTGTACATCTAAAAATAACTTTACAACTGATATATAATCTACTAGCATATCCATGTCCATGACTTAGTATATGAAATGTGATCGCCAAGACCTTGCTGACTGATTTAACTGGATCCTAGAAATGTTGGTTCCAGATTAGTCCCTTGAGGTATTATGGTCGGATATAATAAAGCTATAAAATGCCTCTTTATAGGCACCCTGAACTTGTCTGTAGCCCTAGTGTTGATTTAGATTTAACCGTCGAGGCGGGTCCTGGTTGAGCAGGATACCTATTTGTCTGATTTATCCTTGACGTGATCAAGACCTTTACTTTGCACCCAATTGGTTCTAGTATTCTGGATTTCCTGGGCTCGTTACTGGTGCCCCTTGAGTGATTCTTGGAAATCCGGAACCCTGGGTCTTTTGCCTTCAATTAGACACCCTGGTCCCCTTCATAGCCCAAGCGAAAGATCAATTCCTAAATTGGGTTCGAACTCGGTTGCCATATTGAGCCGATTGATATTTAATGGGTGTATGGCACCTTATCCGGATCCGCCCGTTGTGGTTTGAAAGGTTCTGGAGCCATCACATGATCGAACACGTCATCGTCTCGCTACAAGCATGGATAAACAATGTTGAAACCCATCCAAGATAAACTTGCTGTGAGCTCAATTATTGGCACAGAGTGGATATTATATTCCCTAATGCTTATTTGGACTACCCGCAACCTCCTGCCTATGGTATGACAGTTGGATCCAGAACCAATTGCTTATTAGTCGGAGGCATCCAGTATATGTGTTTTCTGGATGCTCATCCGCAACTGGTTCCGTATTTGGTTTTCAGCGTATAGCTCCAGGTCTACTGACTCGGGACTCGTCATAGACCCAGACGTGCGTGTATCCGCAATGTAAATCCCGAAAATGTTAAATTTCAGGCATCGGCGAATTCCCGGCTTATCACCGTACTGTTGGAAGCTTGAACCCCAACATTGCAGAGACATAGCCTGCTTGTTCACCTTTGTCTCTAGCGAAAACATGTTGCTTTCTTCATCCACTCAAAAGTGCAGTCAACCCCCCATTGCCTGCATGTTTGGCATTCATATGTTGAAATCTGGAATTTAGATGTCACGGTAAATATCCCATCGAGAAATGGCTGTTTCAGTTCTGCTCATAGTTGAGGTGAATAAAATAATCATTCAATGATCAATAAACCACCACATGCATTGACTTGAAATGCATCCCATGTGCTGGTCATGCCAAACGAATAACTATAGGGATTATCTGAACATACGGAGACGGACTTCGAACCTCGAACAAGCAAAGATGGATATGAAGTTAAGCTGATTGTATTGCAAATATGCTTTGGGCAGCTTTGCCCCAAAGGATTTCCTGCAGTTTCATCAAGGTTAGTGGATTCATAGGACAGTTTCTACCAATGGCATAGCAATTCACCGCCAACAATGTTGCCTTAGGAATTTGACAACTTTCTGAGCATGCGGCGCAGTGATGGACAAACAAACGCCACCTGAAAACAAAGATTACTTGAGGGAAGCGAGATCTCATGCTGAAAATTCAACTAGAAGTACTGTAGCAATAACTCACCGGTATATTTTGCGATGGATCTAATAGATGGTGTTCTGTGGGAGATCCTGAACGAGTTCAGACTCCGAAGAAAGAAGTATGTTATATGGCGGGGGCCGAGCACAATTCTTTCACCCTGAGAGCATGGATTAAGTCACATAGCTGGCTAGTAGCTACATTCTGGAAGGCAACATGGTTGTGCGAAGTGGGAGAACTGAGTTAACAATTAGCCCAGACTTGGTGGGCTTCAAGGAAATCACTGGAGGGGCGGTACAAGCCAGAGTACAAGGTAAGCCTGGGTGTGCGAGTGTGAGTAGGTAATCAGAGCCTGTATCAACTGTAGTTTAGGTACGAAAGGAAATCTCAAGAATAAAGGGAAAGAAATGGGAGAACAAGCTGCGGGCTGTGGGTTGAAGATGGCATGCCTTCACAGTAGGACAAGAAATTATCAATTAGGTTTGAACTTGGCAGAGGACACGCAAGCTTGCATCAGAATCAATTTGAATGAATTTCAAGTTGAGAAAGAAAGAGATTGCTCGCGATTGGGGAACAGAAGCAGCAGGAGGTCAAACAAAACCTAGCAGTGGAAACCTTTGAAAGCAAAGCACAAATTTGATTGAGGCCGGAAATTCCGGAGCTGCAGTGGCTACAGTGACAATCAGTGTTGCAAATGAAACTCAGAAGACAAAAAAGACTTGTCTGTTTAAAGATTGCACCATCGACCCACCGGGTATGAGTTCGGACGGGCGGGACCTAGTGTCGAGTCGAATCCTTAGATGTAAATTCTAGCAGAGAATCGATTGGGGCCCATCGGGGAATCGAGGAAGAAAATTTTGCATGATGGGATGCGCTTGAACAGCAGCACCAAACTGATTTCCTTGTTGGACTTGGAAGCGAGTCGAACACTGACCTCGATGCCCACATGCGAATGGCACCAACACTTGAATAAAAGGGGCATTTCCGATTACTAACGGAGGCCCAGATAATCAGCCGTAGGAAGCATTGCGGCTGAATCAATGGAATATGAGGGAGCAATCGTGCAACGAAAGTGGTGTTACCTACACCACTGGATAAAGTGCAATTAATATCGCGAGGGTTTCGAAAAGGATGGAATGCCGGGGCATACGACAAAGGCAGAGATGAGAGATGCGCAGGGGGTTTGATAGTCGTCAAAAGGGCAACGGGCGAGATCCAAGTCCATCTAGAATATCCGAGTTGGAACCAGATCGACTGTGATACGGGAAATCCAGGTAGCATTTGTTACTCCAACGGGATAATTGTAGCTGAGAGCCAGCGCCAGTGTAGCCCCAAGAGAGAAAAAACCGTGCCGCACAAGCTGGGTGGCCACGGAAGCGTCCTTCCCATATTCATAAGCTCATTGGAACTCGAGAACGAATGGGCGCTTCATTAATAGCTTGCGCCGCGAGCGGGAGGTGGGCTGCCAACCTTGAATGTGGTGGAGAGAAAGGCCAAGGGGGCACCGGCATTCAAACCGGCGACTAAGGGCTAGGTAGTTAGTCCGGCCGTGAGGCCGGGAAAAAAAGAAAATTAGGGGGTCGAGATTTTGCCTCAGGAGGCCAAAATTTACTCCGGGATTTTTTCTTTGGATTTTTCCGGTTGCCGTGAACTCTCTCGGCTGTTCGGTGGGCAAGAATCCGAAAATAGTAAATGGCGTGTGTTGTTTGTCCAGGGCTTCCGTCCTCTGATCTAGGCCTGGTTGCGAGACTAAATGGGTGCGTGATCATTGAACTGAGTCCGATTAAACTCACAGCCTGTAGTATCACCTTTCATGCGTCGACATGGAATTTGTTGTCACCCGGTGGACCTGCGACGCTGGTGCTTCCTCCGCATCTGGTTCTCGGTAGGCTAAGCAGGTTCGAAGGGGTTAAAAAAATCATTGCACATGCCTAACATAGTCTGTATATATTGATTTTCACTAGGAAACCCCCGAGCCGTCCCTGGAGCATGATTGATACTGAAATACGCGAGTTCAACACCGTCCGGCAACTAAGAACGTAAGAAATTACCATATATGGAGCGTGGGAGCATTACGTTCGCTAGTTAGTCCAGAGCTTGAGGTTGAAAAAAGAAAATCGGCCCTATATACTTTTTTTGGATGCCGGTGCCCCCTTGAGAAAGGCTCGACTTTTCATATTACGTGATTGATGCCGGCCCGCGCTTGCCCGCTCCACCTTGCTCTCTACCGCTTCGAGCGAATCTTGACGCTCTCTCCCTCGACGTGTACTCGTCAATCCTGGGATGGCCTAGTCTTATTATGACTCCCAATAGCTGTGTCGTGTTCTCAAAGTCCTCCGGACGACTCATTGGCCGAACCTCAAAGTCACTCGCTCCAAGCTCGTCAATCAGCCTCTCGTCGACAGTTGCGCCGAGTTGAGCTTTCTGGCGACATGAATTGAGCGTTTGCTCGTCCCCGAGATTATATCCAAATGGGCCTGGTGTTCTGGATTCATTGAAAGGTACGCCGCCGCAATAATTCTTTTCCTCCAAGCAATGTCGCTGATCTCATCCCATGACCAGTAACTTACATTCTCGCGCTTGCGCTCTGCCTTGATGAATACGCCGTGCGCTTTCGCTATTCGCTTTGGAGCAAGATGTTCAGACATGGTGAGTGTTGGAGGCTTTGCAAGACGCAAATACCGAGCGCTCTTGAAAAACCCGATATAGCTCCCCATCGCGACTCTACGAGTCTATGGCCCGCGCATGGAGTGTCGACGAGCGGACTGTGAGCACCTGTTCTTTTCTCCTTTCTTCCTCGATTGCTCCTGCCTGCCCCCCCATCCCCTTCCGCTTTCATTCTGCCGTAGTGACCATGCTGACCCCGCTCCAGTATCCTCAATCTGAGCGCTCGGAGGCTAGCTTCCACTGCAGCACATCGAACGATGTGTAGTGGGACAACATCTACGCCAGCCGCAGCCACGACGGCGCCAACGCCACGCGACATCGAGTCGTCGGGCCTTGACCACTCCGCCCCCTTCCGGGTCGTCCTGATGAAAAGGGGCTGAACGATCTTGTGCAATGCGCTCGCTGTATGCCCGCCGCGTATAGTCCATCGCACCGTAACGGATTGCGCAGCGCGACTCGTATGCTTCCCACCCACGAGCCGCAGCCACGACTGGCGCGATGGCGTGCGCGCGTATCACCTGTGGCGCCTCCCGGTCCCCGTCTTGGCGCACGCAGCTCGATACCTGCGGTCAGTGGAGGATGGAGAGGCGCCGACGTCTGCGCTTGCTCTGGACTGGAGAGGATCGTGTCTCTGCTCGTTTGGGGTACGCCGATCAGTTCTTACACCTCCGTCTTTCCGCCACAACGCCGAGAGCGAGCGACGGACCTTTCTCGCCACCCAGGATTCCGCCGGCCTCCCTCCCACTCCCATCCTGCGCTCGAGGCTCCTCGGCGCATTCCTCCTGCCTCCTACCTCCCACCGCATCACCGCCCTTCCGTTTCCACACGCCGCCTCACCGCGCCCCACTTCCTCGCCCTACCTCGGCTCACCACCTACGATTTCCGCGTGGCGCGGCGGACGTCGATGTTGTCGCGGTGTCTTCAATGCCTCGCCCGTGGCCCGAAGTACTTTGAGCGGCGTTGTGGAGGTTAGGAGCGCGTGCGGATGGTCTGCACGCGGACATACGTGCGACGTGGCGGGATCCGTGCGCAGACGATACTGTCTTCGTGAATCAGCGTCGAGGCCGAGTTCGGCGGGGAACGTGGGCGTGCGACGGGCGTGCGGGTGCACGTAGCGTTCGGCACTGCGAGGTACAGGAGGCGAGGAAGAGAGGAAGATCGAATTGGGAGCAGGCGTGGCCGACTCGCGTGCTGCCCTACGCGCGGCGCGGCGGTGCCTGTGCGTCCGCAAGAGCAGTATCGAGACCAAATTCGGCGAGACGCCCGCCAGCACGAGGTGGAGGAGACGACGAAGAGAGGGAGCACATGGGGATGGGAGAGGTGGATAGCGCGCGCAACGACGTCTCCGTAATTGCACCACCAGGACCAAGGTTGCATGAGGCGCGGTGGGCTGGTGCGCGTGAGGCGCATGCGCTCGACCTTTACTGCCACCAGCGCGGACAGGTCGACTGGGAAGAGGAGCCGCGCGACGGGTAGATGGTGGGGCCGCTGCGGGTATAATCGAAATGGGACGCGGGGCGGGGCCAGTCAGCAGACCATGCATGTGTGTTCTTCAAGATGTCGTGGCCTCGTCTGCACCGTGCACACCCTCTGCCTCGCTTTCCTAGCCTCGCGTGTTGCCGCTTCCTCGATCATACTCTCAATACTCCTCCCCCCAATACTTCATCAATCGCGACTCCCATTTTGCATCCTCCACAGTATTACCCTACGCTCGCGTCCCGCAAACTCGACGCTACAGCACTGCGTCCTCCGGGCGATCCCTGCGCTTGTGGGACCGCCGCCCACTCGCGACCTGACTTCTTTCACAAACACAGACGCTCCGCGCGCGCTCGACACCGCCTACACAAGCGTGTCTGCGATGTCGAGGCCGCACGCCTGTAATTTTCGATGCATGGAAAGCTCGTGTACATGTCACCGCGCCGGAGGGCGGAGCGGGTGGTGGGCAGATGGGCACGACGAGGCGGGAACGAGCGTGGAATGGGGAGACGGACATCGAATGGGCTTTACTATATTTCTGCACCCCGACCACGGACTTTCGACGCTACATAAAGCTTTTTCCCTATACCTTCTGCTTGTATGTCCTGTATCTTGTCTTCTCGAGGGAATTCCATGAAAGTGCTGAATTACTCGGATTTAAGAATTCTTTGGACCGAGCGGGGACCGAACATGGACAGGCAGGCTAACGCCGTCGATGGTCAATACAAACAAAAATTTCGACTGTCTTAATTTTTTTTGTATTTGAGTCTGACATTGGGAGACTACGTCGATGGCAGCTAACCTCACGACCATGTTTTGGTGTTATCCTCCTCCACTGCCCAAGACTTTTGGGAGCTTCCTTTGGTTCATTCATTACGAAGTGAATCCTTGCTCTGAGTCGTCGATCGCGATCTTCACTGGATCTTCCACGCATGTTACATACACTTTGCCATTCGCCGGGTCGAAGATATCAAATATTCCAAGGCTCAAACTGGCACGAGTATTCGTTAATGCAGCTATCGTATCAACCCTTCTAGAAGTGCCTTTGATCCTCGTTCCCGGCCGGCCACTGTCGTCTGCACAGGGAAATCTGATAATCCAAAAAAGCTTCCACTTCACATTCTGTCCTCACTTTATGGGTGATATACTGTCAAATAATTAGGTACTGGCTCCATGGTTTTTGAAAACATCTGCTAGGAAATTGCGTGACATCTTTTCTGACCTTGGCTGCATCTTTCTGACCTTGGTTGCATCTTTCATTATGGTCGCACCTTAACATTGGGTTACAACCATTTAAGTCCCATCAGCATTGCTTGTGTTTGGTATTGATCTGTGAATCCCCCCAGCTGTCTGCTGGGCTCGGCATCTCCACAAATGCTTCAATATGGGTACGCCAGGGCAGGTCAAGATTCTCTGTGTTCAGAAAAGCCTTCGGAGAAATATCTGTGGCGTGCAGATGGAGTCCCTTCTGAAATTCATGAACTTCCCGTGTTTTGATGAATTAATTGCTATGAGTGCTATGAAGGATGTTGAGCTCGCTTTTGTGGAACACATAGTTTAAGATATTGTCCAGAATGTGCTCTAAGCACCAGGAATTCAATGTGATGCTCTCACGGCGAGAATTCCTCCATTTCAACTTTCGGAACAATATGGCATCATTGTTTCAATCAATGCCATCATAAATTCAAAATTTCCTCCAGACAAAGTCATTCACATGTGAACTGTTTGAAGTGTAGTCCATGTGAGCAGCAGACTGCATCCTAGATGGAAACATGCACCCACTTTCCAAGATACAATCACTTTTGCACCTTTCTTCCCAGAAGCAACCAAAAACCCTGCAACCACAGTGATGTAACCCTTGATTAATTTTTGGACAGTATATGTCCCATATCTCTTCTTGGATTTCCACACTTCTACGGCTTTGTTGGGTTTTATTTACATTATTTCTGCGGGCTCCTCAAGACCAGATGCGTGCACACCGGCTCCTACATCTCCCCGGCTAATATTGACATCTGTTCTGCAGTAGTTAATTAGGAATCACACCCTTGTGAATTTTCCTTGGCTCAGCCTCGAGACTTGTTTTCTGCTCTGTGAAGGATTTATTTTTTGTATATTTACGTTCTCGGACATCTTCATCTCGACATTTTCTTCACCGGCACATTCCTTCTTTGATTTCGATACGATAGCACATCTCTCGTAGAATCAGCCGGTCGCGTTAAGAACCCATAGCTTATTCCTTGGGGCTGGCTTTCGGAATTTTTATTCAGCATTTTGGAACCCTTATTTTATCCTTTTCACACGAAAGTCGCCTTATTAGGCCTTATAACGTCATTATCTGATGACTTTCCGCTGATAAGGTCTGATAAGGCCATAATAAGGCCTAATAATCTGCAAATAATTTGCCCCCAATCCCCGCTTTTTCCAACAGCAGAGATGGCACAGCGGACTCATCGATTTATCAACTCCAACCGTACATTTTCCACCGGGGGATGACAGTCCCGCAGCGGTGCTGTCTGAATTATTCGGGTGTTGTATCCACCGAGGCTCGGGTGCTAATATACCCCACCACATTCTTTTTTTTTTTGCCACCCACTACTTCGGCTATTAATCTGGATGATTGTTCTGACCAAATGATTGCTTGAGCTGCGGATGTTTGTGTCTTTGTCGCATCCTCCGAACACGTCCACCCGCACCCATCTCATGGGCACAGATGAGGTTTCCCTTTTTGTTTCGCGGCTTTTCTGTTTTCTGTTGGAAGTAGCTGAACCAGAAGTTATTTCTGGTCCGTTTGCATTCAGATAATCTGACTTCCCTTCTTGGGTCTTTTTCCATGGAAAGTGCACTCACGCGAGTTGACATCCTGGATTCTAATTTGGATGAGGCCATTGCCTCTATATGGGAGTCCACACTGTTTTTGTCACTTCGTTACTTTGCTTAAGTTTGCGCATCTTTGTGGCCTTGATGGAAACCTGTGAATGTTTGTCATATTAGCATGTTTTTGGGAAAACTCATGAGTTGTTTGTTACACGGCAAATCCTCCACGCATCAAGGGGCACTCGGGATTCGAATGCCGGACAGGGGGGGGGGGGTCCCAACCAAGGCCTTTAAAATCTTTTTATAGTAGATTTCAAACTAAGCTAAAATAATGTTTTAAACTCATCTGAAGCTATGGGAAGGCCTGAGAGACATGTATTGGGTCACCTTGAGTGTCTACAAGGTCCCACTACCCTTGGTAGACCACGCAGAAATGGTTTTGTAATTTAAAAGCAATTAAATAGGTACCAAAAGTTGTCCAACAGATATATTTTGATTGTATTTTAATTCACTTTCCAGTTCCAATAAAATGTCTTATGGTCAGTATACACCCAAAGACCTGTGAGCAGAATGTACTTTGTGGTGGCCTATTCGGGCAGACAGCGGCATGAGAGCGGCTATCAGGTGGTGATGCACGGGCACATGACCTGGGAGGCGGTCTGGCGCTACCCATGGGAAACTCCTTCCCTATATAGAGGGGGGATCTGGTTGGGGTCCTTAAAAGTCTTTTCGACCCATTATCCATTATTCGAATCCCAAGTACCCCTTGCCGCGCATCACAAAGTGATGAGTATCAGCAGTGTGCCGAGAGTGGCCGGTCAGGTTTGGGTTAGGTGGTTAGGAGTTTGGGTTAGGCAGTTAGGACAGTTAGAGGTTAGTGGTTCGCAGTTAGTGGTTAGGGGTTATGGTCAGCAGTTAGTGTTAGGGTAAGGTATCTATATGAAAACCTGCCCGGCCTTGTACCAAAGGAACAATTATGATCGATCATTCCGGGTTCTTGAATGTGCTGAGTTGAAATGACAAATTTTCAGAGAAAATCATCAGAAGTACCGAACTTTCTCTAAATGCGATCAAAGTGATGAGGTTTCGTGAAAATAAGCGAAGTAATGAAGTAACGAAGATGACTACACCCATTCCGGTGACTCCAGTGTATCAATTTGATGTGATAACAGGCTTGTGTCACTCTGCAAAATGAGATATGTCTGGCCCCTCGGAAACATGCCTGACACCAGAAGTATCAGGAAGAATATGATACAGACTGGAACTGGACCTGACATAGCCGGAATCGGGGAATCTGGTTCCGTGACTGACACAATGTGTATCGGAGCAAGTTTCTCGGCCTCCGACACTTGCCGTGTCAGATGCTGATTATTCATCCCCAATAATACTCCTGGCATCGAAGGTGTCAGGCGTAGCGCTGGGCGGACGTTATCGGTGTACGCTCCCTGGCACAATAAGAATCAGGCGGCCTGATCCGGATGATGGCTGTTTCTGGTTGCTAGACTCTTATTGTGTCAGCGACTTGTGCCTGACGCCTATTGGGTAAGTAACAGGTAAATGGTCCTAGACATTTGAGGTGTCAGGCGCAATATTGGCTCCAAATAAATAAGGTTTGACATGCTGGGTGTCAGAAGAGCAGAAACTACGTCTGATGTGATCGATATCAGTTACCATTCCAGACAACATAATTTTTCCCATATCAGGGGAGAGGCTGAGGACACTGACTTGACTTCAAATACTAACCATGTCAGGTCTATTTCTAGAGACCCTGATACAAAAGAATTTCCGGAGTGTGTTCCAATGCTTGATGCTCTGTTCTCCATCAACTTGCTCTATTCTTTATTTTGATTTGCACAAGTCTTTACTGTCTTGCCATCACTAGTGCCCAGACTGCATGTATCATTCCCTGTTTGTTTTCACAACACACCTCGTTCGAAATTTCTCATCATTTTGTCTGGCCTGTATTTTTCACTGCACCATCTGTCCATGTGGTACTTGGAATTTGTTGCTTGCTGGTGTCACATACTACTCATTGATATAATTCTTTGCTTATCCACCGAATCCGGTGGCATCCGCTCTAAATCACATGTCTCTATTTTTGAACCAAAAACTGTCAGTGTCATAGCCTTGGACCCCAATCTTCTGATAACCATCTCTTTGTCTTCCACCATGTCGCCTGCAAGTCCTTCCAGTGCAAATGCATCAAGAGCTCCTAATGGGAGAAACAGAGCACAGACATCGGAGTCTAAGGTCTCAAACACAGACCTGGCAGCAATGTCTCTGCCTGATCAATTCCAGAGTTAGTACTGGTCCCTGTGGGAATCCCGTCCGACTTACATTGTGGGTAAAGATCTGAGAATCCCTGCCGGCCTTTTGGGTCCAGGCCTTGAGTCCCATCTGTTGATCATGGAGGGTATGAGGAAAGCCTATCAATATTGAATTTATTGCCAATTTTTCCACAGGTGGCAAAGGAGGCGCCGGAGGTGCAGGGGGCATACAAGCGAGTGGCGATGGTGGTTCTGGGGGTACCGGGAAAGGTGCCAGGGTCTATATCACAGCACAGAATGTCACAAACATGCACACCAGTCCAGCAGTGGTACAGGCATCACAAGTACTCAATCACTGCCCTCCTCCATCAAGGATCTTCCAAGGACAGCAGACCATCCTAGATGCAATGCATCAGTTCTTTGCCAAAGTCACTGGGAAGCAGCACCTCTATGTACTCTATGGGTTAGATGGTGCTGGAAATACACAGATTGCTCTAAAGTTTATTGAAGAATTCCCCAGGTAAGTTCTGAAGTTGAATTCCACTTTACAAGTAGTTGAATTTGCCATGTTTAGCTTTCCTGACCAACTTCTTGTGGATGCAAGCAGCACAGAAACTATTGAAACAGGGCTGAAGAATATAGCATTAGCAAAGGAACTTGGAAACTCCCCACAAGACACATTGAAATGGCTCGGAATGAAACATGAAGCATGGCTCGTGTTCTTCGACAATGCAGGTAATCCCAAAATCAATCTCAACCAGTTTTTTCCAAAGTCACTGCATTCAGCCGACTCCTCGGTGAGATAAAATCTAGTCGGACCGAGGTCTGCCGAGCTCCAGGCTAGGCCTGTCTAGGCAGCCATGTCACCTAGACGTGGCAAATCTCGGCTAGCTCGACACACCTGTTTTTAGTCCCGCCGAGCCTCGCGACGATCGTCTAAACCTCCCATGCCGAGGGGTTCTGACACTCTCGGCATCAGTCATCAAGCTCCGCATTGGCCACGGCCTCGATAGTTCATCAAACCGAGCTGTGTCCAGGCACCTTGACACGAGGTGTCTAGCCTTGTCTAGCCAGCTAGCATTACCTCAACACTGCCTTCGGCTAGGGTCTGGAGAGGCGTCTCAAAATGACGTTGCCTGGCCGTGGGCTGAATGCAGTGAGTGCAACCATGGCAATGTCATCATCACAACCCGTAATCCGAATCTCAAAATCTATGGAGCACATTCTCTGGTTTCTGATATGGACAAGTCTGATGCCATTGCATTGCTACTAAAGCGTGCTATGCAAGACAATACACTGCATTCAGGCAGCGGGTAGGCAACGTGATTTCTAGAGACCTCGGCTGGGCCTAGCCGATGGCTATGTCGAGGTGATGTCAACCGGCTAGACCAGTCCATGTCTAGGCGCCCTCGCGCGCCTCGACGAGCCTCACTGAAGGACACAATTTAGATGACCACGGTTCAAGGTATCGAGGCCATCCCTCACCTCCAGGGTAAGTCAGCCATGGACTATGGGCCATGGTCAATTGCCATTGTGCCTGGTTGGTGCCGTAAATCAATATAGTACATGCAATGGCGGCGACAAAATGGTGATTGCATGCCGCAATGATCTAAGGGCCATGTGTAACAGTGTCGCTGACTCGCCTCGCCACTCAATGCGTACCTGGTATATGTGCACCTCAAGGACAGGTTTGATAGCATGCATAGAAGGAGTGTGTCGAGGTGCGTACAAGTCCCTCGACCATTGAACGCCACGTCGCCGTTGCGCGCCTCAAGGGAACTAGACAAGGCTGTGTTTAGTTAGCCGAGATTTGCGCTGTCTAGGGGCCTATGAGCGACTAGACCCACCTCGGCATCAACTCCGCGGACATCAACGCGTCAGTTGTCACCCTTCCATCAAGATATTTTATCTGACATTATGAAGGTGCTGCAATATCTGCCTCTTGCAATTGCTCAGGCTGGAGCATTCATCTTGGAATCTGGATCTCTTGACACCTATCTAGCATTATATTCAAAAAATTGAGCAAGACTGCTGAGCGACAAACCCACACTAAGCCATGATGACTATGCTTGGACTGTCTATACAACATGGCAAATGAGCTTTGACAGGCTCAGTCCACCTGCAGCAATGTTCTTGCAGCTCTGCTCATTCCTCCACAGAGAGGGAATTTCAGAGAATATCTTCAGCAGAGCTGCATACTATCTCATATGAATGTAAACCAAAAAAGCTCTAGAAACTGAAAGCCAAATTCAAGAGGGTTTGGACTAATAAATCTCAGGTTTTCCCAAAGAACAAGACAGAAAACCCACGAGAATTTCTTTCACAGTTTATGGGGCCAAATGGAGAGTGGGATTCTGCCTCCTTTGTGAAAGTCACAAAAGAAATTATGGCATATTCTCTCATCAATTTTGATGCAAAGCAAGAATCATTTTCTATTCATCCATTGGTGCACGACTGGAGTCAGACAACACTTATTGATCAGGATTCAACTGGTTTATGTATGGGTGAGATACTGGGAATGTCCATTATGGAACTTCCTGAAGCCAATAGGCAGCTCACAAGTTTGAGCTTGATTTCCCATGTAGATGCCTTGCTAACACAGGGCATGCCCAAGATGGCCAATGATTATGGACTGGAATATGCAGATGTATTTCATTACACAGGACGGTCCCAAGAGGCAGCAAGACTTGAGGCCAGGATTTTGGAGAAGTGGAGAAAGCTTCTTGGTGATGATCATCGAGACACCCTGCGGGCTATGAATAATCTTGCAAGCACATATCACAGTCTTGGCCAACTTCAAGAAGCTGAAAAGCTGCAACTTGTAGTTCTGGAGAAGCAAACAAAGCTTCTGGGTGATGACCATTTGAACACACTGTCGGCTATGAGTAATCTTGCAACCACATATGATGATCTTGATTGACTTGGAGAAGCTGGAGGGCTGAAATTAATGGTTCTGGAGAGGCAGAGAAAGCTTCTTGGGGATGACCATTTGGTGATCCTACAGACCATGCGTTCTTTGGCAGTCACATATGGAAAAATTGGCCAGTTTGAAGAAGCAGAAAAGCTCCAAGTAGAGTTGCTGGATAAGTGTAGAGAACTCCTTGGTGATTCTCATACCGAAACTGTGACTGCCATGAATAATCTTGGCTGGATATACTACCGCCAAGGTCAATTTGGAAAGGCAGAAGAGCTTCAAGTTGCGGTAGTAGAGAAGCAAAGGAAGCTCTTCGGCGATAACCACCCAGACACCCAACTTTATGTGCGAAATCTGGCGTTGACATACTGTGCTCTGGACAAGCAGATAGAAGCAGAGGAATTGGAAAAGCTTGTAATTGCCTGCTGGCAGTGGACTGTGCAGAAGGTGGAGGCTGTGATCTTAGCTTGGACTGATTTTTTCTAGCAATTTTCGATTTTTTTGCTGTAGTGTATCAGGAAATTCCTTTTTGGGTCAGTGCAGCTCATTTTGATTTGAGAAGCACAATTTTTTTTTTTTTCTTCGGTAATTTCCTTTTTGGGAAGGGGTGCACCCGCCGCTGATGGCAGTGATGCGTAGCTTACTTAACTAAGGACACGTCTGCAGTGCTACAAGTCTGCTGCAGCATATTTGCAGCATGCTTGCAGCGTTTTTGTAGTGTATTCTGCAGCATGGGAGGATTTGGATTATCTCCTCTAACTAGAGGGGATACACACACCATATCTTCCCCTCTAACTGGAGGAGATAAACGGGATTAGTAGGTGTCCGCAAGTACTTCGTCCCGCTCCACTTCAGCCTGAACACAACAGGGGCAAAAGTCAGCGTAATTTGTGTTTTCTTCAAGGGGGTCATTGTCGGCGTCGCCGGGCAGGCTTGTGAGTACGAGCCCTTTATATGTGTACTCAAGATTACAGCAATTTGGGGTACATAAGGTGCGGGCCGTTTTTTATTTTTTATTATTATTATTTTTTTTTTCAACAGTTACCGCAAATTGCTGTAAGCACATACATGTACCATATACCACTGGTTTCCAACGATAGGGTAGTTGGTCAATGTAATCTTGAGCCGTAATATTGATGTATTCATGGTCAGTGATGAGAGCCTCTCACCTATAAATCCCACAAAACCCCTCTAGTTAGAATGGGGGATAGCGCGCTATCCCCCATTCTAACTGTAAAGGATTCAGGCCATTTGCCATATGCTGCAATAAAGGCTGTGATAAAGCTTCAATAAAGCTGCAATATCTTGAGACATGGTACACAAGACAACCTTGCTACAATAAAGCTGCAATAAAAGTCACAATAAAGCTACAACAAAGGTGTTACCTCACAACAAGGTACCAAACAATAAAAGCTGCAATAAAGCTGCAATAAAAGTCACAATAAAGCTACAACAAAGGTGTTACCTCACAACAAGGTACCAAACAATAAAAGCTGCAATAAAGCTGCAATAAAAGTCACAATAAAGCTACAACAAAGGTGTTACCTCACAACAAGGTACCGAGCAATAAAAGCTGCAATAAAGCTGCAATAAAATCACAATAAAGTTGCAATAAAAGGTTCATATCCATGACCTTATATGGCAAGATCACATTGGATGTGAGCTGCAATAAAGTCACAATAAATGTGACCATTCACGTAGAGTGTATGGAGGGTAGTAGCTGCAATAAAGTCACAATAAAGCTGACAATGAATGTGCCCTTGTACGTAGAGTTTGGAACTGCATATGCTGCAATAAAGCTGCAATAAAGTTGTTTTCACATAAGAAAGTCATAGTCAACCTTGGCTACTGTCCATACCAAGCATCTACTGTATGCAGCAAACCATGGTGATCAGTCTTTTGCTTGAATGATGTTGTGTGCAGTTCATCTGCTGGGAGAATGATTCCTTACATACAGCAAGTGCATTCATTACCTTGTTCCCAAAGATACACATTATCTTTTATCTATAGCTGTTATCTGTTATCTTGCCTGTGCTATGGTTATCTTGCTGTGCCATGGCCGGATTGATTCTAGCCTCCTGGATTCCTATTATGATCCAGATCACTTTAAATGAATATTTTCTTTGAATAAAATATTCATTTATCGCCGGGGTTGGCCGAGTATTTTGCGTTTTGCGCAGCAACCAAGGCACTGATTGAAAAACGGATTGGACAGCCAGATCAGGTGATTTTTTCTCCACAGCTTTGGTTTTGACAACATTTTTCCCAGGCTGACATATTTCCTTTTTAGGCCACTACGCTTTTCGCCCAAAATGGAAATTCTTCGTTTTTCCCCTCAGTTGGGCGCAATTTGACCGTTTTTCTTGATCTAACTTTGCAGTTGTCATGTTCTTTAGGTTTAGATGAGACTTCCACCATATTTTGAGCTGAGGAAACAGGGTAACAGGGGGAAAATGTGTGAACTGGCAAAATTTACCTTCTGACATTCCTACCTTACACATAGCCATGGCTCACTCTCAGAAATCCTAGGATACTATCATGTCATCATTAAAAAGAGTTTCCACATGGTTTCTCCCTAATTCAGGCATCATACAAATAAATTCTGAGCACATGGACAGTTCACTTATTTGTTGTTTTCCTTGCCTTTTCCTTATGTGAGGTACCTTTCCAGTCGTCCTATATGACATATGGAACATATGAACCTGTTTTTGCAACTTCTATTCTGCCTCAGTCCACTACATATTGATCTTGTTGATGTTTGGGCTTCAACTGGATATCCATGTGATCCAGGCTGCCTTGCAGCATTAAAACAAGATGCACACCTTCCAGAGAGGTATCCAATGTAAATCATATTGTTTGAGTCAAAAATCAGGGCAAAATCTCGACCTGAACCTGAGATATGTGAAGTGTCAATTTCTGATCATTTATCAAATGGGGCCTTAAGCACTGAATATAATGCAAAGAAAAGCATCTAAACAACATTTTCCAATGCGAAGGAGCAATGTTCAACTTTTTTTGAAGGAATTTCGGTAGGTTTCCACCAGATGGTGTTTTGGAGCATGTAGGCTCAACTGCAAATTATTGCCTTTTGACTGCGCACTCTCCAAAACACAACTTGGTCAAATCTTGACCAAAATCAATGAAATAAGGCTTGGGATTGTTGTTTTACATCATAGCTTCTCACCTATAACATTTATCCGGCACTAGGTGGCTTCCTTAGGCCTCAATTAATAAATATATGCAAAACTGACATTTCACAGTTCACATGATTCTGCCCATATATTGGTGGAAAATTTGACATCTGGAGGATGGGGCATGTCATTTTGATCCTTCTATGTAGTTGGATTTGTCTTCAGAATGATGGGACGAAGCAGAGAGGACAAATATTGATGTACTACTTGCCTTCCTTGAATCTCAATGGGGTTCATGCAAATATGATTGCAAGGTCTCTCAACTGTGTCTGTATATGTCCTAGATGCAGTAGGACCATTTTTGCAGCCAGTTTAATGTGTGGTACCTACAATACACTATGAACATTAAAATTTCCCACTTGGCCATTAAATTGTGTATATCCCCTGAGACATGAAGAAAATTGATCCAAATGACTAGGATAAAGAATAGATATGAGAAGAGAGTAATCAAGCAGAGCTCCACTGGGTCTGTGGGAAATAGTATGGTCACAAGGTAAATTTTGCCAGTTTACACATTTTCCCCCTGTTACCCTGTTTCCTCAGCTCAAAATATGGTGGAAGTCTCATCTAAACCTAAAGAACATGACAACTGCAAAGTTAGATCAAGAAAAACGGTCAAATTGCGCCCAACTGAGGGGAAAAACGAAGAATTTCCATTTTGGGCGAAAAGCGTAGTGGCCTAAAAAGGAAATATGTCAGCCTGGGAAAAATGTTGTCAAAACCAAAGCTGTGGAGAAAAAATCACCTGATCTGGCTGTCCAATCCGTTTTTCAATCAGTGCCTTGGTTGCTGCGCAAAACGCAAAATACTCGGCCAACCCCGGCGATAAATGAATATTTTATTCAAAGAAAATATTCATTTAAAGTGATCTGGATCATAATAGGAATCCAGGAGGCTAGAATCAATCCGGCCATGGCACAGCAAGATAACCATAGCACAGGCAAGATAACAGATAACAGCTATAGATAAAAGATAATGTGTATCTTTGGGAACAAGGTAATGAATGCACTTGCTGTATGTAAGGAATCATTCTCCCAGCAGATGAACTGCACACAACATCATTCAAGCAAAAGACTGATCACCATGGTTTGCTGCATACAGTAGATGCTTGGTATGGACAGTAGCCAAGGTTGACTATGACTTTCTTATGTGAAAACAACTTTATTGCAGCTTTATTGCAGCATATGCAGTTCCAAACTCTACGTACAAGGGCACATTCATTGTCAGCTTTATTGTGACTTTATTGCAGCTACTACCCTCCATACACTCTATGTGAATGGTCACATTTATTGTGACTTTATTGCAGCTCACATCCAATGTGATCTTGCCATATAAGGTCATGGATATGAACCTTTTATTGCAACTTTATTGTGATTTTATTGCAGCTTTATTGCAGCTTTTATTGTTTGGTACCTTGTTGTGAGGTAACACCTTTGTTGTAGCTTTATTGTGACTTTTATTGCAGCTTTATTGTAGCAAGGTTGTCTTGTGTACCATGTCTCAAGATATTGCAGCCTTATTGAAGCTTTATCACAGCCTTTATTGCAGCATATGGCAAATGGCCTGAATCCTTTACAGTTAGAATGGGGGATAGCGCGCTATCCCCCATTCTAACTAGAGGGGTTTTGTGGGATTTATAGGTGGAGCCTCTACTGCTTCCTGCGAAGTGGGACCAGAGCTGTACCCCACCATTCGTGACTAATGTTCTGTCAACCACTGCGATCCGGCCCCCTGTAGACAAAGGGGTAGATAGACCCCATTGTCTACCTGTGTCCACAAAACGTAGACACGGTTGATCTACCCATGTGTACTCACCTACATCAATGTACACGTGGGTAGCCATATGTTGCCAGATGTAGACACGTGTACGTAAACTAGTTGATGGCCGCCGGCCGGCAGCTGTGCATGTTTGACAAAGGTGTTTGATGCCACGTTGGCTTCCGCACAAAGAGCGGTGTTGATGGTCAGGGTCGATGAGTCCCACAAGCTTCGGTTATTGTTTACTTAGAGACCTCTACTGAGGCTTACTGGCATGCCAAAAGTAGTTTAAGCAGTTCCTACCTGACCTGTGCTATGAAACATCAATCGAGGTGCATCTACGTAGGTCTAAGTGGATTGACAGTGTAGACACACTAAACTGACGTAGCTGATGGTGCATGTACGGCATGAAGCTGTCATGTAGACGGTCGTATGTTAAGCTACACACATGATGGTGTACAGACAGGTAGCTTCATGTAGCTGCATGTAGAAACGGGGTAGTTGCACGTACACTAAGTTAGACGGGGGTCTGTCTACAGGGGGCCGGAACGCAGTGAACTTTATTGAGGATTTTCATTTTGGAAAAAAAATTAATTGAATCCCACGAGCCTTTTCAAATGTCCTGTTTGACAAGCCGCATCACAATGTTGCTACAACGAGCCGCTGATGTCCGAGAGATGTTTTTGAAGTCAAATGTTCACATAACATTGTAACGACCTTCGTAAAATATTGATTGGTTGTTGACAAAATATTGCTGCATGATGTTTCAGTAGCATCTGTCACGAATGGCGGTGTAGGTGGTTGAGGGAGAGGAGGGAAGGTATCGGAAGCTGTCGTCAGACATGAGCATGTCCCGAAAGCGGTAACATTTCATTGATCAGCGGAGATTGAAGCAGCTTTGTGACTTTTTGTGACCATCAAATACTTACCTCCAGTATACCTCAACCAAGTCCCGGCAAAACATTCGGAAGGCACAACCTGTTTATCACATCATACAGGCATCTTCTCAATTTTTCCGCTAATTTCTGGGCTAACTGGGAGGACAGAACACTGACAACTGTATTTAGATCACTAACTTGGATCAACCAGTATGTCTCGCTCAATACCTTCTTCACGTGTTGTCCCTTAGTTTTCTGGTAAAATTATAGACTACCAGTACATCTTCAGATGCCGGAAAATTCCGAGAGCAAAGGATAAAAGAGAGGTGAGATACATTGAAAATCCAGGGTCATTGTGCAAATCCAGCCTCATTAGACATAATAATAGGGCTTGCATATGGTTCTTTCCAACGGATACACAGCTTAGGGAAAGGGCAGAGGGTTCTTATTTCGGAAGGAGTTCTTGTTTCCATGTAATTGCGGACCTGTATAAGTAGTTGTGATTTGGGCTTATTTCTGGGATCGGCACTTTGTGCTCAGTCAGCTATTGGACTTTCAGATCTTCTGGTTGGACTTTGGAATAAGAGTTTGGTGTACAGAAATGTCTTGAACATGATTGAGAGAACACTGTGGAAATTGTACGGATTGCACGAGAACGGGCACTACTACTTGCACCGACATCAGCAGAGGAACTAGCCTCAATGACATACTCGCTCGGGAACAGTCTATTTCCCACAACACTTGTTTATTTCTCGGACTAGAAAAACTTGGCAACAACTGTTTCCACCGCTTGATTGTTACTTGGACTTTGTTTCCAGCACCTTCTTGTAGTGAAGGTCGACTTCTCCTTGAGAAATAACATAAACTTTCCCTTCAACCTACGTCTAGGCCCTGATCAAGGGACTGACACTTGTCTGGTCTTGCATCTTTGCACCTGCTAGCGCTCTTTCTGTGGTCTTTGGCTTATTTCCGGTAGCTATCACTATTTCTGGAAGCCTTGGATTGTTATTTGGGTGTTTTGTTGGTTGTTTTGGGACAGGTTCAGAGCACATTGATCACTGAATTTGCCTGAACTGAGCACATTGGATGGATGGGTGAGTGTCCTAGACAACATATATGATCTCAAAACCCAGATACATTCGTCTCCTAGTCCTAGGGTGTACTGTATACCGGATTTTTTCTTTCAAATCAACAGAGGGTGTGATGCGTGACCGTTCTTACCTATCCAGCAGTTTGACACTGGCCAAATTTGGGTGTGACACCCCCAAAATTTCGATATTTCCCACCAAAATTTCCTCTCTTTTTTGCACCTTTCAGACAACTTTTGGGCTCTGTGTGATGCTCGGGAGGTTCGACAGAGGCCTGCATGACGCGTGACCGCGACCATATTTCAGGATCGACACAGGGGTGCGTGGTGCGTGACTGTTGATTTGAAGGAAATAATTCAGTATGTTCTTCCTCAACTAGTCGCCTAGCAGCTTAGTCTTCAGCATATTTCTATTGTAGATATCAGATGTCCCCAGCTCGCTGCCTAGCGGATGTTCATAGCCTGTCCTTCTACAATATCTGAGCATTCATCCTTGCTCGCGCACTTGACATTACTGTCTTCAGTCTCGGTAGTTTTTCCTAGGTCTGTTAGAACTAATGTTCCATGAATGTATGGGTGTGGCATATCTCCTAGGTGTTTAGACTAGACCCATTCATAAAGGTGTCTGCCTTATGTGGATTCCTAGCTTACAGCCAGTAGCTGGAGCTTGCTCTGATCCTCCTTTGTATCACCAAACAGAGGCCTAGCACACAAGTGTTATCTAGTGATGACTAGATCCTGTATGCTAGCTTAGGTTGTTTAATTGATGGGCCTAAGTTCGCAAAAATAGCCTAATGGACGTGCATTGGATGTGCATTGGGTGTTGCACTGTCTCAGCCTGCCATCAATTGAGGCGGCAGGGCAGGTCAATGGGGGGCGCGAAAATCGGGTGGAGCGTAGTGGGTGTCAGGGGAAGCCCTCACCTGACCATTCATCTATTTCCGTCCGGTTCCGGTCCAGATGGCTCCGGCTATCCATCCGGCCTTTCGTCCAGAAACCCCTTTGGCACATCTGTCCACCCCACATGCGCCTGGAACTTTGCCCTCTGTCCTTCCGGCCTCTGTCCTGTCTCCTCCTGCTCTCTCCAGTAACTCGCACTGGCATGTGTTATGTGATGGGGTCCAGGATCACTACCAATCCCTTTGGTCACATGCTACTGGCTAGTACCTATTAGTTTATGAACCTTCACCTAGCCTGGGAATCCTCATCCTTTCTTCTCTTTGGATTCCCTTGCTAGGTGTGTATTACTTGCTCTGTATTTAGTAGTGCCTATTAAGTTTTTCAGATTCCCCCACTAGTTTCTGTGCCTCTGCCCTGAGCTCAGGTTACCCTTACAGTGTGAGACAGGATCTAAGGGATCAACTGGTCAAGATTGGGAAGTTTGGCATAGACTCAGATTTGGACTGCTGCACCAGTTTTGATGGATGCTCCATCACCGAAATGGTGGCAACTAGTGCTGAGCTTTCGGTCCTGAATGGCGCAAGCATCGGGTCTAGCATGTCATGGGTTTTTATTGCATGCAGAGACTGAGTCTCATCCGCTGTGATTGCGAGCACTGTGGAAAGCGCGCTTGCCGCTGCTACGGAAGACTATTGACCGCAGATAGCGCTGAATGTAAGTCCCTACATGGGGGTAAGGGCTGTCGCAGGGCGCGGCACACCTCGTACTTATGGTCTTTTGTAGCTCAGGCAAATCAAAATTGAACATGGGTGGAGCATTAGTATGCCAAAAGACGTGAACTCCTCAGACTCACAAAAGGAAACTAAATGATTAGTGAGCAAGGAAAAAGCAAAATTCAATGGGGCAAAGTGTTAGGTCCACAGGAAAAGCTACCAGGCGTGGTCAGAATAAAGTGGCAGCAGAAATTCTCGGCGGCCCGAAGCTGTTGGAATTTCTGTGTTGAACCATGTACAGTCCTTTCAGACAGCTTCGGAAATTCAAATGAGTGGGCTTTGACCCAGAGTCATTTAATAGGAGCCCTGGACAGGTGTGGAAAGGAATGCAGAGCTAGGCCATTGAACAGTCACAAATTTCAAACATCAAACAAGCCCATTGAAGAATGAGTAATTTCACGCTTTTCCGGAGCTGGAATTTACCCATCGCTCGTTTCTGGGACAATATGTCTGAATGGGCTTCACATGGATCCACCAAAAAATTATGGAAACTCCAACAGCTTGGGTGACAGCAAATTTATTTTGAGAGTAAACATCAGCTGAGTTTGTTGAAGACTGCCTAATTGGAAGCTTTTCTGGTGCTGAATCAAGCCATCACTTATTTCTGACACCACTGGAATGGATTCTCCGAGGGAACACCAAAACCATTGAAACTTCAATGTACTGTAGGCTCGTTTGAGTTTAAACCACAAGGTTGCCAACCCTTGCCTGGTTTAAACCAAGCCTATAGGCAACTTGTTTTTTATATAATAGACTACAGATGGTTTAAACCAAAAAATGCTTGACTCATATTTTTTACTCAAGAGTCAGATCTGCTTATATCAATCAAAAATATATATATATTCAACTATCCTCTGCTATAACAGCTGCCCAATCAATTTTTGGATCTGGGCGCTCAGATTTGATATGCTGGGCAAGACTAACTCCAGCCTTGGGCCAAGTGCCACCAACTTTTTTGAATTGCTCTCATGCATCTTTCCCCATCTGTCAATACATACCTGCAACCTTCAATGCATAAACCTTTTTTCCTGGCCCATTTTCATGATCATGAGCAAGAGCAGTCCAGGTAGCCTCCATTTTGTTGAACCCCTGAATTGCACGATGGAACTCTTGGCCCAGAATTTCAACTTCTTCTTGCCATCGCTCCATATCTGCATGAGCACGGTGCCATTGTACTCTTGCCGCTATACAATGATGAGCTCTAAAACAATACATGAGATAGCTTGACTTACAATCCAAGACATATTCAGCTTCCTCTGCGGGAGAAAAGTTTACATAATGGCCCTGTCGCCAAATCCAGCCTTCAACCTTTCCTCCATCACCTAGCTTGTGTGGCTCATCTCCATTTTTTGCGTAAAGATCCTCATCCCTCAGCTCTGGAAATCCAAACTTTGGGTCTTGTGGATTGCATCCAAGGGCAATCATTGCAGTACGAGCATGCCGGTACTTTTTGATGTAATTCTGGATCCTAGTTTGGACATCCTTGATCTTTTGCACTGCTCGAGTGTTCTTTGCCTGACCATGAACAGCATTATTACGAGCATTCTTGTGTTGTCTGAGGGCTTGACTATGTTGGATATGTTCGCGCAAGCTACGTAGAGCATCATTTGCTTCACCTTGCCGCAGTTTGAGTTCTTCTGCTCCCAAAGTCTCTAGACCTGATTTGGTTCGCTCGGAGCTAGTAAAGTCGGAGGGCAAGAATAGCCTCTCCCATTCAGGTGATTTGTAAGGCTCTGAGACCACAGATGGGAGAACCTGAGGGAACGAACACATCGAACGCAACGGTATGCCCTCACTGGTTTACTCTCTCTGACTACAATACTCAGCAAGTGTTGACTCTCCACCTAGTCCTTCGTCTTCGTGGCGGCATGCAGATCTTGGTCAAGACCTTGACGGGGAAGACCATCACCCTCGGGCTGAGTCATCTGACACTGTGGACAACGTCAAGTCGTCTGACACCATCAACAGTGCCAAGGCGAAAATTCGGGACAACGAGGGCATTCCCTCTGACCAACAGTGTCTTATCTTCGCCGGTAAGCAGCTTGAGGACAGGCATACTCTCTCTGACTACAACATTCAGAAGGCATCAACTCTCCACCTCGTGCTTTGTCTTCGTGCAGATTTTGTATTCATCTCTTGACAATTTTTGGCAATACACTCGAATTCACCTGTGGATCTATTGTTGATTGAAGTATGGTACGGAGTGTTGTAACCTACTTGTAAACACAACTACACACACTTAACTACGCCTGTTTGTGTTCGTGCGTGCACAGCTTAGTTGTACAAAACATGAGTGGAAGCACTTTTTTTGGTTTAAACCATGGTTTAAAACCGGTTTAAACCGGGCGCCTGTTTGTGTTGGTGCGTGCACAGCTTTGTTGTACAAAACATGAGTGGAAGCACTTTTTTTGGTTTAAACCATGGTTTAAGCCATGGTTTAAAACCGGTTTAAACCGGGCGCCTGTTTGTGTTGGTGCGTGCACAGCTTTGTTGTACAAAACATGAGTGGAAGCACTTTTTTTGGTTTAAACCATGGTCTAAAACCGGTTTAAGCCATGGTTTAAAACCGGTTTAAACCGGGCGGTTCAAACTGGGCTAACACCAGCAGACAACGTTGGCAACCTTACGGTTTAAACCAAAATGGTTTAAACCGGGCCAACGTTGCCAACGTTGCAGTTTAATCTTAAACCAGCCTGGATGATAAGCCGTGAATTCGCCAACACCTGAAAATTAACGTTTTCTGGATTTCCGTTGCGGATACGCGCACATCTGGGTCTATGACGAGTCCCAAGTCAGTAGACCTGGAACTACAGGCTAGAAACCAAATCCGGAACCAGTTGCGGATGAGTATCCAGAAAACACACATACTGGGTGCCTCCGACTAATATGCGGCTGGTTCTGGATCCTACTGTCGTACTATGGGCAGGAGGTTGCGGATAGTCCAAACGAACATTGGGGAATAAAATATCCATTCTGTGCCTATTTGTGGAACTCAAAGCAGGTGCATCTTGAATGGGTTTCAACATTATTTGTCCATGCTTGTACCAATGAGGCGACGTGCTCGATCACGTGATGACCCAGAACCTTTCAGACCGGAACGAGCCGGATCCGGATGTGGTGTCATACACCCATCAAATATCGATCGGCTTAATATGGCAACCGAGTTCGAACCCAATTTAGGAAGAAGGTCCTTACTTGAGCTATGAAGGGGACCAGGGTGTCTAATTGTAGGCAAAAGACCCAAGGTTCCGGATTTCCAAGAATCCTTTGAGGGACACAAGTAGTGCGCCCAAGAAATCCAGAATACTAGGACCGCTCGGGTGCCAAGTCAAGGCCCCGATCGCGTCAGAAATAAATCAGACAAATAGGGAGCCTGCTCAACCATGTTCCACCTCGACGGGTAGACGGTCTAGGGTAGCTCTTGGGCTGCACACAAGTTCAGGGTGTCTACAAAGAGGCATTTTGAAGGGCTATCCAATTCAACCACAATGTCTGGAGGGACTAATCCAGAACTAACATTTTCAGGATCTAAAATAATCAGTCAGCAAGCTTGGCGATCGTTATTTCATATTCTCGAGTCACGGACATGGTTACACCGATGATTAATGTATTATGTTTGTAGAGTTATTTTTAGATGTACAGTATATAAGGTGGGCAGCTTGTAGGGAGAAGGCACGGACTCCTACCCGGAAACGTAAAGCGGAGAGACTAGCGGTCTGCTCCAGCGAGTACAGAAGGGCGGAACCACCGGCTTGATTCATCGAGGCTGTCCTTGGGGGCGTGCTTGTATTTTCGAGTTATTATCAATCTATCAGTTTTTCGGGATAATCCCTTGCGTGTTCTGCATGTACGTGTGTGTGTGTTCTACGTGATCCTGCGTGTACGTGTACGTGTCCTGCGTGTTCTGCGTGTTACTTGTGTGTGTCCTACGTGTTTTGCCTGTCCTACGTGTGTTCCGGATTTGTTGCGTGTTGCGTGTCAAATTGGTTCACTGCTCCTGTCTTACGAGGTTAGAGTGGGTGACCCAGAGTTGCAAAACTATAAATTGAACCATTGTCCGCGGACGATCCTGGATTTGCTTGCTGCGATCCGCAAATATTAAACAACTGTTCCCGTGTATCTTCTATCGGTACACAAAGACCCGTACTCGGTCGCACTCTCTGGGATTGCATCCGGAATCACTAGTGGAGTTTGGTTGGTTGTTGTTTTAGGGATTTGTGTTTCGTGAACTCTTTCGTACCGTTTGACCGCAGCGAGTTTCTCTGCACTAACTCGTTGACGCATTTCCTCTACATGGTCTGCATGTTTAGCGAGGGCCTTTGCTCTCAACCCAATCAACTCATGGGTCGGAATAATGGTATCTGGATACTCCACCAGCCATGTTGCCTCTACTATATCTAAAGGTATGGTTGGATGCGCACCCGTAACCGCAAAGTAAGGCGTGCAGCCTAAACCACGACGCGTAGTGATCCGGTCTGCCCATACAGCATGAACCAAGAACCACCACCACTTGCGCGTGTCTCCCCCAGTTGCCTTCCAGACTGCTTGTCTAACATCCCAGTGGCCAGTCTCAACGACTCCATTGGCCTGTGAGTTGTAAGGCGAAATCCGGATACCCGTTATTCCGTATTTCGAATGTAACCATTCCAGAGCTGCCACAAACTGCTTCGCGTTATCCGTAACGAGCACTTGTGGACACCCCCAGCGGCATATGATTTCTTCTAGAAGGAACTTGCCCAAGGCTTCAGCATTGTCGCTCCTCAAGGCCCTGGCTTCCAACCATCGTGCTAGAGCGCATCTAGCGGCGACAACCAGTTTATGCCCATTTGAAACCACACCCATAATCATTACATCTATATGAATTTTCTGGAACAGGCTCGGCGTCATCGTAACCCTTGGCGGAATCCGCAATAATTTCTTTTGCCTCAGCTGGCAGAGCCTGCAAGTCTTGACGTACCATCCAACGTCTCGATCCATCTCCGGCCACCAGAACCTTATCTCGATCATTGCTTTGCTCGAGAAGGCCCCCTTGTGTCCGAGACTATCATGGGACGCTTTCAGGATGTACATCCTGTATTCTTTATCCACAACCAGCTGGTGTTGCGAATCTTCGTTCTTCCGGTACATCTTTCCATTCTTGGCCAAAAAGTACTGTGTTGCGTAGCGCATGAACCTTTTGTATGTCCTATCTGACATACCGCCCGGTCTGTGGGAAGGATCCTTTAACCAGACCCTAACCTTGTCAAGTTTCTCTTCTTGTGCCTTTGCGGACTCAGACCGCTGATCTTCTGGGTAAGATTCTCGCCTATTGGGGTCGTATTTAAAATCGTCCTCTGGCAAGAGTTTTTCCTCATCCTGGATCTGAGACATTAGATACTGAGGCAACTTTATTCCCTCAGCTTCATATGCTCGGCGCACTCCTATGTCTACTGCATCTCGATCTTGACTTGCTATCACGCAGTCTTCGGTGAAACCTTCAATTGCGTCAGGTAAATCCGGAAGTGCCGTATTCGGAACATATATTTCCTGGATATACCCTCCCCTGGTGTCTATCGATGATTTGAACTCATCAAACTCCAAAGGTTGCGCAATATCGTGATCCCACTCCCCATGATCTTCCGGAGGTGGATTATCATCCATACCCTGTTCCGGATTTACATGTTCAACGTCCCCCGGTTGTTTCCTCCTTCTGGATAACCCATCAGGTGAAAACGTCAAACCCTTAACATGCTTCAACTGGAAGTGGAACATTAAGATTTGTTCTATCCACCGGTTGATTGTTGCGTTGGGTCCCATTCCCGGATTCGAGAGCATGCCTTTGATATACATGGCATCTGTCTCTATCACAAGTTTGCGGCATCCCAACAGCCAGTATTGCATATGATGCAGGGCCCTTAGTAAACCATATAATTCCCTTTTTGGCTGAGAGAATCTTGCCTCCCTTTCGTTCAAGGGTATGGAATCGAACTTTGCATAATACCTTTTCGTAGGGTCGTTCGGGTCGACTTGATAAACTTCAAGACCAACAGCCATCCAGGATGTGTCCACAGCCATTATGACATCAGAGTCCCACTCATAATTAATGGGTTTTAATGCTTCACAATGCCTGACTGCGTACTTGATTTTGTCCATGGATGCATCCTGTAATTCGCCCCATTCCCAATCAACATCTGCCCGCAAGAGGCGAGTCAAAGGGCGGCTCATCACAGTATAGCCTTGAATGAACATCCTCATCGTTCCTACTACTCCCAAGAACTGTCTGACCTCTGAGACATTTTCCAGAGCAGGCCACCTTTCAATAACACCAATCCTATCCTCTGAAGGTCTCCTTCCTTCGAATGAGCACATATGCCCAACAACCGGAAAAGTGTCCAAGCAGAGCAAGGCCTTGGTCCCTGAAAAGGTACCCCCGCAATACTTAACGCGTTGAACAACGCGGTTCAGATTTTGGAAGTGTTCCCAGATAAATCGGCGGATCCCGTTATTTCCAGGGATAGTCTCATATTTTCCGTCCAATCCCATATACCGACTTCCTGGTCCTCGGACCGGAACATCGTCGATATACGGAATCGTGACGTGCGGGATCTCATCCCTTAAAATGTATGTAACATCGTCGTGGAATATGGGTACTGAGTTGGTCCACCCTTGGGGTAGCTTTACCAACCTTAGTGCTCCAAAGGGTGTCTGGAATGTAGTGAAATCTCGAGAGTTTTCTGCTAGGTCCCTATGGTCATATCCGGAATACAAATCCAGAACTGCCCCACAAGCTCTCCCGGCGAAATGGTTCGCGAGCTCATCCGTACCCGGAGGAATCCCAGAATGCGCAATGGTTACTGCATTTAAAGGCTCAAGAGAGTGGACTAGCCGAATGCTCTTTCCGTCTTTCTTGACAACCCCAAAGAACTTCGTCCTGTAAGAAGCGTTTGAAGGCTCATAGACACCAGCATCGATTTTCTGCTTGATGATCTTACAGACTTGTTCAAGTTGGCCACGGGGTATGGGTATACTCTTCTCTACCCAGACCTTATGTTCAACAATTGGTACTTCGACGGGTGGAAAGAATTCATGTTTAAAGCTTCCACGTTCGGAATCATTCCAGGCAAATGCATCTGATTGCACCATCATAAAATGGTGCATGAACTTCCTTTCTTCATTTGAGAGAAAATTGCCTTTGTGGATTTTATCGATGATTTCTTTCCGTTCCTCTGTGTACCTCCCTGTAGGAGTAAATTCGGAAGGTTGCTGTGGTAGAGTTGGCATGTCCTTTAAAGGATCACCTGTTATCTCTCTCTTAAGCCTATACTTTTCCGGTAAATCTCCATATACAGGTCTAACTTTAAGCGCTACAGGCTTATATTTCTTCCCGGCAAACGAAGACATCACAGGAGCGTCGGCAGATTGGGCCTCCGGATCTGGTTTCGGATCTGATGTCGGAGCCTTCTTCTTTTTACACTTCTTTTCTTGTCTTGGTTCACAGGAGTGTGCTCCGAGTCTGAGGAATGGGCACTGGTTCCAGCTTCGGGATCTCCCCTATTTTCTGGATCTGTCCAATCCACAAACTGGCAGCACACACACCGAACCTCGGGATCCACTTATGTTTCCCACGGTTCGTTTTAGCTCTTCGAGCTTTTGCCTTCTTGGACTTTGTTTTCTCTTCGAAGGTAAAGACCTGAAAGGCCTGTTTTCCACTTCCATCTACCTCTGGATTCAGCCGTGGGGACGCGAACTCTTGCAGGAGTTGCGAAGCCTTTTCATCTCCCTTGAGTTCCGTACTCTCGGTCGACGCCAATAAGTATGCAGCGTTCAATTCGTCCGAGCCAAATGCCATGCCATCCTTGGGTTCCAGATATCCTTCTATCCGGAATTGCCCATCCTCATCAAAACCGAATTTCAGTGCAAGTTCTCCTTGGGGACGGTCTATCCCTAATTCCTCGAAAGTGTCTGAAAAACCTGAGTCTTCTGTGGCTCAGCTTTTCCTTCCGGGGTCGCAGGTCTAGAACCACCTCCCAAGATCTCATCTTCTGGTCGGCTCAGAATGGTACGAGCACCCCTTTTGTACGTGGGCATTTCTATGCGTCGTTTCGTATTGGGGCACGAGATGGTAATCGTGGACCCCCCATCCATTCTGTTCCGGATGGTGCTTTCAGTCAGAATGTCAAATGGCCTCCCCAACAGTATATCGTAGGGGGCGCCCTCTATGACATGGACTTGGAGGTAGATAGTTAAATCTCCAAAGAGAAATGGAACGTTCTTGGCCAAGCCTTCAGTTTCCTTTAGCTCGCCATTTGCGGACTCCATGTGTATCTTTATATCCGGGTTCCAGGTAAGCATTGTAGCAACCGCCCGTTTGAGCGACATCGACACAATCTGCGAACCGGTATCCAGAACGGATTCAACCCCATGCCTCCCATTGACTAGCGGGAAGAGGCACCGCAGGCCTCCTGATTCCCGGCAGCGTAAATCTTCTGCCCCGCGTCATAGACTCGTCTATGCTCTCCTTTTGGCATACTGTTCAGATAAGTTTCCACTGGATCCTGGATGACCACAGAACCAACCGGAAGGCCATCATCCCCAGTGGACACGAAGAAATTTGACATTGGTAGATGGGCAATGTGAAGGGCATCTGCTCCGAGAGCGAACCGTTCTATGTACTCATCCGCCGGAAAAGGATCCTCCTCGGGTTCCGGATCCTCCATCAAGTAAACAGTCTGGTTCTCTTTATCCAGAACCGGCTGCCTTGTTTTGGTTGTTCTGGATCTCACACCTTTGGATACTTCTCCGGATACTGCCATAAGATCCCCGAGTTTTATCCTTACTTCCGTATCCATCACATCGTTCACCACAGTATTGGTTAGCCCTGGCTTTTGTACAGGAGCCACCAATCGATAGGCCTTTGGTTCGGCACTGGGGACGGTTCCGGATTGGCGAGCCCCTGGTTGTTTATTAGAGCCTACTTTCTGCAAGTCTTTTTGGACTTGAACATCAAGCGGCTGGGTATCTTCAACCAGAACAGCATCGTCTAATCTCAGGTTCCTATTCCCTGGCTTTGCCGCCTCCTCCACCTAATCCAGCAGTAACCCCAGCTTGGATTCTGGATTTAGAATGCCTCTTGATATGTGTGACCAACTTTTTCCGTATTTCATTGAATATCCCTTGTTCCCTTTCCCCCCATATGAAGGGAATGGTATCCTTAGACATAATCACTAACGGTTTTATATGGCTTTTGTAATCCCAGAGATCATTCCGGTATTCATCTACCAACTTCAGAAACTCAAGTAGCTCTTTCCGGTTGACCGGGTCTGGCCAACTTTCC
Source organism: Mycena galopus ATCC 62051 (assembly GCA_014925785.1). NCBI lineage: Eukaryota > Fungi > Basidiomycota > Agaricomycetes > Agaricales > Mycenaceae > Mycena > Mycena galopus. The sequence continues at coordinate 53,698 of WIQG01000052.1, forward strand.
AGGGTGTCTACCCGACTACGAACATCTTCTTCATCTACCCATCTCACGCGCCAATTCTGATTCCTAGCAGCTGGACTCTGGACCTCAACACGGTTCTCCGGAGGTTTGGTCTTGGGTGGGGCTGGAGCTTTAACCGGGCCACCCGCCTCCTTCCTCGAACGATTCAGAAATTTCCCGATTCCGAGCTAGTCCCAGCTCCTGAACGGGTTTGCAGATACATCTCCCACATCTGTGCAATCTGATCCGGAGTCACCCCAATAGCGTTCCCAGCAGAATTTGAACTTTCTGGATCAACCTGCACAAACTGCTGTTGATTTTTCTGGTTCATCTGCCGAGATTGGTCGGACTTTTTCTGGTTCATTAACTGACACGTAGGGCCAGTAACTCATCATCTCTTGAATCGTATAGCTGGTTGACTTGATCCTCATCTCCGTTCTGGATATAGCCTTGAGAGAACTGCTGGTTGACTCTTTTACCCAGGGGAGCACCTCTCGGTTTACCTTGTCCTGCATAGTAGTCATCCACCCTTTCTTTCTTGGATTTATAATCCGGAAACTTGGGAATGAACGAGCCATTGCCTAGACGCATGGCCCCATCCACAAAAGTTATGTAGCCCATTTTAATGTGCTCCTCTTTGTGCGGACAAGTAGCTACTGGATGATCCTCTTTACAATAGAAGCAATCCATGGGGGGCCTTTCAGCCATTCTTCCGGATTGTTCATTGTTGTTCCCGTAGGTACGGTTGTTCTGGATTCCAGGACCAGCCGCGTTTCCGGACATGTGGGGAGGGGCTTGTCTCGCAATTTGAGCAAAGGACTGTTGGATGGTGTCTGCCACCGTTTTTCCTATCTCTTTCTTGTGAACTTCAAACCCATCCTTAATGTGAGAAACCTCTTGGGACAGAGCTTCCAGCCTCTGAAGATATTCCTTCTTGATTCCAGGTTCAGCAACTGGAATGTATCCAGAACCGCCGCTACTGGACTTCGTATTTCTCGGGCTTGCCGCAGCAATATCCACAACGTGTTTTGCGATTTTGAGCACATCTGCTAATGGAATAACATCACCCCTACGTTTCACGTTTTGGGCTTGACCGGCCCCAGCAGCAGCATTTGCGGGTGCTAGGGTGGGATTGGTTTCTTTAAGAAACTGATGTTGAACCATCATTGCTAGCACTTGTGCTTCAAGTTTTTCATCAAGACACTCCAGAAACTTCCCAACCAGTTCCCCATTACTTATGGAGGCTGGAGGTTTCATCAGCTTCGCAGCTTCTGTTTCAAATTTCTTGAAAACAGTTTAAGCCGACCCGCGTCTGACATTTCGATATCCTGGTTTTCTTTGCAGATTTTTCGGAGTTTCTGGAGCGACCCGACTTTGACATCCTCCAACTCAGGGTAAAGATCCTCAATCTCCGCAATGAACTCATCAAAAGTCCCATTGCTATAGGAGTCGAAACCCTTCCACTGGTCTTTGGTATCTTGGTCTGTCACAAACTCTATGATTTTATCCTTCTTTGCAAGGGTATCCGTAATCCCACCCAACTGGATAATGGCCTGCATATGGTTAAGGAAGCGCCTCAAAGAGGCAGCATCCCCCCCATCAAAGCTGGGCGCATTCTTTTCCCATGGATAGGGAATCCGGAACGCAGCAACATTAGGCTGTTGGGCCATTGTGTTGTTCGTAGGATTCTGTATAGCAGATTGGTCTGGTACACTGGTTGTTGCTCCGTGAGAAGGCAACGAAGGCGATCCTGGTTCAGGACCTGGGGTAAGTTCAAGATCTTCTTGAACTTGTGAAGACGATGCAACTGGACGTTCTGGATTCCGTGCAGCAAGTGCCTTGGAAGCCAATGTACGTTCCTGGGTCTGCAACGATGCGTCTGCTCGAGCACGAGCGGATGGAGAGGGTTTTTGGGCTTTAGCAAGTTTGCTAAGGGAGTGCTGTTCGAGCAGAGGGAGCAACGGTTGTTTTCCGGATCTACTGATTGTGCGAGTAGTTCGAGAAAGTGGCCGTTCAAAACCTGACTCGGGTAAAACCCCTTGCCCTTGGTACGATGGACTTTCCGGATCTGGCTCCTCACGAGGTGCCTGACGCGAAATGTTGCCAAATTTTTCTGTATATGGACAGAAGGCCTAGAGTACTGCTTTCAGGATTTTACTCTGAAGAACAGTTTTTGTCTCTTTGGAAAAATCCACAAGACTGCGAGCGACGTACAAATGAACAACTGGCCCCTCGCGGTGGGCTCCAGATGAAACGTGTGCCGGCGGTCTATGGGTGAAATCCACTATAATGCAAATCCGACGGGCTGAATGCAATGAAGAAGTGTGCTCTAGTTCAGGATTCACAAATCCTGAAACCAACACAAATCCCTAAAACAACAACCAACCAAACTCCACTAGTGATTCCGGATGCAATCCCAGAGAGTGCGACCGAGTACGGGTCTTTGTGTACCGATAGAAGATACACGGGAACAGTTGTTTGATATTTGCGGATCGCAGCAAGCAAATCCAGGATCGTCCGCGGACAATGGTTCAATTTATAGTTTTGCAACTCTGGGTCACCCACTCTAACCTCGTAAGACAGGAGCAGTGAACCAATTTGACACGCAACACGCAACAAATCCGGAACACACGTAGGACACGCAAAACACGTAGGACACACACAAGTAACACGCAGAACACGCAGGACACGTACACGTACACGCAAGATCACGTAGAACACACACACACGTACACGCAGAACACGCAAGGGAATATCCCGAAAAAGCTGATAGATTGATAATAACTTGAAAATACAAGCACGCCCCCAAGGACAGCCTCGATGAATCAAGCCGGTGGTTCCGCCCTTCTGTACTCGCTGGAGCAGACCGCTAGTCTCTCCGCTTTACGTTTCCGGGTAGGAGTCCGTGCCTTCTCCCTACAAGCTGCCCACCTTATATACTGTACATCTAAAAATAACTCTACAAACATAATACATTAATCATCGGTGTAACCATGTCCGTGACTCGAGAATATGAAATAACGATCGCCAAACTTGCTGACTGATTATTTTAGATCCTGAAAATGTTAGTTCTGGATTAGTCCCTCCAGACATTGAGGTTGAATTGGATAGCCCTTCAAAATGCCTCTTTGTAGACACCCTGAACTTGTGTGCAGCCCAAGAGCTACCCTAGACCGTCTACCCGTCGAGGTGGAACATGGTTGAGCAGGCTCCCTATTTGTCTGATTTATTTCTGACGCGATCGGGGCCTTGACTTGGCACCCGAGCGGTCCTAGTATTCTGGATTTCTTGGGCGCACTACTTGTGTCCCTCAAAGGATTCTTGGAAATCCGGAACCTTGGGTCTTTTGCCTACAATTAGACACCCTGGTCCCCTTCATAGCTCAAGTAAGGACCTTCTTCCTAAATTGGGTTCGAACTCGGTTGCCATATTAAGCCGATCGATATTTGATGGGTGTATGACACCACATCCGGATCCGGCCCGTTCCGGTCTGAAAGGTTCTGGGTCATCACGTGATCGAACGCGCCGCCTCGTTGGTACAAGCATGGATAAACAATGTTGAAACTCATTCAAGATGCACTTGCTTTGAGCTCCACAAATAGGCACAGAATGGATATTTATTCCCCAATGTTCGTTTGGACTATCCGCAACCTCCTGCCTATTGTACGACAGTAGGATCCAGAACCAGCGGCATATTAGTCGGAGGCACCCAGTATGTGTGTTTTCTGGATACTCATCCGCAACTGGTTCCGGATTTGGTTTCTAGCCTGTAGTTCCAGGTCTACTGACTTGGGACTCGTCATAGACCCAGATGTGCGCGTATCCGCAACGGAAATCCAGAAAACGTTAATTTTCAGGTGTTGGCGAATTCACGGCTTATCACCGGTTAGCACAGTGGCAAGTGCAGCAGGGTCAGGTGGGCAAGGTATGGGTCCATCATGGTATCCGAAAAGCCCATGTAATTTCGATGAAGCAGTATACTTTGGTTTGAAGCTCACCCACTTTTTACTGTTGAGCTTGACGGCATCAGCAAGCATTGGTACATTGGGTAAGTTGGAAGCCATATCGAGGTAGCACGGTATATGCTGGTATTCAAGCCGCAGATAGGTTTGTGCAAAAACTGAGTCGTGATATTTAGGCGCAGGCAGGGCCCATAACCTAATAAACGAAGATAGACTCAGCCGGGCACTTCAAGGTGGAAGACTGATATTAATATACCTAATAAACAAAGATAGACTAATATAGTTGTAAGTATAAGAAGGATAAAATAGAAAGAAGGACACGCACCTCAGCTGGGCACTTCAAGGTGAACAACTGAGGAGCATGCCCTATCAATGGTAGAATATACAGGTGATCAGTAGTATGTAGATCAAAGGGGTGTAATAAGTAATTGGTAGACAGGGTATGAAACATGGAAGGAATAACAGTGCTGAAGAGCGCAAAGAGTACCTCGACTATATGGCCAGCCGAGCCATGCTCAACATTTGTATCATTCCCTTTCAAGACTTTTTTCATCACTCTTCAGTGCATCGCCACCATGCCTCTCCTGCCCACCGGACATGATGGAAGAAGATCACACCAAGCGGAACACCAATTCTCAAGAGCTTCGAAAAAGCACAGAAAAAGACCAAATACAACTCAGAGGCGACTCAGAGGCGACACGACGTGATTTGATGCTTATTTTTGACAAGAAGTTTAGTAAATCCCCCTACAGATGTCAGAAAGATGTTGCAGAAGCCCTCATTCTCGGTCTTGATGCCGTGGTCACCACAGGCACCGGTACTGGGAAAACTATGCCATTTATGATGCCACTCCTGCTTCATCCTGAGAAATTTGTTCTCAAAGTCTTGCAAGATGATCAGGTATAGCTCATCAGGCAACTATATAGTCATCTTTTGAAAAGTCTCTCAGGCTGCCCATTTTGAGGCAATGGAATTGGCTGCAGCAGCTGTGAATGGAGATATGTACTCGAAAGTGCTACAAAAAGTACGTCCTTTTCATATTTTGTTATGTATTAATCCCTGAAATTTGCAGTTGCTTGATGGCCAAACCCTCAACGCAATCTTGAGATGTGTTTCGAGCACCCCCAGTTTCGCAAATGGCTCTGCTCGGAGCCCACAACAAAATGAATTCTTGCCGTAATTATTGATGAAGTGCACTGCGCCTCTCAGTGGGGAGGTGATTTTCAAAAAGCTTACGCGCTACTCGACGGATTATGGAGCCTCCTGCCCGTTGGGACTCCGGTTCTGGCTACCTCGATGACACTGAACTCGGCGGCGCTGACAGATATCACCACGGGCCTTAATATTGATTTGGATGACTCTTTCTTTCTCAATCTGGGCAACAACTGTCCAAATATTACACCGTCTATCAGATGAATGGTTCTAAAGACTATAAAGCCATTCATGCACACTTGCCACCCCCATCTCCCGTCCACACCATCCTTGATGTTCCCAAGACTATTTGTTTTGCAAATGCAGTCAAGAAGACACAAATTATCACTCGGAATCTTCGTGGGCTGTACCTGAATCTTCCACACAGTGCAATCAATTTTATCTATGACCATAGTACTTCAATTGTGAACACTTGTCTGCACTATGTTCTGGAACGTTCGGCTAAGACTCTTGTGGTACAACTGATATCAAGGCTTCAAAGAATCTAAGGTACAACAGTGAATGACAACTTAAAAAAAACAGGGTACAAAATGACGGTCAACAATTTTCATGAACAATTACTAAGTATTTGTAACTACCACCTCAAACACCACTGCATTCTTCTAGCAGCCTTGGTTCTGATATGTGGATGCAAGATTGGCCATGCTCTTCAAGGTGTCTGGATGTTCCTCTCCCAACACATGCTTGCGCATCTCCACCACTACCACCTCGAGCACCTCTGCATCCTTCCAGCGACCCTGGTTCCGATATGTGGAAGCAAGATTGGCCATACTTGTTAGGGTGTCTGGATGCTCCTCTCCCAGCACACGCTTGCGCATCTCCATCACTGCCACCTCCAGTGTCTCTGCATCCTTGTAGCGGCCTTGGTGCTGATATGTACAAGCAAGATTAGCCATGCTTGTCAAGGTGTCTGGGTGCTCCTCTCCCAACATGCTTGCGCATCTCCAGCACCACCACCTCAAGTGCCTCTGCATCCTTCCAGCGGCCCTGGTTCAGATATGTGGATGCAAGATTGGCCATACTTGTCAAGGTGTCTGGATGCTCCTCTCCTAACACATGCTTGCGCATCTCCATCACCACCACCTCAAGCACCTCTGCATCTTTCCAGCGGCCCTGCTTCAGATATGTGGACGCAAGATTGGCCATGCTCATCAAGGTTTCTGGATGCTCCTCTCCCCGCACACACTTGTTTGCCTCCATCACTACCACCTCGAGTGCCTCTGCATCCTTCCAGCGGCCCCCTTCAAAGTAAACAAGTCCAATACGAGTTGCAACAAGCACAGAGATCTCTTTCTTGTTCATTGAGGTCATGCTCCTAGTAACATGCTGTAACATTTTGCGTCGATATTTGTAGTCTTCTGCCTCAAAGCTCCAAGAAATTGACAAGCCAATCATAGCAAGCACACATTTCTGCATGAAATGTCTGTTTGTTTCCACAGTGGTGCCACTCCAGTGCTGTACCAGCGGATGCATGTGATACAAGTTATCCTGTCTATCCTGTTCAATGAAGGAATATGATTCAAGTTCCGCTACAACTCCATGGAAGACAGAAGAGTCCCAGTTCTCATACCGCTTTCCAAGCTCAGTCAAAAGCCGGGTCACTTCCTTCTGCAGCTCAGAATCATCGAGCTCTTGCTGAGACATTGATGCCTTTTCAAATATCTGTTCCAAGATGCCCTCATGATGTAGACAGGAGCAAATCTGCAGCAGAGTTCTCCCAGGTGAGCTGAGCTTCTTGTAGCTTACATTCCATGTTGCATATAGAGCTAGACCATATTGATTTGGTCCTTGGATCTCTGCATGTTGCAGCAGCTGGTCATGATGGCTTTGATAGAGTTTCAGATATCCACTGAGTTTGCCATGGCTATGAATATAACTGCCTGCTTGGGAAACAGCTAAAGCAAAGCAATGGAGTTCCTGGGTTATTCTTCAGTTTGAATTGGATCATCAAATAAAACCTGAAAGAACAGACCTTGACAATATCTACTGCTAGTTTCTCTTGCTCATCACTACTGAGTTTCTCTTGTCTATCACTCCCGCCTTGGTAAGCCATCTGCAAGAGCAAATCTTTCGCATCTTCAGGTTCCATATCTGAGGCCCTTGAGCTTGCACTAGCGTGAATGCAAAGGTTTTGGTTCCGAGTTGTGATCAAAATATTGCCAAATGTGCAGCAAGGGAAGAATTTCGAGATATTCAACTTGACATCATCAGCATTATCAAAGAAGAGAAACCACTCTTCTTGTTTGCTTGCAAGCCAGTGCAGACCTGCTTCAGCTGATTCGCCTGCAGGGGCAACCATCTTCAGATCTGTTTCAATTGTCTGTTCATTTGTGGCATTAATATAGAATATTTCAGAGAATCTAGAAATTGGGTGTGACATATTTGCAAAATTTATGAGATTTATTCATACCGATGATCAGCTTGGGAGTCTTGCAAAAATTTGAAAGCGAGCTGACTTTTTCCAGAACCTCCGAGGCCATGCAAGACGAAGACATGCTGAGATCCTAGATCACAGTCAAAGTGTTGGTGCATCTCCTGAAGAAAATCTTTTCGTCCTGTGAATGAAGACACTGGTAGAGGACAAAGCTTGTGGCCTGTCTGCCTCATAGTATGCAATGGCTGGTTTCCAGCTTCTGGGTTGCCAGAAAGACCTAGTGTATACTTTCAGGAACAGCTTTTGAACTATATTGCAGTGATTTACCATCATGGACTGTGACATTCGACTTTTTGGCACCTGACACATTGGACTGAGGGCCTTCAGCATTGTTACCCGCATCCACAATGCCACCCCCTAGGCTATGTCCATCCGACTCTCCAATACTCTCTGCAGAGGAATTAGACACTAGTGTTGCCGCGACTCAAGTCGATCGAATTCGACTTAAGTCGTTTGCTGACCCATCCTTGCGTATTTTTCCGAATATTATACCTGTCAAACAGAGCATCATAATGCCTCTGTAACCTGTGTTAGGCATTTTCGGTGATATCATTTTCTCATCGGGTAATACGTGATATACTGCTCCCGAAGTCGCGACTCGGCAAGTCGAGTCGAATTACGTTAATTCCCATGTTTCTCCGCGGTCAATCACTATTTTGCCAAATGCCGTGTAAACATGATGCATCTAGTGTAACTCCATTTACTGATCCCCTAATACCCCACAGTTGACATGATGCATGGACGCTAAGTGCGTTAAGTCGAATTCACGCGACTTGAGTCGCGGCAACACTATTAGACACAGTTGACAACTGATGGGATTCGCACCGTGGATTGCTGTGTCGTGTCCGCTAGAGAATGAATCCATGTCTATTCTGCGTAAGTATAAATCTTGTGTACATAGGCGGCATAACTGACAGATATATTGCTGCAGTAGACTTGGGGTAGCACAAAGAATGTATTGGAACACAGGCGTGGTTAAAAGCGGGGAGACATTCATAGAACATCTCTCCCTTTTTATAAAATCCCGGGCGTCTGTCTGAAACCACTTCTCAGGCCCCTTTTGGCTACTTGGGCCCGAATCATTGGGTCATGGGCTTCCAAGTTTGAAGCACTACCGAAATTATACCTAATGAAATGTTTATTTACGTCGAAGTGCGTGTTCTTTGGCGCCCAGTCAAGTTCAACCTTCACTTAAGCTTCTTTGACCGAAGGGGGTGGGCCCCCGCGCTCTTGTTGTGATTTAAATTGGACAGAAGGCAGTGAAGGGCGGAACAATTGTTCCCGTGTATACATCGTCGAACTTGATCTGGCGCTTCGGAGACGGCAACCAGCTAACAGCGAGGCTTCCATATTGCTCCCGAATGAAGTGTAGTACTTAGTCTTGGTCGAAATGAATAATCATTGTTTCTTTGAGGCGGAGGATCGCAGCCACAGTGCCCGGAGTGAGAGCTTGAGGGTATGCGCATTTCTCGGGTGCAGCTTACAGGAGTAGCGCTTCTTGGGCGCTTCTGCAATGACAGCTTATGACAGCGAGCGTTGATTTCGTACTGAAGAAAATTCAAAGGAAAAGAAAAAATCGGAGAATGTAGGAAATAAACAAACTGGAGTATACTCTGGTTAGAAAAGAAGATCGGTTGAGTCCAAGCTCTGAGACGAGAAGGTGCCTTTTCAACCGGATCGGTGGCCGTGCCGTTAATAACCCGTCGTGATTGAACTCGGATCAAATCTAGCCCCACGTGTACTTCTTCGTCGTGCCATATCCCGTCTGGACACCTGGTGCCGCTCCTCACCGACTCCATGGCCTATTCATTTTCATCGGCGCTGTCGCTCCATCGCTAGCCCCCGTCCAGACTCATTTGCAACCCACACTTTGCTGTCTGTCGGCCGTCTGACCACTCCCCGTGTGCAGCCAATGAACTATGTAGAACACGATAAATGCGACGCGAACATCTTCAGGGGAGGACGTACGAAGATCCTGATACCCCAAGACCACCTCCACGGTGTATGCGTGCGCGTCGTACGCTGCCTTTGGGGAGGATGCTGAGGATGCAGCGGCCGGCGCTTTTTCTCCCGACTTCGTGCTGTGCTCACATACTTCTTCCTTTCTTGTTCCTTTTGCTTTTTTCGCTGCGACTCTGCCGGGGTATTCCGACTCCACTACACCGCCCTGCAGCTGGACACTCCGCCCAGCTCTCGACCGAACGCGCGGGTTCGACACTCGGCTCTCGCCTCGACTTCCGGCATGCCTCCACTCCCCACATTTTCCGTCAGTCGCTCCTTGTGTAAGCGTCGTCCCTCGCCGTCGTCCCACCCCCGCCTCTCCTCGACGCTTGGTAGACGTTTCATCCTCACTCCTTGTCGCTCTTTTTGCGCTGCTGACCTGTCTTCTCGCAGGTCCTGCGTCCTACAGGACATCTTCCTCGTGTTCCTTATAGACAAGGCAGCAGGGGTATACCCTCGAGACCCATCTTCCTCAGTTCTTCCTCCGTGATGTCGCAAGTATGGCTGTTGAGACCTGTCGGTACGTGTGTCTTTGTTGTCTGCTTTTCCCCATCCTTCTCCTTCCTTCTCCCTGCCCTCCCTCCTTCCCTTTCTCCTTCCGCCCTTCCGCCCTTCTGCTCCCCTTCCTTACGTTCTTTTTTCCACTTCCCCCACCTTTTCCCTCCGTCTTGATCTTGGCTCCAGGCCGATGCTGACGATCCCATTATTGACGACAGACACGCGCTTTGCCGGTGCTGACGCCACCTAAAGGCTCACGAAGCTTGTTTCTTCTTCCTCCGAATGTCCCTCCCGACTTTCAACCTCTTCCTCTCCATTTCAGCTGCTCTGCAAATCGATGTGGGGAAACGGCGATGGCGAAGGGGACGAGGACGAGGATGGTGGCGTAATGATAATTGTCCAAGCAGACGTGTGGCCCGGACTGCCTGCGAGGGGCGGAACTCGGACAAGGTTCGTACGTCGGCTTTTCCCTTCCCTACTGTCCCTTCCCCCTTGCTTGTGAGGTGAGCTGCCACAAAAGATTTCCAAAAAAGGGAAATCAGCCATGGCTGATCACAAATTTGGTCGCAGGCTACCATTTTATTCACCATTCATCTCTGCGTCGTAGCCAAACCCAGACGGAGAGTGAGATTTCCAACTCCAAGGGGCGAGGTAATTACCTATTCCACCTACGGAGCTCCTCCCGCATCGGCGTATAGTTCTCCACGAGCGTATTGTAATAAACCTGCTCGATCTGCCGAACCCGCGCGACCCGCGGCTCCTTGCGAAATGATCAGTCCGAGGGCGGACGCGTGCTCGGTTGAACATCCAGATGCCAGCACATTGAAAAACTCGGGAACAAGATCGGGAGTTCGCGTATGCGAGACTATTTTCCCTATAGGTAAATGCAGCGTCTTCGAGAGCCACTGCATGCGCCCGAGGCTTCGAGTTTCCAAGAAGTGAGAATTATAATGATAGATCAGTGAATGGGCCGCCTCGCCCAAGACTGAAACTCTCCCACTTTCAGAAGCAGAAACCCAGGATTCTAGCGCGCAATGCCGTTTTATCTGAACACAGGCTGCTGGACCCGCGCAGTGCGGCCATCGTCCGGATACTGCGGGGAAATGATCAGCGCGCCTAGACACTGCATTCAGCCGGCCCCTCGGCTGATCAAAACGTAGGCCGGCGGAGGCGAACCGAGGCAATGCCGAGCCCTGTCTAGGCGACCACGTACGCCTAGACAGCACAAATCTCGGCTAACTTTCGCTGAGGCTTGCGACGTAGCGCTGTGTAAGAAACACCATGTTAAATAACAATATCTTTCTAACACTGTTATTAACAGGTAAATTACGTTTTTCACATTTGAGGTCCCGGAACGCATGTAATTTTTGTGTGAGAAAGGCGGCTATATGGGCTCCCAGTTCGGCGTCTGACATCAATTTTGTCACCTCCGATGAGCTGTTGAGAGCTTGAACAGCGATTTCCGACACCTGTTCAGCCTCATTGAATTTTCTGAGTCAATTTCTCGTCAAAATCAGTCAAAAACCAACCAAAAAAAAGGACTTTAGGCGGGCTTACGTCATGTTAGGAACCCTGTTATTAACATGCCTATGTTAAATAACACGAGGAGGTTTTCTTTCTAACATTACTCACACGGCCAAATTTGATTCTTACACAGCGCTATTGCGACGGCTGTCTAGACCACATTAGTGCTGGGTATTAAATAGAAATGGCCCTCCGGGCACACCTGGAACCTGCTGTCCCCGGATTTCCAAGGGCGCGGGTAGAAGGCACGTGAGTTTGGCAGCATGAAACACGGCCAAAAGCGGTCGCGTTCTGAAAAAGGAAATGGATTGCCATATGGGGTAAAAACAAGATCAAAAGACTTGTTGGAGACCTGTAACCTAAAGGTTCCAGGAATGACTGTAATTTACACGCCAAAAATTATATGTAATTTACACGTCAGTTACATTCTTTACACCGGACCTCCTGATCCGCATGTAATTTTTCGTAATTTTTGCTAGCAGGCCGCCCGAGCCATTCAGTGCCCGGTACTTGTATTTTCAGCACCTCTGTGAATGCCGTCATCGATGTTCCGCGCAGTGAGCGATCATCGCAGGTGGACGATCATGATTCGATTGATGCATATTGCGCTTCCAAATTTGAACTTCACCTAGACAATTGAGCACTCTCCCCCACTCGCACGTCTGCCCCCATGTCTGCCATGGATAGGGAGCAGTATAATCTCCTACTTGAACTAGCCAACAGCTTTCTTGACCCATCACAGAACCTCGGAACTGCTGAGCTCGGTGAAGGCCTGCAGGATGCCTTTGGAGCGAAATATTGGGAGAACAAGGCGGCCGAACATCAGGAAAAACTGTCTGGGAATTAGTTCCCCGGTTAAATATGTAGTGCAATGTAGCTCACCATAGGATCACGCATCACCTATGTAGCTTGAGGAGTAGCCGTAGTCGTCGTAGTAACGCGCCAACCCAAAATAGCGCTATATAGCCGTGGCAGATCGACATGTAGCACGTCATTGTTCTAACTGATCGCTATGTCGGACCGTGTTGCCCCGTGCCTTCTCTATCACACGCTACCACGGAGTTGCCGTTTTGGGACACGTCGCAGCGCTTGGCTTAAGGCCTGCCAGGCGGAGGGATGCTTGACGAGGCTTAGCAGAAAGTCAAGGTAGGGAGCTCTTACCTATGCAATAGTGTATCCACAGTGTGTACAAGGGCGAAGCTCTTGGGAATATTCAGGGTAGCATTTCACAGTATGCATCACACAGTCACACCCATTCTCAAAGCAATGAATTCATGTATTAAGCAAATCTATCTCTAGTAAATGTGTCTACAAGTATGTAAGGATTAACAAAGAATATTGGAGCAGTATCTAAAACATTTTCCGAACTCCATTTGCGGTCAATTAACTTGCCGCATTTGGCTGTTAAATGACATGCGCGGACCAAATGCTCGACGGAGACGACACTGGCACGACGGCGAAGGGCGGTGGACGAACGGTGGGTAGTGTACATCCCGGAGATTGGGTCCGGTCGGTTGAGGGGTGTGAACCACTCGACGTAAGCAAGCGGATGTGGGAAGGAGCCGAATTGTGGTGGAAGGCTGAAAATAACACGGATTTGAGCTGGGCGAAGACCTGGAAAAATTGAGAAAGGTAAAACGAAAATAAATAAGAGGAGACATACCTTCAATCCCGGATGACGGGAGATATGTTGAGGGATCATGAACAATTAAGGCGGTATCGAAGGCGGCGGGTGAGCCTCGAGAGCGTCCCTTCGGCGCCACAGCAGGGATGGCACGGATACGGCTGGAACGCTGCTGACTCGAGAGATAACGGTTGGGTGGTAAAATTAGAGATACTTGATTATAGATGTTGAAGCGGTCAAATTGGCCTGGGACGATGGGGCAGGACTTGAATGTGAGTTTGAGGAAAGCCGTGAGTGCGGGGATAATGTCTACAGCTCCATGGTGCTCGTGCAGGTGAGCAACAGTCAGGTTTAGAGTGGCAGGTCGTTTGGCGATAGTGTATGTGATGGGAGCGGGAGCAGAAGTAGAAGCATCAGCAGATTTCGGGTCCACAGAAGAGTGGAGCTGCTCCTCGTCGTCAGAGCTGTCGTCCGAGTCCGAGGAAGGGTGCGATGAGCGCAAGAGCTGCTCGTTGTACCAATCCAGATATGACGCACGGAGGTAGACGGCTTCCTGGCGCTGAAGCCAAAGAGCCATCTGTTCTACGTAGTCGCGATGGTTACTCGCGCGGTACGCCTTCTTCGCAAAATCTATGTGAAGCCGCTCAGGCGACTCGGTATTGTACCCGTCCGGACTGCCGAGCGCGCGGATGCACTGGACGTAATGCTGGATGGCGTGGAATTTCGGGATATTAAAGTGTTCCCGTATGCCGAGGTCGATAATGACTTGTTTATTGGCGTGGAATGTGTCTAGAGATTTTTGGAGGAGGTCGAGAGTACGAGACGTATGGGATTGGAGTTGCGCGTAATAAATAAAGTCGATCAGAGCTTTGACGACGGTGAGAACTTGCGCATTAACGGCGCCTGCCAGCACAGCAAGAAAGACACGCTGCATCTCCTTGTGCTCTGTTCCCGTCCACTGCGACACGGTCGAAATCCCTTTCTTGAAGTGGCGTAGTCCGGGATGGCCATTCATGGCCTTGAAGCGTGCGTCCAATTCTTCTTTGCCGATAAGCTCTTGGCACCAGCTGACGAGATGGTCTTTAAAGACGCCCTTGTGTAACTGGTGGAGGAGATCGGGGGTGAAACATCCAAAGATGTCGGTGTGTGGAAGCTCGGCCCAGAAAGGTTTGTAGACCGGATGGAGCCCAAGGGGCGATCAGGCATGCGTCGGCGCAGTGTCACCCCCTGCAGTATGTTGGTGTTTGGCATAGAAGCTTGATGCATCAATACGATCACGTGTATGACGACACAACGCGTTTCGACGCTCATTTAACTTTCACAAGCAGCTGCTCGGCCGCTTCGCGGCCTCGCATTCCCTTCCATTGAGCACGAATTAATACACATTGTGAAGTTGCTGTGAAGGTTTGGTGTGCATGTAAATGTATGCTTAGTCTTGAATCCCAGCAAGCAATAAACAACTTGTCAAGTCTTTACAGGGCATGTTCTGGCAAGTGGTGCCGGCGCGCTGATAGCGCGTCAGACGGGTCAATATCGGATCGCGGCACAGTCAACTGACCAGCGGAGTTTGAAATGGCTTCGGACAGACAGAGAAGCATAATTTTATAAAGAGGGTGATTTAACGTTCATATCACAAATGTGTCTCGATATTTTGATATTATTAACACTCATGGCATCCCGATAGCTTCGCGAACAGGTATTGGGCTGTACACAGGGATAGTTTGATATAATTAATGCCAGAGACTCTATATCATAAACACATCTCGATATTTTGGTATTATTACCACTCATAGCGCCCAGATAGCTTCGGGAACAAGTGTTGGGCTGTAATGAGCTCATGTAACAGTGGTAATTTGATATGCCAGACTCTATAAAACAGGTTCTTTGGTGACATCTCTGCTCTCCTCTTCTCCTCTATCTCCCTATGCCCCCAAGACGTGGTCCAATATCTCAGCCTGTCACTCTTGAGCTTGAAGGTGTTAACCTTACAACTACCATCAGCTCAGAGACCAATGTTCACCATGTGGAATGTGATCTCTGTGGAGAGGACATTGCTCTCACTCAGTCTGCAAATCCATACAGAATCAAATCACATCGAGCTGCCTGCGAGGTTAAAATTGCTAAAGCTGCTGCCAAAAAGGTATTGTTACTATTGGCACTAAAAATCACATATTCATTGTTTTTAAAAAATTCTAGGCAACCATAACTTTAACTATTCCTGACTCACCACCAATCATTTCAGGTAGTGGCTCGTCAAGCAGCACAGACCGACCAGGATCTGGGGATAACACCCCAACTACACCTACCAGAGGCGATTCCATGCCTGCAGGGGGGACAATGACTCCAACACGAGGAAATCCTTCTCTTTCTGTTCCATCTACACCAAGAAATTTGAACCGGACGTTGGAAGTGACTCCTTTGGAAGAACCTATTCCAGAATCATCTCTCAATTTGCTTCAAGATCCTTGTCCCGGGATTGGAGTACATTGGACAGCAGGCTCTATTTGGCCAATCGAAGCAAGAAAGTTACTGTACGCACATTGCGTGTTCGAGGAGTTGCTCTGGAAGATCTTCGCCAAAAGCATGTGAACATTAATTTCGATCCGCTCAAGGAGGACAATATCTTGAAAGCGAGTGACTTGGTAGCAACCTTATTGCGTGTGGGCGAGGATATTTGTTTGGGGGTCATCTATGTCAAAGGATTCAGAGTTGGAACGGATAAAAACATTCTTCAAACTATGGATCTGGATCAACTTGAAGACAACCAAGAGAACATCAAAGTAATTGGGCAAATCATGGAACTCGAGTCAAAAGAAGATATTTGGCTCTGGACAGGGAGTTTCCTACGCCTTAATACCAGCACAACACATGCAGAGGCGACCCTCAAACAATTTCTCATCGAAATTCCAGCTGGTCTTATACATCCAGTTGGCCCATTGCTCTCGGAGGCTAGCACAACACCAACCTGGAGCATTGATAATGAACAATTGACGGATCTTCTCAAGTTTGCATGGGAAATGCTTGACCCGGAAAACGGAAAGATCTTTGAAAACCTCGAAATGCTCCCTCAAGTGTCCACTGCTTCTCTCCCATACCACAACGCAACTGGTAGGTATCTTCAACTAGAAATCGTGCCCAGCTTCAAAGTTGATTTTGTATGACAGGATGTAAATCCCTAATAATAAAAGACCTTCCCCCACAATTGGTTCCAAAGCAGAAATTGAGTGCAACTGACATTGTTGCATGTTTTATTTGCGACACTAAACTCAAGCTATCACTTATGAGAAACCATGTTGGATATCATATTTTATTTGCTTTGTATTCACTCCCAGATTCCAAGGACACAAAAATGGAAGTTGGGGCAGAGCCTTGTGGTTGGTGTGGTAGAGAAGGGTGCCATACTCAATTAAAAACACACTCCAAGGGCCCAAATATTTCATCCAACTGTGACTACCATTATACCAGGATGAGTTATAAATCTGCCACCACTTCAACTGCAGCAACACCTTGCACAAATGTCCCTATCCATTGTGTTCTTTGTGATAAATCCACCTCTGGACCACGTCGCACCATCTGGAAATATAATGCTATGTTTCATCTTTTCAGTGAGCATTCTCCGGGGCAAAAATCCGCAAACAAGTTACCCGATATTCCGCCAGAGTTTTTGGTTGCCTCATTCATAAGGAAAAAAGAACTGGCATGGATGGGCATTTCTGAGGATGAAGTAGATGAATATAGGGAGAGATATGACATTCCAGGCAGTGATGCAATTGATATTTGGGGAGGAGAGTTAGTAAAAGGTGATAGTTTGTCAAAACGGCCACGAGAGCGTTCTGGAACTCAATCAACGACCGGATCTGACTCGCATATTACTAAACAAACTAGATTAGTGTAGTCGTGTAATAGATGTATTTAATCTTTGCCCAAACACCATTGCGCAACCCTAAATAAGCGTCGAGACTCGAAACACGTGGTGCCGTCATACACGTGATCACATTGATGCATCAAGCTTCTATGCCAAACACCAACATACTGCAGGGGGTGACACTGCGCCGACGCATGCCTGATCGCCCCTTGATGGAGCCCCTCGTCTTCGAACTGCACTGAATTTTTGTGCATACAATAGTCTTCCAGGGCGCGGAGCGTACTCGCTTCATCGCGTAGAAGCGAATCGAGCGGATCCCCGCGTTCGTTGCGTCCGACAATACATCGGGGGCATCGATTTTGTTTGCAGCATGCGACGAGGCATTGCTCTGGAAAGTCGGCTACGTACGCCGCCAGGATGGGGAAGACACGACGGATGAAGCCATCTGCGCACACCATGTCCACGCCATCCCTCCCCGCCGCAATGAGTGGCTTGAGGAGGAGTGACATGCAGTGGTGGAAAAGACGGTAACTGGCCAGCGCGTGGGTGTCGTCCGTGAAGCAGGTGAGCTTGGAGACAGGCAGGTAGCCTATCAGAACTGTGGCATGCGCAGTAGGCTGACGGCGAATCTCTTTAGAGATATTTCCGATGGTTATGTAGACTGGCCACACAGTTTTATCGCCCTGATACTGCGACAGCGCTGTTTTATCGGAGGAGATAATAATCCCGCTGATACAGGCGCCGGGAGGCAAGAGTTTCTGTTTTCATATCGTTAAGATTATACTGACTAGATAATCATGTACAGACTTGCCTGTATTTTCCACCACCAATCCGCCGTCCACATCTCATCCAAAATTCGGCTCTTTTCCTCCCCCTCCGGGCTGCTATAGACCTTCTCGGGTGCGTACGCCATGTGGTCTTTAAAGGCCGGGTTACTCATCAGTTCCTTTATGCACTCGACAGGGTCCCGCATCCACAACTCCAGCTCCTCGGACATCATCTTATCGGTCTCATCGTGTTACCGACCACAGTCACGATCTCGCACGACCAGTCTGGTCCCGTTGGAAGCTTGTCGATCTTGTTGAGGAAGGCACGGTTATTGTGGAAGGAGAGCTTGGCTTTCTTGTTCTATGAATGATCGGACTCAGTGAAGGTCAGATTTAATAATTTATTTCACTTACAATGGGCAGCTGAAGGTACTCCTCCGTAGCCGTCTGACTGACATTTTTCGATAACCAACGCGCCAGATCCCACTCGTCGCCGTCAACAAATGGTGCAAACTCGGAGTCCCCGGATTCTTTCTGTTTCCGGCGCATACGCTCGAAGAGAGTCTCTCCTCGCTTTAACTTGGGCGGACGAGCCTCCCCTGGGCTGCCTTCTGTGCCTAGAAGCTCATCCGCAGGGAAAGGGTCGACAAAGCGTCCGAAATGCTTGGGATCGTCCTCATCCAGCACCTCTTCTACAGTTGCGCGATGCGGATTCGGGACACATTCCGGTGCCGACGGGGACTCTACACGAGGTGGAGGGACAAACTCGTCGGCGTTCAAGTCCATTGGAAGGTCATCTGGGAGGTCGAGCTCAGGCTCCGGTGTCGCCATACGAATATCGGCCTCGTCTCTGGCGACAGTAACGGCACCCAGACTTTTTACCCATTCTCGCTGGCAAGCAGAGGTTTTTGAGATATGGTGTGTTACTCCAGCACTTGTGCGCAATTCCTTCATGCAGTACGGGCAGCGAAATTGGGGCATGGTGAGTCCCAATGCAGAGTCAATTGTTGGGTTCTCAATAATTTCACAATCTCAGCAATCAGGAACGTGTTTTTCACAGCGCGCGCCCCGCCCGAATGTGCGGTCGTCGGTATCTCGTGACTGAAAACCAACATAAACAACACGACCACTCTCTCCAACAACCACCACCAACGCGAAGACTTGTTGAAGAATTGATCGCGCCCCGACCTATATAAGTAGCCCGACGACTCTGGCTATATAAGCTGAGGTATGCCTACCAACTCTCCCCACTTTCCCCCCCAAAAAAACGTCTACAGCTGTCCTCAAGTCGCTCCACCTCACTCACAAATGTCGCAGCAACAGCCTTCATCGACTCGCGGTCGTGCCTCAACTCGCGCCCCACCCACCGCTACTTATCAGTCCACTGCCGCCAGTCGCAGTACCCGAGACTCGGGAAACAAGGAAAACGATGGCGGTAGTGCTCCCTGCTTCCAGTGAGCTCCCTAACTGACACCCCAACAGGTTCCCGCCATCCCGTAGAGCAACGCCAAGCACTTCTCGTCAATAACAGTGAGGTTTCATCTCAATATCTTACGCACGCTCACTTCGTCTGCCTCACAGATAACCAAAAGCAGCAAAAGCAGAAAGCACCGGCGGGTGCCAGCAATGCACCAGATGAATGTATGTTGTTGGCGGCTCACCTCTACTTCTGCTAATACCAGCCCTTGACTAGACAACAACATGCCCCAGCTCATGGATGACCCGGGATCGGATGACGACGATGAAGAAAGTCCGGTCCGCGGGAGGCCCAGGCGTCTCAGCGAGAAGCAACTCCAGCTACGTGAGTTCTTTCACTGCCTGAAAAAAAAGGTGTAACTAATTAATCCAAGTCGAGGAGGCGGAGGCGGCTGCGACTCGCAAAGCTGAAAAGGCTGACAAGGCTGCAAAGGCAGCCAAGAACAAGAAGAGGCAGCTCCAAGCTACTGGCCAAGAGCCCGAGGACGATGAAGACCAAGAGCCGCGACGGGATGATGTGGTCAGTAATTTTCTTAACCTGAAAGCGTGCCTTGAAATAATAATCGCATTTTAGTTTGCTTCTCGCACTGTGGACTCGCGCCCCTCCGCCGTCAAGAAAAAGGCTCTTGTACAGCGCAACAGCAAGGTGGCGCCCACCTTCCCCAGCAACGATTGGCGTGAGACGAGCCCGCCGGGCGTCTCAGCTGGCTCTGCGCATCACCATGAAGACCGTTACCGTGACAGTCACCACCGCTCACAGCACGACCACAACGACCAGCGGCGCCATGCACACAGTCCCAGCCCAGCCCGCTTCCGCGGACGCAGTCCTTTGCGTCCTCCTCGTGTTCCCTCGCCTCCTCCCGTACGTCACCTTCCTCAGTGCGATCAAATGCTGAAAATGGTGAATAGATGCGCAATATCAATGGCGGTATTGTTCCTCGCCATGTCAGCCTCGACATGCGCCGCTTTGAAGACCCCGCACGCTTCGATAAGCCGATGCGCCCCACCCCTCGTGGCCGCTCTATTCCGGCTCGCAGTACCCGTAGTCCCTCGCCCACTGCTGGCGACAAACGCGCGCGCTCCCCTAGCGATGAAGATCTTCGTCCCGCTCAAGCTCAGTGTACGACCGCGTCTGGCAGCCGCCCTAAGGCCAAGGACTTCGATGATGTGACCCAGGAGATCATCTCGCTCGCTATCACCGAGTACCGGGTCTTGCTCAGCAGCGAGTACGCATTCCCGGAATCCCCCGCTGAGCTAGGCTATCTGGGGCGGGCTTGGACGACGTCTTGCACGAAGCTCAATGTCGTCATAGAGCTGACTCCGACGATCTCCAAACTGGTACGCCCCGCGCTTTCTCTCCGTTTTCTCGAGATGATGTGTTTGCAGGTCAGGGGTCGTGGCTCCCACATGCGTGGCGAGCTCAAGACCAAGGTCAAGCCACTTGCGGAGCTCATGTATGAGTTCGCCAGCGGCCAGAACAAGAAGACCATTGCAGCCAATCGCCAGCGCAGCGAAGAGCTGAAGGAAAATTTGACATTTACTTTCAGAGTACGTACTCTTCTTTTATCTCATTGTTCTGCTCTAATCACATTCGTCTCAGGACATAAAAGGCCGCAAGGGTATCTATCAGCACCCGCTCCTCCAGAAAGTAGTCAACGCAATGTGGTTTGCGAACCGTCGTGACGAGGGGCCTCGCTACCCGGCTGCATTCAATCCGTTCCCGAAAGCTGCTCTTGCTCTCGTACTGACTGCGGTATGTAGCGACATTGTGTTCTTCATTCCACTGACACATTGTCTTGCAGGTCGAGAACTGTATCGACGAATGGGCAACAGGAATCCGGACCGACATCCCCTTCACAAGCAGCGAGTATCGCCGAGTCTACGACAGCCACATCGAGGCATTGAATCGCTTTGAGACCCAGACGCAGCCCCACAAAATATTGGGCAACATCCTGGTCCGCTTGCACAACCTTGGCCGGTACGCCGTGCAGCTATTCTCTCGTGTATTCAGCTGATCGTATTTCAGCTTCCACTCGGGTGCTCAGCCGATTACCGTGACATCGACTTCTATTCTCCGCCCTGACGATCTTGCTGCCGCCATCCAGGAGTACCGGGAGGACTCGGAGACTGAGTCCGATGGGGAGAACGGCGAGAACGACGACGAGAACACTCACTAGATACAATTACCAGTGTCCATATACCGCCCCAATATTATTTATTTATTTCTACCTTTCTGCTTGAATGTCTCGAAATCTATAGTATCCCTATTAGCTATCCTACCTACATTGGTCTACATTGCACTAAGATGCTACAGCACTACAGCTCTATGTAGCCGACGCACGCAGCTACATTGCCTATTATAGTAATCCATAGTTTTGACAGGCAGCTATGATGCACTATATATCAGGGGGTTAACGACAGCGCTACGCGAGCTACCTCGGCTACATAGGGCTATGTATTCATCCGAATTTTTCCTGATGAACCCTTCAGTACCTACTTCAGTAATATCCAGAGCTACGAGCTCGCAGTCCGCGACGGAAACCCTGATAAAATGGATAAATCATCGGTATGTCCATCTTGTGCAGTCCTCAATCCTTGCTTACCGCCGTGGCCGCCGCCATTCGGGGGTGAGGATTCGATGGACATTGACGATCCGGTTCAACCGTCGACGCAGCTCTCCAATGCTACGCTCCAGGCCACTACTCTCAGCATAAACGACGAGCGCACTCAAAGACTCATTGACAATGTGTCTCCCCGCACGGATTTGAAGCAGGGCCGGAGGCTCAACGACCTGAGTGCTCGTCTTATCATTGAACGTACCAGGGCAACAGGGAAACCGGTCTTTTACTGTATTGGCTGTCTCAACTCCTCCGCCAACAATAGAGAGTTTGTGGTAGCCACCTGTAGCAACCTAGGTGGCTTCCGAGGCATGTGGAGTGGGGTGGCTCCATTGCAGCCAGGTGGCTTTTTAAATGACATCACTGTTGGTTCTGTTGGTGTGAATAGATCCCTCAGGTTCATATCCTTTGGTGAAAGACATGGAAAATTGCTTGACAGGCAAGAACAGGCAGGAATGCACACATATAAGCCTGGAAAAGGAGAATTCAGCATCTCCTGGCCCTCCAGAGGAGAAGGAGAAGGCAATGATGACAAGCAGGCTAAGGACAACAGCATTGAGGAAGAAAACAATTGAAAGGAACACAGGGTTACAATGGACCAAGCCACCTAGAAAAGCCACCTGGAGCTGGAGCCACCCCGCTCCACATGCCTCAGTAGCCACCCGGGTGGATCTGCACAAACTCTCTAATGCCACAGATTGCTTGCACAAGCATGCGATTCTTTGCAAGGTTCATTCTTTTTTTTCAAGTAGTATAACTGAGTCTAAAGGGTATGTGGACAGGAACTTGTGCGCGAGTTCCCGGATGAGCTCACTGATGTCCGAACTGCGCTTGAAAATAAGTCTACCCCTAGCGTGCTCGAAAATAATGGCAAGGGAGCACCGCGCGTCCGCAGCAATGCACGTAAGGTTGCCGATCCTTATTTTAAATGTGTCCCGGTCGATGGGATTTCACCGCTTGGATCCACAACATCATCTGCTTCCACTCCCAATCCCTCCGCATCGCGTTCTTCTACTCCTGGACCTTCTTTGTCCCATACGAGCCCCGCTACTTCGAATACTGCTTCTGCCTCGGGACAAACCACTCTACAAGACAATTGGGGCGCCGGCAGAATTACCGCGACCCGGCAGGCCACCATCGACTACTTCTTGCTGCGGATGATCATATGTTGGGCTCTTGCATTCAGTCTCCTTGATAACGGATTTTTTATCGATTTTGGTCTGCCATGTGCGATACCTCTAGCTTCAATTTTTAATCTGCTTATAACGGTTCTCTAGGTGCCCCAGTTATGCTGTTCCCGACCGTTCCTCTTTCTTTATCAAGCATATTGCTGCGGAAACTGCACACGTCCTCAAACTGCTTAAAGTTTTCCTTGCCCAATCTATCCACCTTACACTCTCCTTCGATGGCTGGTCTAGTAAAGGGGGCGACGAAATCTGTACAGTTCACATTACTACACCAAACCGAATGTCGTTCCTGGTTGAAGGGCTAGTGTTGACTGGCATTTCAACCAGCGGGGAGAATATTTTCAATCATCTGCTTACTGTGAGCCTTTTGTTATCACGTCTTATCTGCTGACTTGTTTCAGGTTCTGGCTCTTTATGTTGCGATGAATTTTTCTCTCGTCGTTTCGGACACCACCAAGAACGTGAAGAAGTGTTGTGCCCTCATCTGCAAAAAATATCCGTGGATACTTAACTGCCCGGATCCTTGTCATCAGTTGAATCTACTTGCGAAGGACTTGGTCCTTGGCTCCAAGACCTGGTCAAAGGTCAAGGCGTTTAGTGAGGTATGCCGGGTTTTCTCTGTTAAAAGTATCTGATTTATGCTTTTCAGGTCATGGTCATTGTCAATGCCTTGACGAATTATTTTTCTCACAGCAAACATGGCAAATATCACCTAAAAGATGCCATGAAAGCTGTGTCTGATCGCCGCGGTATTGAAGCTGGTGGTGCTAACCGGTTCTCCACATTTGTGACTCATTTTAGCAGCGTTCTACGTTGTCTGCCATTCATGGGGCAATGTTTTGCTTCTAGAAAAATTCGAGAGCGTACGATGTATGGGAGGGTCGGGTCGGGTCGGACCCGACCCGACCTGACCTGACCTAGCACGTGGATGCACACGTGCGCTTTGACGCGTCAACAACGCGTAAACAAAGCCGGATGTAACTACTGCGTGATTATTCTTTGGGCTTCCCAAGACAATATATTGGATCTGTCTGCTCCAATTATTGTCAAATGAGGTTACCGCAGCTTTGGGTAGTCAGACATGACTGGTTTCCCTTTGTGGTACCTTTGCAATACCTTTGTTTTGATCATCCTGATTTGTTTTCCTGAAATGTATTTCATGGCTGGAGATTGAAAGCTGGACTACAAGAAACAATAAGATAACATGTTTTCCATTGATTTGATCAATAGATAGGATGCGCATCAGCCGCATGCGGCTTTTGGCCCTTGCGCAAAGCCGCAGGGGATTTTTGGTTTTTTCATATATGATTATGAGTTCAATGGCCTTGCTTATGGGAGTCTAGGGCAATGGCTGGCTACTGCCATGCACAATATTATAAATTGCCTTTTTCGGACCCAGGCGTTGTTACCACAATTGGAATGGCCTTGCACGTGTTGGCACAGCCATGGGTCGGGTCGGGACGGGTCGATCCAAACCCGACCCGACCTTCCCATCGCTCCGACTTTCTGAAAAATCCTGTTCGACACTAAAGGCGTATGTTCTGTTTTTCGTAATCTGTACAAACTAAAACTCTTTATTAGACAAAGCACCTCCGAAAATATGTTGAAGCTGGCTCCGATGAGAACAGCTCCTTTCGAACCCAGCTGACTCATGTTGGACGCCTGCTCAACCCCATTGCCCGTGCGCTCAAAACCCTAGAGGGACAACAGGTCACATGCTCCGATGTTTTCTTCATTCATGTTGGGCTCGGCGTCGCATTCCAGCGCGCTTTTAGTGATCCATGTAAGTCCTCCTTCCTTCTGTTTCCATTGATTTTGATGAGGTCCCAGCCGAATCCTTTTTTGTTTCCCATCAACGCGAAACATTTGCGGCATTTGACTGGCGCTTCAACATCTTTATGAACAATTGCACTCCCGGCATGTTTGTCCTTTCATATTTCCTTGACCCAAGTAAGTTTTGTATTCTTTACCGAGGATTATTAGCTGAGAACTCTGTGTAAGTTTATTAGAGAGCTTGCGCAAAAGCCGCATGAGCCACATGCGGCTTTTTGGCGTTGCGCAAAGCCGCGTGCGGAAAACAAAGTCGAGGTTTGACAAAAACTGAGTTGGTGGAAGGGTTGGTGGGCCCAAAGACATGCACTGGGGATGCAGAAAAAAATGTCTGCACCTTAATTTCTGCGTGGAGGACACGAAAAGTCTGGGAAGTTTGCATGGAGCTTCCGTGAACACTGGGAAAACTGCATCCCTCAGCCACGCACTCCACTGATAATCACTTTTGTGCATCCAATACACTTTTTCAGGGACAGAGGAGATAATGTAACTTGCCAGGACCCAAGGAAAACACTTCCAAATCCAGGGAATTTTGCGCAATGCCCAAAAGCCGTGCGCGGCTTGTGCGGCTTTTGCGCAAGCTCTCTATTATTCCGACATGGTTCTCAAGTTGAATCTACCTCCGCGCGCCCAATTCTCGAAGAAAACTGCGCTGCAGCTGGCCCGTGACCTCATCAAGTACGCATGACGCATGCTCGCCAATGAGCA
The DNA here is from genome assembly GCA_014925785.1 of Mycena galopus ATCC 62051. NCBI lineage: Eukaryota > Fungi > Basidiomycota > Agaricomycetes > Agaricales > Mycenaceae > Mycena > Mycena galopus. The sequence continues at coordinate 79,401 of WIQG01000052.1, forward strand.
GCTTCGTGAGCAAGCAGGAGGGGCTGAGGAAAGTGAATTGTTAGACAAGCAAATGATCGGTAATCTCATTTTTCTCCTTGCCTATTGTTCTAATTCTGGTTCACAGCATACATGTATTGGGAGGCGCCGTTCAATGATCCATGTATTGACCCTCTCTTCCGTCTATCATGGTAGAAGGCGAGAAAGAACAATTCAGACGCCAGTCAGATCTCCGTGAGTCCTTGCCTTTCAAATTCCACAGAACTGTTGCACTAACATCTTTCCTAGAAACTCGTTATTAAACTGTTCAGTGTCTCTGCATCAGAGATGTGTGACGAACGCACTGCCTCGAAGATGACTGCCTGGAGCACAGCAAAACGGAAACGCTGCCGACTATATTATCAACATGGGAATCCTCGAGAAATATTGGAAGTATGGCTTCAACACCTCCAAAGTTTACACACACACATCCCATCTCTCGCTGGATAATTTTGACGAGACTACTCCTCCACCTACCAGAACATTTCCCGGTCTGACCCTCGGCATGTGAGGCTCACATGCCGAGATGTTCTGACATCTCAGCATTGGTCATCAAGCTCGGCCTAGGCCACGGCCTTGACAGAGACCCTACCTACCTATTAGCCGAGCACAGCCACACCCAAATCCGGTAATTCTCCCAGGAATATGACCGAGAAAGATAAAATTTCAGGCTTAATCTGGCACTCATGGGGCAGATTTGCGCAAATTTGCAGTGTTCCACACGATTCCCGCTGCATCCCAGTACCTGCTTCTCACTTTTCCGCCAACAGAAGCAGCTGAAAAATTCGATTTTTTTTCTGACCCTCTCAAAAGCAGTTTTAGAGTGTTCTAAAAAAATTCCGAAAAGTGAAATCAGGTCGCCCAGACCCACCCTACCCTATGAGGCTGTGTCTCGGCATCTTCCGGTGGTTTCCTCTTGGCGGATCACGGAATTTAAAAGATCCTACACCAAACAAAGCAATTGCCCGTTTAGGGAAGGTTTGTCTCCTGTTGGTCTCCTGATGACCGTGAAGCATCCAGATTCTCTCCCGCATGATTGAAACAGCAAGAAGATGCAGAAATTCTTTCCGCAACGACTCACGCAATGGTGTCTTTACGCAACAAATATGACAATCAAGTGGCAATCAGCGATAAGTAATTCTCACAGGTTTCCCGGAAGCAGTTGGTAGGTACAGCGTCCACTAATAAATAAATGGCAATTAAACGCCTGACTAGACAAATAACGTATGAAGACGGTGGTGGCAAGCGCGCTGATTATAATAGTGGAGTTCCAAAGGGCCCAATGATATCGCCGCTGCGTCCCACTGACTCCCTTTCCTTGGGTTCGGGTCATTCAATTGAACTGCACACATGGCTGGAAAGTCTCAACCATTGCTACTATCTTGTGTCACTGCTGTCAACTTCAGAGAATGTTAATGAACATCTGTACACTGTGTTTCACTGCCCACCACTGGGAATTTGAGTCAGCCTACAGCACGGGTACATTTCCCGTAATTTTGCCGGAAGAGATACGGAACTCAGAGATCCTATCAATTCGATCAGCCAAAAATGAGACCAGCGGAAATGAGATGCCACCTCGGCAGCGGCAGTAGCGAAGAGTCAAAATACCATCCAGTCCGAAGTCTTCTCAGGACCAACATGCCGCATGGTGGAATCCAGTGGACGAGGTCCATTAATCATCATCATCATGGCAGCTGACAAGGAAAGGAGGTCGGTATTCCGTTTGCCGCAAGAGGCTCGTGTTTTTCAAGAGAACCGCCCTTTCGGCGGATTTCTGGTGGAGCAATATACACCGATCGCCCACCAAACACTTACCTGTGCAACCCGCGAAGCACGACTCGCTTCCAAAGCCAATGTAACTCAAAGAAAATCCAACCAACGACTTATTTGGGTCAACGATCGAATAAGTTTCAGCTATGAGTTAAACTGGTCCCACAGATCCCACCAGCCACAGCGCGGTGGCGCACAGCCCTTCTCGTGCTTTTCCAAACATAGGACAAATCTGCCGCGCATTTTTTCGTAATCCGGAATTTCACCGTATCCAAGCGCCTTGACGTCACACCAGAACCCGTGAAAGCATTCGTCCATGCCGTTGAAGAGCCTTGGCGCAGGTGGTGCAATCTTGAGACGCAACACCTGCAGCTGAAGGCTCTGCTCTTGCTGTTGTTTCTGTTGTTGCTTCTCCTCTTCGTTTGTGAACGAGCGGAATGACTGGCCCGCCGGAAATGCTGAGCGCTACGCGGGGCAAGGCAGATGTTCCCGGGCTTAGTCCCGCTGTCAATGAGCCCGCGCCCGTGAATATCGAGGTACCGCTCGGCCCGCCGGAAATGCTGAGCGCTACGCGGTGCAAGGCAGATGTTCCCGGACTTAGTCCCGCTGTCGATGAGCCCGTGCCCGTGAATATCGAGGTACCGCTCAATCTGTGCCAATAAAATTATCAATACACCGGTAAATTAAAATATAATCTCGTACCATCTGAATGGCAATTGTCAAAACCATGCGCATATCGAGGCACCTTTCAGGAAGTGCAGAGATCAAGTCTTGGAGCGAAGGACCGACTTTTTGCATGAGGAGTGCATACACATCACACAGTGGGTCGTACTGCACGCAGTAAAGAGTGGCGGGCATGCCGAGGCACTCATGCAGCATCTTGTAAGCTGTGACCTCGTGATGATACTCAATATCCGCCGACACCCAGGCTTTGATCACCATTTCGAAGCGCCTGCGCATCCTAGCACGCCGCCAAAATCGACAGCAACATAAACACCGTGGTGGCCTGGACATTGGCGGTGCCAGCGCACATAATTATCGAGATAAACCTGTTCATACCACGTGGTAGCGCGAGAAGAGCAGGGCCTTGCGCACACGCGTGTTAATGTGCCAAGGAAGCGGGTAGTACACGCCTTCCTTGAGAAGAACATCGAGTACTTTATGTCTGCCTCGTATGATTTTACCACGGTATTCCACCAGGATGCGACCAGCCGGAGTTTTAGGAACGGTGTGATCGAGTTCATGGCCACTCTGCATGGTGCGGCCGGAGAACAGAAGTGTTGCTTCGCACTTGGTCCCAAGTCTGCTAGACAGGAAATATAGATGTGGTGTGCGATGCGTTGGAGAATGACCCCAGGCTGCTCAGGAGGCATGACTGGGGGTGGGGAGTGGAAGGACGCCCAAGATGCATCTACAAGGTCAATTTCTCTGGGCTGATCACGGCGGCAAGATGTCAGTCAGCGTGCGATAATTGAACCCGTGGCATGAGAGCATGTTAAAAACAGAGAGTATTTAGACGTAAACGTCCGTTTGTAAGGGCAACCTCAGCTCGGCGCAGAGCGCGGGAGACTAGCGGGAGAATCCGAAGCAACTCAATTGAATGGTACTAAATACAGGTTTCTAGAATACGCACCTAGCGGGAGAATCCGAAGAGAAGAAAGGATGAGGATTCTCACGCTAGGCGAGGTTTTTTAAGTACTAGCCAGTAGCACGTGTCCGGAGGGATCGGCAGAGGTCTCGAGCTTGATCACACAGCACGTGCCAGTGAGAGCGGCCGGACGGACGGAAGGGAACAGAGTCCGGAGGGACGGGAGGTGACGTTCCGGATGGAGGCGCAGGCTGGGGTGCGAGTCCGGAGGCCGGACGAAGGATCGGACGAGGAAGCGGGGCAGTGCGATGGGCCGGAGCCGGACGGACGGACGGATGGACGGACGGACGGGCGGTTCCCCTGACATCACCCCCCCCTTGGAATGCGGCGTCCCGACGCATGAATCGGACCTGGGCGTCGCGCCTCCGGAACGAGAGCGAGTCGAAAGCGGCCGAGGCGATCCGGCGCGGGGCGTTGGGGTAGCGGCGATAGTAGGCCTCGATGGCGTCTCGAGCGAAGACGTCGGAGTGCTTTACCCATTTATTGTGTTCCGGGCCGTAGCCTTTCCACCGCACCATGTACCAGAGGCTGCCATAACGGACCTTCGCTTCTAGGATCTCCTCGACCTCCCATTGAACGTCGTCGTCCGTCTGAAGGACGGGTGGGGGTTCGTCGTTCCGGGGGCGTCCGGGGAACGGGTCCGGTTCCGCGAGCTGGAGTTTCACCACCGGAAAGACCGGGTGGAGCTGGGAGTACCGGGGGGGGAGCTCGAGCTTGTACGCACCCTTTCCGACAACCTTCACGACCTTGAAGGGGCCGAGGCGTTTGTCCGCGAATTTGACGGACGGACGGGTCGTCCGGATGTCGGAGGCGTCTAGCCAGACTCGGTCGCCTACTTTGATCTCCGGGGCGGGCGTGCGTCGGCGATCGTAGTACAGCTTGAACTCGTCTTTGGCCTTAACGAGCGCGGCTTTGGCTTCCGAGACTCCGGACGCGATCCGGTCGCGGAACTCGTTCGCGGATTCCACGTTCGAGCGCAGTCCGTTGGGCTCAAATCCCATCCGGGGGAGCCTTCCGGTGTCCGTCATGAACGGGACTTGCTGCGTCGAGGAGTGGACGTGGTTGTTGTACGTGAACTCCGCGGCCGGGAGGAGCTCGTCCCAGTCGTCTTGTTTGTAGTTCGTGAAGATCCGGACGAACTGCTCGAGTTCCTGATTGACGCGTTCGGTCTGGCCATCGGTCTGCGGGTGGTAGGCGGTGGAGGTCGCTGGTTCTATCCCGATGAGGCGCCACAGTTCCGTGGTGAACTCCGCGACGAACTGCGGCCCACGGTCGGAGATGTATTTCCGGGGGGTTCCGTGGTGCCTCCAGACGTTCCGGTAGTAGAGCCGAGCGGCTCCGACCGCGCCAAGGCCGGTGTGGCACTCGTTGAAATGGGCCCGCTTACCCAGGACGTCGACTACGACCATGACCGCGTCGAACCCGTGCGCGTCTGGGAGCTCGACGATGAAGTCCACCGAGACGGTGTCCCAACGTTCTTCCGGGATTTCGGTCGGGTGGAGCTCTCCGTGGGGCAGCTTCCGAAGCGCCTTCGTCCGGTTGCATGGATCGCAGGTCCGGACGTATTGGCCGACGTGACGGGACAGCTGGGGCCACCAGTAATTCCGGGAGATGAGCTCGAGGGTTTTGAAGCGTCCGGCGTGTCCGGCGACCCGGGTGTCGTGGTGCAGGGCGATGATTCGGCGCCGGAGGTCCTTATTCCGCGGTACGACGACCTTACCGCGGTAGTAAAGGAGCCCTTCTGCGACACACCACTCGGACGACCGGGGGGGGCGGACGTTCCGGTTCTTGAGGAGTTCTCGCGCGACAAGCGCGACGGGGTCCTCAAGGTCCGGCTCACCCGTGAAGGCCTCCCGGACGTCACGAAGGAGGGGGACCTCGGGTCCGGCCACCACGACACCTTCCAGTGCGCGGACGTGGAACAAGTCCGGGCGAAGAAGGGTAACGTCCGTGTTGTCCGAGCCCACTCCGTGGTCCGGACGGCGGGACAGCGCGTCCGGACGGCCCATGAGGCGTCCGGGCTGGTGGTGGAGCGCGAAGTCAAACCGGGACAGGTACAGGGACCACCGCGCCTGCCTCCGGTTCAAGTTCTGCGCCTTCCGGAAGTACTCCAAGTTTTTGTGGTCCGTCCAGATCTCGACCGGGTGCTGCGTACCTTCGAGGAAGTGTCGCCACTCCTCTAAGGCCCGGATGATCGCAAGCATCTCCTTGTCATGGATCTCGTAGTTGCGCTGGACGTCACTCAGACTTTTGGAGTAAAACGCGACCGGATGCCACTTCCCGTTCGCGTCCGGCTGAGACAGGACGGCTCCGGTGGCGTAGTCGGAGCTGTCCGCCTCGACCCGGTATGGACGCGACTCGTCGGGCAGGACCAAGACGGGCTCCGCGGTTACCGCATCCTTGAGGGCTTGGAAGGCGGCAGCCGCGGCAGCGGTCCAGGTCCAAGCGACGCTCTTCTTGGTGAGGTCGAAGAGGGGCCGCGCGATGTCCGAGAAAGCCCGGATGAATCTCCGGTAGAAGTTCGTGAAGCCGAGGAACTGCTGCACGTCCTTCCGGTTCTCCGGAGCCGGCCAGGCGGCGACTCCGGCGACCTTGACCGGGTCCATCTCGACGTGGTTGTGCGAGATGATGACGCCGAGGTACTCGATCGACGACTTCTCGAACTCGCACTTCTCCGGCTGGAGGTAAAGCTTGTGCGCCCGGAGCCGCCGGAGGACTTCTCGGACGATCTCTCGGTGGCGCGCGAGATCGGAGTGAGCGATGAGGATGTCGTCAAGGTATACCATGACGTCTCCGGACAGGATGAGGTCTTGGAAGATGTCGTTCATCATCGTCTGGAACGTGGCCGGGGAGTTGGTGAGGCCGAAGTACATCACCAGGGGCTCGAAGAGTCCTCGGTTGGTACGGAACGCGGCCTTCCACTCGTCGCCTCCCCGGATCCGGACGTTGTTGAAGCCCCACCGGACGTCGAGTTTTGTGAAGAACCGGGCTCCCTTTAGGCGGTTAATGAGGTCGTTAATCAGCGGGAGCGGGTATCGGTTCTTCACGGTCATCGCGTTGAGCGCTCGGTAGTCCTGGACGAACCGGAGGCTTCCGTCCTTCTTCTTGATGAAGAAGACCGGAGACGCCATCGGGGACTTGGACGGACGGATCCGGCCGGTGCTCAGCCCATCCTCGATGAACGCGTCGAGTTCCTTCTGCTCGAGGGGGGAGATCGGGTAGACCTTGCAGTTGGCCGGCTTTGCGTCCGGGACGAGTTCGATGGCGTGGTCCCACGTCCGGCGCTCCGGTAACGCGTCGAACGACTCCTTGTCAAAGACGTCGGAGAAGTCCTCGACCCAGGTCGGAACCGAGGTCCCAGGCGGGGCCGAGTTCCGGGCGAAGGCCTCCGCGAGCCGTTGGGAGACGGTGCTCCCGGCGCGGATTTCCTCGGCCGGAGCGAACGCGGTGTAGAGGATCCGGTCGCCTTCTTCTAGCTCGTCATCGTCGTCTTCGTCCGGGTCCGGAGTGAGGTCCGGACAGTCGTCTCCGTCGCCATCCGGATCGTACCCGTCGTCTCCGCACCACTCCTCCGAGTCAATGGCACAGATAGACGGGACGGGACCTTCGCGGAGCTGTCGGAGGATCGCGGCGGAGATCTTCGCGCTGCGACGGACGGCGCGAAGCTCGTCTCGGCAGGTGCTGCAGCTGGTCGGGCAGCGGGTCATCCGGACTTCCTTGGTTTCCCAGTCGATCTCCGGGTTGTGTTTCTGAAGCCAGGAGTAACCGAGGATGACGTGCTGCTTCCCGAGCCGCGTCACGGCGAGTTGGATGCGTTCCGAGTGACCCTTGTAGTTGACGACCATATCGACTACGCCCGTAATGCCTCCGGATGCATTGGGTGTGCCGTCGACGTTGAGGACCGGGATAGGCTGGGAGAGCTTCCGGACGGGAAGGTTGCGGGAGATCACGTACTCCGAGTCAATGAAGTCTCCGGTCGCTCCGCAGTCGACCAGACCTTTCACGGACACCTTAGCCGCGGTTTCTATCGACTGCATCTCCAACGGAATGTGCAGGGAGTTCCGGCCCTCCACGGAATCAATAACGTACTGCCGGGGCAGTTTGCGTTCCCATCTCGGACGGTGGACGCGGGGAATGGAAGGGGTTTTTGCCTCCGGGGCGGGAATAGGGGGCTCCGGCCGGGGGGCGGAAACCGGAGCAGGGGGTGCGTCTTTCGTTTCAACTGCTGATTTATTGGGTATATCTTTGTACAGGCAGGAGTAACGATTAGGGGACGCGACCGAGGGCGCACCGCTCACTCGACCGCGTCCGGAAAACCCTCCGGCTCCGCGTCTCCGGCGTCCGGCTCGGTCGGAAGCCCGGCGGTAGTAGAGAGGCGCGCGAAGAGCTCTCCGAGGAGGTCGTCTCCGAGTTGATGGACGACCTCGTCCAGGACGTCTGCGTGCCGGACGTCCGAGGGAGTCGGGCAGTCTCGGGCGAGGTGTCCGGACGCACCGCAGCGGAAGCAAGCGCGCGGTGTGAAGCGCGCGCGGGTCCGGTCAACTTCCATCGGAATGCCAGGCGGAAGGGCGGGCGCCGGCGCGGCTTTGGGAGCAGGCGTGAAGGAGGGGACTGGGAGGAACGTCCCAGTGCGAGGGCGTGCGGCCGGAGCCGGGGCGCGAGTCGGAGGTGCTCCCGCTCGGACGCGGGCGAGGGCGTTGTACTGACGGAAGGCGCGGAGACGCCATCCGGCGTAGTCTAGCAGCGCCGGAGCGGTTCCGGACGTGGTGATCGCTGCGTTGATCCTCGGGTCGAGCCCCGCTCGGTACTTGGTGACGCGGACGAGCGGATCCGTGTACCCGGCCGTGGCGGTGAGTTCCTCGAAGTCGTCCGTGTACCGGTAAACGTCGCGGGAGCCCTGGTAGTAGCTGTGGGTCTCCAGCCGGAGGAGAGCTTGGTCTTGCTCGTTTTCCTCGACGAACCGGAGCCGGAACTCGGACTCGAATTCCGCCCAGGACGGGAATGGGAACGGAACGATTGCGGACTGTCGTTCGGCCCATCGTCCGGCCGCGTCTCGCGCCATAAAGGACATGGCGTACCGCACGAGTTTTTCCTCGACGAGCTGTCCGTGGACCATGAAGGCTTCCGGAACCAGTCGGAGGTATGTGAGGACGGAGTGGAGGAACATCCGTCCTTGGGTCCGGTCGCCGTCGAAGACGGCCGGGGGGTTCGGTCGGAGAACCGATTTTGCTGCGGGGGTGAGGGTGGTAAAGTCTGGACCCACCGCCGGAGCCGGAGCGGCAGGGACGGGGGCAGTCGCGGGTGGATTTTGGTTGTTGTGTAAAACGCGGAGGAGTAGGGCTTCGATGTTTGCGAGAGAGCCTTCGACCGCGGTCAGCCGGGATTCGGGGTCGGCAGCCGGTTCCGGGATGTAAACTTCCGGGAGCTCGGGTGGCGCGGACCCGCTTCCGGGCGTCGGAGCGTCCATCAAGGAGGAGGGGTCGAGGTTGGAAGTCGGGGAGGCCGGAGCGCTAGCGTAGCAGTCCGAGTCCGAGTCTACACCGAACTTCGCAATCTTGACCAGTTGATCCCTTAGATCCTTTCTTCTGCTGTAAGGGCAACCTCAGCTCGGCGCAGAGCGCGGGAGACTAGCGGGAGAATCCGAAGCAACTCAATTGAATGGTACTAAATACAGGTTTCTAGAATACGCACCTAGCGGGAGAATCCGAAGAGAAGAAAGGATGAGGATTCTCACGCTAGGCGAGGTTTTTTAAGTACTAGCCAGTAGCACGTGTCCGGAGGGATCGGCAGAGGTCTCGAGCTTGATCACACAGCACGTGCCAGTGAGAGCGGCCGGACGGACGGAAGGGAACAGAGTCCGGAGGGACGGGAGGTGACGTTCCGGATGGAGGCGCAGGCTGGGGTGCGAGTCCGGAGGCCGGACGAAGGATCGGACGAGGAAGCGGGGCAGTGCGATGGGCCGGAGCCGGACGGACGGACGGATGGACGGACGGACGGGCGGTTCCCCTGACACCGTTCCGGTTGGCTGATGAACTTCTTCACAGCGGGAGGACAACAGAATTTCTTCCTTCTTACCGGGGTGGTGAACTTTACTTGAATTTCAACATCATTTGTTAAATTGAACTCCATCTCGGCGATCTCCGAAGATTTTGATTCAACCGTGATGCGCTTGCTATGCTCCATTGTGGGTCACTGGACAGGGTTGTCGGCGGAAACAATATCCTCTTTCTCATGAGAACCGAAGTACCGGCCTGGAGTTCACCATAATTTGCCAAGTAAATTGGACCGCATCTCGGCCATTGCGAAGCTTTCGATGCGGCTGCAATAATATACTTTCCTTCAAGTTTTGCATAGTCTGAAGACATCGGCGCCTCTGAATCATAAATACACGCTTCCTTGACATCATGGAAACAATAATACTGCAAGCCGGGTATTGACCACTCACTACACAAATCTTCACTAATTTGGATCCACAGTCCGACAATTATCGGAGACTATCCCCGGTGTCGTGGTGGAAGGCTCAGTGTTATGCCCAATATCGGAGGGGCCATTTGACCTGAACACCACCGGAAGGCCTGAATCGGTGAACGTTGTGCCCATGAGCTTTCTCTTGGACCCCAATTTCTTCATGCTGAAACACAAACCAAGTCAGCATGTCCAGACATGATAATCATGTTGCCTGAAACTTACTTGAGGGTGATTCGGCTCATCATCGTAACAGGGATTCTGTTGTGTCATTTGGCATCGGGTGTAATTGCGGACGAACAAAAAAATATACAGCAGTTCAAGTCTGGTGAGCGAATGGTTGAATCAGTACACGGAGCATTCGTGCGGCAAGTGGAACATACTGAGCAGTGATATTCTTCAGCCCTATGCCCTCAATGAACAACTGGCCTCCGCAATCACGATTCAAACATGCCTACCTGGCGGTGCAGAAATAATCATAATTGTCAAAACCGCGTTGACCGCGAATATGGCCCTGAGAGAAGAGCGTTCAGGCCGATAGATATGACCAAAGAAACGACCCACGAATAATAAATAAGACCATCTTGGAACAACCACTTCATGATATTGGACCCGTCGTGACGGTTGCGATTGGGGGGTGCGCGCTGGCCCTTGACTGTTGCCGGGACGGTTTTGATCAGGGTGAGAATCAATATACACGAATCGTAGAGGAGTGGCATCCAAGCTGACGAGGATGCGATGGTGCTCCTGCAAAGGACGGCGAAAGTCAGAACTTGGGAACATTTTAGGGCGTTGAGCACCTACAATGATGGGGGAAAAATCATGGTGCAGGCTAAAGTGGAGTTTTATTCAGGTGTATAGTAAAGTCGACGTATTGAAGAAATTACCGCGCACACCGGACTCTGGATTATGGACGACCGCTAAAAAGGGCGCAATATCAACCATTCACAAATTGCAAGGGTAGGATGAAAACATACCCTGTCCTTTCGACAACAACCAGGCTTGGACGGAGAACATAATCAACCACAAAGTTCCAACAGCAACCACCACGAGTCGTTTGTTTGAATACAGAGCTTGAATTCTGCAGTTGTTAGTTCCAATGCGCGGGGGGGGGGGGGGGGGGGGGGGAGCGTAGCAGGCGGCCTAACGGATGAGCATCATGAGACCAACTACGTATATGCCGATCCCCGTCATTGAACCTTCATAACAAATGAAATGACTGCATCTGCAATTCCATCTGGATGGGTTGGCCAAACACGGAACTGATTCGGATACTCGTACCGCTAGATCGAAATCAGTTCATTGAATCTCAAGAGGAAATCAAATGTACTGTAGTGGTTCACGTCGGAGACAGATACGCTATTGGGGCAATTTAGGGTGTTACGATGAATTGGAAAGTGAAGTGAACATACCGAAGAGATTCACGATGAAGCCAAGTGGGGTGACATAGCGATTCTAGGAAACTTTGGTTCGTTTCAGATGCTCGTCGAAACCATCTGTAAACTCACGAGGAGGAAAAGATAAACGACTGGTCCATGATGAAATTAGAATTCAGCTATGCAACTGGGTTGAAGTGACTCACGAGGGCCTTTTTTCCCTTTCCAAATGTACTCGACCTGGATTCTCACTTTGTCAGTGCAGGAAAGCAGTGATTGTGTCCTGCGTACCTCTGTCGTGAATGTGTCGATATGGTCCCAGATTAAAACCGTGAAACCAGCAAAGCCGACCAGCTGGAGAAAACATTAGAGGTTCAGACAGTGGGGTGGATGCCTTCAAGTCGAAAGTTACATTTGTCCTAAAGCTGACGCATAGATCCCAGCCATGTAAGCTTCACCCAACCTCCAGTGAATGGTTTTCTTACTTGTCTGTGCGGTCTTCAAACACACTTGGCAGTTGTGACATATCGGTGTCGGCGTCGCTCAGAGCGATGACTTGAAGGAAAGGTGGCTACCAGTTGATGAAATCCGAAGTTTGAGCAATGAGGCGAGAGAGGATACGCAAGGGCGACTATCATCTGCCAGCGTTCTCAGATACTCGGGGTGTTCTAAATTTGATGTTCCAGGTGCCATGTCTCCAGCAGATTATCAGAGACAGGATGGGATCATCTAAATAAAAGCGCGACAACAGCGCATCATGGAGGTGGGGTGATTATACAACCAATGAGAACATGTCGTTGGGCGAAACTTGGGGGGGTGGAAACAGTGTGACCGGAGAGTGTATGCGTGCATCCACCCTCCGCCTTCCCCACCATTGACGGCGAAACCAGTTGGAATCTGGAAGCTCCACAACGATGAGTGAGCTCTCGAGCGCCTCCACGTTACGTGAACAGATCCGATTCGGAGGTAAATCTAGAAAGGCCCCAAATTTCGGAGATGCGCTGTGTGGTCAGGTGCTCGAGAATGGGTCGAGGTGTGCGAACCGAACTTGAATAAGGTTATTCATCTTTCTCCAACTATGGTGACCAGTTCTCCCTCATCCTGTAAGCATAACCGACTTGGGACTGCAAGCGCTCGATGGGAATTAATCGAAATATTTGCTGCTTCCACGAGGTGGAACCGGTGACGTTCATAAATATCCTTAGACAACGCACAGCCAAGAAATGTGCATTCTTGATCGGAGGTCTAAAATAAAAAAGTATGATATGCAGAAAACATGATCTAAGTCTATCCCCATACCCAACATGTTTTGAATACATTCCAGATGAGCAGTTGATCCTCCAGCTTTCAACACATTGTAACATCATTTCGACCGAGTAAATATTGATCTGCGATATGGTGAAAGGCCCAGAACAGCACTCGAGCTTCTTGTACTGTTTTGATCATTTGTAACCTCTATCCATGATAATGTATGCAGGCTGATACCCGATATCATGCGTTGCAATGGCTGACGATTGTGGCGTAGAAGATCATCATCCCCCTGCGGGAACCTTTTTCAAGCGAACGGAATCACTGCATTCAGGGCCCGGGTAAACCCGGCCTGCCGCAGTTCGCCACCTATTGGCGAGGTATGAGCCGACGGGAAAGTGTCTGTGTTGGAACAGAGCCGAGCAACTCGGAGCAAGTCATGGTAAGCATCTAACAAAGTGGAGCACGGCTCCACCATGACTCGCAGACTGAGTCAAGCCGCCACTAGGCAGTACTGCGCAGCAGTACGAGGAAGCTAATAGAACATTGTAGAATAATTGAATGATGCGTACACGGTGCCGAGGCTGTGCACCGAATGGTATATAAGTAGACAGCTTTCTTGTAGTACAATAATAACAACGAAACAAACCCTACTAAACTAACCAAGCCAACGAAAGCAAGAACAAGAACAGTAACATGAAGAAGAAAGAAGAAGATCCCCAAAATATCTGTATTATTCTGTACTATACGCCAACCCCGTAGTAAGGTACATATTTTTCTCTACATTTACGCTAAAAGGTTATGGGCCCGCCCTTACTAACTTTTCAGAATCATCCAGAACAAAAAGCGACACTCTCAGCACCGACAATTCAGTAGACTTTTGTAATACAGAACCTACTCAATCTATTCCCATCCTACTATATCTGATAATATCTCAACTCGATTTGAACTCCTCAATGAGGAGAATTGGATGCCATGGAAGCGCCGCCTGTTGGCAATACTCCGAGACAATGACCTTGAGGGTTATGGCAACGGGACCACGGGCTATTCAGCAGTCGCAGCCGCGATGAACCCAACAGCAGACGAGAAGAAATTAATTGCAGCATGGAAAAGGGCAGACGGGAAGGCTAGAAGCAAAATTGAGCCTGCCTTGGGAAATTCCCAAATGGTTCATATTGCGAGAGCGACAACAGCGGCACAAATGTGGACACAGTTGTGCACTGTGAAAGAAGCAAGAGGTCAGCTGGGGATCATGTCGTATCGACAAAGGTTGTACCGGACGATAGCCGAAGAAGGCAGTGACATTGCAGCTCATATTACGGAGCTGCGCTCTATACAAGAGCATCTGAACACGATGAGTAGCTTGGTTTCTGACCAAGAGTTTCTCATTGCGTTGATCACGTCTCTCCCAGAATCTTGGGATCAATTCACGAGCTCGTACCTAGCAGCAAATAACGGTAAGTTATCATCCAGCAGCACCGGCAGTACGGCGGTACCCTCCACCACTGGGCCAGCGAGCCCCGTCACCATCAACTCTCATGAGTTGGTTGCACTCATTCTCGAGGAGCATTGACGTCGGAAGGAGAAAACCGGAGAATTGATGACAGGATCATCAGCACTATTCGGAAAGAGTCGGAGTACTCAACTGCACAGTAAATCATCACCGGATGACGGATGCTTCAACTGCGGAGCTTCTGGCCACATGGCTAAGGATTGCTGGAGCAGGGGCGGAGGCAAAGAAGGCCAAGGCCCAAAGCACTACAACAAGAAAGGGAAGTGGAATGGGACTTCAAAGAAGAAACGACATTCGGCAAACGTAGGCACTAACAAGGCTGGGAACGCTCAGTCTGCATTTGGCGCTATCCATTCCAATGAACCCTGATTCGATCCCCGCATATCGAGGGATGCATGGCTCGCAGACTCGGGTTGCACCGTTCATATTGCAAACAACCGTGATATCTTTGGCGACTACACACCAATTTCTGGCGAGACCATCAACGGACTAGGCAACAATATCGTGAAGGCTTACAGCCAAGGAACTGTAACTCTCAAGACTGTTATCAATGGGATGAAACACACAATCATGTTATACAACACATTGTACGCACCGACAGCCGTTAACAATTTGCTTTCAGTTCCGCAAATCGACGATGCAGGAGGGTCAGCAATGTTCCAAAATGGCACGGCCAACATCAGGGACAAGAAAGGAAAGCTCGTCTTGCAATGCAAGAAGTTCAGACTTTACTGGCTAGACAAGGTCAGCGCGGTGAAAGTCGGGAATTGAGCGAACACCGGGAATGCAGAGGAAGTTGACCCAAACAGTTGAGCTTTGTGGCATCGCCGATACGGCCACATCTCTAACTCAACACTAGAGCTCCTCATCAAGAAGAAATCCGTAGAAGGACTCTCCATTGATCTTGATAGCAGGCCCACAGATGAGGGATGCGAATCATGCATCGAAGCCAAGATGCACTGGCAACCATTTCCAAGAAAAGCCCTTCACCGCTCAAAGGAGCCAGGAGAAGGCATCCACAGTGACCTATGGGGTCCTGCACGCACAAAGTCAACTGAAGGTAATCATTACTACATTTCCTTTACCGATGATGCTAGTCGCAGATTAACTGTATTATTCATGCGAACCAAAGACCAAGCAAAGGCGAAGGTAATGGAGCACATCGAATGGTTGGAGTGGCAGCATGGGTATTGAACTAAGTGGATTCGCGTCAACGAGGGAAGGGAGTACCTGAACGACCAGTTGAAATCAGCACTTGCAGCAAAAGGTATAGAAATTTGTCCGACAGCACCATATTCCCAATCCCAAAACGGAGTTTCCGAGCGGATGAACCGCACCCTTGTGGAGTTGGCACGAGCAATGTTAGCAGAACGGAATTTACCCAAGAGTCTGTGGGAATTCGCTGTGACACATGCTGCTTACATCCGCAACCATTCACCAGGTGTGTGTAGTCTTCCTAGACAGGGCCTTTGTACCCAGCTACACTCACCTGTACAGACCTACACACATCTAAACTCACTGAGCCTAGGAGGCCCTTGAACGCAGTGTACCATTATCTCAATGTGGTTCTGGTTCATCCCTGTTGCCTTCACCCGCATCTGAGCCCCCAGCCCCGTTGTCTTTGTTAGATTCCTTTCCCTTCCCCTTGTCAGCTTTTCCACCAGTCTTGCTAGTTTTGTTCACATCAGTGTCCTGAGTTCTGGACAAAAATCTAGTATCAGAGAACAAAGAAATTTGGCAACACACAGCAATGTTATCGTAGGATCATCTTCAAGAGGTCGGACTACAACAGGAAAGTGTGATGAGTCTGCGAGTGATTGTGCCACATCAATGATCTTCTAGTTCTCATAGGACCCAAATATTGCCAAGGCAGGTTCTTCAGGTGAAAGCATCCAGGCGATCTTAATGAGGGGGCTGAATCAAATGACATGTGCTTCAGAAAAAAACTGTTGTTTAAACTTAACATTTGAGATTAGGCCCGCTACTTAGATAGGATAGTATTCACTACATCCAAGAGCCATGCAGAGTTTCGCTAGCTGAGCACGAGTCTGTGGAGGTTTGCATAGCCTCGGTAGACTCCTGTGAACACAGTGATTCATCTCTGCCCTCGCCTGTGCCTGCACCTCCAACTCCACCTCCACTTCCGCCTCCACCTCCGCCTCCACCTCCACCTCCACCTCCACCTCCACCTCCGCCTCCGCCTCCACCTCCACCTCCGCCTCCGCCTCCGCCTCCACCGCCTCCACCTCCACCTCCACTGCCTCCACTGCCTCCACCGCCGCCGCCTCCACCTCCACCTCCACCTCCGCCTCCGCCTCCACCTCCACCTCCGCCTCCGCCTCCGCCTCCACCGCCTCCACCTCCACCTCCACTGCCTCCACTGCCTCCACCGCCGCCGCCTCCACCTCCACCGCCACCTCCACCTCCACTGCCTCCACTGCCTCCACTGCCTCCACCGCCGCCGCCTCCACCTCCACCTCCACCTCCTCCACTGCCTCCACTGCCTCCACTGCCTCCACCGCCGCCGCCTCCACCTCCACCGCCACCTCCACCTCCGCCTCCACCGCCTCCACCTCCACCTCCTCCACTGCCTCCACTGCCTCCACTGCCTCCACCGCCGCCGCCTCCACCTCCACCGCCTCCACCTCCACCTCCTCCACTGCCTCCACTACCTCCACTGCCTCCACTGCCGCCGCCTCCACCTCCACCTCCACCTCCGCCTCCGCCTCCCCCTCCGCCTCCACCTCCACCTCCACCTCCTCCACTGCCTCCACTGCCTCCACCTCCACCTCCGCCTCCACCGCCACCTCCACTGCCTCCACTGCCTCCACTGCCGCCACCTCCACCTCCACCTCCACCTCCACCTCCACCTCCGCCTCCACCTCCACCTCCGCCTCCACCTCCACCTCCGCCTCCCAGAACCTGTCTCTGTTTCTCCAGTACAGTAACCTTGAGTTCTTTAGCCTTTCGATGCTCTCCCATGTCTGAGTATGTGTGAGCCAGATTACCCATGCTACGCAGGGTCTCTGGATGGTGGTCGCCCAGAACCTGTTTCTGTTTCTCCAGCACAGTAACATTGAGTTCTTCAGCCTTTTGAAGCTCTCCCAAGGCTAAGTATGTATTGGCCAGATTACCCATGCTATGCACAGTGTCTGCATGGTTGTCACCCAGAAGCTGTTTCTGTTCCTCTTGTATCTGTTCCAGCAGCTTCTCACATTGTTTGTATTTCCCAGCTTCAGCAAATATCAATCCATATTGCTTCCTAAAAGCCAGAGCTATTTCTGTGTTCATCTGTACAGCCAATTCCACATGTGGACATAGTGTCAAACTTCCCAATTGACTATCGTGCTGTGAGCGTTCTGAAAGTGCCATGCCCAGTATAGATCC
This sequence comes from Mycena galopus ATCC 62051, assembly GCA_014925785.1. Lineage (NCBI taxonomy): Eukaryota > Fungi > Basidiomycota > Agaricomycetes > Agaricales > Mycenaceae > Mycena > Mycena galopus. The sequence continues at coordinate 96,826 of WIQG01000052.1, forward strand.
CATAGTGAACATGTATCTCTTTGGATTGCTGACTGTTGTTCGACTCCAAGCATGTACCAATGGATGGATAGAAAAGAGCTTCTTCTCTGCATCAAAGTTAATCAATGAATAGGCTTGGATCTCATTGGTAACCCTCAAAAACTGCAGGGAGTCCCATTCACCAGTTGGTCGCATAAACCGTGAGAGGAATCCCAGAGGTGCCTGTAGTTCTTCTCTAGATGGACCGTTGGATTGAAATCTGTACTTAGATGCATAGCTGAAGATTTCCTCTGAGATTCCAGTGTGATGGAGGAATGAACAATGCTGCAAGAACATTGCAGCTAATGGCTTAAGCTTGTCAAAGCTCATTTGCCATGTGGTGTACACTGTCCACAGATAAGGGTCATAAGACTGGGCAGGCTTTTCACTAAGTAGCTTTGTTTGGTGCTTTGTATAAAGAGCCAAATAGTTGTCAAGATCCTGAGATTTGTTGATGAATGCACCAGCCTGAACAATTGCAAGAGGTAGATAGTACAATGCCTAAAATATTATTGTTAGAATTGAATGATTTTCCAGGGTCAGCTATCTGACCGTTACTATTTTCATTGCAATTTGTTCAGTATGGATTGTGGCCTCTTGAGCAGCACTCTTGAGTAACAGTGCAGCTGCATCTTTATCTTCCATATCCGACACACGAGAATGTGCACCAGCATAGACACACAGTCCAGGATTTTGAGAGGTGATAATGATATTCCCATGATTGCACTGAGGAATAAAATCACTCAGAATGATGCTTGGATCATTGGCATTGTCAAAGACAAGAAGCCATTCTTCAACTTTGCTAGTCAGCCAGAGTAAGCCTTCTTGTTGGGAATTCCCAGAATCTTTCATAACAGCTATGTTCCTGAGACCTGTATCAATTGTCGCAATGGTGCTGGCGTCAATGAAAAAGATGTGTGAGAAGCTGGAAGATAAAACTCAATCAAAAAACATTTCCTAGTTGGATGATCAAGCTCACCAAGATGACTCTTGTATGAATTTCAGAGCAATCTGTGTCTTGCCAGCACCTCCAAGTCCATGCAGGACATAAATGTTCTGGATTCCCCTGTTTGATGTGAAAAAATGATGCATTTTGTCCAGGATATCCCTCCTGCCCTGAAAGATTCGTGAGGGAGGAGGGCAATGGTTCACAATTTGAGAAGCTTGGATTTTGCTAGGCGGAAATGCTTGCAGTGAAATCCCAGTACGATGCACAGCTAGCTGTTGCACACTGAAATTCAGAGGGGGACCCAACCCAGCTCCACCAGTGCCACCAGTACCATGTGGGTGTCCCTGACCCCCAGGACTACCTTGGCCACCTAATCAAAATTAATAATCATTCCAGCAGAGTAACATAGTTCTTCTCCTACCGGTGATGGACAGTGGATGAGAATCATCTTTGGATTTGGAAAGCATGATGCCGTCCAGTGTTGCGAGAAGATTGAAGGAGATTCAGAATGCGGATCTTCACAGAGACATGTCAATCACTGCTGAAGTATCTACCAGAGCAAGACTGACCAAGGCAAGGATTACGACGACGTGTGTGGAGAGTGCGGAAGACAACGTGGTAAACACAGCCACACTGTCGTAGGTGCGCACGTGCTATCTGACCCGAATCTAAGCATTGTCATTAAGCTGCTTAAAGCAACACTCTTCCCCGCCCTCTCTCCAAGCCTCAGTTTGAAACCAATGCCGCCATGCTTGACACGATTCGCGCCGCCCTCCACACGCTAGAATGCATTCGAGTTTGATGATCGCAGCCCAGCGCCGTACGATGCCATCGCCCATGCGCATCGTTTTTAGGCTTCGACCTTCATGGACCGGCTCGATCCAGGGTGCCTTTGTCACTGTGCGCTTTTTTCCGTGAAGTTTTGCTTCGTTCTTATCCATTTTTTTTTGTCTTGTACAGACCTCCGCGGACCCAACATCGATCTCTCCGCATACAAGGGCACATACCTCACGCGCAGCCGGATGCTGAAAGGATCGAGGGAGAAGGGCAGTCGGCGTTGGTTCGTCGCCTGCTATCAATCCTCGTCTCCTGCTGATATCATCGGCATTTCTGCTCCCAGTATCATCGCGCCCGATGCGCGCGTCCCTTTCGTTCGATGTCGGGCAGCGACATCCCTCGTGTTCCTGACCAAAAACCTGGTCTTTGGAAACCCTAGCCGTACCTGTTCTGCGCAGATGCGAATCCGCATCTCGTCGCGGGTGCGACTTGGCTTCCGGATCGCGAGTATCGCGTGCACTCTGTGTACACTTACTTTACCTTGGCTGATTACCTCCTAGAGAGTCCTCTCTGCTACCCAGCTTGTCCTGAGTCGAACGGGCTAGAACCTTCCCTTTCGCATTGCAGCATGTGCGAATTCGACGCCTGCGAGCGGGGTATGAGTGCGTTGCCCTCCCCTCTTTTCTCCTCGCCCTCCCTACCCTCGTATCTCTTCCTTTCCTTCTAAATACTGCGTTGTACCCGGCCGTCCTGTGCGCTCACACCCTTCCGTAGTGTCCATCGCTCTTTCCCGCCTCGCGAGAGCGTCATGTACGACATGCATCGATCACCAGCACTGCCGGCCACTTGCGCCCGCCTTCTGCACCAGCATGACACCGAACGTGATGCGCTCAGGGACTACAGAGCCGGCTTGACGCACCTGCACCTACAACCTTGGCCCCAGGCGCTGTACCACGCCCACATCTTCACGCCTCAACACCACGCCCCCGCGCACCTCAGACACGTCAAGCAGCAGGCGCCACCGTTTTCGACGCCCGTGCTGCCCTCATTAATCCGAGGCCGCCGCCATGCGCAACGCCCCATGCGTCTGTTCTTCCATCGCATGCCTCTCGCCGTAGCCCGATCTACCATCTACACCACTACCCGCGTGCGCAGCACTCGCGGTTGCTGTTCCTCATCGCCGGCCCACGCGACGCGCTTCTCCGGCTACCATTGACGCAGGAGCGCCCCACACGCCCGACGCCCTGCCTGCGGCACACCGGGAGCCAAACGCGCAGCACTCGATGTTGTCCGCTTCTGAAGCACAAGAAGCTATTGTCGTGCACCCGCGACGTCCCTCCGCGGCGCAGCCACCCGCATGTGCTCCTCGTCAGTCCCCACCTCGCGGGAGCGTGGCGTGCGCCATCCGCCGGGACCACCAGCGGCGCCAGCTATTACAGGGGACCGTCTACAGCGCCACAACACCGCGCACGATATCCCACGCGACTACGAACCCGCTGCACGCGGTCTGCGACGTCGCCTCCTGGCCCCAAAGCCGTACCACGCCGCCCCGCCATGCCAGCGCGCGCCCCAGCCCCGACCCACACCGCCAGCTGCACGCACAGCACGTGTCACTAGCGTTCGTGGTCCCCCACCCCGCCTCCGTCGCGTCCCCGCACTGGGAGACCGTCTTGATCAGTGCCCCGCCCTCACCGGTCGACACTCGCGCCTGCTGCGTCCTTGACCTTTGGTAATACCCACACCACGTCCCGCGGTCATTCCTCATGACGAACGCCGCCTTCGTCACCTTCTAATTCCCGAGCACCATCTATTGCCCTCACCGCTCCACGTGCGCGGCTTGGCGCATCCCCAGCAGGACACCAACGTCCCCAGTACCCGCGCCAGTCGCTCTCCCCCGCGCACACCGCGTTCACCGCTTTTCCACACGTCCTGGTCATCCCCAGCGCCGTCCCACCCTTCCGCTCAAAACCACGATGCGCGTGGCCTACCCATGCACTGAGACCGTGTTCGGCAGCGTCCCACCGTCTGCGTAAAGCCAGGTCCTGTCACGCAGCACGAGTACGGCGCGCGCCACCACCAGCATACGCCACATACGCCACACGCTGCAGCGCAGCCGCCCCCCATCACTCACGCCACTTTCGTCCCGTCCGCGCACGCGCCCGCCATCTGCAGCATGGCAATTGGAATCTCGTCTCGAAATGAGACTGGACATCAGTTGAGCTGTGCACAAGCTCCTTCTGCATCTGCATCTTTACCCGTTGCGGCCAGCAATGTGATCCCTGCGCCGGACATTTCGTCAGTGGTGACAGCGGGCGATGATAGAAATCTCATCGTGGCCGGCACCCAATCGGTATTCCTGGCTAGTATCGCACCTAGCACAGATATCACTTACCATGTATCTGAAACTGTCACGAATCAATTTGTTTTGCCAAAAAGATTTGCACGACGCGCGCAGCATTCCTTCATGAATGCTGGGTTGAAAGACCTCCCATATTCTTCCCTCTCTGGTTCAGGCAGAGCATCAAGGCAGGGCAAGAAACGACCCAAGATACAGCAGACATTGGTGCTGATTCCGACTCAGCCCAGTCTTCCCGCGAAGTCGTGCTGTATCAGGCTTCTCCGAATAGCGTTCGTTCATGCGCAATTATTACGGAGGTCCAGGGTGATTCAGGTTCGGACACGGAGCCGGCGCCAGAATCATCTAAGAAAGCTAGGAAAAGACGCCAGAGGTCGCGCAGCCAGAGTCGCAAGTCGCAAAAGGCAAGCGGTTCCAGCAAGCCGACTCCGAAGACTCCTGGTAATCAAGACCAAAGAACGCGTGGCTCTTCGTCCGCCAACTTCAATCACGAAGATCCGGTACCCCGCGGCGGCTATTTCTACCGCGCTATGTCTAGCCCACCGGATCCTCTTAGTTCCTCATCTTCAAGCTTTTCTGAATCTTCTGAGAACTCTTCGGAATCCGACAACTTATCCGATGAATCTGCTCCCGATTCTGAGCCATCTCCGGCGCCTTCTCATTCCTGGCGTAAAAAGAGGGCTTCTAAGAAACGGGATCATGGACGTACTAAAACTTTGACCAATCTCTTGCGCTCGGTCAAAATTAAAGCTCCATTTGTCTACGACGGCACCGCTGACTTCGATAAATTCGAGCAATGGACCTACGAAGTTGACACCTGGCTTGAATTCAACTCCATTCCGTCTCGTTGGGCTGTTCGCTTAATTGCTGCGTTTGTTTCCGGGCCTGCGTCCGAGTACTTTATGGATTTTGTTGCCACTGACTCCGGCTCTTTCAGGATGAAACAATCTACTCCGGACTTTTTGAATACTGCTTCCCTGTCGAAATTCGACGCAACATGCGTCGTGATCTTCTATCTGCTCGGCAGCGTGGTGACGACAAATTCGGAACTTTATTCGTCGTGTCACTCGGCTTTCCAGGCGGTTGAGTGATGTTTCTGATCGGCAAATTATCCAGATCGTTTGGGATGGTGCTTTGAGTTACCTCCGTCTCAAATGGGCCGATGGAGGCTTTGACTTCGAAACTTCTTCCTTGTCTGCATTGGAAACCGCGGCTAAAGGCTACGAGGTTGCAGAGACCATCCGGCGGATCGAAGCAGCTAAACGTGCTGCTGATGCCGCCGCAGTCAAGTCAACTGGTTCTGACACTTCTTCCAAGAAATCTGCGGCTTCGGGCGCATCTTTTAGCGCTGGTACATCGAAATCTCGCTTAACTGAGGCTGAGCGCGATCAATTCCGCGCTGAGAACCGGTGCTTCTACTGCCGTGAGATTGGAGATTCCAAGCACAATTGTCCGTCGCTTCATGAAGCCCCCGCGCCCAAGGTTCGCGCCAGTGCAGCAACTGTATTAGGGGACCGCTACGCCTACCTCAACAGCCTTGGTCTTAACGACCTTACGAGGGAGATGGCCGCGGCCCAACAGTTATAGCAATTTCTGTTTCTGTTTCTGTTCCTCTTTTCTTTTTCTATTCTTTCTGTTTCTTTCTTTCATTAATTAGTAGATAATTGTGGCCAATCATCGGAGGGCGAATGTAAGGTTCCGGCGTACTCGGGCCGTCGTACAACCCTCCGCCTCCGTCTACTTACGCTTCCGAACGTCTCGACTCACTTTTCGAGTCACTCCGGAGTTCGGTAGTTCGTATACGAGTCATAGTGACTCTCGTTGACTCAATCTGTAGTTATTTCAAATTAGCTGTAGTCTATTTAAACTCATGTAAAAGTAGCCTACAGTAGGACTCTTCTCTTGAACAAGGAGCTCATCCCGTGGTCCACGAGACCCTCACTCTCTCATTGCGATGACTACTCCAATGCCTTTTCAAGATGAGACGCTGTACAAGGTGCATTTGCCTTACTTTGGTCCTTCCCAAGTCGAGCCCACTGGACGCGGCCCTGTAGGAGGACGACTTCACATTTGTCAAGGAAGAATGTGGCATCCACGATCCCGATTCCCTGAAGAAGCATATTCTCACGGTGCAGGCGAAAGCATACGCGGTACGACCTTGCACAATGCACTGCCTATTGCCTGACGGTGTCGCAGCTGCACTGCTTCCCCTGCATCGCTCTGTTCGGATTCGCCAAGTGAGAGTTCGGTGTGCGATAGGCCATTTAAAGTGATTATTGATTACTTGGTGTGAATTTCAGAACGCAGATGTCAACTTTGCCTGCCTACAAAGAAGTTCTAACATTAGGCCAGGAGCGGGAGGGTGCTATTCTTCTGGATCTAGGATGTTGCTGTCAGTATCCTCCGCATTTTTCAGCTCCAAACCGATTTCAAAGAGATTCTAGGCGGCACAGACATCAGAAAGGTCGCCCATGATGGATTTCCTGTGGGGAACTTGATAGCGAGCGATATTTTAGCAGGTATGCAATTGAGAACAGAGCAACTCTCTGTTTACTTGAATCTTTATTCCGCGCAGATTTCTGGGACATTGGACACGAGCTGTTCTGCTCAACCCCGAAGACGTTCCCGGTCGTGTTTCTCCCGGGCGATGCACTGGACCCCAAATTTCTTGAACAATCAGCTCCACTGGCCGCACCCTCGCACGTCCCTGACGATGACTCAGCCCCTCCGCTGACCTCCCTGACTTGTCTGACGCCGCTACGAGGACGCGTCTCTGTGATCCACACATCCGCATTTTTTCATCTTTTCTCTGAGGACCATCAGCTCCACATCGCGCGATCCCTTGCGGGACTGCTCTCTCCCCTCCCCGGGTCAATAATTCTTGGTTGGCACCTGGGGCGCCACGCGAAGGGCTTTGGGCGACTTGCGCACGCTTTGTTGGATGGGCGCCACATGTTCTGCCACTCGCCCAACTCGTGGCGTGAGTTGTGGGAAGGTCTGTTCCCCCAGGGAACGATTAAGGTCGAAGTTGAGTTCGCAGGAAACGCTTCAGATGATGGCGAGGATTGGGGCCGGATGACATGGTCTGTTGTCAGGATTTAAGTTTGTGCGTGCGATTCCGATGTGTGTACTGTATGGCTTGACCATTCGGGAGAGGTATTTATGGATGTCATCAGAAGCCAACACTTCGGAAAAGGACCAACGCGCGCGGGGAAGGAATTGGACGGCTTGTAGAGTACCGGGATGCTTCCATCGATTCAACCGATAATCCCCATTTTGGCGTTCCAATAAATCAGTGGAATTATCGCACTATTTGAGGAAGCCGTAGACCCTCTCGGGCGAAACGTAGACGACTGGTTATGCCTGCAGTGAGGTAAAGCATCATTGGGTTTTTGAGACACAGGTACGTACTCGAGAGCCTATTTAATACCTCGTTGAATTTAACATTCTAGCTTCGGCGCCGATCGACATTCTCTTTATCCGTCTTCATTTCGAACAATTATTAGGTTTGCTGCACGTATTCCGGGATTCCGGAACTGGGACTTGCGCTAACTATTTTCCAACCAGGCTGGGGAGCGCGGGAAAAGTGAAAGTGCCGCTACTGCCGCCCCTTTGCCGCGTGGGGGCGGCAGTGATAATTTCACAGGCCTATTTTTAATGTAGTATCGTCTGTAGTGTGATGCAATGATTTGTGATGTATGGAGGCTGGACTTTAGGTCAGATTTGAAGCCCAAACGAAGCCCAAACCTGTGTTTTGACTAGAATTTCTCACTCCAAAAACGGTAGGCCATCTGGAAAATGCCCAGTGCCTCAGTAGATCTATGTAGAGCTATAGAGGCTGATAGGCAGAGAGGCACCCCCCCCTTCTACGTAGAGCTGTAGAGCAGTAGACCCGTAGGGCGATAGTGCCGTAGAGATCGGTAGAGCCGGATACAGACCTCGCTTAGCACACGCTTGGCAGACATTGCAACGACGCGTGCCCGCATCAATCACTTGTTTCACCGCACTATTAATACTTATATATGCGAGCTTTTTTCTGATGCCTCACTAAGTAACTTATGTAAATTAACTTAGCCTGCCAAAGTTAACTTAGGTGAACTTATGGCAGGCTAAGTGAGTTTCACAAGTGAAAGTGCAAGTTTTTGATGCCATCTGATGGCATAAGTGACTTTCTCTGATGGCACTTGGCAGTAAAGTGAACTTAAGTTACGGGAAGTGAACGTAAGTGACCGGAAGTGAACCTAAGTTATGAGAAGTGAACTTCAGGTTATTGATAATAAATGCAGGCATTCAACGATACTACAACACACGGGTGGCCACGGAGCCGAAAACCGGAATAACAAAAATAGAAGTACAAAGACGTGATGCTGTCGAAGCCGCGCCCACTGTTGCATTCAAGTGCGGACACTCATTGTAAGGGCAACCTCAGCTCGGCGCGGCAGCGCGGGGACTAGCGGGAGAATCCGAAGTAAACTCAATTCATGGTACTAAATACAGAGTTCTAGAATACGCACCTAGCGGGAGAATCCGAAGAGAAGAAAGGATGAGGATTCCCACGCTAGGCGAGGTTTTTATAGGTACTAGCCAGTAGCACGTGTCCGAAGTGATCGGCAGTGATCCCGAGCTTGGCCGTATAGCACGTTCCAGTGCGAGCGACCGGACGAAGGGGAACGAGGGGGAACGGAGTCCGGTGGGATGGGGGACAACGTTCCGGGTGAGGGCATAGCCGGAGGTTCCGGACGGAAGGCCGGACGGTCGGGTGAGGTCGGCGAGGCCGGACGGACGGGTGAGGCCGGACGCGAAAGGGGCACTGGACGAAGGATCGGACAAGGCAGCGGGGCAGTGCGATGGGCCGGAGCCGGACGGCCGGACGGACGGGCAGTTCCCCTGACATCACCCCCCCTTGGAATGCGGCGTCCCGACGCATGAATCGGACATGGGCATCGCGCTTCCGGAACGAGAGCGAGTTGAATGCGGCCGAGGCGATCCGGCGCGGGGCGTTGGGGTAGCAGCGATAATAGGCGTCGATGGCGTCTTTGGTGAAGACGTCAGAGTGCTTTACCCATTTATTGTGTTCCGGGCCATAGCCTTTCCACCGCACCATGTACCAGAGGCTGCCGTAACAGACCTTCGCTTCTAGGATCTCCTCGACTTCCCATTGAACGTCGCGGTCTGTCTGGAGGTTGGGCGGGGGTTCATCGTTCCGGGGGCGTCCGGGAAATGGATCCGGTTCCGCGAGCTGGAGTTTCACCACCGGGAAGACCGGGTGGAGCTGGGAGTACCGCGGGGGAAGCTCGAGTTTGTACGCACCCTTTCCGACGACCTTTACGACTTTGAAGGGGCTGAGGCGTTTGTCCGCGAATTTGACAGACGGACGGGTCGTCCGGATGTCGGAGGCATCTAGCCAGACTCGGTCGCCTATTTTGATCTCCGGGGCGGGCGTGCGTCGGCGATCGTAGTACAGCTTGAACTCGTCCTTGGCTTTGACGAGCGCGGCTTTGGCTTCCGAAACTCCGGACACGATCCGGTCTCGGAACTCGTTCGCAGATTCCACGCTCGAGCGCAATCCGTTGGGCTCGAACCCCATCCGGGGGAGCCTTCCGGTGTCCGTCATGAACGGAACTTGCTGCGTTGAAGAGTGGACGTGGTTGTTGTACGCGAACTCCGCGGCCGGAAGGAGCTCGTCCCAGTCGTCCTGTTTGTAGTTCGTGAAGATCCGGACGAACTGCTCGAGCTCCTGATTGACACGCTCGGTCTGGCCATCGGTTTGCGGGTGGTAGGCAGTGGAGGTCACTGGCTCTATCCCGATGAGGCGCCACAGTTCCGTGGTGAATTCTGCGATGAACTGCGCTCCGCAGTCGGAGATGTATTTCCGGGGGGTTCCGTGGTGCCTCCAGACGTTCCGGTAATAGAGCCGTGCGGCTCCGACCGTGCCAAGGCCGGTGTGGCACTTGTTGAAGTGGGCCCGCTTGCCCAGGACGTCGACCACGACCATGACCGCGTCGAACCCGTGCGCGTCCGGGAGCTCGACGATGAAGTCCACCGAGACGGTGTCCCGGTGTTCTTCCGGGATTTCGGTCGGGTGGAGCTCTCCGTGGGGTAGCTTCCGAAGCGCCTTCGTCCGGTTGCACGGGTCGCAGGTCCGGACGTATTGGCCGACGTGACAGGACAGCTGGGGCCACCAGTAATTCCGGGAGATGAGCTCGAGGGTTTTGAAGCGTCCAGCGTGTCCAGCTACCCGAGTGTCGTGGTGTAGGGCGATGATCCGGCGCTGGAGGTCCTTATTCCGCGGTGCGACGATCTTACCGCAGTAGTGAAGGAGCCCTTCCGCGATGCGCCACTCGAACGACCTGGGGGAGCGAACATTCCGGTTCTTGAGGAGCTCCCGCACGACAAGCGCAACGGGGTCCTCAAGGTCTGGTTCACCCGCGAAAGCCTCCCGGACGTCGCGAAGGAGGGGAACCTCAGGACCGGTAACCACGATGCCTTCCAGTGCACGGACGTGGAACAAGTCCGGACGGAGAAGGGTAACGTCCGTGTTGTCCGAGCCCACTCTGTGGTCCGGGCGACGGGACAGCGCGTCCGGACGACCCATGAGGCGGCCGGGCTGGTGGTGGAGCGCGAAGTCGAACCGGGACAGGTACAGGGACCACCGCGCCTGTCTCCGGTTCAAGTTCTGCGCCTTCCGGAAGTACTCCAGGTTTTTGTGATCTGTCCAGATCTCGACCGGATGCTACGTACCTTCGAGGAAGTGTCGCCACTCCTCTAGGGCTCGGATGATCGCAAGCATTTCCTTGTCGTGGATCTCGTAGTTGCGTTGGACGTTTGGAGTAGAACGCGACCGGATGCCACTTTCCATTTGCGTCCGGCTGGGACAGGACGGCCCTGGTAGCGTAGTCGGAGCTGTCCGCCTCGACCCGGTACGGATGCGACTCGTCAGGCAGGACCAAGACGGGCTCCGCGGTCACCGCATCCTTGAGGGCTTGGAAGGCGGCGGCCGCGGCAGCGGTCCAGGTCCACGTGACGCTCTTCTTCGTGAGGTCGAAGAGGGGCCATGCAATGTCCGAGAACGCCCGGATGAACCTCTCGTAGAAGTTCGTGAAGCCAAGGAACTGCTGCACGTCCTTCTTGTTCTCCGGAGCGGGCCAGGCGGCGACTCCAGCGACCTTGACCGGGTCCATCTCAACGTGGTTGTGCGAGATGATGACGCCGAGGTACTCAATTGATGATTTCTCGAACTCGCACTTCTCTGGCCGGAGGTAAAGCTTGTGCGCCCGGAGCCGTCAGAGAACCTCTCGGACGATCTCCCGGTGGCACGCGAGGTCGGAGTGAGCGATGAGGATGTCTTCGAGGTATACCATGACGTCTCCGGACAGGATGAGGTCTTGGAAGATGTTGTTCATCATTGTCTGGAACGTGGCCGGAGAGTTGGTGAGGCCGAAGTACATCACCAGTGGCTCGAAGAGCCCTCGGTTAGTATGGAACACGGCCTTCCACTCGTCACCTCCCCGGATCCGGACGTTGTTGAAGCCCCAGCAGACGTCGAGTTTCGTGAAGAACCGAGCTCCCTTCAGGTGGTTAATGAGGTCGTTAATCAACGGGAGCGGGTACCGGTTCTTTACGGTCATTGTGTTGAGCGCCCAATAGTCCTGGACGAACCGGAGGCTTCTGTCCTTCTTTTTGATGAAGAAGACCGGAGACGCCATCGGGGACTTGGACGGGCGGATTCGTCCGGTGCTCAACCCGTCCTCGATGAAGGCGTCGAGTTCCTTCTGCTCGAGGGGGGAGATCAGATAGACCTTGCAGTTGGCCGGTTTCGCGTCTGGGACGAGTTCAATGGCGTGGTCCCACGTCTGGCGTTCCGGCAGCGCGTTGAACGATTCCTTGTTGAAAACATCGGAGAAATCCTCGACCCAGGTCGGAACCGAAGTCCCGGGCGGGGCCGAGTTCCAAGCGAAGGCCTTCGCGAGCCGTTGAGAGACGGTGCTGCCCACGCGGATTTCTTCGGCCAGAGCGAATGCGGTGTAGAGGATCTGGTCGCCTTCCTCGAGCTCGTCACTGTCGTCATCGTCATCATCGTCCGGGTCCGGGTCCGGAGCAAGGTCCGGAAAGTCATCTCCGTTGTTGTCCGGGTCGTACCCGTTGTCTCCGCACCACTCCTCCGAGTCGATGGCACAGAGAGACGGGACGGGACCTTCGCGGAGCTGCCAGAGGATCGTAGCGGAGATCTTCGCATTGCGACGGACAGCACGGAGCTCATCCGGCAGGTGCTGCAGCTGGTTGGGCAGCGGGTCATCCGGACTTCCTTGGTCTCCCAGTCAATCTCCGGGTTGTGCTTCTGGAGCCAGGAGTAGCTGAGGATGACGTGCTGCTTTCCGAGCCGCGTTACCGCGAGTTGGATGTGTTTGGAGTGTCCCTTGTAGTTGACGACCATATCGACTACGCCGGAAATGCCTCCGGACGCATTGGGCGTACCGTCGACGTTAAGGACCGGAATAGGCTGAGAGAGCTTCCGGACGGGAAGGTTACGGGAGATCACATACTCCGAGTCGATGAAGTCTCCGGTCGCTCCGCAGTCGACCAGACCCTTCACAGACATCGTAGCCGCGGTCTCCACCGATTGCATCTCCAACGGAATGTGCAGGGAGTTCCGGCCCTCAACGGAATCAATAACATACCGCTGGGGTAGTTTGCGCTCCCACCTCGGGCGGCGGACGGGGAATGGAAGGAGTTTTTGCCTCCAGGGCGGGAATATGGGGCTCCGGCTCGGGGGCGTAAGCTGGAACGGGGGGTGCGTCTTTCGTTTCAACTGCTGATTTATTGGGTATATCTTTGTACAAGCAGGAGTAACGATTGGGGGACGCGACCGAGGGCGCACCGCTCACTCGGCCGTGTCCGGAAAACCCTCCGGCTCTGCGTCTCCGGTTTCCGGCTCGGTCGGGAGTCCAGCGGTGGTGGAGAGGCGCGTGAAGAGCTCTCCGAGGGGGTTGTCACCGAGTTGACGGACGACCTCGTCTAGGACATCCGTGTGCCGGACACCAGAGGGAGTCGGGCAGTCTCGGGCGAGGTGTCCGGCCACACCACAACGGAAGCAAGCGCGGGGCGTGAAGCGCGCGTGGGTCCGGTCGACATCCATCGGAATGCCGGGCGGAAGGGTGGGCGCCGGCGCGGCTTTGGGAGCGGGCGTAAAGGGGGGAACTGGGAGGAATGTCCCAGTGCGGGGGCGTGCGGCCGGAGCCGGGGCGCGAGTCTGGGGCACTCCCGCTTGGACGCGGGTGAGGGCGTCGTATTGGCGGAAGGCGCGGAGGCGCCATCCTGCGTAGTCCAACAGTGGCGGAGCGGTCCCGGACGTGGTGATCGCCGTGTTAATCCGCGGGTCGAGCCCTGCACGGTACTTGGTGACACGGACAAGCGGGTCTGTGTATCCGGCCGTGGCGGCGAGTTCCTCGAAGTGGTCCGTGTACCGGTAGACATCGCGGGAGCCTTGGTAGTAGCCGTGGGTCTCCAGTCAGAGGAGAGCTTGGTCTTGCTCGTTTTCCTCAACGAACCGGAGCCGGAACTCAGACTCGAATTCCGCCCAGGACGGGAACGGGAACGGAACGATTGCGGACTGTTGTTTGGCCCATCGTCCGGCCCCGTCTCGCGCCATAAAGGACATGGCGTACCGCACGAGTTTTTCCTCAACGACCTGTCCATGGACCATGAAGGCTTCCGGAACCAGTCGGAGGTAGGTGAGGACGGAGTGGAGGAACATCCGTCCTTGCGTCCAGTCGCCGTTGAAAACGGCTGGGGGGTTCGGTTGGAGAAACGATTTTGCTGCGGGGGTGAGGGTGGCGAAGTCTGGACCCACCGCTGGAGCCGGAGCGGCAGGGACGGGGGCAGCTGCGGGTGGATTTTGGCTGTTGTGTAGAACGCGGCGGAGTAAGCCTTCAATATTCGCGAGAGAGTCTTCTACTGCTGTCAGCCGGGTTGCTGGGTCGGAAGCCAAGTCCGGGATGTGAACATCCGGGAGCTCGGGTTGCGCGGCCCCGTTTCCGGGCGTCGGGGCATCCATCAAGGAGGAGGGGTCGAGATTGGAAGTGGGGGAGGCCGGAGCGCTAGCGTAGCGGTCTGAATCCGAGTCTACACCAAACTTCGCAATCTTGACCGGTTGATCCCTTAGATCCTTTCTTCTGCTGTAAGGGCAACCTCAGCTCGGCGCGGCAGCGCGGGAACTAGCAGGAGAATCCGAAGTAAACTCAATTCATGGTACTAAATACAGAGTTCTAGAATACGCACCTAGCAGGAGAATCCGAAGAGAAGAAAGGATGAGGATTCCCATGCTAGGCGAGGTTTTTATAGGTACTAGCCAGTAGCACGTGTCCGAAGTGATCGGCAGTGATCCCGAGCTTGGTCGCATAGCACGTTCCAGTGCGAGCAACCGGACGAAGGGGAACGAGGGGGAACGGAGTCCGGTGGGACGGGGGACGACGTTCCGGGCGAGGGTGTAGCCGGAGGTTCCGGATGGAAGGCCGGACAAGCGGGCGAGGCCGAACGGTCGGGCAAGGTCGGCGAGGCCGGACGGACGGGTGAGGCCGGACGCGAAAGGGGCGCTGGACGAAGGATCGGACAAGGCAGCAGGGCAGTGCGATGGGCCGGAGCCAGACAGCCGGACGGATGGGTGGTTCCCCTGACACTCATGAACCGTTGTGGCCAGGCATAATATATACCAAATTGAAATGTGAATGCAAGGAGTGAAATGTCGACAGTAGAACTATACATCGCAGATAAGGCTGCTGCAAAGGATGATGTGAAAAGAAAGAAAAGATGGTGCACAATCAGCGAGCTGTAAGGGGCGGAGTGGTGGTGGTAGCAGTAAGATTTCGGAAACTGATTCTCAGTCAGTTCTATCACACAGCACGAGGGCCTGTGGTGTGACTGAATTTTGGCATTTCTCAATTTTGAACTCAAAAACGGCTTCACAACAATGTTTGAAACATACTACATACTCCAGATCAGTATTAACAAGCCTCAAGCAACTTACACGACTTAGAACCTTGATTTGGAACACCACTTTGAGTCGGACAGCACCAAGTTCACGTAAGTTCGCATAAGTTAAGTGACCCAAGTGTGGGAAAAGATCAGTTAAGTGCGGCCACTTAAGTTTGGGTGGTAAGTGAACTTACCAAGTTAGGAAATAAGTTACTTTTTGTGGACTCCTTTTTCTTCTTCGGGGCTTGCGCTGCGTTTGACACATACGAGATTCAAGAAACGGACATACATAATTTTTATTGCGGACATACATACTTGTAAAATAAAACAAAAAGAATCACTGCATTCAGCGAACCCCTCAATTGATCAAAATGTAGGCACATCGAGATCAGGAGGATTTCTCGAGGATTTCGGTTGATTGTTGTCAAGACTCAAGAGTCGTCAAAAGAACTAGAGGGCCAAAAAATCACTGACAAGGCGCGTACAGCCTCAACATCAGCGGGCGCCTCGGTCGCCAATCAAGGGGCGTCCAAGTCTTTGGCGAAGCAATATGTCCAGGCCTTGGACACGCAGCCAGAAGGAGTATGGATTGGGCTGGAACCTGGATGACCCACGGTATTCACTGCGGAGATCCGATTGTGTTAGCCCAACTAAAATGCCTTCAAAAAAAGTACTTGTGTACGAGTGTGTTTTTGAGCGTGTTTTAGCTGCGTCTAAAACAAGGGAGCAAAAAATGCTTTTTTCCCTGTTTTTTCATCCACATAAAGGAATAATTTTACACATGGAAGAATTATGCCGGTTTCAGTGCCTTTTAGCACTCGCAACTGCACTCATTTTTCCTCAAGTAAAATTTTGTCCTGTTTTTCCCTCGGTAACATGACACTTCTTTGTCCCTCTAAAACGTGAGGAAAATTAATCATTTTAGCCCCCGGAGTTCTGGGGATAAAAGGCATTGTGTTTTTCCGGCTAAAACTCAAGAAAAACATCTCATTTTTTCTCCTGTTTTCTCCTAGGAAAAACTAGTGCGTGCTGAGCGCCCGCTCGCGTGCGCTTAGAGTGCGCTAGCGTACACTCAGGGTGTGCTCGGCGGCCACTCAGGGCGCACTCGGAGAGCGCTTGGCCGCCGCTTGGCGCTCAGGGCCAGGTGCGGTGTGATTTTTGACCTTCAATTCTTCATCCTCATTGCCATCTTTGTCCTCTGCCTCTTCACCACCGCTCTCGCCATCTTCGCTATCGTCGTCTCCGAGGAGTTCGCCGATCCTCAGGCACTGGGCACTCTTGAACACCACAGGGACGAGCTCGAGCACGGGGAGTTCCAGACGGCCAATGAAGTCGGGGAGGAGGTCGCGTGTGGTGGGTGTGCCAGCCTTCAGCGTATTTGGTTCCAATTTAATTTTGTGTATGCAGTGTATTTGACCGCAGCTAGCGCAGCGGCATCCAGTCCAAATGTAATCTGGGCGACACTGATTGGCCGGCGGATTTCCTACCTTGGTCTGGTAGTGGGGTATTTTAACTTTAAGGAGCAGAAAATGACAGTCCAGTGAGCTTTCACCTTCCTGCACGTCGGAAGGAGAAATGCCTGAGTCAACAAATTGAAAAAACATAAATCAGCGAGCAGGTGGACGCTGAATCAAAGGGATGTTGGACAACACAACCAAACACACTATTTGCTAACTGCAGCCTGTAGTGTGGTTGGCAGAATTCTGCCAATCTGCCAAACGGCATGGCAGAATGGCAGGCAGAATGGCAGAATAATTGCAGCTCCGGCAGAATCTGGCAGAGCAGCACCGGGCCGATTGCCGATGTCTGATGATCTTTTTCATTGTTCTTCGTGTATCACCCATTTTTACATTGTTCGTTATTGTATAAGATACCTAGTGTACGTATATAATTTCCCTTGCTATCCTCAATGTCTACCCCTGTATGAGCAGGTCGAAAGCCGGCAGACTTCAACTTGTGTCACTTTACTCGTCTCAAGGCTAAGGGTGGAAAACTAATCGTCATTATTGGAAGTGCAATTATTGCGGAGACGACGCAAACACCCTGGGCGACCACATTGAGGGCTGCGATAACAACCTTCTCAACCACATTTTAGATAGCAGGAAATGTCTGAATGCTCCTACCACTGTGCGGGGTGAAGCCCTTCGTCTCCTAGCTTCGAAAAAACCCCTTGTTCAGTCAGAAAAATCGGACTGTGCTGTAGCCGCCATCGGTTTTAGGTGGGGAAATGATCATTTTGGAGAATTGGATTGTGTAGACCGCAGAGAAATGGATACACCACTCAAGGAAGTAATTGAGATCATCGGAGATGATGCTCCTGGGAGTTGGAATGTTGAGGACCTTATCTAGTAGCTCAAAATTATGTTTTATTGAGTGTTTTATTCTGCCATATTCTGCCATATTCTGCCACTATTCTGCCCTGCCATTCTGCCATTCTGCCTGGCAGATTAATCCGAAATCTATTCTGCCCCCCCACCCTAACCGCAGGACGCGTTTTACAAAGACGCTCAGCATCTCTTGAGCATCTCGCTACAATTCCCCGATCTGGATATTATTATGGAATAGCTTTTAAAAAAAATCCCCAACGGACGAAGCCGAGGCGCGACACCGTTGTGGCTGTACCCTCCATTGCTGTCTCTCGTTTCGGATAATTCCGAAATCACCTAATTGCGGGAAAGGTTGGGGGTTTCTAGGTCAGAACGGACTGCTTGACAACGTGCCAAGTCTGCTGGGTCCCAATACTGAAAGGGAAGAAATTAATACTGGCGGGGGATCCGATGCAGCTTCTGCCGACAGTTTTATCGGTAGACAAAACCAAAAAAGAAATATGCAATGCCAGAATTTAATCGGCTCAGTGCACTTTACCGCCAATCCATGTGCACCCACTCGGGCTGCTGGTTCTCCTGGCCCCGCTCCAGGTCGTTCATCGGGATGTGCTCATACACTGCGCCATACCTGAGGCTGAGAACACTGAGACCGACAATGGGCACGAGCCCTCTGCATACTTTGATGTCGAGTGTCAGACGGTCGGGCGGCAAGCGCAAGGCATCCACTCTCAAGAAGAGGAGGACCGCAATAAAGAGCTGTGTCGTCAAGAAGAACAGAGGCGCTTTGGTTTCGTTCTGAACCCATTTATTGCTGTGTGTCAGGATGAATACAAGCCCGAATTAGACGGTTCCACCGTTTGTCATGGAAGGGTCAAAGCGCCCAGGAAATGTTATTGTTGCTGCTGTTGAGGCTGGGCAGATTGTTGGTGGTTGAAGACGACTCCGCATCGCGCGCGCACCGAGCAAAAAACTGGAGCAGTGAGTTGGCACATATTTATCGCGGTAAGAACAGAGTGCCGAGAGAGCCGAGTCCGTGTGTGTCCGCTGGGGGTAGAACGGCGGCGCCGGTGTGTCGGATTATGGAACTTGAAGAACGACTTGATGACGGTCGAGATAGGCGCTGCAGGCGGCAGCACAGCACGACCAAATACACTCTTTGCTTCAAGCGCGCTCTATAAACATGCTCAGTGTCTCGCTCTTTCGCGTTACTGCCGGCCCGAATGCCAACCATCCTGGAAATAACAATCGCTAGGTCTCGCAACCCTTTGTCACCACCGGTGCGACTCCCACCTGGCCCACAACCCCTGGTAAATGAAACACTCTTTTTCTTTAGGCTCCCGCAATTGTATCACAAAGAAAAATATCTACCTAAGTCGAGACTCGAAAGGCATGCGGAAATATTGAAGGAAATTTGCCATTGGTGCGGGAAATGCTGGATCCATCGCAAAAATCCCTCAATCTTTCCGCGCGTCTTTCGGTATGGTGTGTATATTCCGTATCTCATTTCGCTGGATTATTGCCGACTCACTATATTTGGTATTTGCCTGTTTGAACCGGCACCATTTTCATCTCCGCCATCGACACCGCTGGCCCTCGCGATAACACTAAATCCACTCGACTCCCCTGAGCTGCCTCTCCCGCCGTCCAAAGATGAGGCACCCGTCAACGAGGTTCTATGCTCATTATGTCATCCTCACCGAAATTCTCCTCCTCCTGCATGTCTGCCCTGCCCGTCTCGGACCTGAAGGCCTGACACGCTAAACACGCTCGACACACTTCTCAGCACCACCACTTCATGATAACCCCGTCGAATACGCGCTGGCGCACGACGGCCAAGGAGGCAACATCGATGGTGCATCTTCCCTGCCTCTCCTGACTCTCCCCACTTTCACATTCTCATCCTCTTCCTCACATTTGACAAGCATCGCCCCAACGGACGAGCTTTATAATTCATGTAGGAAGGAGAACACAAAGTATATTTTAAAAAAAGTATTTTCTTGGAATGCTGGCAATGTGAAAGTGTAGAGCAATGAGAATGCTGGCGCCCCAATGCTCTCCGAGTGCGCCCTGAGTGGCTGCCGAGCGCACCCTGAGTGTACGCTAGCGCACTCTAAGCGGGCGCTAGCGCGCACCTAAGTACGGCGCTCAGCGCGCGCTAGTTTTTCCTAGGAGAAAACAGGAGAAAAAATGAGATGTTTTTCTTGAGTTTTAGCCGGAGAAACACAATGCCTTTTATCCCCAAAACTCCGGGGGCTAAAATGATTAATTTTCCTCATGTTTTAGAGGGACAAAGAAGTGTCATGTTACCGAGGGAAAAACAGGACAAAATTTTACTTGAGGAAAAATGAGTGCAGTTGCGGGTGCTAAAAGGCACTGAAACCGGCATAATTCTTCCGTGTGTAAAATTATTCCTTTATGTGGATGAAAAAACAGGGGAAAAAGCATTCTTTGTTCCCTTGTTTTAGACGCAGCTAAAACACGCTCAAAAACACACTTGTATGCAAGTACTTTTTTGAAGGCATTTTAGTTGGGCTAACACAATCGGATCTCCGCAGTGATTGGTGCATCTGTTAGAACTGGATCACAAAGGCGCGATGGTTTACCACTGCCACAATGTTTATCATCCGTCGCTGCGGAAGAAGTCAGTCGTTGAAAAACAAAGGTCCTGGTGGTTGAACCCGAAGGATTGGTGCCAGTCTTTTGGAGGTCGAAGAGAGCCAGTGGCGAATTATGAAATTCTGTATCTGGTCTTGGATTGAAAATTGGATTGGGATGCTGCCGTCGATCTTGGCTTTCTTTTCTTTTGTTCTTTTTTTTTTGCGAGTGGTCCAGAGCCCGCCCAATATGACGGTCTATCCATCACATTATTCGTTTCCAAAAAAAAAAAATTGGAATCTCAGAATACTTTGATATTGGATTGCTGCATACCTAGGCAGTGTGTTATACTCAACCTCGAAGGAACAGGGCAACATTTGAGTGGATCGGGCACAGAATACAATTTTGTACCAATTGCCGACATCACACAGCCACCATGTCAACAATTTGATCGGGCGCCTTTCTTGACTTCTGTCAGGGGAACCGCCCATCGCACTGCCCCACTTCCTCGTCCGATCCTTCGTCCGGCCTCGTCCGTCCATCCGGCCTTCGGTCCTATGCCCCAGCCTACGCCTCCGTCTGGAACGTCGCCCTCCGTCCCTCCGGACTCCGACCCCCTCCGACCCCCCCCGTCCGGTCGCTCTCACTGGCACGTGCTATGTGATCAAGCTCGAGACCACTGCCGGTCGATCCGGACACGTGCTACTGGCTAGTACCTATAAAAACCTCGCCTAGCGTGGGAATCCTTATCCTTTCTTCTCTTCGGATTCTCCCGCTAGTCTCTCGCGCTCCGCGCCGAGCTGAGGTTGCCCTTACAGCAGAAGAAAGGATCTAAGGGATCAACCGGTCAAGATTGCGAAGTTCGGTGTAGACTCGGACTCGGACCGCTGCGCTAGCGCTCCGGCCTCCCCCACTTCCAATCTCGACCCCTCCTCCTTGATGGACGCCCCGACGCCCGGAAACGGGTCCGCGCCACCCGAGCTCCCGGATGTTTACATCCCGGACCCGGCTACCGACCCCGAATCCCGGCTGACCGCGGTAGAAGGCTCTCTCGCGAACATCGAAGCCCTACTCCTCCGCGTTTTACACAACAGCCAAAATCCACCCGCGACTGCCCCCGTCCCTGCCGTTCCGGCTCCGGCGGTGGGTCCAGACTTCACCACCCTCACCCCCGCAGCAAAATCGGTTCTCCGACCGAACCCCCCGGCCGTTTTCGATGGCGACCGGACTCAAGGACGGATGTTCCTCCACTCCGTCCTCACATACCTCCGACTGGTTCCGGAAGCCTTCATGGTCCACGGACAGGTCGTCGAGGAAAAACTCGTGCGGTACGCCATGTCCTTTATGGCGCGAGACGCGGCCGGACGATGGGCCGAGCGACAGTCCGCAATCGTTCCGTTCCCATTCCCGTCCTGGGCGGAATTCGAGTCCGAGTTCCGGCTCCGGTTCGTAGAGGAAAACGAGCAAGACCAAGCTCTCCTCCGGCTGGAGACCCATAGCTACTACCAGGGCTCCCGCGACGTTTACCGGTACACGGACGACTTCGAGGAACTCGCCGCCACGGCCGGGTACACAGATCCGCTCGTTCGCGTCACCAAGTACCGAGCAGGGCTCGACCCGCGGATTAACGCGGCGATCACCACGTCCGGGACCGCTCCGGCACTACTAGACTACGCCGGATGGCGTCTCCGCGCCTTCCACCAGTACGACGCCCTCGCCCGTGTCCGAGGAGGAGCACCTCCGACTCGCGCCCCGGCTCCGGCCGCACGCCCCCGCACTGGGACGTTCCTCCCAGTCCCCTCCTTCACGCCTGCTCCCAAAGCCGCGCCGACGCCCGCCCTTCCGCCCGGCATCCCGATGGAAGTCGACCGGACCCGCGCACGCTTCACGCCGCGCACTTGCTTCCGTTGCGGTGCGGCCGGACACCTCGCCCGAGACTGCCCGACTCCCTCGGACGTCCGGCACGCAGACGTCCTGGACGAGGTCGTCCGTCAACTCGGTGACGACCTCCTCGGAGAACTCTTCGCACGCCTCGCTACCACCGCTGGGCTTCCGACCGAGCCGGAAGCCGGAGACGCGGAGCCGGAGGGTTTTCCGGACCCGGCCGAGTGAGCGGTGCGCCCTCGGTCGCGTCCCCCAATCGTTACTCCTGCTTGTACAAAGATATACCCAATAAATCAGCAGTTGAAACGAAAGGCGCACCCCCTGTTCCGGCTTCCGCCACCAAGCCGGAGCCCCCTATTCCCGCCCCGGAGGCAAAAACCCCTTCCATTCCCCGCGTCCGCCGCCCTAGGTGGGAGCGCAAACTGCCCCAGCGGTATGTTATTGACTCCGTCGAGGGCCGGAACTCCCTACACGTTCCGTTAGAGATGCAATCGGTAGAGACCGCGGCTACGATGTCCGTGAAGGGTCTGGTCGACTGCGGAGCGACCGGAGACTTCATCGACTCGGAGTACGTGATCTCCCGTAACCTTCCCGTCCGGAAGCTCTCCCAGCCTATTCCGGTCCTCAACGTCGACGGCACGCCCAATGCATCCGGAGGCATTTCCGGCGTAGTTGATATGGTCGTCAACTACAAGGGACACTCCGAACGCATCCAACTCGCCGTAACGCGGCTCGGGAAGCAGCACGTCATCCTCGGTTACTCCTGGCTTCAGAAGCACAACCCGGAGATCGACTGGGAGACCAAGGAAGTCCGGATGACCCGCTGCCCGACCAGCTGCAGCACTTGCCGAGAGGAGCTTCGCGTCGTCCGTCGCAACGCGAAGATCTCCGCCGCGATCCTCCGGCAGCTCCGCGAAGGTCCCGTCCCGTCTATCTGTGCCATTGACTCGGAGGAGTGGTGCGGAGACGACGGGTGCGATCCGGACGTCGACGGAGACGACTTTCCGGACCTCACTCCGGACCCGGACGACGACGACGATGACGATGACGATCTCGAGGAAGGCGACCGGATCCTCTACACCGCGTTCGCTCCGACCGAAGAGATCCGCGCGGGTAGCACCGTCTCTCAACGGCTCGCGGAGGCCTGCGCCCGGAACTCGGCCCCGCCTGAGACCTCGGTTCCGGCTTGGGCAGAGGATTTCTCCGACGTTTTCGATAAGGAGTCGTTCGACGCGTTACCGGAGCGTCGGACGTGGGACCACGCCATCGAACTCGTTCCTGACGCGAAACCGGCCAACTGCAAGGTCTACCCAATCTCCCCCCTTGAGCAGAAGGAACTTGACGCGTTCATCGAGGACGGGCTAAGCACCGGCCGGATCCGTCCGTCCAAATCCCCGATGGCGTCTCCAGTCTTCTTCATCAAAAAGAAGGACGGAAGCCTCCGGTTCGTCCAGGACTACCGGGCGCTCAACGCGATGACCGTAAAGAACCGGTATCCACTCCCGCTGATTAACGACCTCATCAACCGCCTCAAGGGAGCCCGGTTCTTCACAAAACTCGACGTCCGGTGGGGCTTCAACAATGTCCGGATCCGAGGAGGCGACGAGTGGAAGGCCGCGTTCCGCACCAACCGAGGGCTCTTCGAACCCCTGGTGATGTACTTCGGCCTCACCAACTCTCCAGCCACGTTCCAGACGATGATGAACGACATCTTCCAAGACCTCATCCTGTCCGGAGATGTCATGGTATACCTTGACGACATCCTCATCGCTCACTCCGATCTCGCGCGCCACCGAGAGATCGTCCGAGAAGTCCTCCGGCGGCTCCGGGCGCACAAGCTTTACCTACGGCCGGAGAAGTGCGAGTTCGAGAAGTCGTCAATCAAATACCTCAGCGTCATCATCTCGCACAACCACGTCGAGATGGACCCGGTCAAGGTCGCCGGAGTCGCTGCCTGGCCTGCTCCGGAGAACAAGAAAGACGTGCAGCAGTTCCTTGGCTTCACGAACTTCTACCGGAGGTTCATCCGGGCGTTCTCGGACATAGCGCGGCCCCTCTTCGACCTCACAAAGAAGAGCGTCGCTTGGACCTGGACCGCTGCCGCGGCTGCCGCCTTCCAAGCCCTCAAGGATGCGGTGACCGCGGAGCCCGTCTTGGTCCTACCCGACGAGTCGCGCCCGTACCGGGTCGAGGCGGACAGCTCCGACTACGCCACCGGAGCCGTCCTGTCTCAGCCGGACGCGAACGGGAAGTGGCATCCGGTCGTGTTTTACTCCAAGAGTCTGAGTGACGTCCAGCGCAACTACGAGATCCACGACAAGGAGATGCTTGCGATCATCCGGGCCCTAGAGGAGTGGCGACACTTCCTCGAAGGTACGCAGCATCCGGTCGAGATCTGGACGGACCACAAAAACTTGGAGTACTTCCGGAAGGCACAGAACTTGAACTGGAGACAGGCGCGGTGGTCCCTGTACCTGTCCCGGTTTGACTTCGCACTCCACCACCAGCCCGGACGCCTCATGGGCCGTCCGGACGCGCTGTCCCGTCGCCCGGACCACGGGGTAGGCTCGGACAACACAGACGTTACCCTTCTTCGCCCGGACTTGTTCCATGTCCGCGCGCTAGAAGGCGTCGTGGTAGCCGGACCTGAGGTCCCCCTCCTTCGTGACGTCCGGGAGGCCTTCACGGGTGAACCGGACCTTGAGGACCCCGTCGCGCTTGTCGCGCGAGAGCTCCTCAAGAACCGGAACGTCCGCCCCCCCCGGTCGTCCGAGTGGCATGTCGCAGAAGGGCTCCTTTACTACCGCGGTAAGATCGTCGTACCGCGGAATAAGGACCTCCGGCGCCGAATCATCGCCCTGCACCACGACACCCGGGTCGCCGGACACGCCGGACGCTTCAAAACCCTCGAGCTCATCTCCCAGAATTACTGGTGGCCCCAGCTGTCCCGTCACGTCGGCCAATATGTCCGAACTTGCGACCCGTGCAACCGGACGAAGGCACTCCGGAAGCTACCCCACGGAGAGCTCCACCCGACCGAGATTCCGGAAGAACGGTGGGACACTGTCTCGGTGGACTTCATCGTCGAGCTCCCGGACGCGCACGGCTTCGACGCCGTTATGGTCGTGGTCGACGTCCTGGGTAAGCGGGCCCATTTCAACGAGTGCCACACCGGCCTTGGCGCGGTCGGAGCCGCTCGGCTCTACTACCGGAACGTCTGGAGGCACCATGGAACCCCCCGGAAATATATCTCCGACCGTGGGCCGCAGTTCGTCGCGGAATTCACTACGGAACTGTGGCGCCTCATCGGGATAGAACCAGCGACCTCCACCGCCTACCACCCGCAGACCGACGGCCAGACCGAGCGCGTCAATCAGGAACTCGAGCAGTTCGTCCGGATCTTCACGAACTACAAACAAGACGACTGGGACGAGCTCCTCCCGGCCGCGGAGTTCGCGTACAACAACCACGTCCACTCCTCGACGCAGCAAGTCCCGTTCATGACGGACACCGGAAGGCTCCCCCGGATGGGGTTTGAGCCCAACGGACTGCGCTCGAACGTGGAGTCGGCGAACGAGTTCTGCGACCGGATCGCGTCCGGAGTCTCGGAAGCCAAAGCCGCGCTCGTTAAAGCCAAGGACGAGTTCAAGCTGTACTACGATCGCCGACGCACGCCCACCCCAGAGATCAAAGTAGGCGACCGAGTCTGGCTGGACGCCTCCGACATCCGAACGACCCGTCCGTCCGTCAAATTCGCGGACAAACGCCTCGGCCCCTTCAAAGTCGTGAAGGTTGTCGGAAAGGGTGCGTACAAACTCGAGCTTCCCCCCCGGTACTCCCAGCTCCACCCGGTCTTCCCGGTGGTGAAACTCCAGCTCGCGGAACCGGACCCGTTCCCCGGACGCCCCCGGAACGACGAACCCCCACCTGTCCTTCAGACGGACCACAACGTTCAATGGGAGGTCGAAGAGATCCTAGAAGCGAAGGTCCGTTATGGCAGCCTCTGGTACATGGTGCGGTGGAAAGGCTACGGCCCGGAACACAATAAATGGGTAAAGCACTCCGACGTCTTCGCCCGAGACGCTATTGATGCCTACTACCGCCGCTACCCTAACGCCCCGCGCCGGATCGCCTCGGCCGCTTTCGACTCGCTCTCGTTCCGGAGGCGCGACGCCCAGGTCCGATTCATGCGTCGGGACGCCGCATTCCAAGGGGGGGGTGATGTCAGGGGAACCGCCCGTCCGTCCGTCCGTCCGTCCGTCCGTCCGGCTCCCGCCCATCGCACCGCCCCACTTCCTCGTCCGATCCTTCGTCCGGCCTCGTCCGTCCATCCGGCCTTTGGTCCTATGCCCCAGCCTACGCCTCCGTCTGGAACGTCGCCCTCCGTCCCTCCGGACTCCGACCCCCTCCGACCCCCCGCGTCCGGTCGCTCTCACTGGCACGTGCTATGTGATCAAGCTCGAGACCACTGCCGGTCGATCCGGACATGTGCTACTGGCTAGTACCTATAAAAACCTCGCCTAGCGTGGGAATCCTTATCCTTTCTTCTCTTCGGATTCTCCCGCTAGTCTCTCGCGCTCCGCGCCGAGCTGAGGTTGCCCTTACAACTTCAAGTTGGTCCTGTCTTGTTCCCGCCTCTCCCCGCCTGCCTCCAAGTTTGTCAGGCTAAGCAATTTCAATCTGGAAATTGTTGGCAGACCAAAAAAATTATGTACTGAAGTTGGCAGACAGCAAATGCAAACTTGGTTGGTTTAGATTTCCGATTGCCGCGTACCCAGAAATCCGTGGGTATCTTGCAGATATGATCCGGTGGACGTGGCGACGATTGACGCTTCACAAATGCGGATTTTCAATCCCCTCTGGAAGAAAGGCACCTGATCAAATTATTGACATAGTGGCTGTGCGATGTCGGGAATTGGACCGAAGTTGTATCCTGCACCCGATCTGCTCAAATGTCACCCTGTTCCTTTGAGATTGAGTATAACACACTGCCTATGTATGCAGTAATCTGATATCAAGGTATTCTGAGATTCCAATTTTTTTTTTTTTTTTTGAGACTCAAGTTTTTTTTTTGGAAAAAAAGTAGATTGACCATCATAAGATAGCATCGTGGTAGTATATATATATGCAGTCCTGAGGTATTCTGAGCTTTGAGGGGTTTTTTTTTCTTGGGTCTCAATTTTTTTTTTTGGAAATGAATAATGTGATGGATAGACCGTCATTGTAAGGGCAACCTCAGCTCGGCGCGGGAGCGCGGGAGACTAGCGGGAGAATCCGAAGCAACTCAATTGACAGTACTAAATACAGGTTTCTAGAATACGCACCTAGCGGGAGAATCCAAAGAGAAGAAAGGATAAGGATTCCCACGCTAGGCGAGGTTTTTATAGGTACTAGCCAGTAGCACGTGTCCGGATCGATCGGCAGTGGTCTCGAGCTTGATCACATAGCACGTGCCAGTGAGAGCGACCGGACGCGGGGGGTCGGAGGGGGTCGGAGTCCGGAGGGACGGAGGGCGACGTTCCAGACGGAGGCGTAGGCTGGGGCATAGGACCGAAAGCCGGATGGACGGACGAGGCCGGACGAAGGATCGGATGAGGAAGTGGGGCGGTGCGATGGGCCGGAGCCGGACGGACGGACGGACGGACGGACGGGCGGGTGGTTCCCCTGACAGTCATAGCCCAAAGTGTCACCCTGTGAAAAACCCAGAAAATCACCCAAAAAAACCGAAAGGAAGATCATGCGACTTGAAGACGCAACATCCGCGCGGGACGCTGGTTGCCGCATGATGATGATGATTTTTCAATGCTGATCAGCAGTATTCCAGGTTCCTTGAGGATTTCAGTATGGTTGTCAAAAGAACTGAGAGAAGTGGAACAGAACGATCCAGGGCCAAAAGACCATGACACTTGAGGTTTGCCCAAGGTTTGCTTGGGGTTTGCTTGGGGCATTGATTTTTTGCGATCCAGATTCTATTCCACGTTTCCACCGCTATTATTGCTGTGGCGTCGCATGAACGTTCATAAGGTCGAGTCATTTCCGTCGAGCGTCTGAAGACTCAGAGACAGAAAGCTGTTGTGCCGCAACTGTCACGTTCCTTATACATGTCATTGTGACCCCTGGCGTCAATCACACTCTCATGCTGATATCATCAGCATTTAGGCTGCTCCCAGTACCAATGCGCCCGATGCACGCGTCCCTTTCGTTCGATGTCGGGCAGCGGCATCCCTCGCGTTCCTGACCAAAAACCTGGTCTTTGGAAACTCTAGCCGTACCTGTTCTGCGCAGATGTGAATCCACATCTCGTCACGGGTGCGACTTGGCTTCTGGATCGCGAGTATCGTGTACTCTATGTGTACACTTACTTTACCTTGGCTGATTACCTCCTAGAGAGTCTCTGCTACCCAGCTTGTCCCGAGTCGAACGGGCTAGAACCTTGTCTTTTGCATTCCAGCATGTGTGAATTCGACGCCTACGAGCGGGGTATGAGTGCGTTGCCCTCCCCTCTTTTCTCCTCACCCTCCCTACCCTCGTATCTCTTCCTTTTCTTCTAAATACTGACGTCGTCCCCAGCCGTCCTGTGCGCTCGCACCCTTCCGTAGTGCCCGTCGCTCTTTCCCGCCTCGGGAGAGCGTCGTGGACGACATGCATCGACCACCAGCACTGCCGGCCACTAGGCTCGTGACCAGCCTGCCTACGGGATGCCAACCAAATGTGGTGGGCACGGTTGCCGTAGGCAGGCTGGGACATCTCGGAGCGCTCCAAAGGGCTGGGCCGGAGTTTGAAATTTAAGGGGCTGTTTGAAAGATTATTTATTTCTGATCTAATTTTGGAGCAATTCCTTCGCTTTAAGCTCGGTAAACAAACATTATATTCATCCCTTAAGTTCTGTGTCCTCAGAATTGTATTTCAGCCCCCAGAAATCCCATAGAGTTGAAGGTAGTTTTGAAGGAAAAGTTAGCGTGGGAACTTGCTTCACAATTGCCGAAGTCATTGTGTCATCGGTTATAAGCGAAAGTTAGCGTGGGAAGCCATTTAAATTCAAACTCCGGCTCAGCCCTTGGGAGCGCTCCGAGATGTCCCAGCCTGCCTATGGCAACCGTGCCCGCCACATTTGGTTGGCATCCCGTAGGCAGGCTGGTCACGAGCCTAGCCGGCCACTTGCACTGGCCTTCTGCACCAGCATGACACCGAACATGATGCGCTCAGGGACTACAGAGCCGGCTTGACGCACCTGCACCTACTATCTTGGCCCCAGGTGCTGTATACGCCCACACCCTCAGGCCTCAACACCACGCCCCCACGCACCTCGAATACGTCATGCAGCAGGCGCTGCCGTTTTCGACGCCCGTGCTGCCCTCATCAATCCGAGGCCACCGCCAAGCGCAACGCCCCATGCTGTTCCCCCATCGCATGCACCGCTGTTCTTGCCTCTCGCTGCAGCCCGGTCTACCATCTACATCACTACCCGAGTGCGCAGCACTCGCAGTTGCTGCTCCTCATCGCCGGCACACGCTACAATAATTGATGTGTCGCTTCTCCGGGCTGCCATTGACGCAGGAGCACCCCACCCGCCCGACGCCTTGCCTGCGGCACACCAGGAGCCAGACGCGCAGCGCCAATTCGATGTTGTCCGCTTCTAAAGCATAAGAAGCTACTGTCGGGCACCCGCGACGTCCCTCCGCGGCGCAGCTACCCGCATGTGCTCCGTGTGGCACCTCGTCAGTTCCCGCCACGGCATGCACCATCCGTCGGGACCACCAGCGGCGACCGTCTACAGCCCAACACCGCGCACAATATCCCGCACGACTACGAATCCGCTGCACGCTGCCTGCGACATCACCTCCTGGCCCCAACCATACCACGTCGACACCCCACGCCAGCGCCGCGGACATTCCCCGCCGCCCGTGCTGCGCCCATCGCATCTGTCCACTGCGCCCACCCTTGCCGCCGTCCCACCACCCGACACCCGACACCCGCTCCTCCTGTATGCAGCACGAAGACACCGGCAGCACCCGCCCGCGGCGCTGCATGCTCTGATCTAACAGTGTCGATCCTCAGCACGACGACACGCAACACTTCTTTCATCGGCTCAGCGGGCCCCAACTGTTCCACCTCCGTCCCTCTCCCAGCTCCTGCCCTTTCATCTACGACAGGACAGCACCCTCCAAACCGACTTCGAGTCGATGCCAATGCAGCTTCGCTCATCCGCCTCGTCCCTCCCAGTGGGACACACTGGCCCGTTGGGAGCGATCCCAGCCTCTCCGCCTCCTCCGCCGCATCAACCTCAGTCGTTGAATCCTCCTCACCGACATCTTCCACGTTGTCCGCGATGTCGACGGCTGACGTGGCTATGGGCGTTTTTGTTCGGATTGCAGCTCTCGGCGTCGTGGCGTGGTTCATTCGGAAATGGGCTCCCAAACGTATTGAGAGTCAAAAACAATACAATTCAAGTGGTATGAAAAATCCGCTTAGATGTATCTCGATGATTTTCGCACATTATTCCTACATTACTATAATACTTCTTCCGCTGTACATTAGTATAATGCCTCCCGTTGTACATTATTTGTAACTAGAAGTCTACAAACGTACAAACCTTCTGCAGAGTCAGTTCTGCCCCCAAGTCCGAAATTCCCTCTTTTGGAGGTCACATGATGCGGAGTGCACTGGGCTGCGATCTTTTTCAGATTCCGAGACGAGCGGAGAAAGACGAACTTGACGGAGACGAGATAAATTTGCGAGATGGAGGATCTCACAAGGACGGACGGTGCATCGGCAGATGTATTTTGTGTATGTTTGTGGGAGGTTTGGCTGGTCTGGGCCGTCTGGCTCTTTGCAAGCTTCCAACAGGCTTCCAAGGGCGACGAAACAAACATCGAGACAGTCGGTCTTTGCCCATGACGGAACCAAACCCGTACACAAGGGCTAGCAAAGGGACTGGGCACGGAGTGAGACCCAACGCAACCCCGAGGAGCAAAGCTCTAAGAGCAGAGCTCGTGCGAGGGTGAATGAAAGGGCCCGAGGCGGAGCGACAAGCGCATTCGGTCAGAGTATACGTAACCTGCGAGCACTTTATCAGATTGTGATAAAATGTATGTCGAGAATCATGTCTAGCTCGCCATTCACAGCAGGCTCCCGATGCTGAAAAGCGCACGAAACATGGTGGTCAAATTCCGGACGGCTACTGGGTTGAGGGGAAATGGTGGCGACGCACGGGACTGAATGAAATATGGAGCACTGAAGATCCACAGTGGAAGCTTGCCTGAAAGGCAGCCGTGGACTTGGCAATGGTTCCATATAAAAAGATAGCTAAATATGTTGGACCAAGTTGATTCCTAAGAGCACACCGGGAGGTCAGCGGAACTTGACACTTCAAGTCCATGAATGAGAGTTGAATGAGAGGGCAGCTGTCTCTTGAATTTTTGTCCAGATCTGGGCTGCCCGAGAGAGATAATCCGGTGGTCTCGTGCATGGCCGTCGGTATTCTATCCGGACACCTTTGCTGCATCGACAGGTGAAGCAGGTTGTACAACATCCTATGTTGCTGTTGTAAGAGGGAGAATTAAAACTAACGAGTTCGCATCTGCTAGAGGAATGGAGATGGGCATATGCTCTACGGCAAGCCTGAAGCGAGGGTATGCAGTAAGTCGTGACACCCAAATGATGAAGCCATACCCGAGAACATAAACATTGCGAAGGATAAAGAATCAGTGCGCATCTTGGGTGCCCGGGTGGGTAACAACATAGATTGCCAAGCAATATGGACCCCAGTCCTGGAGGATATTGACTCCACCCTCAAGAGATGGGACCGCAACCACCCCACTATTGAGCAACGACGACATGTAGCCCAAATTGCATTTGGGTCAAAGACACAATACCTCACTCAGGTCAATGGAATGCCGAAGGCAGTACTCTTCCAGCGAGAAAAACATGTTTGATCTGAAGTCCCGCAACGAGGCTCTACACCTCATGAGGCTAAAATCCTACCTTGAACTCGACCCGAGTAAGCGACCGAAGTGGGCCTATGTAGCAGATACCCGGATTGCTGCAAGTGACAGGACTACCTCAAAACTCCAGGAAGGCTCGCATGTAAACATGTTCCTTCAAAAATTCTCCCCACTACGGAACAAGCTGCCCACCCACTTGAAGGAAATACTGGATGTTGCAAGGAAGTTTGGAGTTACTTTCGACACTCCGAACCCTTCCTGCGAGCTGAAAAAGATTCTACCATTATTCCACCACTTCGGGGAAAACCCTGAAATTCAACAACTAAACAACAAGCCCCAGTGCAAGTGCTTGAGGAAGAATCACAGAGCCATAAATACAGGAGATGCCATGAAGATACACGAACGGATCGGTAACCCTCAGCACACAGCACACAGGGACTGTCCATGCCAGGACTGCATATATGATCGTAGTGGAGGGGGATGTATCAATCCGCACTCTTGCGCCATGGCCGCAGAGAAAAGGTTAAATGAAATCCTCCCTAAATGGGACCCCCGGAGACTGCACAATACTGCTGTCCCTGTTCCCCAAACAAATAAACCCGAAGGCTTCTTTACCTTCAAGGATTCAGAACCCATCGCCAGCCTCACTGAGGGCTTTCGGGTCTTCACGAAGCCTGCCAAAGATATGGTGGCGCCCCCTGCCCAGCAGGTCCGGATGGATATAGTGAACCCACCAATAATCCCGGAAAGGGTTTACATAGCATAGATGCTGCCTGCCGCAGACCCAGGGATGCTGATGCCAAGGCAGGTTTTGGTGTCTTCTTCAGCTCCACAAACCCACAGAACACGGGTGTGAGGGTTCCCACGGACCTTGAACAAAGTCTCACAAGCGCAGTGATACTAGGCACAATATGGGTGCTTTGTAACTCCCCACCTAACACCCCCCTGCACATCCTCAGTGGCCGGGACACCATGGTTAAAATCATGAAGAGTATTCACGCTTGGGAAGACCGAGGATGGGTCGGTGTGACCAATGGGGAGGCACTGCCCTCCCTCATATCTGAACTCCGCCTCAGAACGGCTCAGACAACCTTCTCACTTGCTAAGAGCGATGTAGAAAAGGCCAACTGCGATAGTGCTGCCAGTATAGCAAGCAACAGCCTCAAGGCCCAAGAAAACAACAACTTTGCCCTTACAGCCCACCCAGACACTGCCCTGAGAGGATTAAACTATCTACCCTCACTCAAGCCACTGCATACAAAGCCATCAAAGCCCTACATGGCACAGCGACAAGGAAGGCGACAGAAGAACACATTGGAATTGTCCAAGCAGCAGTTCGGCAGCTCTACAGGAGGTCTCCGACCCCATCCAGGATATGGAAGTCGATAAAACATGAAGATATCACACGGCAGATACGCAGCTTCCTCTGGAGATGTCTCCATGGGTCTCTCCGCACTGGTAAATACTGGAGACACATCCCTGGCTTTGAGGAAAGAGAGCTTTGCCCCACGTGCCAGACCGTTGAGACTCTTGAACACATTTTGCTCCAGTGCACACGCTCAGGCCAGTCAGAAATCTGGAGCTTGGCAGAGGAACTCTGGACCAAAAAAGGCCACATTTGGCAAGCCCCATCTCTGGGTGCCATTCTGGGCTCTGGCCTGGCATCCTTCACAGTAGAGGGACGAAACTCACCGACGGACAGTAGACTGTACAAGATTCTCATCACTGAGTCTACCCACCTGATATGGAAACTCCGCTGCGAGTTTGTGGTCGGATGTGAGGGCACTGAACCCGCATCAGTCCGTGAGGTCCACAACAGGTGGCTCTCCACCATGAATGAGCGACTTGAAGTTGACTGCAACCTAACCAATACTCTCAGATATGGAAAGCAATATTCTATTGCTCCCTCAGTGGTGCTAGACACCTGGAGGGGTGTTCTCAAAGATGAAGATAAACTGCCAGACGACTGGCTAAGAGAACCTGAGGTTTTAGTGGGTATAGCTGTGGGTATAGCTGCTGATAGGTCGAGAAGACCACCATCCCCGCCCGTTGGGCGACGCGGCCAGAATAGATGAAGGCAGGAGCGAGCCCCACACAATAGCTTAGGCTAGTGCGTAAGGCATTTCCTCAGGGGTGGAAACACTCACTCTTTGGAGGTCCACTGGTCCTCCATATTTACCTCGGACTGGGGAGGCCAACTTTGTTGGTTGTCCCCTTTTCTCGTGTACCACCAAAAATAAAATAAAATAAGAACTAGAGGACCAAAAAATCGCTGACAAGACGCGTACAGCCTCAATGTCAGCGGGCGCCTCGCTCACCAATCAAGGGGCGTCCAAGTCTTTGGCAAAGCAATATGTCCAGGCCTTGGACGCGCAGTCAGAAAGAGTGTGGATTGGGTTGGAACCTGGATAACCCACGGTATTGGTGCGTCTGTTAGAATTGGACCACAAAGGCGCGGTGGTTTAACATTTAACATCCGTCGCTGCGGAAGAAGTCAGTCGTTGAAAAACAAAGTCCTGGCGGTTGAACCCGAAGGATTGGTACCAGTCAAGTTTTGGAGGTCGAAGAGAGCCAGTGGTGAATTATGAAATTCTGTATCTGGTTTTGGGTTGAAATTGGATTGGGACGCTGCCGCCGATCTTGGCTTTCTTTTCTTTTGTTCTTTTTTGTGAGCGGTCCAGAGCCCGCCCAAAGTGCCACCCTGTGAAAAACCCAGCAAACCGCCAAAAATAAACCAAAGAAAGATCATGCGACTTGGAGAAGCAACATCCGCGCGGAACGCAATCAGTGGTTGCCGCATGATGATGATGATTTTTAAATGCTGATCGGCAGTATTCCTTGAGGATTTTGGTAGATGGTTGTCAAAAGAACCAAGAGAAGTAAGCTTAGAACAGAACGATCCAGGGCCAAAAGACCATGACACTTGGGGTTTGCTCAAGGTTTGGTTGGGACACAGATTTTTTGCGATCCAGATTCTATTCCATGTTGCCACCTCCGGTATGTTGAATTCCCACCGTTGTACTTATTTTGGATTGGATATCGTTGGATTTTATAAGGCTAAAGCCACATCAGGCCGCTGTGCGTCACAATTTGAGGACGAAAAAGGTCCAAATCGAACTCATCGGAGTCAAAGAGGAATAACTTGGACAAGAAAAGCAATGCACAGTAATTTCGATACGGAATTATCTTTGCCAGGTCAGCCGACAGGAGGCGTACGAGCCGGGCGAGGAGGCATAGTCACTCGAAACAACAATTAGGTGTACTGGGGAAATTCGAGACCTCCCGTAAAAAATGCCAAAGTGATGAAATTTGAAAACATATATGTACGTCTAGAGCACCAGAAAGTCCTTATTCAGATATGTAATGGCTTGGATCCACCTTTAAGGTGTTGTGCCTGCCCCCGTTGTCGTGTGGGCCTGATTCCACGGACATTGGATCGTCCAGAAGGGCGATTTCCCCCCGAAAACATCAGCTGCCCGAAAGTCCTTATCAAGTGCGGGCCAAAGAACTTGTCTCCACTCGTTATGATTGGCGTGCCATCCCCGCGCCAGATATTCATGGGGTGTGATGTCGGGTAAGGGAGCAACTGCGGGCCGCCGACCTAATTTGGTCAGGGAAGTTGTGACCGCTCGGAATTTATTCGAGGGTTCTTTTTCAACTTGGGCGACTGAAAGGGATATAGTGCCTGATTTTTGTTGCCCTTGTTGAGCTAGACGTGTATTGATTAGTCAACCGCGGCTTAATATTAATAATAATGCGACAAGGTCTTACTTTTGGGGGAAGGCTTTTTGTCTAGATCAATTGTTTCTTTCTCAAGGACGCAGAGCTCATCCGGTGTTTGAATGTCATTCAGGTAGTTCTGCAATCAAGGGACTTCAGAACTCGGATTCCTGAAGGAACGACTGATTGGACTGACGTTCAACAGCACAACAATTCCACGGATGCGCGAATTCGATGCCGGGTCTGAAACCCAAATTAACACTTGGTGGCGATTGACGAACGAAATTGTGGGAAGCGGTTCTTTCTGAAGGAGTGGTTTGGTCAGGTGGGAACGTCACTCGTCAGACACCACTGACCCGCGGAATAACATTTATCCCCATGCCTACTGTTACTTCTACAGGGTGCCATTGAGGCCGCCCACCATCCAACTGTGTGGTCTGGGGGTGGTAAACAAGATTGTATGAGGAGTACGATTTGTCGTCGTCGGGCCCGTTGTTTCCGATCTCGCAGTTCATGTAGCACCTTGGCATAGCCTTGACAATGTGCATCAGCAACGGAAAGCAGAGAAGTAGCTGGATTACTTTGATGTCGGTGGCCGACAATGTTGTACTGTTGTTCCGATTGTACGACAAAGACAGTTTCGCCAGCGGACTGGCCTGGGAGTACCCAAAATCGCCGGTGATTCCCCGTTGGGTCTGCTTGTCTTTCCCGCGCTGAAATATTTGGCCAGGGAGGTCAGATTCCAGAGGCAAGCTGGAGCAGTATTAAAAGATGAGTGACTCGTGCAACCTGAAAATAATCACAATTCCCGGTCAATGATCGAGTCCCTCCGATGCGCCACAAACCCGATGCTTGCATAAGAGCGATCCACTTGAGTTTGGCGCGGTCGGTCTTCGATTTTTAAATGAACAAGCGCCATGACTTCGGACCGGGACAGTACTGGGCTGGTCAGGTTTTCGAAATCAATCGGGATTTGAGTGTTGCGATTGACTCCGAACTGCAGGGTTTTATGGAACGAAGCATTACTGTTTGAGATGTGATTCACCTTGAATTTGCACACAACGTTGATCGGGTATGGAATGGCCCCCTTGACTTTGATTCCAAGTTCGACGCGTATTTGATGAAGAGGAATTTGAGAATCCGGATTCACCTTGGACGGCCCTCCACCGCCACCGTCCCCGTCACCATTGATACTCGGTGGAGCGCCGTTAGTATTATTTGCTTGTTCCCCTGCTGCGTTCAAACCGGGTCTATTGGATTCCGCACCATCGAGGTCGTCATCCCTTCCATTACTCCCAGAGTCTGGGCCAGGAATGCGGTCGTCCGGGGGGAGTTCATCGCCATCCTCGTCATCCCGTCCTCTGTGGTCGTCAGTACGGACGACACCAAAATCAACGGGCACGTCAGGCATATCGGCGTCGGGAGTTCTGAGTTTATAACGTGTTGGTCAACATTGAAAAGAGACGCAAATGTTTTTGACGCACAATAATGTTAATTCGGGATTATCTTCAGGAGGTCGAATTACGACGGGAAAGCCTGATGAATCTGCGAGTGACTGGGCCATTTCAATGACCGTTGGGTTCTGGTAAAATCCAAATATCGCCAAGGCGGGTTCCTCAGGCGAAAGCATCCAAGCGAAAGGTCCGCTGCAACCATTATTTTGGACAGAAGCGACAAGGGGGTTCTCCCAATTCTCCTCAATCCACACTGAGACTTCTCCAGGTTCGTAGATTGAGACCAAGCATCCTCCAATACCAAGATTGGTTTCAATAAAAGCCAAGTCGTTTGTTGTAAATGAATCGAGGGGTGTTCTGAGGGAGAGTTAGATGTAAACCAGGAAGAGTTTCAGCTCCACTCGGAGCTCCAGAAAATACGTACTTTGGTCTCGGGTCGCCTTGAGGAGAATAAATGACAAAAGTTCCAGTTTTGCGACGGTTTCCGGTGTCACCGTCACCGCCAATTGCTGTATCGGCTCCTGCTTGGATATGGATTGAGCGACATTGTATCTGTGTAGTGCATGCGACCAGCGTACCGTGCTCGTCAGGTGAGAACATGGTCATTCCATCAGGAGCGCCGCCAATTAGTTCAGTCGCAACCGTTATATGCGTCGGTTCATGGTCAGACACAGGATGGTGGTGCTGTCCACCATACGCCTCGTACCCCTGCCCGCCACTGGGGAGGTCGATGGCGTAAATCCTAGGCGAGCCCGTAAACGCAGGGCTGTCCGAGCGGAACATCGCCGTGGCATATTGCGCCTCCCCATCCCCACCCGCAATTCTCATCATCTGCCGCATCTGTTTCCCGAGCCCGCCGCCCGTTCCGCCCCCGTTCCCACTCGCGCTCAAATTGGAGTTGCGCGAATCCGACCGTCGAAGGAAATCCTGCGGGAGGGGGATGTTGTTGTACGCCGGGCTCGAGTGCGTGCTCCCTGCGCGACTCCCTGCCGCAGACCCATACGCCGCGTATGGGTGATATTCACGCTGCCCCGGCGACGCACCCACAACCTCGCCAAACACGCCGCTGCCGTTGTGGTGGCTGTTACTCGTCCCAGGCCTCCGGATGGGCTCCCCATTGATCACGACGGACGGCGTTATGCTGCGGTGGCGCCGTATCGGGCCTGCTCCGCTCGCGTCCTCGAGGAGCATCCCTGGCGGGTACAGCGCGCCGTGGTCGAACGCCATCTTGTGCGACGGCGCGGAGATGGCGTAGTCGTCGTACGCAGAGCCGCTGGAGCTGCTCGAGTGGTGGCGCGCGAACTGTGCGACAGGCGGCAGGGAAGCGCGCTGCACGGGCGCCGGCGGCGAGGGGACGCTCATCGTGCTGAACGCTGGACTCCCCGTGCGGATTGCCGCCCACTGCGACTGGTCGTTGAGGTACTCGCTCGAGCTGTGGTTGCTGTGGTTGCTGCTCTCGTACGGCCCGTTCCGCTGTGGTTGTCCGCCAGGGTAGAACGCTTCCCCGCTCGAAGGCGGCGGCGCGCTGCGCATCATGAGCCCCTCCTCGTCGCCAAGTACCTCCTGCACGTCGCCCGGCACCTCTACCTCGCACATCTGCACATCCAGCTGCGTCCCCGCGTACCCCAGTCCCGTCGTTCCCGCACCAACACCGCCCATCCCGCCGCCCATCCCCATCCCGAGTCCGACTCCCGAGGGCCCGCCATACATCCCCAGCGTCACACCAATCCCACCTGCGCCCACCACAGCATCATCGTCCCCCGCGAGCTCATCCACCTCCTCGCCCTCCCCGCCGCTCAAATCCTCGTCGGCCGGTGCGCACGCGATGTACCGCCCCGCGGTACGTCCCCGTCGCTCCTCCTCCTGCCCCTCGCCTTGTCCTCCCGGCCCGAGCCCCGAAGGCTGCTTCCCGCTCTTCTTGCGGCGCTGATTGTACGTCGGGCTGCCCTCGAAGACGAAAGATTGCTCGTAGAGCGACTTGTTCCCGTCGTAGGTGAAGGAGAGGGCGGGTTCGCCGGTGATCTGCGAGCGAGCGTTAGCAAGCGAGTGCGGCGAGTGTGGACGAGTGTGAGAGAGGGATAGCGGTGGGAAGAACGAGGGTGAGGAAGGAGCGGAGACGAGAACTCACCTGTGTCGTTGGCTCCAGCCCCATCTTCTCTCGCTTCAGGTCGTGCTCCAGCGCATTGAGGAACAGCCGGTCGTGCGGAACGGAGAACCTGAGAGGATGTGCCACATGCGTCGGGACCGGGGACGCGTCGCCGCTCATGTACGGCGACGCGGGGGGATACCGCGCGGGCGAGCCGTGCAAGGCGGACACGGACGCCACGTGCTGCAGGTACGGCGAGGGGAAGGGCGAGCGCGTCGGCGAGCCATGGTGCGTGTACGGGGATGATGGCTGGTGCTGCTGCTGCTGCTGCTGCCGTGTCGGGGAGTGTGTCGTGTACGGGGACCGGCGCGTCGGGGAGCCGTGTGTGTACGAGGACCGCGTCGGCGAGTGCGTGTACGGGGATTGGCGCGTGGGCGACCCCTGCGCAGACGCGTGCTGGAGGTACGGCGACGGGAAGGGAGAGTGCTGGGCGGTGTACGGCGAGGTGGGGGTGGCAGGCGGAAAGGGCGAGGAGCCGAAAAATTCGAAGGGAGAGGCAGAGGCGGAACTGAACGGCGCGGAGAGCGGCGGCGGGAAGGCGAAGGCCAGCGTCTGCGGGGTGGAGGCGTCGTGCTCGTTTTGCGGCCTATCCTCCCGCATCCCCCGCCCATCCCCCCCATGCTGCTCCGACACACCCTGCGGATGCTCCCCCTCCCGATCGCGCTCCCGCTCCGCATCAGTATTCCTCCTCCCCCGCCTCCCCGTGCGCGCCATCTCCCTCGTGACACCACTGCGGCCCATCACCATCCCCACCCCGCGCCCCCTCCCCCGCCCCTCCCACTCCTCCACCGCCTCCTCCAGCGCGCGCCCCGTATACCCCTCGACGAGCAGGTCCGTGATCTTCGCACACCGCTCGTCTTCCTCCTGCTTCGTGCGGTCGCGGTCGCGCTCTCGCCCCTCCTGCCGCTCGCGGTCCCGGCGCGCATTGGCATTGATATTTTCTCCGTCGTCCGCATTGATAGCGAGTTTCAGCTCCGCGCGGTCAACGCCCCACACCGGCGTGCTCCGTGCGCGCCGTTTCCCCTTCCCCTCGCCTTTCGCCCCGGCCCGCCCCTTGCCCTTCCTGTCCACCCCTTGTCCTTCTCTCTCGTCCCTTTGTCCCCCTCATCGCCCCCTCCATCCCGGCCCCCTTCCCCTTCCCCTCCTTCCCCACCTTCGTCAAAGTCCACTTTGGCGGATCTCCGCCTTCCCTTGCGCACAGGCGACTGCGCCGCCCCAGTGTCCTCGTCCGCCTCTGCGTCCGGATCCGGATTATCCGCACCGCCCCCGCCGTTCTTAATCCGCCCCTTCCGCCGCCCGCGCGGTTTCTCCTTGCTGCTCCCCGCGATGAATTGGTTCTGTGTGCGCGTGAGTATGGGTGTACACGGGTATAGATATAGATAAAATTAGAGAAAGGATAATCAAGAATAATAATAAGGCGAGCGAGCGAGCGGTGGGAGGAAGGAATGAGTCGCACGACACCACCACGGCGCGCGTCGGCGTCGATGTCAACATAGTACGACGCGTGCCAGAATGAATGAATGAAGGCCAAAAAATTCGGGGAAAATCAAGGAAAATAAAAATAATATTAAAACGACATGCCCGCGCATCAAGCACAACGCCTAGCCCGATGCTGGCTATAGGGACGCGCGACCACACGGGCACAAGGCAATCGGAAGAAAAGCGAATAGGAGGCTGCCAGGAACCCGTGCCACGCCGCGCCAGGGACACATCATCCACGCCCCCGACCCCTGGGTCTCGCGATTGTGAGCTCGCGCCACGTTGATCTGATCCTGGGCGTCGGCTGCCAGGAACCCGCGCCGCACCAGGAACACATCGGATGCGAGTGCGCCGCCCACTGCGCCCGCAGCCCCTGGGTCTCGCGATCGCGAGCGAGGAACCCGTGCCACGCCGCGCCAGGGACACATCATCCACGCCCCCGACCCCTGGGTCTCGCGATTGTGAGCTCGCGCCACGTTGATCTGATCCTGGGCGTCGGCTGCTAGGAACCCGTGCGGCGCAGCGCCAGGAACACAGCACATAGACAGCGCATCCGAGTCGAGTGCGCCCACGACGCCCTGAGCCCCTGGGTCTCGCGATCGCGAGCGAGCGCCACGAGGGAGGACGTCGATCTGATCCTAACCCTTGGTGCCGAGGGACGAGACGAGACGGAGAGGGGGAGGACGAGGCCCGCAAATCCGCCACCCGACATCTCTCGCGATCGCGAGCTGGCGAGGACGTCGATCTGATCCTGGCCCCTAACCCTCGGCGTCTGTGTCTCTGAGAGACGAGACGGAGAGAGGCCCATGAATCCGACATCCAACATCCGACATCCTAAATGCAAGGACCAAGGCCAAGACCAAAAACCAGAGACCAAGACGAAAAGACCAAGGCAAGAAGGGGCCCTCCTGCGCGGAGGTTATCGTCTCCGCGGCGCGCCGACGTCCTCGTCTTCTGCGCTGATCTCAGGACGTGACGAGCGAATGCACATCCACCCCCTCGCGCACGTCCCCGCGTAGATAGAAAATGGCAAAAGGAAACGAAAACGAAAAATAGAAAATAAAATAACAGTCAAAGAAGATTGTGCGGCCTGCTGCACAAAGGATGCATCGTGCAGGCGTGTGCGGGCGGGCGCCTGCCGATCCGAGACCCCACCCGACCGCAGACACTGACACGAGGCGAGGCTAAGCAGGGTACCGAGTAGTGTCCGCGCCAAAACGCCAAACTGCGAACGCGTCACCCGTTCCCCTTTTGCTTTTGGCGTCCCGCCCCTCAAAAAAGACGCCGGAGCCACGAGCAAAAAGGGGCCTACCAAGCCAAACAAGAAGCAAAAAAAAGGCGCCCGAACACCAGAAATAGAAGTAGATCGTACAGGCGCCCGACGAAAAGATCGAAATCCAGGCGCGTAGACGCCCGAGACCGGGACGCGCGCCGCAGGTCGAACACCAAGCCAAAGGGAGCAGCAAGAGACGCGCCCGCTAACGACCGACCCCCAAACCAAACCAAAAACCGCACACCCACCTTCCTCCCCCTCTCATTTGCGGGCCTAAACTGCCAATCAGGATACCGCCGCCGATGCTCCGCCTGCGCGGCGCGCGCCTTGTCTTCCCAGCGGGCGCGCTCCGAGGGCGGGAGGGCTTGCCAGAGTTTGCCTGGAAGGACGTGAGCGTTATGTTATGTTACGTGGAGGTAATGATTAGATGGATGGAAGGAAGGAAGGAAGGAGCGGGTGCAGACGCGACGACGCGACGCAGATCTCGGCGGCCGCACGCAGATCCGCGCGTCGAAGCGAAGCCAAAAAGCCTTGGGCCGGGAGCAGACTCCCGACGCAAGCCCATGTTAACACGGGCCTCCTCCCCCACAAAAAAATTGCGTTCTCCCTCTTCGCGCCTCCCCACCCACGCGCAAAGAATGCGATAAAATAGAATAGAAATATATAAAAAAACGACCCACCAATAATCTTGCTCAACGTGTTATGGTTCCCCTCCACCCTGCCAGGCACCTTCTGGCTCCGGATAAAGCTGGACCGGAAGAAGATGAACGCGTTCGGCGGGCGCGGGATGTACGACGCCCCGCCCGCGTGGACGCGCCCGCGTTTGCGTCCCCCTCCCGTGCCTATAACACCCATCTGGCCCGCGGACTCGTCGTCCGCGAACCCCGCAAAGCCGCCCTCCGCAGACACAGCGGAAGAAGACGCGCCGAGGTGGGTGGACGGCGCAAAGGGCTTGCTCCCCTTGAACGAGACGGCGGAAAAGTCGAATTCGAACGAGGACATCATGCTCTCCCGCGTCGCCTTGTGGCCCTTCTGCCGCTCTGCGTCGGTGGGCGTGGGCGCGTCGACGAGCGGGGACATGTCTGTGTCTGCGGTGCGCATGCGTGTCCGTACAATAATATTTGAGGGCGTGCCGTGTCGGGTGTGGCGTGCATTTATATACACAGTAACGGCAAAGCAAGGAAGGTAAAATGAATATAAGTAAGTCGCGCGCGCGGAATGCGATCAAGTAACAAGTACCACACACCTTCCGAGTCCGCGTCGTCCTCCTGTTCCCCTTCCCCACCCCGTCCAAGTGCGATTTGTTCTTGCTCGCGCTCCTTCTCCTCGTCCGAGTCCGCGAGGAACGTATACAGAATCCCGCTGCCGCTGTCGGCGCGGTTATGGTTATGGTCGCGGATCGGCGGCATCTCGCAGTGCCCGCGTCTGAGTCGTCCTCCGTGTGCGCGTGCGTACCAGTATTCAGCCCGTGAAGGAATAGTGTGCGATTCGTCGTCGTATTATTATGAGTCGTCGAGGTGTTCGTGTTCTTTGTGTGATCCTGGTACCCGCGCAGAAGCCTCGCAGCGGTCAGTCGTCTCTCCAGGTCCTTCTCCGCCTGTACAGATTGCGGGTACGTTAGCGTATTCGTCGCCGTGGTGTGCGTTCTTCGTCTCGTTCCTTCCACTCCTTTCCTTTCTCGTATGCCTTTATGCCCTTGTCTTCTTCGTCGTCGTTCTCTAGGTTAGGTAGCCGTTCTACTCTGGTCCCCGAAGCAAGACAAGCAGATTCAAGCCCGCGGAGTTGAGTTGAGTGCAAGAGTCGATGGGAGAATCGGATACAAGAGACACGGCGGGCGTGCGAAATGCCAGTCCGAGGCTCACAATCCCTGTAGCTGTAGTTAAATCGAATACAGAGATCTTTGACTGACCGGAATTTTCGGACCGTGTTGTGTGGTGTTACTGTGACAGAAAGTTGGGGCGCAGTACAACCCTGTGAAAAACCCAGAAAATCGCCCAAAAAAAGCCCAAGGAAGATCATGCGACCTGGAGACCCAACATCCGCGCGGAACGCAGTTGGTGGTTGCCGCGTGATGATTTTTCAGTGCTGATCGGCAGTATTTTTTGAGGATTTCGTTGTCAAAAGAACCGAGAGAAGTAAAACGGAACGATCCAGGCCCAAAAGACCATGACAGTGGTTTGCTTTGGGTTTGCTCAAGGTTTGCTTGGGGTTTGCTTGCGACACTGATTTTTTGCGATCCAGCTTCTATTCCGCGTTTCCACCGCTATTATTGCTGTGGCATCGCACGAACGTTCATGTCTTGCAAGGTCGAGTCATTTCCGTCGCGCGTCCGAAGAGACAGAAAGCTGTTGCACAGCCGCAGCTGTAACGTTCCTTATGCGGGTGTCACTGTGACCCCTGGCGTCAATCACACTCTCCTTGCCTCCTTTCTCCTCGAGTCCCTCACTTTCAAAACGCTTAGCTTCAAAAGACAACCAGGAGAAGATACAAGGGTATAGAAGGATCCACGAAGAACTAGAGGAGAAGAAACAAAGGAAAGAACGCCAAGGAGCAAATCAAGGCGGCATAGGCATTCAGACGCCTGTGTATGGCCCCCGGCACGCGCAGCCAACGCAGTGTTCCCCCAAAGCAGCAGCAAGAGATCATCCTCGTCGACTCGGACTCTGACTCGCCGACTAATACCACTGCGAATACTACTAAACGCACTGGGAGGGCGAATAAGCGCCAGAAGACCGAGGATAATATGTGTAGG
Source organism: Mycena galopus ATCC 62051 (assembly GCA_014925785.1). Lineage (NCBI taxonomy): Eukaryota > Fungi > Basidiomycota > Agaricomycetes > Agaricales > Mycenaceae > Mycena > Mycena galopus. The sequence continues at coordinate 141,471 of WIQG01000052.1, forward strand.
TCTTCTCTCGAATTTTCGTCTTGTTACAAGTGCGATTACATGCTGATATACGTTTCCCAGCAATCGACGAAGACATCATAATGCTCGACGTCGAGTCACCCCCGACACCCCCCGCGTCCGTCGCGCAGAGCAGCAGCCTCAAGAACGCGCATCTCAAGGGGCGGAAGCGCTTCGCGGCCGATTTCGCGGATCTGAAGGCACAGGGCCTCCAGGTGCAAGGGCTGGCGCTTGGGAGTAAGTGTGCCTCTCTCCCTGTCCCTTCATATCTTTCGTTTTTGTGTACTTCCAAAGAGATATATTGACACAATTTTCCAGAAATCCGCACCGGCGACGACGAAGGCATGATAGACCTCGTCGTCGTCAACCGTGATCAGGGCGACAAACGCGTCGTCGGGTGCAATATCACCATTACGGGTGGGTGCCGTTCCTATCGCTTCATTTGTTTCTTTTGGGACGCGAAATTCGTATTGATTTCGCGGGTCTTGCGTTTTTCTTCTTCCTTCTCGGTTTTTGGATGTTATTTTGGGTTGGGGCTGGGACCGCCCAGGTGGCGCAGGCCTTCAAGCTTGCAGGGGCGACACGGATCTCCCCCTCCCCCCGTCCGTGCTGCGTACTGCGACTGCGGCGATCGAGGCTTAGCGCTGCGGGCTCGTGGCGCGCAGCGCGTGCATGGCATGGCCTTACGTACGCTGGCGGTTGTTCTGTGTTTCGTGGCGCGCTGGCCGTTCTTCATGGTGGGGACTAGTTTGCGGGCTTGGCTTTGCGAGCGCGAGGGCATCGCAGCCCTCCATTTCCCGCTTTCTCTTTGTGCGCGCGCTCGGTGGTCGCGGGAAGCGTTTTCATTTCCATTTTTTCCCGGGGAAAGTGGCGTAGCTGAGTGCAGGCTGTCGTCGTACGGGGGTGGAGGAAGAGTCGTGCTGCGTCTTGGCGTCTAGAAGAGAGTGCGAGGATTGGATTGGATTGGAGAAGCGGAAGTGTGTCGCGTCGCGTCGAGATGGGAGGGGGGGACGCGTCTAGGCACGACAGGAAGGGAAAGCAGTCGGACGATTAGCCCTACATCCAGCTGCACGACGATGCTCTGTGTGCAGAGCGGCTTGTCCTCGTCCTCGTCGGCGGAGTAAAGTCGAGAGCGCCTGTCTGCCTCCGCAGGGGAATGAATGAGTCGAGCGGGTTGCGGCGGGTTGCGGGTGCGGGCAAGGGAGCGTACATTGCGCCGTCCGGGGTAGGGAGCGGAGTGGTATCCCTCTTGTTACTCTTTTCGGTTTCTTCGGTTTCGGTTTTCGGCTTGTGTCTTGTTTCGTCTTTGTGGGTCGGTCTGCATGCGTCCCCAGCGTTACGTGAAACCGGGGAAGGATGAGGAACGCAGGCAGGCAGATCTCGTTGACGAGACGGCGGACGAGCTGTGCTGACGAGACGAGATGAGACCTGCACGCCTTCGTCGTCTTCATATGCGGATGCGGCGGCTGCGTTCGGGCTACCCACGGCGATTGTAGACATTGCTTGCGCTAGCCGTGGTGTTCGGGGCCTTGGGCAGTGGGGAGGGCGGCCGCGTACATTCCTCCCATAATCTCCCTTAATAAGTACAGCGCGTCCGCATATGCGTATGCGCGACGCATCTGGACGCGTGAGGCGCCTTGGCTTGCCCCTGCATGACTCTGCGACCTAGATTCGAAGTAAATGGCTGTGGTGGAGTCATCATTCATCCGCGAACGTAGGGCGGCGGAAGCGGGTCTTGCTGCTGACCCCTCTTTGTTTGGAGTGTTTCGTTAGCTCTCTTTCATCGTCGTGCGGATTCGGGCTGATTTTGCTGCATCCTGTCTGCCCGCGTCGGAGGGAGGGAGTAGGTAGTGGAGTAGATGTTCGGCTCGTCGTCGTTTGGTATGCGGACCCGATTAGACGACGAGCATAACAGTGCCGCCATGTGCCCCCACGGTTGTTCTGCCGTCGAGTCAGCGTTGGTGCGGGACATATTTCTTCATTCCACTCGCGCAAACCCACCTGGAGTGGCGGGTCAGTGACGCATACTCTGCGCCAACGGCAGCGCGTCGTCGTCTTTCTGCGCATCTTCTCTTTTCTTCGCAATTCTTCTTTGTTTCTTCTTCTCTCCCTTGTCCTTACCGCTTACTCGCCCTTGTTTTCTTCTAGACACGTCCGAATACCCTAAACACCACACCATTATCACGTACACCGACGACGACGATCCCCCGGAACGCGTCACCGCTGCCCTCGCCGCCCTCGAGAGCGGCTCGGCCGTCCCCATCGCCGACGCGCTCGAGCGCCTCCTCATCTCGCTCAGCGGCAAGCCCGCAGCGAAGCCCAAAGCCACCACCAAGCCTCTCGCCGCGGCCAGCTCCAAGGGCAAGTCCTTCGCGACTTCCGACGCCGAATCCAACGAGGACGAAGACGACTCGGACGACGCGTACGACGCGTACTTCCCCGACGACGACCTCGCGCTCTCCTCGCACCCCTCCTCCGCGTCCGCCGCGCTCGAGACGACGCGCGTCCTCGCGCGCATGCAGCGCGACTTTCTCGAGATCGTCTCCTCCGAGTACCGCCCCGGCCTCATCCCGTTCGTGCCCCCCGGCCCGGGGATGGCGGGGCTGGACGTGCGCGGCGGGGACTTTGCGGTCAGCGTCTCGATGCCGGTCGTGCGCCTCACAGAGACGATCCCCGCGCAGGCGCTCGTCGCGTGGGACCGGCGGCTGCTTAACACGCCGCGCGCGCGGCACCTCGTGCTGCTTATCAGCGGCTTTGGGACCGGAGCGGCGGGGGTGAGTGCGTACCCGCCGTTGGGTGAGAATGGGGTGCCCAAGCGCAAGGGGCTGGGGCTGAGATTCCAGGTGGGGGTGTGTGCGCGGTATAAGCCGGATCGGGAGCATGCGATAGAGGCGGGGCGGACGTTTGGGCTCGTGGGGCGGGATGCGGAGGATGAGCTTCGGGAGGCGAAAGAGAAGCGGGCGAGGGAGCGGGAGGCGGCAGCGCTGCTTGATTGGGGCGAGGGCGGGGAGGGGGATTCGTCTGCCATGGACGAATACAGCGCGTGGGACGCCTCGGTAGATGGATTTGGGACGGACCTGAAGGAGGAGGAGGACAACGCAGAGGGAGATGAGGAGCGGTTTGAGCGGTTCAGTTTGAGTAGTGCGTTGGAGAATTTGCTGGATGCGCAGTTGGTGAAGCTTGTGGAGATTCGGCGGGCGTATGGGGTCGGGTGGGCGGGAGCGGAGACGATGTATGCGGCGGTCGAGAGGGAGCAGAGGAGCCATGAGGAGGTTTGGAGGACGTATAAGGCGGTAAGTTCTTCCTTTTCTCATCCAATCCGCTTCGCTTCGTTTCGTCGCGCAAGCCGAGTTTGAGTTTGAGCTGACACGATGCCCCGCAGGACATCCAACGCGCAGACAAGGAAGAGTCCGCGCTGGCGCGCTTGGGGACGCTCCCGCACGACCCGCTGCGCGACCTCCCCAAGGGCGAGGAGATCAATCTGCCGTATACGGCGTTTTGTTATCTTGTCAGGCGGTTGACTGTGAGTTACTTTCCCATCCCTAGCACTCCCCCCTTCGCTGACGCGCTCCCCAGCTCTGTACCCGCTACTGCCTCGTCTGCCACAACAAGCTCAACGTCGAGTACGAGGCGCTCAAACCGTACGTGTGCGAACGCGCGCTGTGCACGTACCAGTACTATGCGCATAATCGCGGGGCGTCGTTGGAGGTATGTACCGCTTCTCTTCAGAATATGAGCCTCCATGGTCTTTACTTTATCCCTCCCTCTCCCCCGTCTCTTCGTCTCACCTCTTTGCACCCCGTCCTCTATCATCCCGTCATCTTCCCTCCACTCATAACTAACTTGATCCTAGTACGAAATTATCCACAACCCCGAAACCGTCGACCTCCTGGTCTCGCTCTGCTACTCCGCCGCCGCCGAGGGCGTCCTCGACGAGCCGCTCCCCAAGGGCATGGCGCTGCGCGTCCCTTCGCCCGACAAGGCGCGTATCACCGCCCCGCCGCCGGTGAATGCGTACCTTGCGCACCACAATCCTCAGCCGGCGGTGGCGGCGCCTGCGGCGAATTACCAGGTAGGGCTGGATGGGCTGGTGGAGTTTGATCAGTTGCCGGTTGAGCATGTGCGTTTGCGTTGTCTTAGGATTGACCTGAGCTGATGTACATTCTTGCAGATGCGTGCAAGCATTGCAGGGCTGATTGATACGCTGCCACCGGTGAGTCGGCTTCTTTCTTCTTTCTTCGCTCTTCCCTTTGCTCACGAGTGCGCACACAGATTGACGAAATGAAGTGCGTTTCTTTCCTACTTACCTAGGTCATTGATCGACTGACTGATCGCTCGATAGACGCCACCTCGAGCGCAAGGTGAAGCCGGGCAAGTCGAAGCCGCGCCTGAAGGAGATGGAGAATGGGGCGATCCTGCCTGCGGCGTGGTCCGTGCTGCGCTGGTGTGTCGCGTCGTGCACGGCGTATCTCGAAGAGATGTCGGATGAGCAGTGTATCCAAGGTGTTGGTGTGTGCTCTCTCTTCTCTTGTTCCCTTCCTCTTTCCCATGTGTCGGCATACTGACACTGGCACGCCACGTCCCACAGACTCTGCTTACCGCCAATTCCGCTTCAGCGTGGGCGCGCCGGACGCGGAGGCCAAGTTCCAGAAGGCGTTGCAGGTTGCGACTGCGTCGGACGCGAATGCGAAGAAGTATCCGAGTTTATATGTGCGTGCCTGTTGCGTATCTACGCCGTACACTCACCATCCCTTTCCGATGTAGGCGTTCCATGGGTCTGCGCTGAGGAACTGGCATTCCATCGTAAGACACGGTCTTTGGTATAGGACGGTCGCCAATGGGCGCGCGTTTGGGGATGGTGAGCGCCTTCGTTTCGATCCGTATGTATCTCGCTAACTGGTATGAACAGGCGTGTATCTCGCAAAGGAGGCGCAGACCTCGATGGGTCACTATGCTGCTGGCGGGCGGGCGTGCTGGCGCAAGAGCAAGCTGGGCCCGACGAGCTGCGTTGCGCTCGCCGAGGTCGTCAATCTCCCGCACAAGTTTGTGAGCTCGAACCCTCACTTTGTCGTCAAGGACACCGAGTGGATTATGTGGTACGTCGTGCTTTTATCCATTCATCACCCAGTCATTGACGCCTGCTGTTCGCACAGCCGGTACCTGCTCATCAAAGGCCTCGAGCCGCCGATGGTCGACCAAGCCGCCAAGGCGAAGAAGAAAAAGGGCGCAATCCCGCTCGTCAAACTCGACCCGGCGCAAACGATCACACTCATGAACAAGGCGCTCGAGGTCCCGCAGCCGGGGTTCCAGATCGAGGAGCTTGTGGGGCATCGCAGAGGGGAGCTCGTGGACGAGGAGCACGATGAGATGGACTCGTTTGTCTTTGAGGAGCGGAAGGCGCCTGCGCCTGCGGAGGTTATTGAGATTAGTGACGACGACACGCCCATGCCGCCACCGGTGCCGGCGAAGGGCAAGGGGAAGAGCAAGGGATCGTCGTTTGTGGCGGCGGTGTCGTCCGCGCTGAAGGGCAAGGGCAGCATGAGTGCGAGTGGGAGCGGGAGCGGGAGCGCGCCGCCGAAGGGCCCACCGAAGGACGACTGGAAGCATGATGCGGAGTACGTGCGGCGCACGGTCGAGCTCCTCATGCCCCCGCCGATCGACTCGTCGCCGTCGGCGACTATGGCGGTGCAGCGCGAGCTCAAGACGATGCTGAAAGAGCAGGAGAAGGCCTCGACGAGCGCGGGTGGTCTGAAGGAGCTCGGATGGTACATGCCGCAGGAGTTCGTGGGCGACAACCTGTTCCAGTGGATCGTGGAGATGCACTCGTTCGACGAGACGCTGCCGATTGCGAAGGATCTGAAGAGGGAGTGCGTACTTTGTCTTAACTCTGCGACTTGCTTCTGGTGCTAATTTCTACTGGCAGGAAAGTGAACTCGTTGATATTCGAGATTAGATTCCCGCCCACATATCCGATCGGACCGCCGTTCTTTAGAATCATCACCCCGCGCTTCCTGCCCTTCATCCAGGGCGGAGGAGGCCACGTCACTGGTGGTGCGTCTTGCGGTTTCTCCTTCCTTGCACCCGTTTCTCATTGATTGTGTTGCAGGAGGCTCCATTTGCATGGACTTGCTGACCTCGGACGGCTGGCTGCCCAGTTATAGGTATGTTCCCTTTCCTCCTCTTTCTTGAATATCGATTTGACCCCCCCGATTTCAGTATATCCGCCGTGCTCATGCAAATCAAGTTGGCGATCTCTAACCTGGATCCCAGGCCCGCCAGACTGGCATCTAACTGGAACACGTTGGTCTCTTTCCCTCTCCCTTGAATTGGTGTTGACGACCTACTGTCCAGGCCATACTCTGTGGGCGAATCGCTCGCAGGCTTTAAGAGAGCGGCTGCTACTCATGGCTGGACTGTAAGCGCACTTTACGCATTATACAGACATGATCGCTGATGCATCTGCGTGCTCCCAGGTTCCTGAAGGGTTCGACAGACTTGTTAGATAGATAAACTCGCCTTGCGCCTCAGTCCCCTTTGTTTCTTGTGCACTTACTCATGTCGGATCCCCACAAATTGAAAGTATTTTAAGCAGAAGTCTAGTGCTGGTTCTTATTCAGACTGCTCTCGTACCATCGTGCAGGGTCGAGCAAAACTCGAAAGAGAACTTGAGGCTCAGCGGCGGCTCATGCCGTTGTTCCTCGATCATTTCTGCCGATTGGATCTGGTAGTATCAATTGATCAACAAGTACAAGTATATTTTGATCTCGTTGCTACTTAGCTGCCACGTCAATCGAGTTCAAAAGATATTTTGCCCTCAATTCCGACGATGGAGACGAATTCTTCTGCTCCTCGTCTTCCTGCTGAGCTGGAATGCAGAATCTTCGAGTTCGCAGCTGTAACGCGTCCCACCACCATCCCGATTCTCATGCTGGTGACAAGTCGTGTTAAATATTGGTAATTTCGCCATGCATCGCTGATTATGTATTGATCTCAAGACAGGATCGAGCCTCTGCTGTACCGTGTCGTCGTCCTTTCATCGTCCCACAGACAAAAGTTCTACGGCTTTCCGGTCATAACTGCTAGCGTTCTACTCAGAGTAATCGAGACCAAACCGCCTCATTTTCTTCAAAACGCCGTAAAAATTTTCTTCTTCCAAAGAGGGCCGTTCCAGTCCACGGAGCTGGACATAGAGCCCTCGGATCTGGAGATAATCCTGCCGGCCTGCACCGGCGTCACAACTCTATTTGACGATCACGTCCTCGAGTCTACAGCGACATACGCTGCGCTAGCTCCCCTCCGACATTTGCGACGTCTGACGCTCCAGCTCCGCCATTTCTTAAACTGCTGTAGCATCGATAGCACCCACTCAACGCTATCAAATATCACACATCTTGAACTGACTCATGCCTCGCAGGATCTTCGCTCGGAGAGCGTCTGCGCCAGTCTCCCACTTATGCCCAATCTCACCCACTTCTGCATCAGTTCCATCCCGCACTATCTCCCGTTGCAGACCGCGCTTTGCGCAAGCACCAAAATCGCATGTGTCGTGTTCGCGGTTAAAGTTGGGGAACAGTCAGAACAGATACAGAACACGGATTGGATCGTGCATGACCTTCGATTCGTCTGCTTGGATCGAAGGAACCGCTGGGGATGGTTCCAGACCCAGGACAAGTGGACGGACTTTTGGGCCCTTGCCGATGCATTTATTGCAGCGAGACGCGAGGGGAAAGTTGAACGTAAGCCGTGTTTTTATCTTCATGAAAACAATCTTCATTCCATTTGCCAGGCTCTCGATACCATCTTTCGGATAAGGAAACTTCATTTTTTGGTTGACTTTGCTTTGCGTTGTGTGGCACCTTGATGCTTCCCTTAATTTTTTTGGCCACGGTGCCGAACCAGGTTGTGTTGCAACACCCTTATATACCTACTCGTTTGTCTTCGGTAACATCAGGTTGTGGTCCATGCGAAGAGTATAATATACCCCCCTCCAAGGCCGGATGTCTATAAATGGAATTGTTTCCCTCATAAGTAGCCCACGGCACGGAATCGATGTTGGATCTTCATTCAAGTCGGCGTTGCAATACGTCCCCGGGCTTTTTCGGTGTGCGGCTTCAAGTTTTCGTTTCCACGTGCTTTCAATAGCTGTTCGACACCCGCGCTCGCGGAGGAGCAAGTTCGCACTCGTGAGTATTAATGTGAACTCGAACCATTCAATCCAAGGGGTAATCGGGATTAAAAAATCGGATATAGGGAGGGTCCGGGGTCGGCTGAAAAAACTTTTGGTGCATATGGTTTAAGGCCTTCAAAAGAGCTGAAGGACCATGAGGGTGCTATTGATTATAATGCACTTCCTCCAGTTAAAATGTCTTGGGGACAATGGGTGACTACTGTCTCGATATGTAGGGGAGCAACAGCCCAGGGACCATGACAAACCCGTTGCCTTTTTTTCAGGCAACGGAGCCTAGGGTGACCGTGACCGTTGCCTTTGAACACAACCAGAAATTCAGTGATCATCGGAGGAGGAAGGCGAGAGTGAAGGTAGCGGGGACGATTAAAACGGTGGCGGAAACGACTCAGGGGACGACTAGGGCTCAGGGGGTGTTGTAGGATTTTTTTCATGATTTTTACGAATTTTTTCAATGTCACAAATTTTTTGGGCAACCATTTCTACCGTTACCGTGACGAAGGCAACGCAACGGGCGGTCCGTTACCGTGACCGTTGCTCCCCTACATATCGAGACAGTACCCGTAAGAGTAGACATTATATTTTGAGTATCAATCTCCCGCACAAATTTGTGAGCTCGAACCCGCACTTTGTTGTCAAGGACACCGAGTGGATTACTGGATTATTTCCTTCAAATTGACAGTCACGCGTCACGCACCCCGAAATTTGGTCGCAGTCACGCGTCACGCAGGCCTGTGTCGAACCTCCTGAGCATCACACCGAGCCCAAATTGCCTGAAAGATGCATAAAAGAGAAAATTTCAGTGGGAAATGTCGAAATTTTGGGGGGTGTCACGCCAAAATTCGGCTGGTGCATCAGCAAAACCTGGGCCCGCTACGTAGTGCTACGTAGTTGTCTGTAGTTCGTGTAGTGCGTGTAGTATGTGTAGTGAAAGTTACCCTTTACGTAGTGTTACGTAGTTTCGGCCGATCTACGTAGTGTTGACATAGTGGGGCTGTAGCGCGTGTAGTTCACCTGTAGTTTGTCTGTAGTTTTGGTGTAGAGCCTGTAGTTTGGCTGCAGTTCAAAGTAGTTGGCAGGTACTGCAATGTAGTTCATAAAAAGACAGGCTATCGGCGGTACAAATTTCTGATCATTACTCGAATTAAATTCAGAAAATAGTATTCAATTCAAAAAAGTGAGGTAGGTAGGTAGAGGTAGGTAGGTAATTGTTCTCGGGTTTTTAAGCCTAGCCATATCACCCACTGGCATTCTGTGCATGATACTAGTCAGATCAGAAATGAAATAGGTCAGGGAAAACTTGATGCACAGATCGATAGCTTGAAGTCAGAACAGATAGGCGTGCAACTGTGTGGAGAAACTAGGTCAGTTTGGGGAATTGTGGAAGCCAAATCTGAAGACGTACGCAATAGGATTGCCGAATACACAAGTATTGATCTGCGCCAAGACAAAAAGTCAACGCCGGTCCACCAAAGATAGGACCTGGACACGACCATCAACCAGCTCTAGCTCAACTGCGTCAGCGACGGCTGTCCAGTGTGAAACAATCAGGACTTAAAGCAGAGAATGAAGAGACAAAGCCACTCACCGAGAACTGACAAGTGCACGATAAAACTAAACTCTATTCTTACAGGCCTTCACGGTGGCAAGTGTCCGCTGGGCTCGTGTCCGGGTGGCGGGGTGGCGGTGAGCACATGATTGGACATCAAATGAGTCTTCTGTGAGGCGAGGTGTGGGGGAAGGCCATGAAGGAAAGAGGGAAGGCAAGAATGTAGAGAGATGGGTAGAGATGGTGGTGGTAAAGATGGAAGGAAAGACGAACCTTGGCCAAATATTTGGCGCAAACTTATGGTCGTTGATCCATCACGTGCATGCCACGCGTTCCCGCGTCCTCTGCTCACTGCTCACCACATCCTGCTCTCAGTCTAGCTCTCGTCTGCTCAGCCATCGCCGCCCAGGACCATCCATTCACAGGATTTACTCAGACCCTTCAAGATTGACATGGCCCATATTGTGTAAATGGGCTCCCAATAGATCGCGGAAAATCCCACCTCTGACTTCTGTCAGTCTGTCGCTAGCTCCAGTTCATATTCACTGCGGAAAAGCCCCTGGCTCCATTGCTCGCCAGGTACCTGCCAAGGTGCGTCTCTGACTGCTTGCATTGGACATATTGCTGACGAGCCTTGTAGAGGCTGCGGCCCCGCCTGTCGCTAATGGTGAGAAGAACGAGCGCGGAGGGGCGCGCAAGGAGACCTCTTCTTACGTATATGGTGTGTTCTGTCCACACTCCGGGGTCGGATGGCATTGCTGATGACGCGATGATGCGCGGCAGTCCCTAGGCAGGTCCACCTTAACACGGGTATCTCAAGGCCTCGTCCACCCTGAACTCATTTGTCAAGGACATTTTTGAACGACATGAAGAAGTCGACAATCACTTCTAGGGAAATCTAGCCCAGCGTGCGTCTCATCTGTTCTGGTGAACACGTCGCCAAGCATGCTACCAGCGTAGATCTGCCCTCACCTCTTGGCTCCCTTGCCTGACACTTGCGCGTACCTCGGTACAGGCCCCAGCACCGTCTGCAGGCACCGCGGACATTCCCCACCACGCTGCATCCATCGCATCTGACCACCATGCCAATGCTTTCCACTGTTCCACCACCTGACACCCGCACCTCCTGTATCCAGCACGAAGAGAATGGCAGCACCCGCCCGCGACGCTGCATGTGCTGACGGCGTCGATCTTTAACGCTACAACTCCCGCAAAGAGCGCACAGGCAGAGATGATGAGCTCCTCATTGGCAGGCGGTACAAGGTATGTTTCGTTTCGCCTGCAATTCTTGACCCTGCTAATGAACGAACGAGCTAGATCTGCGTGCGACTCTGAAGCTCCAGCACAGGCGCTCCAGGAGTTGCTCGCGCTCGTCCCGTCTCCGCCCCCGAGCTCCACGTCTGCAGCTGTGACACTCGCGCCCTCTGCGTCCACAAGCTCCTTATCCTCCCCCGTGGAGCCCTCGCCCTCGTCCTCAACCGCCTCTGTGCCCTCCAATTCACACTCCCACGCGAATTCACATGCGCATCCACTCGACTAGGAGTGCGAGCGCCTCAGCATCGCAAACCCGAAGCAACCGAAGCTGCTCCCGCTTGCGCGCACTGGGGCGGATGACCGGAAGCTGAAGATCATGGTTGTGCTGGCACCTGCGCCCGGAGCAGGGACGTGTAATGGACATAGGCATGCGTGTGCGTGCCAGCACCATGGGCATGGCATTGAAACGGGCACAGGCACACCCACTCGCTGAGTGGGCGCTCACACTCGCATTCGCATTCGAATGGCGGGCACACGTGTGATGGACACCACGGACATGGCCACTACCATCATGCACACGCACATCCATGGGCACGGCAGCATGGGGGCAGGGAAAGGAAAGGGGAAGGGCACAGATGTGGCGGCAGGGCTGGGCATCGCGCCGCAGGAAGGAGCATGCGTTGGAGGCGGAGATGCTCAAGGTGCTCAAGGCGATGCAACTCAACGCGGGGGGGCGGGGCAGGCGTTGCTCGCAACTGCGCTTGGGGCGGCATATCGCCACCCTGCCACCTTGAGCCCTGCATCTAGCCCCGTCGGGCCCTCGTCCGCATCTGCCACTGCGCGCATCAGGCTGGGCGAGAACAGCACCTCGCCCTCGCTCTTACTCCATTACAAAATTCTCGACATCCACCGCCATTGATTAACATTGCTTGCATTGCTTGTTTTCTACACATTATATCTACTACTAGTGTACGCTTTGGTACACCTGTATTATCTGTCTTGTATTGTCTCGTTCATCAAATCATCACATACCATTGCATTCGAAAAGTCTTGTCGAAACACAGTGGCCCTTAGCTCAAACGCGTGCAGCAACAAGTTTCCGGGCCTGGTTAAGCTGACCACGAAACCTCGATGTGTCCACTATCTAGTGCTATGCAATGAGACCCCAAACTACAGCAACTACAGCAACTACAGCCGAAGCCCCCAAACTACACGTGTATTATGTAGTGCTACGTAGCACTACGTAGTTCGCCCAAAAACTATGGCAACTACATGAGCTAAGGGCCGGCTATGGCGAAACCCAGGGTTTGCTGATGTGTCGAACTGTTGAATAGGTAAAACTGGTCACACGTCACACCCTCTGTCGATTTGAAGGAAATAATCCAGTATGTGGTACATCGTGCTTTTATCCATTCGTCACCCAGTCATTGACACCCACTGTTCGGACAGCCGGTACCTGCTCATCAAAGGCCTCGAGCTGCCGATTAAGGCTCCAACTGTTTAGTTTAGGTTTACAGTTGGGCGTAAACTAAACCAAAACCCAAAGAAAAGAGTGTACAAACAGTTTATAAACAGTAATATTTGCTATGAAAAAGTAAAGCTCAGGATCCAGGACTTAGGAAAGCTGTTCTGAGGCTAGTTATTGGTTTAAGATCAATTAACAGCATCGTGAAGTGTCCAGGCAGTGTATTGAGCAAAAGAGGAGGCAGAGGTCAGAGCCTTTCCCAATCCGGTAATATCAATTGGACATCACCGATTTCGGGCCGGGTTGCTGACCTTGCTGACCTCCAACCACATTTCCCGCATCATGACTGAACAACATGGATGAAACTCAACAGATGAGTCCTCACACTGCAGACACAAATTGCAGGTGCTCTCGGCCATAAGTCACCTTCAACACTGAAAAGGTTTCAAACTCTTTATAAAATTACACCGTGGTCTTGGCATTCCGTTTTTGGGAATGTGTTTGGCTCTGTTTCCTCTTCCTCCTATTTTTCCGCTTCCGCTTTCTCCAATTCCATCCCAATGCAACAGATGAGTTTATGAAGCGCAAACTCTTTATAAAATTACACCTTGGTCTTGGCATTCCGTTTTTGGGAACATGTTTGGCTCTGTTTCCTCTTCCTCCTATTTTTCCGCTTCCGCTTTCTCCAATTCCATCCCAATGCAACAGATGAGTTTATTCCCTGCGCTTCATAAACAGATGAAAACTAAACAGTTTTTGGGAACCTGTTTGGCTCTGTTAGGTCTTGCTCCGATTTCTTCCGCATGATATTCCGAAAAATGAAGTTATTTTATGAAGCACAGGGAATAAACTCATTTGTTGCATTGGGATGGAATTGGAGAAAGCGGAAGCAGAAAAATAGGAGGAAGAGGAAACAGAGCCAAACATGTTCCCAAAAACGGAATGCCAAGACCACGGTGTAATTTTACAAAGAGTTTGACAACCCCTTGTAAACTAAATGAAAATAAAAACCCTACCATTGGAGCCTTACCACCAATGGTCAACCAAGCAGCCAAGGCAAAGAAGAAAAAAGGTGCAATCCCGCTTGTCAAGCTCGACCCGGCACAAATGATCACGCTCATGAACAAGGTGCTCAAGGTCCTGCAGCCAGGGTTCCAGATTGAGGAGCTCGTGGGGCATCACAGAGGAGAGCTCGCGGACGAGGAGCACGATGAGATGGACTTGTTTGTCTTTGAGGAGTGGAAGGTGCCTGTGACTACGGAGGTTGTTGAGATTAGCAACGATGACATGCCCATGCCACCACCGGTGCTGGCGAAGGGCAAGGGGAAGAGCAAGGGATTGTCATTTGTGGCGGCGGTGTCGTCTGCACTGAAGGGCAAGGGCAGTATGAGTGCGATTGGGAGCGCGGTGCCAAAGGGCCCACCAAAGGACAACTGGAAGCATGATGTGGAGTATGTGCGGTGCACAGTCGAGCTCCTCATGCCTCCGCCAATCGACTTGTCGCTGTCAGTGACTATGACGGTGCAACACGAGCTCAAGACGATGCTGAAGGAGCAGGAGAAGGCCTCAACAAGTGAAGGTGGTCTGAAGGAGCTTGGATGGTACATGCCGCAGGAGTTTATGGGCGACAACCTGTTTCAGTGGATTGTAGAGATGCACTTGTTCGATGAGATGCTGCCGATTGCGAAGGATCTGAAGAGGGAGTGCGTACTTTGTCTTAACTCTGCGACTTGCTTCCGGTGTTAATTTCTACTTTCAGGAAAGTGAACTCGTTGATATTCGAGATTAGATTCTTGCCCACATATCCGATTGGACTGCCGTTCTTTAGAATCATCCCTGCCCTTCATTCACCTCAATTCCCTCAATGTTCCAACACCCGTCTGTTGGAATACCAACCAATTCGTCTCTATTCTATTCCGGTCTCACTATCATTCTAAAGCTGCAAAACTATAAATTGAACCTTGTCTAAGGACAACCATTGGACCTGCTTATAGCGATCCATGCAATCTTAAAAACAACTGTTCCCGTGTATCTTCTATTGGTACACAAAGACCCGTACTCGGTTGTACTCTCTGGGACTGTATCTGGAATCACTTGTGGGGTTTGGTTGGTTGTTGTGTTAAGATTTTGTATTGGTTTCGGGATTTGTGAATCCTAAACAAGAGTGCACTTTCCTATTGCATTCAGCCCGTCGGATTTGCATATTGTAGTATTTCACCCATAGACCACCGGTACATGTTTCAATGAGTGGCTCAGCAATCAAACGGAGACTGCGAAGGAAAAGATTACCTCATCCTTTGATACGGCAATGCTCGCCAATGTGACAGGCACTCCCGACGTCAAGATGGAACTCTACGACTCAGGTGCATCATGCCACATGTCCCTGCACTGTCACTGCTTCATCAACTACACCTCAATCATGCCCAAATTCATTACCACTGCAGACAATGGCACCTTCCAAGCTATTGGCCAAGGTGATATGCATATCAGCATCCCAAACGGAAATTCCACAGCTAGGGTATTCCTGAAGGGAGTACTGCATGCACCACTTAATGGTTAATGCCTTAAGCGAGTTAAGGGTTATTAAGGGTTATTAAGGCCTTAACATAAGGGTTAAGACCTGGTGGGCTGAAGCTTAAGGGTTAACAGTCCGGTCAGCAACCGGGCCACCACACCGGCATCTCTTCAGCGCTAAAGAATATTTCAATTTGATTTATGACCCAGCTACCATGTCCCGCGCTGCTCTGGCAGGATACTTCCATAACTTGCACGAGCTCCAGAACGCCTCCTGCTACTTTAGCTACTGTAAAGGCTGCGTGCTATGGTGCAGTTCACTTAGTCCCCTCTGGGTGGCAGCCGCCAAATCGGCCAGAGGCCGAAATTTTAGTTTTTGGCACCAGTTTAGGTGATCAGGGAGCCACAATTTTGTGCATATCCTGCTTCACCAAACCTCCAACCATTCATCTGAGACCTTTCAAGTCACTACCAGTATACTGCTATCACACACTCCACTTGTGACCAGTAATACTCGCATTTTGTACCTCTGGCGCCAAATTGTGCCCCCCAAATTTTTATTACTTACTCAATTCTTTAGGCACAAAAAATTTGTCTTGGGGTTCGATAGCTTGCATGAACAGGAGTCGTTTGGCAAGAGGAAATAAAAATAGGATTTATTTTGCGTGTGTTATTACACTTGTCACAAGGAGGTGGTGACTAGGTGAACTACACCATACACCAGAAGAAATTGCTGCAAGATGTGCGACCAAACAGATTAGCAAGCTCATTCATTGATGGTGAGTTTTGTACCTATATGTGGCGGGTGGAAATGAATAAATGGATTTCTGACACTAGGGCCACTGAATTTGAGGACGAAGACACTGACAAGGAGGAAGAGCCGACTCCCGAATCTGACTCGCATACCACCAAAGATCAAGAACTGGACCAAGACCACTCTGGCGCCGGTGCTGTTTGGCAGTGTGGTGAACAAACCCATTGTAAAATTGACGAAGGTGGACATTAATTGTAAAAGCGGAACTAATGGAGGGATTGGCTGAAACAGAGGAGGATGCGCAGTTGGATGACGGGGCAATGGAGGGCTCGGGAGATGAGTATGAGCCATAGAAACACAATTGAATGTATTCTTGCGTCACTTCCCAAAAAGGAAATTAAGGTCTTAAGCGAGCCCTTAAGATTAACCCTTATCCCTTAATAACCCTTAAGCCTCCCCCAGACCTGAATTTAACCCTTAAGGGCCAACACTGGCTAGGACTCACCCTCATCTCCATCAGTAAAATTACTGATGCTGGTTTCGCGACTCTATTCCGTGAAAACTTCTGCAGGATTTTCGATAAGAAACGTAAAATCCTGGGAGTTATTGATAAGAATAACGGACTTTACCGAGTTAACCATGTGTCTACTAGCAGGGGTGTTATTGTGCTGCGAGTGCTGTCGAAACCGTCTCCATCGAGGAGCTGCACCACCAGATGGGGCACATCGCACCAGATGCCACCAAACACCTTGTCAAGGACGACTTGGTGACCGGCATCAAACTCAACGGAAACCAATCTCGAAAGTGCGAGCAGAGAAACACACTGCAGCAGTGGGGGATATGATCCACACTGATGTCTGGGGACCCTCACTGACCGAAATGATCAACCGCCGTGAGTACCATGTCAGTTTCACAGACAGTTGCACCCACTGGTCACAATTGTATATCCAGCGCACCAAGGATGAGATGTTCGCATCCTACCAGGCCTTCGAAGCATGGCTCTTGACTCAGCACAGCGCCAAGATCAAGAAACTCCACTCCAATTGCAGAGGGGAATTTTGGAGTAATGAGTTGGACGCTCACCTTGCCAAAATAGGCACAGAGCGAAGCTTCACTGTGCACAACACGCCAGAGCACAACGGAGTCACGGAGCAGCTCAACCACACAATCTTGGAGTGTGTACATGTGATGCTTCACGCGAGTGGGTTGCCAAAATTTTTGTGGGGCAAAGGTGTTAACCATGCTGTTTATTTAAAAAACCGCACCTCTACATGCACCTTGGACGGAAAAAACCCCTATGAAAACCTCTACACATGCAAACCCAACCTCGCGCACCTTCCGGAATTTGGCGCGAAGGTCTGGGTGCATGATCCCGACAGCAGCAAGCTAGATGGCTGCACAGAAGTGGGCCGATGGGTGGGATTTGATGAAGTGAGCAGCAGGCATCGGATTTATTTCCAAGGCAAGAGACATATTACTGTGGAACGGAGCGTTAAATTCGACAAGGACGACGTGCTGGTACCCATACCAGTCAAGCTACAGCTTGAGGGGGAGCAGGAGGATAACAATCAGTCCTCATCTGAAAATCAACACCCCAGCACTCACCAAAATCCTGTTCCACCTGCTGCTGCTGCTCCTCCCATCACACCAAAGGCAAGCCCGCCTCATACACTGCCCCACACTCCATCCTCGACCACGCCACTACCCAGCTCACCCTCTGTGGCGCAACTCAGGCAGCAGCTTGCTCACACTGACCCACTTGGCCCAGACTTTGAAGAGTCCGAAGAAGCACCAACTGGACGGGGACAGCACCTTCGAAAGCCATCTGTGTATCTTCAGTCACTCCAGAGTGGCAGTGGATGCGTCGGCAATCACCCAACCGATCCAGTCTTACCCCGTGGCATGCTAGCACCACCGATAGTCGAAGATCCAGACGTTGGCGCGAGAGCAGAGATATCTTGGAGGATTGGGAGATGGTGGATATCTTGGAGCAGGGCCTGGCCGCTGCAATTTTGGGCACACTGGAAGATTGCGATCGACGCAGAGATCGCCGCGTTGACAGCTGCCAAGACGTGGGAGATTGTTGACAGGCCGGATGGCCGGAACGTTGTTGACTGCAAGTGGGTCTTGCAAATCAAGAAGAATGCTGCCGGTGAAATCGACAAACACAAGGCCCGGCTCGTTGCTCGAGGGTTCACTCAAGTCCATGGTGTGGACTATTACGAGATGTTTCCCCCTACTGCTAAACATGCATCAATCCGGCTGATTCTCGCCATTGCAGCTTGCAACAACTGGGAAATTGACATGTTCAACTTCCACAGCGCTTTTCTCAACGGAGAACTTGATGCCGACGAGCTCATCTACATGGAGCAACCCCCGGACCGTGAATTTGCCGATCACCGCAAGTATGTCTTGAAACTCAACAAGGTGCTGTATGGCTTGAAGCAGGGCAGGCAAAAATGGTACGAGACTCTTAGCTGCTCTCTCACTGAGCTTGGTTTCGACCAGTGTGTGTCCGACCACGCTGTCTTCTACACGCGCATCGACAGCCATATCATTATTATGGCAGTTCACGTTGATGACTGCACCATCACCGGCTCCTCCTCGAAATTACTCAAGGATTACAAGATGCGCATTGGCACACTATTCAGGATGACTGACCTTGGGCCTGTCAGCTGGCTCCTCAGCATCGAGATCAAGTGGAACCGCCACGAACGCACCATTTTGTTGTCGCAAAAATCCTACATTGAGTCCATCCTCCATCATTTCAACTTTACTGATTCAGAACCTCTTTCCATGCTGATGGACCAATGTCCAACTCTCGACAGATCACCAACCCACCAGCGTCAAGGAAATTGCCGCGATGAAGCAAGTCCCGTACCGCAAAGCTGTTGGCTCGCTTATGTGGGCATCTGTTGGAATGTGTCCCGATATTGCATATGTCGTCGGGGTTCTGTCAAAATACCTTGATAATCCCGGACCAGCTCATTGGGAAGCGGTAAAGCGCATCTTCCGCTACCTTCAAGGCACGAAGGGTTTGCACCTCACATACGGTGCAGGGAAACGCGAGTTGGAAGGATATACAGATGCCGATGGGATGTCAGAGGAGCACAGGCGAGCTATCTCAGGATACGCATTCATTATTGATGGGGGTGCCATTTCTTAGAGTTCCAAGAAACAGGAACTCGTTTCGCTCTCGACCACGGAGGCCGAATACGTTGCAATGACCCATGCCACGAAGGAGGCCGTTTGGCTCCGCCAACTCATCGCCGAATTGTTCCGCCCTCTCGAGTGTCCCAACACCCTCCATGGCGACAACCAGTCGGCCATCACACTTGCTTATTCCGACATAGGCCAGTTTCACGCTCGTACGAAGCACATTGACATACACTCCCATTTTATTTGCCATGTCATCGAGAACAACTCTATCCGCCTTGTGTACTGCCCCACCAACAACATGGTTGCAGACACACCAAGACCCTCCCAGCGCGAAGGTGAAGCACTTCGCTTCGGCCCTTGGACTCTGTTTGGTTTGAGGGGGAGTGTTGGAATACAAACCAATTTGTCTCTATTCTATTCTGGTCTCACTATCATTCTAAAGCTGTCTACTTGTCAAGTGTTTACTTGTCCCCATTAAGTAGAAAGATTGTTGTATTCCGTATACCTTCATATGGATCCGGAGCTGTATACTTTCTCATTTGTATTTAAACCGTAGTACTTTCACTGAATATATTTCAGTTCTATCTGCGAACCTGTTCCCTCTCAGTCACTGATGGATGTACGCGAATTGAGCTTAAATCCCTTGCAATTCATTTCAATCGCCAATCACTGAATTAACAAGAGCGCGGCGGGCCACTTCGCGGCCCACCACTTCGACCGAAGAAGCGACGAGCTGAACCCATGACCCGTTGGATGCATGACAGAGAGGTGATTGCGGGATTTGGCGTGGCGGCAGGGGGTGCCGAATGATCGCCGCCATTCAAGCCGAACCACCAACCCATCATCTAAAACTCAACTGCACGGGCTCTTACATGAAAAGGCCCCATATTTCAGAACCATTGGAGCTTGATGTTAGTCTCATCCTGCGGCCCAGCTGTTAAATTCAGAAACTGAGTTTGAATGACTTTTGCACCGGTGTGGGAACGAATTCGCCCAGAGCGGACTTTAAAGGCTTCAGACACAGGCGATTTTATGAAGAGGAAGACATTTGTTCTGGCAAGCCGAGCAAGCTCAACAAGACTTGACTGTTACGTCAAATCTGATGAACCAATCCGCAGCATCTGCAACACGGATCCTATGTACTTCATCAGCATAGCCTCACTTGTCACAGAACCACTCCCAGTCGACTTCCCTGCTTCTGTCGCCTATGTCTTTCTTCCGCGAGGCCTCAGATTTCAGCGTCGCCGGTGGGAATTTCTATAGCGTTCAGGGAGCCCAGTATAGCCAGAAAGATGAGACCTCAGATACAAAGGACAGCTCACAGAGCAGAGGCCGTGACAACACAGGTATGCAAATTATTCATGTATGTATGTCCTCCTTAATCCATTGGGACAGCGACTCGGAGCGGAAACTGCAACGACGAAGCAGGGAATCCCAAAACTGGAACTTTCGTGATATATTCTCCTCGGGATGGTCCGAGACTAGAGTGCGTGTTTTCGCAACTAGAGCTAGAGCTCTTCCTGGTTTGCATTTCACCTTCCCTTAGAAACTCCGTCGATTCATTTACGGCAAACGACTTGGCTTGTATTCAAGCCAATCTTGGTATTGGAGGATGTTCGGTCTCAATCTACCGGCCTGAAGAAGCTATGGCATGGATCGAGGAGAATTGGGAGAGCCCTTTTGTCGCTTCGGTCCGACTCAGTGGTTGCGGGGGACCTTTCGCCTGGATGCTCTCCCCTGAGGAATCGGCCTTGGCCATATTCGGGTCTTACAAAGACCCGACGGTCAGTGATATGGCACAACGTCTCGCAGATTTATCACGCTTTCCAGTCGTAATCCGACCTCTCGAAGATAATCCCGCGTTGACATTGCTGTGTGTTGCCAAGTGTATTTGTTCCCCTTCGATATTGACATTTTCGTCCAGACATACTTCCCCAGTCGACCCATTATACCGACGACCCACCTTCAAAAGTCCACCAGTGACCAAACGAATGCGCCGTGAATCCCCCGCTTCCCGCTCCCACTCGTCTGGGGACGAAAGCATGAGTCTATACTCTGAACCTGAGACCTACTCTCCGCCGCTGAGGAAGAAACGTACACGTACATTGACCACGCCCCATCAGTCTGCTGTGCTCCATGCTCTACTGGCTCAGGTCTGTCTGCACACGCCCCGATTTTCTTTAGGCCTTGGCCCACACTTATGATTTACTTCTGCCTTTTCATTCTTTAGTCTCGATTCCCGACCACAGCCGTGCGGGAGGAAGTCGGCCGTAGCATTGGACTGAGTGCGAGGAAAGTTCAAGTTCGTTTTTTTATTTCTTTTTTTGCGTTTGTCCCCAACGCTCACGCGCTATTCTAAGATCTGGTTCCAAGTGAGCTCTGTACCATCCAGGGATTAGCAAAACACTCACCCGTCTTCTTCTAATCATAGAATCAACGCCAAAAAGCTCGCCGCCCAGGCAGTCAAAGCGATCCCTCTTCACAACTAGGGCAGCCACAATATGGCTCGTTTCCAATAGCTCCATCTTCATACTCTGTTGCGGCGGAGCATGTTCTTGATCACGCTTTGTCGCACGGAGAGCAAGAGAACCGCCCGATCCCATATGCATATAGTGGTTACCCACCCCAGTTCCTTGGGTCCGCGGAGGCACTGCCCCAACCTTTGAGTTCTAA
The DNA here is from genome assembly GCA_014925785.1 of Mycena galopus ATCC 62051. Classification (NCBI taxonomy): domain Eukaryota; kingdom Fungi; phylum Basidiomycota; class Agaricomycetes; order Agaricales; family Mycenaceae; genus Mycena; species Mycena galopus. The sequence goes on from WIQG01000052.1 coordinate 163,021, forward strand.
TATACCCGGTCACGGTGGGGCCTCACAAAGAGGTCACTCCGTGTTGCATCTAGGCTCCAGCGTACCTACCGAACCTAGCCACCCAGGCCCGCACACACTCGACGACGAGGGGCCCTCCCCCTTCCATCGCCATCATGGAAACGACCCATCGCTGACTCTCCCGCCTCTCATCTTCGGTCAGCCTTATGGACGCCAAGATCTGCCTTCGTCCTCGCATTTAATGCTCGCGCGTTCCGCGCCCACGACCCCGTCGTACGCCTCCGTGAGGTCCCCCTCGCTGTCGCCGACCTTTGATCACAATGTCCTCGAGCATCAACCCTACTCTACCTCCACACCAAAACTCCCCTCACCGTTTACTTTGCAGCCGCAGCCGCAGTGGGACAAGGCCTTGCTGTCGCCGACCTTTGCTTACAATGTCCCCGAGCATCAACCCTACTCTACCTCCACACCAAAACCCCCCCCACCGTTTACTTTGCAGCCGCAGCTGCAGTGGGACATGGATTCTCATGCTGGACATGTCCAATTAAATGAAACTAGTGAGACTGGCGGAAAATACAATAGCGGGAATGGAAGGGAATTCATCCAAGATGGCGGGGCAGAGGACCCAAGTGCAGGTGAAGATAGCGGACAGGACCCGGAACCACCCGGAGACAATGTTATTCAGGGCCGAACCGGCGGGGATGGAGCTGAAGCCGATGATATGGAAGGACAGGAACCGAATGGAAATGGCGGCGCACAGCACCCCAACGGCGGGGATGGAGGTGAAGAAGAAGCTGATAACATGGAGGAACAGGAACCTAATGGAAATGGTGGTGGTGGGGACGGAGGCGATCCCGCAACAGTAGATGACAAGTGGGAAAGTCCGATCCACAGCACAGTTATCGATGTTAGCCTCAAGACCAATTCGGTCAAGACATACCGGGTCACTATCAGTTACGACTTCAAGGTAATCCACCGGTCAAACTCAGGTTGTCATACATTGTTAACAAAATTCTTTAGTTCATTATATATCGCAACACGGCCGTACCAATTGAGTTGCCCAATCTACACCACCCATTGTCCCAGTCCGAAGTCACTGCCGCAATTGACTTTAAAATTGAAACGATACCACGTCAAACCCAAGTAGATCGCTCATACGCAAGCATTGGTTTTGTGGCGCATCAGAACCAATCAATCAAGCAGAGGACCTTGTAATTCGACGCACAAATTTTATTTAGCTAAATAACGTCTCACCTTCATTTAGTCTTGACCGGGGATTTGCTGAGCCACTCAAGACTTACAAACACACCGAACGTCAGGAAAATCAGAGTGGCCTCCATCTCACCGGGGGATATTCCGGCGGTCTCATGGTTACCGGAGCTATCTCGTCCAACCGCACAAATGGTGCCAACTTTGAGGCCAGCGATAGCAAGGTGAGGTTATCTTTTTTTTTTTGTGCTGCTGACTCATTCTGGTCGAGCCCATGCCCACATGCTATGTGGAAGCAGAATGCGGACCTAAATGGAATTCGAAGGAAGAGAACAAGTCATACTCTTCATATAATGTCGGATACCTGACCTCGGCCCCACCGTTGGCGGCCGAGTCGCTCAAAAATCTTCCTTTTCGAGTCCAAGTAGGAATGGGGATTAATACCCGGCTAGCAGTAAGTAATCCAAAGTTCGCCGACCGATACAGACTAACCAGTCGTTCAAAAAAGCCCCCACAAATCTCCTTCGTTCATCGCAATCAGGTGCCGATTTGGGTTGTGGATCCAGCATTCAGAGGACAGATTCATGGAATCATGGTGGTGCTCAGTGTCAGTCTCTTTCAGTCCTCGAGCCTGATGCTAACCTGTTGTTTCAGAGTTTCTTCGACGATATCAAAGAGAAAGAGCAGCTTGACATATACGAAGATGCAACGGTTGAATTAGGGTCTCTCAAAGTACCGCAAGGCAAGTTATTTCCAGTTGATAGTACCGCGGCAAGATCGTAAACCCAACTCACCAATACCATAGCTAGAATGGAGGAGCATTCACTGGAACGAATATCCCTTTCGATTGCACAACTCCAAAGTCCGCCAGCTTTCAATGTGGGTTCCCTGGACAGGTCTCTGACCGAGATCCGGCCACATGAATATTTAGCTCGGGGTTGGGACGCCACCAAAAATGAATGGAGAGAGGTTCTGTGGCCCGAGCTTGACAAAGAGTTTCGAGCAGCTGATCACTTCGGAGGCAAATCGCCTGTCTGGAATATCAAGTGTCAGTGGAAGGAGGCGAGGGAGGCGAAGGAGGCCACGACCCCAACGAAGACAAAGGTAGTCCTATGAAGGAGTTCGAAAGATTTGTTGAGTCGTGACATAATTTAAATTCATCAAAGTATTCTTCTGTTCTGAATTGTACACGAATTTAGCTGCGAGCGACAAATGAGCGACATGTTATATTCGACTTTTGAACATGAGGAAATCAACTCAGATCAATCAATCCACTTGACATAAGTCCATGGTTGGGGCGACACAACCGAATCAATCCGTCCTTGAAAAATCACCTTTGTTCGATTCCAGCGTACCCGGTACCGTCTCTCTCAAGAGCAAATATTGTTCTGAGCACCTCCTACCTTGGTCAAGTGCACGTACCTGCGCGCCTGGCAAATTTCTCAAGTCTAAATGAGTAATATTCAATATCCTCAAGATCCCCGAGCACTGTTGTGCTGTCAGTTTAGCCGTTGATAACTTAGTTCGTGAAGTTTGAGTATTCAAAACCGCGGACATAATTGTACTACCGCACCGAAGCCGTTTCGGCGCCAAGGCAGCTGAGACCACAGACCTTGACAGGGCAAGGTAACCCACTCGATCTCGCCGCTAATGGTTGATGGATCCGGTGATATTGGCATAAGAGATCCATCTTGCTATATCGGTTCTGTGACAGCGACTAGGTGATATCTCACCGGTGATGCCTAAGGCTCCAATGGTTTTGGTTTATAAACAGTTTTAAACCAATAAAAGGGTTTTTGTTTTGGTTTAGTTTACACGGGGTCGTAAACCTTAAACAGATGAAAACTAAACAGTTTAAACCTTTTCAATGTTCACGTTGATTTATGGCCTACAGCACCTGTGATTTGCGTCCGCAGTGTGAGGACTTATCTGTTGAGCTTCATCCTTGATGATGGGGAAATGTGATTGGAGGTCAGCAAGGTCGGCAACCCGGCCCGAATTCGGTGATGTCCGATTGATATTACCGGATTGGGAAAAGTTCTGGCCTCTCCCTGCTCTTTTGCTTGATACACCGTCCAGACACTTCATGATGCTGTTAATTCATCTTGATACAATAACTCAGCTCAGAACAGCTTTCCTGAGTCCCGGATCGTGAGCTTTACTTTTTTATAGCAAAGATTACTGTTTATAAACAGTTTAAACAGTTTTTAAACCCTTTTCTTTGGGTTTTGGTTTAGTTTACGCCCAACTGTAAACCTAAACTAAACAGTTGGAGCCTTAGTGATGCCCGTACTGTAGTATTTTGTTCAACTCGTATGTTCCACTAAGGAAAGTGGTCACCTGAATTCTCATTCCACCTCCTTCTCCGATGGCTATCAGGTGGAATTTTTGCTGGCGCAGCGAGCCGGAATCTAGCTGGAATCTTGGTCAGCCCCAGGAAGCTGATTTTTCTGGCTCTAGCTGAAGTCTCCCCGAGGTGTGTACCATATCGACAATATTCAATCCAAAAGAACGGTAAAAAAATAGGATGCTCACCGCAATCTCGCCGACGAGCAGGCGAGAAACCAGAGCGGGAACAAAGCGATCTCAACTGAGCACGAATTCTATCACGTGACTTAAGCCCGAGATGGCCGAGCATTCTTTAAACTTGGAATTGCATTTCGGCCGATTTGATCTGAGGTGGTTTCAAACCAATGCAGGAGTCAGATACAAATCACCCGGACTTCTTCCCAAGGGCAATAGACAGGTTGCGCAAGAGCCACTGGAGCCACCTAGTCGCTGATTCGCAAATCAGTGGGTGGTGGCTAGAACGCGCATTCCAGCACTGAAAGCTTCATTGGCCTTTGGTTCATCAGCCATGCGAGCTTAAAACCGCTGGCGCACACCAAATCAGCCACCGGGAGGCTCCAGCTGTTGTTGCGCAACCTGTCTAATGTTCCAAACCTCGAATTATTCAAGTTGATTCCAGGGGGAAAAAATCAGAACCCAGAAACAAAAACTCGTCAAATCCAGAAATCCCTTGATACCACATCCCTGCATACCAGGTGAGTTTATGGTCGAACCTTGAGTGGGACGACTTCGGCCCAGGGCGCCGACTTCACACAGCCACTATCTCCGATCCGTGATCTCCGCTTGCTCCGAGTACGTTGACTCTTCTCTGGCCAATCGGCCGTTGGAGTCTGGACGACGTGTACTACTACCGCTCGCAAGAACTGTCCTCAACCATCCTTCTGCGCGTCACCCGTAGTTTCATCCTCAGTGCACACCACGCCCGTGTTTCTGTTTCGGCATGTTCTGCGTATTCCGAAATTCGTCACCCTCACATTGACAATAAAACTCGATACGACGACCCGTCTGTCGCCCAGCGCAACACTCGTCTCATCTCAAAGTCTATCGCCGTCCACGTCTGCCCGCTCTCTATCATGCTTCTCTCTCCTATCCGGCAAGCACAACGACTCTCCCGCACCCAGCAGCCGTCCTCCCTTTCCTGAAAGTAGTAACTGCAACACGGGACAGCCTACACCCCGAACTCCGCCGCCATGCCTCTTCACGCCCGCTCGTCTCTGCCACGTGCACGCCTTCGTCGGGCTCAGCGCCGACCGTCATGACCGCTGCTCGTGATTTACTCAACCTCCCCAACCACCCTCCACTGCCTCGCTGCGTTCGCAAGACACCGAACGTCCCGCTACCCTCTCCAGGTCACCGAGCAGCCCATCATCAAGGCCAGCACCGTCTCAGGCGACAACCGCGTTCCAAGTATACGCAGCGCACTGCGCGCTTTCCTGCAAGCCACCCTATCTCTGCATACGCCTTCTTTGTTCGTATGAGCTTTATTTTGCCGTCCAATCCAGGGTCACAGTGGACGACACGCTTCTCTGGGATCCGAATCTGGGGACCCGGATTCCACGTCCAGGAAACGTTCACCGGAGCCATGCCCGCCCCCACAAAACGAAATCCTGATTCTGGTTTGGCCCAACCTTGATATATCAACAATAATATCCAATATCCACCACCAACACTCTCTCGCGTACCAACCGCAGAGACTTTGCTTGCCGCCATTAAAATCCTATAGCCAATCTCCACAAGCCCGTGTCTACTCGACCAATGAAATGAATATTCCATTATCGCCTCGATATCAACAACTTCCGTGCGCGCACACCAAATCAGATTAGCATGGAGAATGGGGACGGCACCGGTTCACAGCAACAAATTTGTATCCGTACCGAGGGTCGATTTCTGGCCTCGTTCGATCGCCATCCAAAAAGCCTATGATCGCCGCCTTCAACACCCGGGAATCAATCACTTGTCCCTGTGCACTGGATTTTTCAGGAGGGCTCTGGGCACTGGAGTGCGAAACATACAGATGTAAGTGGATGTTCATTCAATCCTTCCGCGCCTCTGTGGTCCTCGATTCCATCAAGACTCGAAGGTCAAACTCCATTCGCAACACTCATTCTTGCACAACTTTGTCCCGTTCGCAATCGCCTGGATATCGACATATAATTACGATTAACACTCGGTCGCATCGATTCCATTGCGCCAATTCCCGCCAATTCCCGCGCCGCTGGTGAGATGACGGGAAACTTCGAGAGTTTGTGGCCTTATCACGCGGCGTCGACACCTACTTTCCATTGGCATTAACATTTCCATCTATCCGTTTGTCCGAAGCTTTCTAACCTGCGCCAACTCCACCCTCCGATCGAGTTGCCGAGATATTGTAAACTCTGGTCCGCATATTTATCGGGATGATAAACTCCAGCAGGTGAGCCACCTTCGATTCAACCCCGGGAGCCGTGTTGTTGAAATTCCAGGATTAATCTCCGTATCCTAGGCTCAATATGGCTTCTTCTCCGAATAAACTCGGGTCATGAGTTCAGTGGTAGCGCGAAGCGCCCCGCCGCGCGCGCTTGTAAAGGCTAAAAAAAACTAAAAAATGCCGGCCTGTTTGACTTAACAGCTGCCGCGCCGCGCCACTACAATAGCGTAGGTAGCCAATCCAGGCACCCGATCACCCGTTGTTAGACTTACATGCCTCTGGGTGGAATCGAGAACAGGCTCGGTTTGTTGACCCTTGCCGCCGTGTCGACTGCTCACTGAAAACCGCTGGTCAGTTCCAAAATTGGGTCTTATGGGCGCCTTTCAAGCCGCCATAGTGTAGATACATCAAAAATCAAGGCGCCGATCGCATAGACTGACATAATTTTCAATTATGTCTTGCATTACTCGTGCTGTGGGCTCGGAAGTGTTTCGTTCACCCCGAATCAGCTGCGTCGTTATACACTCCCTCACATGCGATTGAGTGGGGTTCTGCTCTTAGCATTACGTGAAGTCTGGTATTTTTGAACCATTCAACAGCACCTTCCACCCGGATCCTAATCAGCATAGCCTCGCTTCGCACATAAGACCGATTCAGGACTTGTCGACTGCACACTTCCCTCCCGCTGAAGTTATCGCTCCAGTCGCCCATGTCGTTCTTCAATGGGTGTTCAGATTTCCGTGTCACCAGCGGGGGATTTGATCATTCTCACCGACCTCAAAGTGATGGGAGCGCATATACCATGAACGGGTCACAGGACGGTGGTGCGAGAAGGCCCAATGACAACACAGGCATGCAAAGTTTTGGTGTATGATTCAAACCTTGACCTTCGCTCGATATCCAGCGCCCAATGGATATCGAGTACTACCCAATCCGCAATACAGCGCTATCGAGAGTCGCAACTTCGCTCAATATCTGCCCAATCAATACGCAGCGCCCAATCAATACCGGGTGCTGCCTAACCCTCAATACAACACCATCGAGAGTCGTAACTTTGCTCAACACCCGCCCAATCCATACGCAATGCCCAATCAATACCGGGTACCGCCTAACTCTCAATACAGCGCCATCGAGAGCCGCGACTTCGCTCAATATCCGACGCCCAATCAATACGCTGAGCCACCCAACCCTCAATACCAATACGGTTCTCCAAACAACCAATTCCCTCCACAAGCGTATCGTCCATTGACACAAGGTGAGTCGTGTATGTTTCTTCTGGAATTCCACCTTAAAGGCTACTTCGTTCAGATTTGGGACGCTCTCAAACGCTGCCAGGAACGAATCCGCAGGTGCATAGCACTCAAAATGGGGGGCGGGTGCCGCAGTATGCGATTGCTCCTCCTGGTTCTCAAGTGAACCCGATTCGTGCCCCGTCCCTCCAGCACACTGTTTCTGCTCCTACGCCGGACAGCGAACACCCCCGTGATGCGAGGGGTGCTCAGCCAGAAGCTATGGGCATCCCACGCCCACGCCCACCGCCCAGTGACTCCCCCCGGTACTCAAGTAATGTCAGCTCTAGTCCAGAGGAGAACGCGCCATCGTGGTCGCGATCGCGACCTGCGTCCATGATGGAGTTTCCGTCCTCTTCGCAGAATCCCTCTTGGCCGCCACAAACGCCTAGTAGGAATCAGTTCGCTCCTGCTGCGAACCCGTCCTATCGAGAGCCTCGTGGTTATAGATGCCGTGGGGGTTCGAGTTCAGGCTCAGACTCGGAAGAAACAGATTCACCAGGACCGTTGTCCGGTCCCCGTCGTCAGCCCCGTCGCTCCTCTTCCCATGCACATCCGGGCTGGGCTGCTCAACCGCAGAGTAGACCTCATCCGCAGCGACGGCGTGGGCGTGATGATCAGGACTCGTACTCAGCGTCATCCACTCGGCCTCCCCAATCAAGCCGGGTACCACTTGCCCCGAGCACATTCCCGCGGCCTGCGCAATCATCTCCGAACCAATTTCCACCTCCTCCGAGCACGTCGCGAACTACATCATACCCACTTCCATCTTCGCGCCCTGCGCCACTTCGGAATCCAAGCACCCAGTACCCCTCTTCACCTGTTGCGACGCGGCCTGCGCCATCACCTCCCAACCAATTTTCACCTCCTCCGAGCACGTCACGAACTACTTCATACCCACGTCCATCTTCGCGCCCTGCGCCACTTCGGAATCCAAGCACCCAGTACCCCTCTTCACCTGTTGCGACGCGGCCTGCGCAATCACCTCCAATGGACCAGTTCCAACAACCTCTTGCGAGCACATCGAGAACTACATACCCACCTCCCTCAGCGCGCCCTGCATCACTCCGGAACTCAGGCGGCCATTACCCCTCTCTCCCATCCTCCAGATCTAGTGGCCCGAAACGGAATAGCAGACGCAGGAGCTCGCGCCCAAGCTCGGGCTCTGATGATGACACTGCAAACAGATCCTCGCAACCTCTGCAATCATTTCCGTTCCAACCTCTAACGTCGGGCTTCGATGACTCAGGTACGCTGGCCGTATTAACTATACAAACACAGAGCCTGATAAATCTGATATCTGAGCAGGAGGCGGGACCTCGAGTGGCAACGGTGATGGTACCGCAGGAAACCGTCGCAAAACTGGAACGTTTGTCATATATTCTCCTCAAGATCGCCCGAGACCACGGTGCGTGTTTTCGGAAGTGGAGCTGAAAACCTTGCCTGATTTCCATCTCACGCTTAGAACGCCCGTGGATTCGCCTACGATGAACTTGGCTTGTATTCAAGCCAATCTTGGTACTGGAGGATGCTTGGTCTCAATATATGAACCTGGAGAAGCTACGGTATGGCTAGAGCAGAATTGGGAGAATCCTCTTGTTGCTTCTGTCCACAATAGTGATTGCGGGGGACCTTTCGCCTGGATGCTTTCACCTGAGGAACCTGCCTTGGCGATATTCGGATCTTACAAGGACTTAACAGTGATTGATACGGCGCAATCACTCGCAGATTTATCAGGCTTCCCAGTCGTAATCCGACCTCTGGAAGATAACCCTGAGTTAACTTTACTGTGCGTAAAAGTTGTTTGTTTTTTGTTCGATGTTGATCCGTTTACTCAGAGCTCCCGACACTCATCAGTCTAACGTGCCCGTCGACCTTGGTGCAACAGTTGGTAACACCGCTCAACCGGGACATAATAATAACAGTGGCGGTGCATTGCTAGCGGAGGGTGACCGCATTTTACACCAGGAGGAATTTGGGAATGGCGGGAGAATGGATGACGACCTTGATGGTACAGAATCCAATGGACCCGGTTTGAAAACAGGAAGGAAACAGAAAACGAACATTTCCAATGGGGCTCCTCTCGATATTCTGGATATTAATGGCGACGGGCATGGTATCCGCGGAGGACTGTCCGGGGCAGGGGCAACTTACAAACTCGTCAGTCAGTCCGTATGATCTTGTTCGTCAGTGCCATCGTTAATATTCGTCAGTGCCGTCGGCAATCTGCTCGTTAACAAGCGATGTCACTGGCCTTCGCGTACGGGCTGGGTGAAAGTGCCGCGACTGCCGCGGGCGGCGGCACTGACGCGCACCGACGCGGTTTGACGCGGCGGTGGCTGTGCCATTGCCGCGGCGTGAGGGGCAAGTGCCATTGCCGCGGCGTGAGGGGCAAGTGCCGCGCCGCCTCTATTTACCTCCACACACACTGTTCTGTCCCAAATTGACCACTCTGACGGTTTTCTATTCTGAATGCATCGTCAGAAAACTGTAAAATACACGGGGATTGCTGTGCTCAAAAGCTATACCAATGTTTGACTAGACCTCAATTGTCCGCCACTTGCATCCCGAAAGATGGCAAGAAATGATCTATGTACATTAAATCAGGATTGAAAACATCTGGAGAGTACTTAAAACCCGGTCACAGTCCCTTCATCTGCCTCTCGAACCTTGTGTGCCAACTACAAATCCGAGTTCACTTTGGCTCTAGTTCAATGTTTTTCATTCAATGTTTGGTGGAATAGCAGTGAATTGAAGGCTATTGTGTGTCAGAGCAATTCAATATGGAATTTTGAGTGCGCATGAAGTAAGACGAACAGGTAGGGTTCGGCAATATATTGGGAACATGATGACACACGGGAATTTGGTTCAATTTCCGACGCAATATACTGAGAGAATATGCCACCTTGGCCCGTGATTCCAGATCCCGAGTTTGGTCTACTGAAGAAGTGCAGCGGCTGATACGGAGGATGGCTCTCAGCTGTCCGGCCAATACATCCAACAGCCCCCGGAGATGTGGTAATCCCATTTTGAATTCGGCGCCCTGTAGACGGACGCTCTCGAGAGTCCAGCGTGCCCCAACAATCACTAAACTCTGAGTCTATTGCCGGTCTCTAGCATACTTAGACCTGAAAGTCGAGCTCAATTAAACCTCAGGTAGAATCAGTACCCATCCATGGTAATAACAATAATAATCTTAGCTCACAGGGAGGTGAACAGTGACAGAACCTTCAGCCCGTCTCCCCAGCGACCCCCACAGATCCATCCAATGCATTTTGTACTGCATCAAAATGCCAAGTTTGAAAGAGTATCGCAGCAAAGTGACATGAGCGTGTCCACAACTTGAAGGAATACCAGTGCCGGACGGACGTGACTGCCGCTGAACCCCGAAGGATTGGTAATATTGAATCCTGAGCAACAGATATGCGCCAGTCGGGATACCCAGAAATCATTGGTGAGAGTTGAAATTACGGCGCGGCCGGTGTTCTGATGCGTCAGAAGAGCATCATCAAGTGTCCTTGAGCACAAACAGAATGTCCCGACCCGCAAAGGCTGAATTCGTGGGACGGTGAACCAAAAATAAGACGATGAATCGGCTACTTACGGCCGAGAGGTCCGACGTTTGGTTCAACTCTTCAGTGCGTACCTTTGGGTTGAAGAAAATGATTGAATCGAGACGATTTAAATTTCCATCCACCGGCTTTAGGTATTGGGCTTAGAGTATAGAAGCAACTGATAGGTATAGCAATTTGACTCATCCCTGCGGAACCATGCCTCTTCGGAGCATTCGTTCCAAGATTGGGTTTCGCACTCTTCAGTGTTTGATTTCCTCGTGGGCAGAGGGATCCGAGGACAACTCGGTTGCCAATATGTTGAACGTAGGCCGCCCAATGTTCTCTCCGGAATGCGAGGTTAGCCTGGTCTGGAGTCTTAAATATTCGCGCCACAGTGAGCCTCGTTTGAACGACAGAACTTTAAGATTGATCTGAAATTGAAGGAGTTTCAATGTGCCATCTTTGTCGTATATGTGGTTCCTGTGAATTGATAGGGAACATTCCTGAGCCGTCATTATAAAGCTCAGCCTGCTTGCATTGAATTTGAACCAGTTCTCTAGGGCATCTCGGGGATAGTCCTGGAACGATTTGATATTTGCATTTTACCTTCCACTTCACTTCTGATTCTTGCATGCCTTAGATGCCAATTATCAGCACGGATACCAAACAAGGGCAAGTATTATCACACCGTCCACTGAAAGTAAGGCATCCAGTACGATGTTATGCGATTAACATCTAGCTGAAAAAATAATCACTGGTCAAAATGGAGTGTTTCCAGTGAATTCGAATGACCGGCGCACATCAACGGTCAATTCACTTTGGCGCGCCTATCTTAACAAAAATACTTGAATATTCCTTGAAACCTACAAGTGTGCGATTCCTTCCATCGCACCTTGAAAGTGGTCTACTGAAGCTTGAATTCAATTCATTCAATCAGTCTAATCCACCGGTGTCTTACCAAAATTCATTCCCCATGAATGCTTAAAATGTGCAGTGCTGCCCCAGTGCCACGCATTGGCGCACATCTGCGCAGTAAGTTTGTTCAATCGGCTTTTAAGTCAGAGGAGTTCGGATTCTGGCTGCCTAGTACGGCTCGGACTAGTTTTGATTTTGGTAGCCTCAACGAAACTCGAAGAGCCTGGCACATACTGCAGCGACGTCCTAGTGCAGAAAAATTTCGAGCCCACCTCTCTGCCACAGAATTTTCAGTATCAAGAGTGCGGATGATGCCGCCATGAGAGAAAGAATCACCAACAATTTTTGACAGTACAGATAGATTCTTGGTAGTATATACTACCTTGGCACCAATTCTCATATATTAGCTTTCAAACCACGATAGTTCATAGTATCTTTCACCAACTTTCAAGCCTTCGCTCCAGAACCCACGGGCATGGTCATTGAACTGATTCCCGCAGTATGCCGCCTGAAGGACTCGAGCAGATGTAAGCCATTGACTGTTCAACAAATATTCGACAAAGTGCAGGTATAAAACCTCACAGCACCGTATCTTCCAACTCTAGTTTTCGCAATCAACACGTCAAGTCGCAGAAAAAAACCGCCAGTAGGAGGGAAAGCGCCATGTCTCCGGTGCGCATTCTCAACTCACTACAACGATCACGATTCAAGAAAGCACGGGAGTTGAGTCAAGATTAAGCAGCGATTAAACTAAAGATTATCCACAAGATGTGCGTATGCAGGCCATTCCAACTTGAACTCCTCGGGGTTCTCACGCGCCAGATCCCGCGCCCACCAACGTTTCCCTCCTGCGACTAGCTCCCAGTCAAGGTTCAACTGGTTCTCTCCACCTTTCTTGGCGCGCTTCGGTGCTTTTCCTGGCTGTAGTGACGACGCCGAGGGGTTGTGGGCTCGGGCACGTTTCCGAAGCTGGCGTATAGGAGCCTCAGACAGCTCTCCTGCCGCGATGGGCTCCGGGAGAGGCATTGCTCTGAGTTGCAGCTAATACACAGTCAATGATATGCACCAGCAAAACAAGGGAGGGATTAAATACCTGCAGCGGATCCGGTGTGCCAGCGGATGAGATGGGGACGGTAGTCGCAGCGGGGAACACCATTCCTGTTGCAGTTCGAGTTTGGGCACGAGGTAGTGGTACGCGGCCGGATGAATTAGACTAGAGGCAGTGAGAACGAGTTCTCCGATGCAGTTGAGACTCACATTGGCTTCAGCCTTGGCCAGCGCGAGGGCCTTCTCTGCATCTCTCATCTGCTGCCTCTTTGTCTCGACACGCTGTTTGGCCAGCTGAGAATGATCGGACTAAGGGACATCAGAGATGATTCACAGAATACATAAAATCGCACTTGAGCTTGATATTTAGCAGTCTGTAAGGCCTCCTTCGCCTCGTTCAAGAGGATCGTGCAGTAGCGGATGTGCTCGTCCGATGTATGTACACGATGAGCCTTGGCGGCCGCCCCCGCCTTTCGTGACATGGAGTTAACATACCTATCCACAGCGTTGTTGTGCTCGTCACGCATGTCCCCCGAGATATCACCTTGCGCTAGTCGAGCTTCCGTTGCTGCATCAACAGCTTCGTATCTGCGGCAGGTTATCCGCGGGAAACAACGAAATTCAATGCGAGCAACATACTTTTTCATCGACTCAATGACTCCCATTGAGACACCAGTTTGAATGTTGTTCCAGCGATGCTGCCCCTCCCCGAGATTCGTGTTTGCAGGCATCAGATGCCAGTCATCCAGGTCGATGTTGGAGAGCGCTTGAATGAGTCCAGGGAGAAGGAACAGATGCATCTCCTTCTGGCGCCGCCACGCTGCAAAAAAGCTGGAAAAGAAGAAAAGAAAAGAAAAGAATTAAACACGGACCTTGAAGCCGACCCATTGGGTCATTGATCACCGAGACCTCTTGCTTCCACTCCTCGAATGCCTCGCGAGAGGTGCAGTCTTTGAGTGATCTGACCTTTTCGCGATCAGCGCTCGAAAGATCTTTCAGTTGGTCCGAGTCGACACCTCTGCGGTGTTATATCAGCCGAACTCCAGAGGAAGCGGGATGAACGTGCCGGTCGAAGTGTACGTGGCAAATGCGCAGAACATACGAGAGCAGGGCTACAGGCGTCCCAATCTCGGCTTGCCGCGCCGGGGTCAAGGTGTCCCAGATGGCGTCAGCGAAGCCGAGAAGTGGGGCAGCCTCCATGTCCGAGAGCAGTCCTAGCGATGTTCCACCGGGATGGAGATTTTTGAAACGCAGTCGATGTGAGGTGAGGGTAGCAATAAGACGCAGGATCTCAACCCAGACATCCTTGAATGTCAGACGATCATGCGACTCCATCCAAACACGGAGAACAGTGATAACTGGCGTGGAGTTGGTTGGCCGGGTCAGGCTGGGACGACGTACAGTGAGGACTTACCGCAAACGTGAGACCAAAGCCATCCGTTGACTTCGAACATCTGGAGCTTGCCGTCGACGGGCTTGAAGGATGTATCTATATCGAGGGTGCGCAGCTTGTGGATACGACTGAGCAAGCGCGGGTTTGCACCAAAATAGATACTCTTCCCGCCGCGCGAGATACTGCTGTGGATGTACGGATCATTAGAGGCCTGCTGGCGCGCAACGTAGCTAGCGATTTCTGCATCCGAGGAGTTAGCAACACAAAAAAATCACGAGTTGACCCGTACCCTCGGACGTTGTCAATGCTCCATGCGCAGAGGACTGCTTGCGGGCTTCCCGTACCAGTCGTGTCTTCAATGATGTATTGATGAGGCCCGGGTGGTACTGGCTGGGAGTTTTACCACCGAACTTTGTCTTTGCAAGTTGAGCTGACAAGAAATTAGAATCGTAAGATCATATGAGCCAATACCACGTACAGTTCTCCAGCTTTGCAACAGTCACTCCGGGCCCATATTCGAGAGCGAGAGCCTTGTATTCCTCGCGGACTCTGCGCGGGCATTTTGTCCCCGACGCGGTAATATGTCGGTGCGGGGTTTGGACATGCGGATAGGCAATGCATGTGAGAGAGAGGGAATCATACACAGGGATTGGGACAAAGAACGTGGTTTTGGCTCCGCACTCAACTGGGATCATACGGGCCTTGAATCTTGTCCCGTCTTTTGAATGTTCCATACCTCCCGAAGAGTCAGCTCAAAATTAAATGGTTGCGAACAAATATGCACCACAATGTGCTTGCCCCCCGTGGTTTTTGCTCAAGGACATTGTCATTGAACAATGGCCATCCATATCCTCGCCATCTATCACACGACGACCATCAACTGCGTCGCAGAGGATGCCCTCGTCGATGTGGGGTGGCAACGGATGCGAAGAGTGCTCGAAGCCTTCAGCAAGGGGGGCGTCGCGCTCCGAGCAGGCAATACCATAATGCTTGCCGCGTTTAGGCTAGCAACAGTTAGTGTCAAATCCGATGTCAATTCGGACATGGCGAACCGCATCGAGCTTCTCGAGAACTGCCTTTCCTGAACAGCCTGACTTGTCCGGTTGAACACCCCTACAGTGGAAATGCTTCATTGCACTCATGAACCTGCAGAGATATCAGCCGACCGAGAGCCAAGGTGCGATCAAAATTGTACGTGAAAACCTGGCCGACACGTGAGGTGCCCTGTAATTCGCGCGTCCGAAGTTGAGCCTGTGCGAGTTTCTGCTTGGCATTAGGATCCAGCTCCCGCCGCTCGCCAACAATGTGGGATTCGTCGAGGGACTCGCAGGCCAGGATGCCGCGGCACGTGGGAACTGCACGACGAACAGTGATTTTTGTCTTGGGGTCCTGACCGGGGAAGAAGAGGCCGAGGATGGACGTATCACCGGACGGCGTGCCCGTTGAACCACCGAACGAATGAGGACACTGGAAAATATGGTCACTTCAATTTGGCCGAAAAACGAATCAAACACTCACGCCGCTGCGAAACAGGTTGTCCATTGTCATCCCATCCACTCTCGCGCTTTCCGGAGCAGTAAGAATGAACGCTGTGGGCACAGACCGATGTGGGAGCTCGGTGGGAATGCCACCGTGAACTTGTTCAAGCCGCTCCACGGGCTTTCCGGATGTCAGGCCGACGCCTTTACCGAAGGTGATGTAATTGGACCAAATGCCGTCGTCGAGCCAGATGGTGTCCGACCGGCGCCACTCGCAGTCCTCGAAGAGATTGTCGATACTGCTGATATCCACGTCGTTGGGCACTGGGCTAGTACCGCCGACATCGGACGTGCGAGGAGCTGATCGGCGTGGGACGAACTTGAGCGGGCTTCCCCTGAAAATTGGATTTGAGAGGCAAAGGCACATGAAAAGAGAAACACTTACGCAGGCAAGCCGCTCAGCTCAGACGCGTCGTCGGAGTCCATCTCCGGCGCTACAGATGTGCATCGTGGAGAGGATAGCAACGAGGTACCCGCCGCCCTAGGAACGCAGTAAGAAGGGGACTTGGAATGGAGATGCCCGAGTACTTACACAGATTCCCACTCTTCAGGAAATATATCAAGTTGCGTTAAGTCCGAATATGGTGTCGAGCAACCAGTACTAGATCGGGGCAAAATATCAGCAAATTCACGGTGTGAAGTGGGAGGTGCACACCTGGAAGTAGCGCGTTGGTCATCTCTGAGCAAAATCTGTCAGTTTTAAATAATCCGGCACCAAAAAGAAACGGCGCACGAGTAATATACAGGGGAGGAAGTCGAAGAATGCGAAGAGCTGGCCATGTTGTGATGATTCAACTCTGTTCTGGAAATTGTATTAGTACAAGCCCACCGAGCCACTGATAGAAAACCACATACTCGACGAAATCTACCCATGGATCGCGTGCTGATTGCTTCGGGTGCATTGAGGGATCTCTGGGCATGAAATGTCAGCATTGTAATGGAACATCACCGCTGCGAAACATACGTGAAGAAATCGAGCTGCTGCTCGAGGGCGGCCAGTTGTGACGGATGGTTCAGCGGTTCGCCGTACTGGGCATGCGAGAGACTGTCGGAGGAAGGTCCAAGTTCAGTTCCAAATGCCAGGCGGTAGCCACCGTGGTGCGGCTGATACGGGATCGACTGCGCAAACGTGTCCGGGAACATCATACTACCAGCGTGAGACGTGTGAGAGTGCGCCGAAGAGCCGAAGGAAGGCGCTGCATTGTGGCTGGGGGCTGACGGCCAGGGTGACGGCGTTGATATAGATGGGAAAGATGCGTCAGAAGCTTGTCTGCATCAGGAATGGTGAGGGCAGGACAGAGCTGAACGTGTGAATGGGGCGCACGCATCGAATTGACCATCATCATGGCTCCATCCTCCGACCCCGTTCCATCCAGACGTGTCGGTGCCGCTGAAGTTGCCGTACGGCCAATGCGCGCTTGCGCCGTACATGTGAAAGACAGCTGGGAGAGGGTAAGGCTGTCAGCACCTGTTGGGCTGGAGGAGGACGCAAGCTCACACGTACAATCCGCCCGACGTGCGACGCGCTCGTTGTGGAGCGGCGGTGTCGAAGCAAAGAAGCAGGGGCGGGATCACACGGATCCGCGGCACCTACCGAATTGGGATGATCTCCGCCGAGAGATCCGGACTGACGAGCTTGAACCTGGACTGACGAGCTTGCACCGTCGGCTCCATCAACTGACGAGGATTGAACCTCGGCTACCCAGACTGACGAAGATGGCGATCAAACTGACGAAGATAGCCATCAAACTGACGAAGATGGACATTCACACTGACTGACGAGCTTGTATACTACCCCCGGGGCAGTGGATGCTGAATGGCAAAGTCCTCTCCATCAAATACGCCTCGAACTTGGACTGGAAGTCAAGGCGGCCGCTCCATACCCGATTAACATTGTGTGCAAATTCGAGGTAAACCACACCTCGAACTGTATTGCCCCGTCTAATAAAACTCTGCAGTTCGGAATCAATCGCGATACTCAAATCCCGATTGATTTCAAGAACCTGTCCCGCCCGGCCCTGTCCCGCTCCGAAGTCATGGCGCTTGTTCATCTAAAGATCGAAGATCGACCGCGTGAAACTCAAGTGGATCGCTCCTATGCAAACATTGGATTTGTGGCGCATCGAAAGAACTCAATCATTGACCGGGAATTGTGAGTATTTTCAGATCGCACGAATCAACCATGTTTTAATACCGCTCCAGTTTACCTTTGGGATCTGACCTCCCTGGCCAAATTTTTCAGCGCGGGAAAGACAAGCAGACCCAACGGGGAATCACTGGCGATTTTGGATATTCCCAGGCCAGTCCGCTGGCGAAGCTGTCTTTGTCGTACAATCGGAACGACAATACCACAATGTCAGCCACCGATACCAAAGTAATACAGCTATTTTTCTGCTTTCCCTTGCTAATGCACCCTGTCAAGGCTATGCCAAGATGCTACTTGGACCACGAGATTGGGAATAACGGGCCCGCCAGCTCGGAGGACGACAAATCGTACTCCTCATATAATATTGTTTACCGCGCCCAGACCACTCAATTGGATCGTCAGCAATCCCAGTGGCATCCCGTAGAAGTAACAGTAGGTATGGGGATAAATCTTGATCCGCCGGTAAGTGGTGTTTAACAGACGACACTCCTTACCACAACCACTCCTGCAGGGTCTGGAAAAGCCACTCCCTAAAATATCTTTCGTCAACCGACACCAAGTATTAATTTGGGTTTCGGACCCGGCATCGAAATCGCGCATACGTGGAATCGTTGTGCTATTGAACGTTGGTTCCTACATGACTCATTTCTTTTCCGAATTCTCAACTCCCTTGATTGCAGAACTACCTGGATAACATTCGAACAAAGGAACGGCTCTCCGTCCTTGAGAAAGAAACCGTTGATCTGAACCAAGGGCCTTTACCCAAAGGCAAGACCTCTAAATTTACATCGCACTATCAGTTCATTGATCAATAAGCCTCTAGCTAAAAGTGAGCAACAGAAATCCGGAACCATATCCCTTTCAGTCGCCCAAGTTGAAAAACAAGCGCCTTCAAGTTCAAATAAATTGCGGGCGGCGGTCACAACTTCTTTCACCAAATTGAGTCGCCGATCGGTCGTAGTTCCTCCTTTGCCCGACATCACGCCCCACGAATATCTGGCTCGGGGATGGGATGCCAATAATAAAGAGTGGAGACAAGTTCTGTGGCCCGCACTCGATAAAGAATTTCGAGCCGCTGATGTTTTCGGAGGGAAATTGCCAGTTTGGAAGATCCGGCGCCCGTGGCAGAATGCTCGACAGACGGCGGGAGCACCGTAAAGGAGCATAGGAATTCGACTGAATAGCCCTAGATACTTGCATTATAATGATTTTATCGTACCAGAGGTACATTGGCCCCCATAGTATTTGAACTATGAGTCTCGTAACACCAGATTATATTCAACATCCCCGAGATGGCCGAGAAACGTTTAAATTTCCCTATTTGAGCTGAGGTGACTGGGGTGGCGAACACCGAAGAGCCTCTCGTCAAATGAGCGTGCCACTCAACCAGGCCGCAGGTTGTTGACAACCCTTCCGATTCCCTCAACTAACATGAAATATATAGCGGCAATTTCATCAAAGGCACAGACCAGACTGTTTTTATATTTGATTTAGCTGGGCAATGGTCGTACGTGCTTCTTGGGTAGAAAACATCCTGAAAATTTTCAGGGGATCCAACCGGGCCAAAGTGACCGTCGCAAGGGCCGTGGAAAGGGAAATGTAACATCCCCGAGATGCCCGGTGAATCTTCATTTTGGTTGATGCTAGCATTGAGTAGCCGACGAAAGCACCCTGAGGCCGGATATCATGCTATTTTCCGCCAGTCGCTCATAATACGATGATTATGTTACGACGGACGAAGCAGCACGAAAAAAATTCAAATTTAAAATTTAGGTGTTTGAAGCCTCTACCTACGGGTTCTACTTATCTATCTAGATATATATTCACTCCTTTTTTGATTCCAGATAATATACTGGTGGCTTAGAGTGATTTATTGAAGCAATATTTGCTCAGGATGTTGGCAATGTCCTCTAAACTAAATTTCTGCCAGCTAGGGAGAATATGGACAAGGCGAACTGCTGAACAGCTATCGAGCTGGCAGGTGATAGCCTCCTGCATCAAGGGGAGGCCCCTTTCAATCTCACACCCCGTCCGCAGACTGTGTTGAGGGGTATTAAACTATCCACCCTCACCCGAGCTACTGCCTACAGTTAAAGCTCTACATGGGCCCATCACAAGGAAAGCAACTGAGGAACAGGTTGCTTTGGTCCAGACTGCAGTGGCAAGATTCTATGGATACTCCCCATCCCCTGGAAGTCAATAAGACACAAAGATATTACACGACAGATACAAAGTTTCCTCTGGAGATGCATGCATAGCTCCCTCCAAATAGGAAAATACTGGGAACACATCCCAGGGTTTGAAGAGCGAGAGCTCTGTACCACATGTCAGGTCCCAGAGAGTCTGGAGCACATCCTTCTCCAATGCACCCGGCCTGGCCAGGCCATAATCTGGAGCCTGGTAGAAGAGCTCTGGACAAAGAGGGGCCATACATGGCACCTCCCGACCTTGGGGGCCATACTAGGCTCAGGTCTTGTATCTCTCACCGTAGAGGGGCGGAAATCACCCGCTGATGACAAACTATATAAGATTCTTGTTACTGAATCCACCTACCTCATCTGGAAACTCTGCTGTGAGTTTATTGTAGGGCGAGAAAGCACAGACCCACCGTCTGACCGTGAAGTTTGAAACAAGTGGGTGTTTGCCATGAATGAGTGATCAACTGTAATCTCACCAATACTCTCAAGTATGGTAAGCAACACTCTGTTGCTCCCTCTCTGGTACTTGGTACCTGGAGGGGTGTTCTCAAGGATGAAGATCAAATGCCAGATGACTGGCTGAGAGAACCTGAGGTTTTAGTGGGTATAGCTGCTGATAGGTCATGAAGACCACCATCCCCACCCGTAGGGCGATGCGGCCAGAATAGATGAAGGCAGGAGCGAGCCCCACACCACAGCTTAGGCTAGTGCGTAAGGCATTTCCTCAGGGGTGGAAACACTCACTCTTCTTGGGGGTCCACAGGTCCCTCATGCTTACCATGGGTTTGGGGAGGAGGCCAACCTTGTTGGTTGTCCCCTTACCTCCGTGTACCACCAAAAAAGAAAAAGAAAAAAAATCTAGGAATTCATATCACCTCATGACACTGAGGATAGAGCTCCGAAACAGCGTCCGAAACGGCAATTCCACCTCTGAAAATAACACAGTGGTCAAGAAGCAGAGGTCACGGCGGATGCAGGAGTGCCAATCAGGTAGTCTAACCAGCATGTGTCTAAGTTCAAGTGGTTCCCTCAGTCCACACGACGTGTTATTCAACAATGAGGTATAGTATCCTTCATGTGAACTACATGCACTCGCACCTTGTGGGACATACTATTGAGACATTAAAAACTTAGGAATGACTTACTGGATTTTCAACGGTGTTTCGCGCCATGCGGGCTTAGAGATCTCAAATGAACATCACCGACACGGCCGATATGCCCGACATGCCCGAGATACTCCCGCTTGGGAGATCAAAACAGTAAATCCGATGTTATGCCCACATATACTGGCTCCCATGTCGATACTGGTGCATCTGAGATCAATAAGAGTGGATATACCAGTAACCAAACACCATCGGGTCATTTGTGAAAAATCAATGTCACAAAGTGTACGTAGATACCACCGTACTCTTTAAATAGTTGTGTGGACTTGCGTGCATGGAATATCTGGCCACTGGTCTCTGTAAAAATTCTCACCGTTCACGAGCCACGCATGTAGACCGACCCTCAAGACAACGATGATACAAGTTCAACTTTGGGAGGCTCCAGGAATAGGGTTGAGAGCCGTGAGAAGTGAGAAGCTAGATTTGTTTCTATTTCATCGCATACGAGCATCGGAATTATAGACCAACCACATTGTGTTTGACTAGCTGCCCATCCGAGGAGTATAGGTATCCGGCAGAGCAGTCCCCTTCCGGATCCACGGGTGTTCACTTTCTGACCCCCAAATCACGGACGGGGTGTACTTTACGATCAAGTGTCGCTCAATTTACCCAAGTCATCATGTCAATACATAGCGTGTCGGCCTTACAGCTTCCAAGTAGAAAAGGGAGCCTAGACCTGGTGGAGGGTTCCGCGCACGTGAAATTCATCGGCCCCGTGCAGAAAATAAACGGTTCGGTGGTGTTGACTTTAGTATGTACGTGAAACCAAAGAATTACTTGACGAAACAAAGAGATATTGGGCTATCAGATAAATTTGCACATACCTAAATATTAAGCCCTACTGGTTGTCGCCGGACTACGTACTTTATCATGACGCAGATCGCCAGTGCAATATCAATATCAAAAACCTCGGCGCACGCCGCAGACAGCCTGGGTTCAGAGGCAAGAGAAACCAGCGACCACACAACGAGAGCACATACCAGCGGAATTCACAGCACATGTTGGCGGAAGTTAATCCCCGGCCCAGCCCGAGGAATTCTTGCATGGCTGCTCCCGTTGCCCAGCCCTCAAGTTCAAGTTCGAGTTAGATAGCATCCAGTCTACAAGATATCGCATCAGGATTCTCGACCTTAGGCTTTTGTATGATAAGAATGGAAGTTTAGATAGATATCCTCAAGTCCAAGTGAACTTGTGGTCGGAGGGCAGAAGAGACAAAAACCATCGGACGATCGGATCTAACCGGAAGACACAATATGTATCTCGGATCAACTTGCCGACCAGCTGGTTTCGACTCTCTATCCAACACCTCGTGGACACCACAGCGCGCATCGGCCAGGAGGACAACCCGGCACGCATGGCCGACCAGGAGGAGAGTCTCTCTTCTACCTATGCATTCCGATCGATCATACGGAGAGGACGATTCAAAATAGCAACCCGGGCGAGTGAGGACAATAAAAGGCTTATTGTCTTGAGCGTCTGATAATTCGACGCCGTTGTCCCCTTCTACGATGGCTTCCATCACCCACCATGTTGACGCGCACCCTATCGCCCGTCTCGGCTCCTTCGTCTCCATCTGCTCCTGGACAGCGGACGTCGACGAGGAGCGCGGTCGGTGCACCCGAGGAGCGGCGGCCTAAGAAAGGCGACGAAGATTATGTGAAGCGGCCAGAGGACGCGTTCATTCTATTCCGTCGCAGATGCTGCGAGGAACGCGCCCTTTCCCTTTCATCATCTGCCCCGTCATCGATGGCATCCGGTCCATCCTCGGTCGACTCCCCATCTCAGGCAGCGAACGCCACAGGGAAGAAGCAACGACAGGCAGACCTTAGCAAGACCATATCGCAGCAGTGGAAAGCGCTATCTCCGGAGGAGCGCGCAAAATGGGAGGCTCTCGCGAAGGAGAAGAAGCGCGAGCATGAGGCGCTGCATCCAAACTACGTCTACCGCCCTCAGCGTGCAGCGTGGCGGAATTTCAGGGGCATCTCCTCCAGTTCGGCGAATCTCCCTGCGACGTTCACCGTGACCAGCGCCAACAGGACACCGATCGGGGAACACCACCGCGTAGCTACACCTGAACGAGAGCGAGGCAAAAATCATCCCTCAGAAGGTACGGCGAACTTAAATAACCGCCCAAACTGCACCGGCCCCCGGATTCCAGACCCCCCAGACGCCCCCCGGGCCGCGCGCGAGGTTTTGACTGAAGCACTGCGCGCGCTCAAAAATGCCCCAGGTGCCGCAATCCTGCGCAGCATCATTTGCCCGGTTTTGGATAGCATCGAGAAGATTCAGGCAAGGGCGCATACATCGCCCAAACGGGCACAGGACCCTTATCCTGACCTCCCAGACGCCCCCCGAGCCACGCGCGAGGTCTTGACCGAGGCATTGCGCGCGCTCAAATATGCTCCGGGTGTCGCAGTCCTGCGGAGTATTATTCGCCCGCTTTTAGATATCATCGATAAGATGCAGGTGAGGACGCCTCTATCCATCTATATTTCGTGCGCATAAAATAACCCATTTGCATCCATCAGGGGCTCGGATGTCTGCACGATGCCGGGGTGAGTTTTCTCGATGCGCATTCATCTCGTGGCACTCACAATGCGCGAATGTACAGTTTTCACGAGATAAAAGCGGGGACACGTCAAGTGAGGATAGATTAGAAGCCAGCGACAGTATAATGACAGGACATCCCATTGCTGGGGGTCGTATTGGAAACATCGGTGCTCTGGCTGGCAAAGGCGATGGATCACAGGTTGAGCTCACCCTTCACGGGACGGGGAACATTATCTTCATTTCCGGTGAACGTCCGCTCTTCAAAACGCGCCGTCTTGCTGACCACTTATAGGAGGCACCGGTGGTAATGGCGGGGCCGGGAACCTCGGTGGTCAAGGCGGCACGGGACACGGGCCAGTGATCACTGTCGCCCGACCGGGCGGAGGGTTCTGCTTCAACTGAGAGCGACTTCGGCATCGGCGCCCCTACTAACCATTCGTGCGCAATCTTGCTTTTCGGCCTGTGGACCGCCCGAGTACATGCCTCTCCCCATCCCCACCCATCATGCTTGTTAATGATCCGCTTCGCGTCCCGTCTGGCACATCCGAGATCACTCGCCTTGCAATGCTTCTTACCACCACCACCACGTCACGCCGTTCTCGTCCATTTTATGTACTTGTCTTGCTAGTGTATCGCCGCCGCTCGCCGTCTCCGCATTTACTTGCGCCCCTTCCACTCCGTTCTACAGCCCCAGGTCTCAGGTCTCAGAGTGTATCTATCTCTCATTTCTCTCCTTCTGTACTGCCCACATATCTCTGTATCCCTACGAGTTTTTGCAATACGATTATCTTGTCCCTCGGCGCTCTCAGTCCCAAACTCCGCTAACGTGCTGTTCTATTCTCGTTCTACATGTCCGTCTGAACCTCACTCGCACCCAAGTCCAAGGCATCACAATAACCTACTGACTCGGCGCAGTCGAGCGTCGCCGGCCGCTGTTCCTTGGCGCATGCATGCATCTTCTGAATCGTTCCCGGATTCTCCAAATGAAATTGATCCTGAAAATGAAAGGTGGACCCTGATATCTGATGCTCGATAGAGTCGTTGCCGTCCTCCCTCGGTGTCGGCGGTCAGACTCCGAGGAAGAGCAGTTTCCTTCTGGCCTTGACTCTGGGATGACGAAAGGCAGGAAGCCATTCCGCCAAGACGGGGCTTCTCCACCAAACTCAACGAAAGTCACATACACACTAGCGTGACAAGTGGTAGGTCTAGATACGGGCGGAAGTCTACACTACCAGTATCCCACAAAAACCCGCCCTTTCTGATCCAATCTGCCCATGTTTTCCCGCACAAAACCCGGCAAGGCCGCGCTTCCAATGATGTACATATCAGGAAATCCAGTAGGCCGGGCATGGAGCATACTTTGGAGCGAAACGCGCCACCTAATAGAAGGCTTGGCTGTGTGCCCAATCAGAGCATCCTCAAGCGCAGACATCAACCCAGTTTCGAGGAGAACGGCATGGGGAGGCTGGTTGTGGCATACGTTGGCAAGGGTGATCGTGATCGAAGTGAGCGCAGGGCTGCATTTGGGGCCGAGGATGGTAAGAATGGTGTCCTTGAACCACGGCCCATTAAAGGCGCTGGTGGTCATCGTGAATTCGATCTCGCGAAGTGCAGGGAGCGATGGAGGTGTTCGTACCGCTGGCCCGAGAGCTGAGGGATGCGTTTAATGAAAATGCACACCGTTGGAATTCAGGTCAACGCACATTCGCAATGGAAGATAATGGACTCGAGTTGTTGGGCGGCGGAACAAAGTAGAGCGTGACTATGGACATATTCAATGCCCTTGACGCTAAGCTCCAGTTCCCGCAGATGTTTCGTATGGCATAGATGTTGTGGACGCGTCAATAACGCCAAAACACTACCGGGTTGAGTGCGAATACTCAAAGATGTCAGGGTGGACCTATGTGGAGTCATCGCGGGGGAATTGTTTTGATCTCCCCAACAAGACACAAATACCATGCTGATTTTGGGTGCTGTTGTCAGAAGTGACAAGAAAGCGGAGGTGGGGATGTTGGGGATCGAGTGAAGGGCGAGTTCTCGAAGGGGCTGACGCGATAAGAACTCCAGGACAGCAGATGCTACCCGGGCCTCCAAGTCGGTCCAGTCGTAGTTGAATTGCCCCATCGTTATAATGGGGCACCACTTCACGTTCCTGAGCTGGCCCAGGATCTGTAAGAAGCTCTCCACTTCCGAATTGGGTGTATTCGCCGTAGGAAGCCGCAGAGCGAGCTTGGTGATATACTCGGCGACATGTGGGGATTCGCAGAGAAACAAATGCACTGTCGTGTAATTCGGATGTCCGAGTCGGTCCACCTTCAGCTCTAGGGAATGGAGGAGGATGCGTTGACAAGGAGCTCGCAAGGGGGATCCAGCGAGAGAGCAACTCTTGAGGGAGGGTACATCTCTGACCTCCCGGACGATAGCCTGGATAAGCTCGTTGGGGACGCGCGGCATGCTGGTCAGAAGCAAAGATGAATGGAGGCTGTGCATTGTATTGTATTTGATTAGCCGACTGAAGTAGCTGAGACAGATGCATCTGACGTCGCGTAACGAGCAAATCACACGGGCGAGTAAAATCTTCTTACCGTCATTCTAATTATTAGGGGTGCTCAATTCTCAGCTCGCCCGCCCGTCTCGTCCCGAATTTGTTCAAAACAAATAAAGAGTCTGATTTTGGTCTGATAAGTTGTGATGCATCGGTTAGGTCTCTATTTTGGGATCATGCCACGTCGCGGGCGCTGCAAGCTTGAGGGATGCCTTCTGGCTCACACCTAGGTAAAGTGCTGCGCAAGTGTGCTCATATCTAATGTGTATGGCACTTGTGGCTGAATGACGCGCTTTACGGAGGTTTTGACGCAGTGACGAGAACTTGCGTCGACGCGTCGCGTTGCCGAAAGGAGCGAAGTAGCCGGCACATCACAAGGATCATTGAAGGATCAGCATCTTTATTTGTTTTGAACAAATTCGAGACGAGACGGGCGGGCGAGCTAAGAATTGAGCACCCCTATTTTCGCTTTGCCGGTTCAGAGTCTGGCAGACTCCAGACCGAACTATGTAGTCAACTGGGGGCCCACTCATGATCCAATGCGCTCAATTCCGATATAATTGCAGATAGGCCCTGGAATTTCATTAGGGACCTGCTAAATATCTGCATTATCGTGTCAAAGAATTTTTGCGCGCCCACGTAACTGTAGATTGGGTTCGACAAAAGAATAGATTGATAAGAATTTGTCCGGAATTCAAAGTCATTATGCATCCTCGTCCACAGGGAGGTGCTCGAGCTCGCCCTACATCTTCAGAACCACCCTGCCCGCAACATTTTGTGCAGCCATCTCCGCAAAGACCCTGTATGTATAAATTCTGAGTGAGTGTCGGGGAAAACAGGGAGGCCAACCAACATACGAGTTCACTTCGCTAAAATCTCTGACTTTGACATGGCACGCGACTTTACCTCGGGCGGCGATGTCGAGAGCTTCAATTGCGTCTTGGCGATTCCTATGCGTCCTGCTGAATATAATGTTTTGTGGAGAGGACAAAGAAGACAGACCCGGTCGCAGAACCAATGATGGTCAGGCACTCAGATTGGGATATGTCAATATTGTCGCACGTTCTAAGTACGGAAGGACATAGTTCACCTTGATGATCAAGAGACCAATGGGAACAGTGAGGACCGGAGTGCCTGATGGGAGCCCAACTGCCACCAGTGTTCCTTTCGGGCGGAGATAGAGCACTGCTTGATCCAGAGGGCCGACCTAAAGCAGGAATATTGAATTAAGAGGAACAAGGCTGTGAGAATGCGCGAACGTTGGATGCAGCTACGACGGCAGCATGAGGTCCTTCACCACCGGTGGCTTCCTTGACCTCCTTCACGAGATCCTCACTTTTCTTGAAGTCAATCCATCTTTCTGCTCCGAATGAAAGACATAGATCGCGCTTGACATCCCCAGTATCTGTGGAGGAAATTCAACATTACGACGAGCTTGGTCAATACATCGGTCGAAAAATGCACATACCGATGGCGACGACCCGCAGCCCCATGGCGACGGCATACTGAATTCCTGGCGAAGTGGGAAACATGAGAAAATGTGTTAACGGTAAAGACAAGAAGGGAGGATACCTAAATGTCCGAGCCCTCCTCCTGCACCCGGAATAACAACCCAGTCCCCAACTTTGGCATTTGTCTCTTTGAGCGCTTTATAAATTGTCATTCCCTAGTGAACGGGTCAATTGACGTTCTAATCAATACACGGGACCTACAGCACAAAGGAGCGGGGTCGCTGCGGCACTGTTCAGATTTTGCGGAATTGGCGTCACATAATCGACGTAAGAAAGCTACCGCCAGAAGGAATTGAGCATCTCGATGCGCTTCTCAGGAACAAGTCTTCACGTACCACGAAATCCGCAAAAGAGCCATCTACACCGTGGCCATGACCATGGGTCATGGCCATAGTACAACCTAGGAAGGAAAAATCTGTTCAGTATCCCGGGAGGAAGGGGTGGGTCTGCGTACAGGATTCACTGCCAGTGCGGCACAGCCCACACCTATAAATTCAGTCAGAAATGAGAATCCCACCATAAATTCTCGGAGTTGTATATACCTCAGGCATGCTTTCGCAGTCCACTTGATGCCGACTCTATCGCCAATTTTCACCGGGCTATCGACAGTGTGCTCTCCAATCGCGACGACGTGCCCAATGCCCTCGTGCCCGCCTACGCGAGGAAATTGCACGGGGCCCCAGCCGCCTTCTTTGATATGGAGGTCCGAGTGACAGGCTCCTAGAAGCAATGGGAACTGCAAGTCAGTGTTGCCCGTCGAGGTAAATCGTGCCCGAATTCGCACCGGCGTAGTCAATTTTGACGAGACACTCCCCAGGAGCGAGATCGGTGGGCTGGACGACGGGATGGTCATTTTTCACCTCATATTCTGGGCCAAATTCTGTGATCACACAAGCCCTGGCTGTCGGGGGAATAGTCGGCGCCATGATAAATTGAAGGGTTTGAGAATGGGAAGCATCTACTGGCGCTCTTTAAGTCAGTCATTGCGGGCGCCGCCCAGTTGTGGCGAACGATTCTGTGGCCTCAGGCGTCCGTGGGATATGCCTTCTTACTGAGTCAGCTAGGAGATGCGGTGGGAGTTGGAGGTCAAGTGAAGGCCTTCTGTGGGAGTTTCTGTGTCAGGCGGAAGTAACGGCGTCATTCATTGCATCCGTATATTGCATATGATAACTTGAATATGAGTATCTCGGGAAATGGATTAGATGAATACCCGGAGGAGGTGCACAGTCGGCCAGCGAAAAGAAGAATCAGAAACATCGTCATCCGATGCACACCGTCAAATTTAGGTTGTGAGAGTATGTCGTCCCATCGCTGAGAATTGGATACAGACGGCAATGCAGTAGCATAGAACAAGAGAACATACCTTGCCCATGTTGCCTTTGCCTGCGGCCTATTCCAAGACATCTTCGTCTGAAATCCACTTGCATGCAAAGGGAGTTCTGAAGCGCGTCGAACTGAGAATGTTTCCTTCGTCAACTTCTGCCGACGACGTGCCGGGGCTGGACTTTTGGCCACGTGCTGGAGATACTTTTTGAAGAGGGAGATGTCGGCGGCCGCCCATTCACAGGAATAAAGTACTGGACAGCAGGAAATCTATACTCCAGGTCACAAGGAGCGGCAGGTACGTGTGTGCAATTGCAAGCCATTCCGATGACAGTCTGAGGAAGCAGAAGGTAACACACTGACACAAAAAGCTTCAAACACAGTCAACTTGAACATTGGGACGAGGGGAGTCGAAACCCGATAAGCAGAAAACGTCGAACGTTTGCTTACTTTGCAGGGCAGACAAACCGTCTGACATACTACGGATAGATTGACTGCTCCTCGACAGAGGTCTCTCACTCTTGGATGAATCCGATGAGTGCGCTGCTGTACGGGAGAATGCTGATGTGGAGAGGACATGAGAGCAGAGCGGATCAAATCGCGATCCAGCCTTCCGCCGATTGAGCGGGCCGGCTTGCCGCCTTTACCTTGTTCTGTCATTTTCCCTGCAGGTCCAAGTACTCGCGATGCTAGCCGGCATCGACCAGGAAGCGACTCGCCAGCCAACGTTGCAACGCGGGGCACGAGCGCCCATCGCCCGTGACGACTCGGAGGAGAGACACGGAGCACAGTGTACGGCGAGCGCGATCTCCTCCTCTGCAGTGGACGCGTGGAGTGGAGAGTGGAGAGAAGGGGTGTATCTGCGAGAGGCGAAGAGCGGCAGCCCGAGGTCGGACTGGTGAGTCCTCGAACGACGAAGACGGGAGCGTGCGGATGACAAGGACGGAGGAAGAACCGTAGCTGTGGCTCTGAATTGGGTGATAGCCACGAACGTGCTTGCAGCTGTCATCGGTGTCCGCTCCGGGCCTTGCTGACCAGCGCGTAGTACGAGGCCACCGTTTCCACCGAGCAGTTACGGCGATGGGAAGCGGGGTCCTGCGTAGTCGAGCTCCTACCCCCGCCGCCCTCAAGTCATACCGGCAGTCGTCGTCTCACGTCGACACAACCAATCGCCAGCGAGATGCCAGAAGCACGGGGTTTGCGTCGATATCTCATGAGGAGGGCCACAACTGCGACCGTGCAACAGCTTTCTGTCCCCTTTGGACGAGATGGTGATGGTCAGAAACGACTCGAACCTGGGAGAACGGTCTGCGATGCAACCACAATAATATGGTCGGGGCTTTGCCCATTCAGTGACGCGCTAAGTATGTAATGTTCTCATCAAGGGCCTCGAAAGTGCTGAATACGCGTACGGAAAAAGGGGGCAAACGGCTAAGTCGCATCGCGTTCCCACCACTGGCATCTCATCTTCCCGTCCCGTCCTATTGTTAATTCTTTCGCAGCAAAATCTATGTTCTACCCGACCCCGGCGACTATTCTTTTTGTCTTGAAATTAAAGGCTTGATTGGAGTTTCTTTGCTTTATTGATGCTCTTCCCTGACTGCGCTCGACCTCTTCGCGAATTTTCCGAATTGTCCGAGCCTTTCTCCGTGATAGATGAACGGAGGGCCTCTGGGCTGACTTCAAGACTGTGGAAGCTGTAAGCATATCGACGCCTCGTCTCAGATACTGGATTCGAGCCTGTCCGCAAGCGTGGCGCACTTCGCTTCATCCCCCATCCTCCGGACTTGCAGCTGACAATTTTGTTTGATGGAGTCCCGCTCGCGTGCAGTTGTTGTGCGCAGGTCGCATCTCTATTAGTACTAATATGAGTGAGCTTCTTTGTTTCCCTTCCGAGTATCACAGTGATATTTTTGGGACATCTGAAGCGCTCGTAGCTGGTCTGAGGCTGCAGGCAGCTCTTCCTTCAACTTGGTGCTTCCTGGTTATATTGGAATGCGAATCCATTCTAGGCGTCTCATCGCTCTCGCTGTTCGCTACTGTTCCTGTGGGCGTCAATCCATCAATTCTGGCTGGAATATTCTTTGAGTTTTATTTGAGGACGCACAGCACTGGGGCAGATGCACATAAATATCAGCGCTGTCGCTGATTACTCCCACCACGTTGTACCCTTCCTACATGGCCGACACTCCCACTTCCGCGTTACAGAATAATCGCAGACGTCGCGCATACGTAGCTTGCACCCAATGTCGTCGGCTCAAGATCAAGGTCAGCATACCAATCGTACTACCGCGGATGACCTAGAGTGAAAGGCTCCTCATTTCAGTGTGTCTTGGCCGGAGAGCCTCCGCAAAGACCCTGCGTACGATGTACGAAACGGGGGTTCGACTGTGTTGCAGTGGATGAGCCAACGACCCCTCAGAGTCCATCTCGCCCCCCGGCTTCTCCCTCGTATAGTAACGTGCAGGAGTTCTGCCGCAGTCCCGGCGTCCCGAGGCCTGAGGGATATATGACGCCATCCGCTTCCTCTCCGTCTCAGCCTCAGTATCCTAGCTGGTGGAATCCTCTGCCGCAATCCCAGTCCCTATACCCTGGTCCCGGGCGCTCGCAGTTCGTTACCTCGAGCTCACGTATATCTCAAAATCTGTACGGGGGTTCTCAAGGGTATCCCCCGCAGTATAGCATGCCGCAGCAATTTGTTACGCCCACCCCAACAAACCAGTGGCCCCAGGGACTCCAAGGGTCGATGCCGCAGCAACCAAGGCAAGTTTTACCACAGGAAAAAATGCAAGGTTCTTTGCGCGCCGTGGAATATTTAGTCTGACGGTTTCCTCAGATGTGTTTGCCTTACCCGTACATGCTATTGCGGCGGTCGACGATCCTCTGGTCCGTACGTATACCCAGAATTCCAGCAGGCACTGGAAGGTGGGAAGATATCTTCGCTACTTCAATCCGTCGTGGTCCCTGCTTTGTTGACCGGGGACCGCTCCGGTGATGATGAAAACTCTGGACACCACTTTCTGTCCGCGCTGACTCGAGACCCGTCTGGCTGGTATGATGTCACGCCGCAGTTTGCTGGGTCTCCGCCAATAAACGACTACGCCCTGACTCGAGATGCGTCCGGGTGGTATAGTGTGACGCCGAAGATTACCGAGTCTTCGCCGACAAACCAAGAGGCAGTACCGGAACTGAGGCAGGGGCTGCCCCGCATCGCGCAATATTTGCCTGACGGTTTCTTCAGATGTGTTTGCGCTGCTGGGCGATGCCATTGCGACGGAGATAATCCACCTAGCCAACGATCCTCTGGTCCGTACGCAGAATCCCAGCAGGTACCGGAAGGCGGAAATATATCTTCATCACTTCAATCCACCGTGGTCCCTGCCTTACTGGCTAGCAACTGTTTCGTTGACCGCGAAAACTTCGAACAAACGAAACCAGGGACATTCTTCATATATTACCCCTTCGATCAAGGGTCACCGGTATCGCCGTAAGCTTATTCATAGTTCTCAGACTGTTCCTCATCGACGCTTGGTACAGACTACCACATGGATCTTTTACCCAAAACGATCTCGCTTGCGTTGAAGCCAATGCCGGTATTGAAGAAGGGTTGATGTCTGTATACGAGCCTGCAGACGTTGTCTTGTGGATAGAAGACAACTGGGACCATCCTCTTATAATTTCCATCCAAAACCGCGGTTGGGGTGGACCCTTCGCCTGGATGCTGTCCCATCAGGAACCGTCTCTGGCGATATTTGGACCTTACGAAGACCCCATGATCCTCAACGTCGCGCAGTCGCTTGCAGACTTTGCGGGATTTCCGGTGATAATTCGACCTGCCAGTGATGACCCTACTTTAACCCTACTGTTTGCTGATTTATTTGTATTGCCTTATTCTATACTGATATGATCGTGAACAGAGCTCGCGACAATGAATCCCAGGACGGATACGTCCAATTCAACACCTCCGACGGTAACAACCAAGAGGCAGAAGGAAGAGGTTATCTCAATGACCACGACCCTCCCGAGGTTCGAGGTACTTCAAGGGAACCTTCAGACCGCCGCGGGAGGGATAATAATATCAATGACGCGGAAGACACAAAAGACATTTCCAACGCTAGAGCGAAACACAGATTGAACCACAACGGTGAAAGGTAAGAAATTGGTACGTCAATGAAACCTTTATCCAAAGGTTCAAATCAACTAAATCAATTCCTGTTCTTTGTGTTGTGTTCGGGGGTTCGCGTAGAAGAAACTACGAAAGCGAATTTGTGAATAGTCTTCAAAGGTGTGTGGTTTAAATCCAGTAACAAGGTGTTCTTCGTCCAATAAAATCCAAATAGCCCAACCAAAATCCAACCCTAACCCGATAATCCGTAAATCCGTAAGTTCGTTCGTTCCCGTAATAAATCCCGTTAATCCGTAGCGTTCCCGTAGTCGTTCCGTTCAAGTTCAAATCCAAAAGAGTCAACACAGGTGTAAAACCCGGGCAAGTGTTGTTCTACCTAGTACATCTCGCTCTCCTTTTATACCCCTATTGTTTGTACTTGCCAAATAATCCACTACTACTGTAATTTGTAGGTAAAAGTGTCCTGTTTCCTGGATACAGCCCTAGTTTGGGCACGTATCCCTATTTCTTAACAACCGTCTTGACATTTCTTCTTAAACCAGTGCGTCTCCCTGCCTATCGTCTTGGTTTTGAGACAGTACCAGGCAACTCCAGGTTGCTCTGGATACGGGCTGTGCATAGCCGTGCTGAGACGCGTCGAGACCTCCTTCCTGTTGCGTCCGCAACGCGTTTTCGGTCCAACCTCCGGGAAGTCCCGTGACCACGTGACCGCTCGTACTGTCTATCCTGACAGTTCTTGATCGCCGTGCACGCCACCGTCAAACTCTCCCATTGTACACAGGTGAGCGGCGTCTGCTGTCTTGGTGATTTTACATGTCCATGCCAACCTTATACCAACTGATCCCATTGTCTATTAGTTCACCACTTTTATGCGTCATTGTTGCGAGCCTCAAGGCTCGGAGTTCCCCGATCACTCGGTAAGTCCCGACATCCTTCTTCTTCCATGCTTATGTCGCAGATTTAATTAATTCTGGTGAGTTTTCACAGGTGCAAAATCATCCCGTATGTTATCTCCCTTTTTCACAACTCCTGACTGTCCCCAGTCAGCCGAATTCCAACGCGATGGCCCTGGTAAGTCTGATCAAGGAAATCTCCGTGCCGTACAATCTCCGGATTTTCCTTGACATGCCGGTGTTTCTCCGAAAACACACCATCAAGGCTGCCCTGTTGACGCCATTCCCACCCTTTGTCTTTTGCTCTTAACCACCACCTCGATGGCAAGTCCGTCGGGGTGGGCTTCTAGCCCGTCCTCCTCTGGTCTGATTCTCGCCTGTTTCGTTACGGACTCCATGTTCGTCTCCGCCGCTGACTCCCACGTCGCGGCACTAGCTGACTTCTATGTCGCTACCCGCCGCCTTTTCTCGAATTCCTTCCTGTCTTGAGGGTTTTGTCTGCCGCCTCGTTTGTACGCTCCATGCCTCTGTACAATGGTATGTTTTGCTCCCTGCTAGTTCTAACTGCTTCTGAGTCCCTGGCCATAGTCCCCATTTCCGTCCGGAATTTTCTGTCGTGCCCATGGCATTATTCTTCCTGTCCCTTCGTACGTGTACAACAAAATGTTGTGGCTCCGCTCATTATTTGTCTGACAGCCATTGTTTTCCCACAGCCACGGCCCTTTTTGCATAAAACGCCGCCGCCGCCGCCGCTAATTCTTCATTCCACGCCAAGTCCCTGCTTTCACCCTTCATCTTCGACCTTTATTCGTGTATATTGTCAACGCCACTCTTACGATGTCCTCTTCTTCATCTAACACTTCTGCAAATAACGGCGCCTCTTTCTTTGACCACCCGCGTCCAGCGCCGTCAGTGCCTGCGCCCGCTTCACACTCTACGAGCTCCTCGCCCGAAGGCTTTGTTATCCCAGCCATTCCTCCTGTCCACGATCCCCTGGTTGTTACGCGTGATGCCCATGGCCACCGCCAACTTCCTCACGTCTCCAATACGCCGCTTCATGTCGATGATAGTCGGGTTTTGAAGTTGGTTCAGCCGCGTCCTATGGTGCGCATCCCCTCCCTTTTCTCCTCTCTTTTTAGCTGTTGCTTAATTCCCCTTTTTCCAGATCGTCGCAAAGTGCCTTGACTGCGCCGAAAAAGCGATCGACTGTTCTTTTATGGAGGCTGGCATCCCGTGCCCTCCCTGCGCCGTCCTCGGGATCCCCGACTGCACCTGGTCCGACCCCTTCTGGTTCATCGAGAATCTCCAGCGATCCCGCGATCAATATCTCCTGGACGAGCGTGACGCCTTGGTGAAGTCTGTTCAAGAGGGCCGCCTCGCTCCCTCCCTCTTTGGTACGTTGTTATTCTTTTATTTTTCCGAGCCCTACTGACTTCTCCCTTCGTCTTTTAGAGCGTGAGTTCGAACGCGCTCAAGGCTGGTTCTACAGCGGTGCCCAGGGCGCGATCTCCCGGTTCCTCGTACGTCTGCTCCCTTTTTATCGTCCCTAGCCTTTGGCTAATTATTCCTTTTACCAGCTCAACTCCCAGGCTACTCGTGACACCGCCGTTCGTGGATACCACGCGCTTGCCGCCGCTTCCACTGATCCCGCGACTTTACTCCGTTTCCTTTCCCTCGGCTCGGACACCGGTATCCATCCTCTAGTTTTGCAAGTCGTTGCCGAACGCGTGCTTTCTCTTTACGTTGCCATGACCTCCTAGTCGCATACGCCGTCACCATTCGTCTTGATATTTATTTATCATTGTGATTTCGACTTCCTGTATTTTTCTTGGCGTATTTTAATTTTGAATATACCACCCCCTGGGGTTCCTTCGGCGTTACTTCTTGTGTTCCCAATTGTTAAGTTGTCATCCGAGGTGTCCCCGTCGTCGTTTTTAGTGGAAAATAATTTTCTGTTCATCAAAACCTGAAACTCCTCCAAGTTTCAAGTCGTGCCTACTCGTTGTACCGTCTGTTGGCCTCCACGTTGACATCGACTCGTTTTAAACCTTCCAGTACGTGTTCCTTTCCTTCGCATTGTTCGAAGCTGACGCACTTTTCGTTTCAGGGTCTGTGTTTCAGTTTCTGCGTCACTACCTTTCAACCACGTCGCCTCCAGTGCCACGTCTTGAAACACGAAATTTTTGCCATTGTGGCTACGTGTCCTGGTGCGTTTTTCATTGTCTCTCCCTTTTTCACAGCCTCCAACTGTCCCAGTTGGCTTGGCTATAAAAGGTACGCTATCCTGTTCGTTTTTCTCCATTCCTTCCCCTACTTCATTCTTCCTTTCTCTTGACTGCAGGTCCAGTCGCAGAAAGTTCTACCATGGTCTCCCCTATCCCTGGGTCTCTTTCCAAGTCCAACGAAGAAACTGTTCGAAAAATCTTCAAGACTATTCGTGCCACCAAGTTCGAAGATCCTGTTGATCAGGACTCTTTTCTTGTTGACTCGGCCAATACCGTGGTAGGTTAAACTCCATCTACCAGTTTCTTTTTACTCATCCTAGCTGCAGCTCCAGTTCCGTCCACAAATCGCCTCCTTCGCCTTGGTCCCAGAACTTGGCGAATGTATTTTTACGATCCGTTCGATGATGCATGCCAACAACGCGCGTCTCGGCACCCCGT
Organism: Mycena galopus ATCC 62051; assembly: GCA_014925785.1. Classification (NCBI taxonomy): domain Eukaryota; kingdom Fungi; phylum Basidiomycota; class Agaricomycetes; order Agaricales; family Mycenaceae; genus Mycena; species Mycena galopus. The sequence goes on from WIQG01000052.1 coordinate 199,819, forward strand.
TCAGCGACGCATTTATCTCCATCCAGGATTTCGCCGGCGAGATCGTTCGTAAAAGGCAGATGTTCCGGGAGCGCAGGCGCGCCCATATCGACCGTATGCGTGCCGCTGGAGGCGCCGCTGCCCGTATCGAGCGCAACGCTGCCCTAGAGTACGCAGCAAATACTGACCACAAGGTTCGTTATTGATCTCCTCCTCACGTTCTTCCTTTGCTGATTTTCATATTTCAGTCCCCCCATTCTCCCGGCGAGGATGTGGTGTCGATTCCTTCGAGTGGTGACGAGTCTGGAGCCGATGAGCCCGTGCCCATTCCCAAGGTACGCTGTCTTTCGTCTCTTAACATTCTCCTTTTTAATAATTCAACCAGAATCCCCCATCGAGCCCTATTACCGTTGATTTGACCAATATTCCGCCCAGTTCTCAGGGTAAGTTCAGTTATTCTTTTGGTTTATTCCGTCTTTTTCATTGCTCATAGTATGCCCAGCTACCCTTTTATCCCCTATTGATGAGCTGGGTTTTCACTTGAGCAGAATGTCCTTGAACACGTATCCCAACCTCCTCGTGGGTCGCGTTTTATTTTATTTTCTTCTATTCCCTTCTTTAACTTGTACGCCAAGCAGCCGCACTCTCCGTTGTCACCAAGCCACTCCCTACCGGACCTCGTGCCGGACTTTACTCTCGGCCAACACAGGCTCCCCGCAAAAGGCGCCGGGTGGAAGAGGGGGAGAACGACCACTCGCAAGCAGGTACGTTTTCTTCCTAATTTTCCATTTGGTTCCTTATCAAACTCTCTTCCCAAAGCGCAACTTTTCTACGCCCGCCCCAGTCGTCCAATGCAACACTCTCCAAATGATTCCGCGCCCCTTCGGCCCGCCGCTTCCCCTAGCGAGGCCCAACTTCGTGGCCGACTGGCTGCTATCCAGGCCGAAATTCGTCGGCTCGCCAGCGCCCAAAAAGAGTTATACTGGCAGCTCCAAACGCTCCGTCAATCCGAACCATGCAAAGCAGCGGTCCTCCCGCAAGTAGGTTGTACGCTTATCTTTTTCCTGCCGTGGTTTAACTTTTCCTTATCCAGGAAAGTTAAACATTGCTATTATTGCTCTGCCGCCGACCATCTAGTAGCGCTTTGTCCCTTGCGCGAGACTATTGACTAGTCTCCTTCTATGCCGCCTTCCCCATATTATTTATTTTTCTTGTTGGTACCTTTCTTGTTTTTCCGTACCCAATATTTATTGCGGAACGCCGGTCGATCCTATACTTGTGTGAACCTTGTTTTAATCGATCCTTCTTTCTGATTATTGCCTTGTTATTCCGGGAGTCCAGGCCTTGTTATTTCCAGGCAAGTTTCTTCTTCTTTCGTGTCTTGTTTTTGGGTTTTTATTATTTTCTTTCTCCTTTCAGATGGGTTCCTCTATGTTTACTCCTCCTCCTCCCCTGAAGCCTCTCCTGATGCTTCCTCAAATTCTAATCCACTCCTTTCCTCGTCATCTTTGCTGGTTTGAATTTGAACTTTGTCAAACTGCAAGTCTTTGCCTTGATAAGGCTCCGGCTCCTCTTCTAATTCGTCCAACGTCTCTCGTGAGATATCAATGAGCTCCTCAATGCGAGGCCCAATGGTGAGCTTTCGTCGCTGGTGATAGGGTATAACCCTGAATTTTCCGATCTTCTTTTGCCAGACTGCCCCATTAAATTCACAGACGATGTAGGCACCCCCTTTCGTCCTTCTGACCACAACCAACGGTCCCCACCACCGATCTCGATTCCGCCCACTCAAAGATCCCTCATCGACCGTGTTCCTTACAAGTACGACGTCTCCCGGTTGAAATTCGTAGTCCTTGATAACATGCTTGTATTTTTCCGCAAAATCCTCTGCACCTTTGACTTTAATCACCGCCATCTTCTCCCGCATTTCTTCAACATGAACAATATGTTTTGCCAGTGCTCGGGCACGAAGTCCCACCAATTCGTTTGTTGAGATCAATCGGTCGGGATAATCTACCAGCCAAGTCGCTTCCACGACATCTAGTGGCAGGATCGGGTGTGCACCACAAACTGCAAAGTAAGGTGAGCACCCCATCCCTCGACGAATCGTAATCCGGTCTGCCCATAAAACTTGATGCAGAAAATAGAACCACTGGTGTAAGTTTCCGCCCGTGGCCTTGTAAAGGGATTGGCGTAAGTCCCAGTGACCCCGCTCAATTACTCCGTTGGATTGCGAATGGTACGGTGATATTTTTATTCCTATTATCCCGTACTTATTCTTCAACCATTCCATCGCCGCAACAAATGGTGTCCCGTTGTCCGTTACGATCCACGTTGGGCAACCCCAACGACATATTATGTCTTCTAGCAAGAATAAACCAACATTCTTGGCTGTTTGTTTGCGCAGACCCCGCCCTTCAAGAAATCTGGTCAGTGCGCATCTTGCATCCGCAATATAGCTGCATCCATTCGATTTTTCACTCATGTGCATTACGTCCGTATGCACCTTCTTGAAAATACTTGGTGTCTCCGAGATAACCGGTGGGGCCCTCATTATTGCCAGCTGCCGTTTTTGACACAACAAACAGGTTTTTATGTACCATCGCACATCTCCTTCAAGATCAGGCCACCAAAATCTCTGTTCCAACAATGAAGTCGTTGCAAAACCTCCTCGATGCCCAAGTGCATCATGCGCCGCACGCATCATGTACATCCGATGCTCTTTTTGAACCACCAATAAATTTTGTGAGTCCTTCCCCCGCCGATATAATTTTCCGTCTTTTGACATATAAAATCTTGAGGCATAGCGAACAAAACGCTGATATTTTTGTTCGTCTATCATTCCTTCAGGGCGAGTCAAGGTATCTTTTAACCATTCCGTCATCACGGTTAAATTTTCATCTTGATTGCGTGCTCCCATACTTCGGTGTTCTTCACTGTAGGGTTCCCTCGCTTCTTCTTCATCGCGCAGACCTTGATTCGGAAGCAATCCAGCTTCTGGTTCGTTGACCTGTACATACACTGGTACGATCAATTTCTCGTCTTCGTAGCCCTTCTTGATATATTTTTCCAGTAATTGCTGATCTGCACGGGCCAACTCCAACTCCTGGTTGAAATCCCGAATACTATTGGCTGCCTCCCTGACTTCTTGTAAGTACCCGCCACGAGTATCAATTTCGTGCCGAAACTCCTCAATCTCCAGGGGCTGTTCCCCGAAATAGTCCCATTCGTCATGTCTTCCCGGCGGCCCATTCGGCTCGATGTCATCTTCGCCGCGCCTTGGCCACTCTTCATCTCCCGGTTGGAATTCCCGCCTCGATAAACCATCCGGTGGAAAATTAGTCCCCTTTGTATGTTTGAGTTTGAAATTAAACATCAAGATTTGTTCAATCCATCGGTTTATGGTCGCATTTGGGCCCATGCCTGGATTATTCAGCATTCCTTGAATATACTTGGCATCCATCTCTACCACCAGGCGCCTGCAACCGAGAAGCCAATATTGCATGGTTTCTAGTGCTCGCTTCAACCCGTAAAGCTCCCGCTTTGGTTGAGAGAATTCCGCCTCTCTTCGATTCAAGGTTATTGACGCGAATTTTGCATAGTACCTCCGTTTCGGATCGTTGGGATCGGTCTGATAGATTTGGATTCCAACCGCCATCCAAGACGTGTCAACAGCGAGGACGATGTCCGAATCCCACTCATAATTGAGGGGTTTCAAACAAGGTGCGCTCCCTAATGCCAACTTCAATTTCTCCATAGCTAATTCCTGTTCCTCGCCCCACTCGAACTCAATATCTTTCCGAGTCAACTTCTGGATTGGTCGAGCCAGTAATGCGTAGTCTTTTATAAACATACGCAAAACTCCGACTGTCCCAAGGAACTGTCGTACCTCGGAGACATCCTTCAATGCTGGCCACCTCAAGATAACTCCAATTCTGTCAGTGTCGGGTCGCCGCCCTTCAAATGAGCACAAGTGCCCAACCACGAAGAACTCCCCTGCGCATAGCACTGATTTCGCACCCGAAAAGGTACCTCCACAGTATTTCACGCGTTGAATAATCCTATTCAAGTCCATAAAATATTCCCAGACAAATCGACGAATGCCCGTGTTTCTGGTTATCGTCTCGTAAGTGCCATCCGGCATTATATAGCGTGAACCCGGTCCACGAATCGGTACGTCGTCAATGTATGGCATCGTTACGTGTGGAATCTCGTCTTGTAAAATATAGGTGACGTCGTCATGAAAGATTGGGACGCTGTTAGTCCATCCTTGCGGTAGCTTGACTAGCCGTAACGCGCCAAACGGAGTTTGGAATGTGGTGAAATCCCGCGATCCTTCTGCAATTTCTCGGTGATCATAGCCTGAGAATAGGTCCAGACATCCTCCACAAGCTCGCCCCGCAAAATGGTTTGCCAGTTCCTCAGTTCCCGGTGGTATTCCTGAATGCGCAATGGTGACTGCATTCAATGGTTCCAAGGCATGCACCAATCTGATGCTTTTCCCGTCCTTCTTTAGTACTCCGAAAAACTTGCTTTGATATGATGCGTTCGACGGTTCGTAGACCCCCGCATCAAGGCGTCTTTTAATTATTTTGCAGAATTCTTCTAGTTGTCCACGTGGAATCGGGATGCTTCGCTCAACCCAGGTTTCGTGCTCCACGAGCGGGAACTCCACAGGTGGGAAAAAGTCTGTCCGAAAATTCCCTCGTTCTTCATCATTCCACGCGAACGCTAGCTCATGATTTGCTATAATCTCATGGAGCACCTTCATTTCCTCTGGCCACAGAAAACCGGCATGTCTTTTCTCAATATCGTCTTTTCGTTCCGCTGTGTACCGTCCTTTTGGCACAAATTCCACCGGTTTCGGATTTAATATAGGTAATCCCTCCAGGGGATCTCCCTTAATTTCCCTCCGAATTCGGTACCGGTCCGGCAGTTCTGTGTATACTGGCCGGACTTTAAGTCCCACCGGTTTATATTTCTTGCCGGCGAATACTGAAACCGGTTCACACGCTAATTCTCCTTCTTTCAAGGCATCCGGACACACAAAATCGATAGCCTGGCAACAACTGCAACGCACGTCCGTGCCCACTGTGTGCCAGGTACGTGGTTCGTGCCATAGATCCCGAGTCCCATTATACTTGTTTACCACTTCCTCCCGAATATTCGCAAAAACCTTGTGCGGGATACCATCCAGTTCCTCAATACTCTGATTTCGATATCCTTCGAATAGGTCCGTCGCCGCATCGTCCACCTGCATGTCATGAGCTTCTTCTGACACTGCAATATACGCTTCAATAATTTTCTCCGCCGTCATAACTCCTCCCCTTGGTTGGTAAATTTTTTCTATCTTCATTTCTTCTTCCTCATTGAACCCGACTACGAAGGCCAACTCCTCTCCTTGACCTGGTAGCGTCAATTCATCGAGGGTTTGTGAAAAACCGAGTGAGAAATTCCTTGGTGGTTATTTGACTGTCCCGGTTGAGTTTTCCTGTCCGAGTTGGATTCTTCTCTAATCCTGTCGTAGGTCGGAACCGTCCATGATTTTCCCGTGTTGGGATCCGTCAGCGTTAAAAGCTGCCTCCCTCCTTCATGGTCGGTACGACTTTTTGTCAACACATCAAATGGTCGGCCCAATAGTATTTTGTAGGCAGGATCGCGGATGACATGAACTTGAAGAAAGATCTTCAGCTCCCCCCATCTAAATGGTACGTTCCTTGCCAACCCCATAGACTTTTCTAATTGTCCATTTGCACTCTGCATGTAGATGTTGATGTTCGGATCCCAGACCAGGCCGCAGACCTGCGCTTGTTCTAGCGATATGGACACGATTTGCGATCCCGAGTCAAGGACACATTCAATCGGTCCTTGACTATTAATATACGGGAAAGTTACCCGTAAAGGTACGGAATCCCGGGCAACATAAATTTGCTTGGGTTCTTCCCCTTCGCTCAACCCCTCCAGGTATTGCAAATACGGGTCCTGCGCAATGACCGATCCCGCTGGTATCCCCTCCATCTTTACTGTCGTAACAAATACTCCTTCGACTTCTGGTAAGTCGCCGACTTCCACGGCATTAATCATCAACTGACTATCCTGTGCAGTTGTGTCCAATACCTGCTGTTGTTCAACTTCGAGCACACCCGTTGGGAGAACCAGCTCCTGATCCTTGGAGTGTTCCTTCACTGGCTGCCGAATCCTTGTAAGCCGTAGTTTTTCCCCTTCCCGGAGATCTTTGCTCATCCCAAATAGGTCGCCAAGTCTTACGGTGACTTCGGTATTATTAATGCGCTCCAGCATTTCATCCGTAAGTCCCTCCCGTTGAATCGGCGCCTTTAATTCGTATGACCTCCTTGATTCATCGAGATACCGCCGCTCCGCTTTGCTTTCAGACGCCGGCAGAGTTCGAGCCCCAGCGCTTACCGGCTTCACAAATCGGTAAGGTAATTCTTTCCCTTCTCCTTCGTTCCTTCTTGATTGATTTTCGGACCTATCTCCCTCCAGAGGCTTGGAAACTTCTTGCTTCGTCCGCGCCTCCTTCCTCGGGGTCTCTAAAAATCCTGCTCCGGTGGGTCTGCAAAACCCACAGTACGTGTTTTGCTCCTGGTCTGCACATATTGGTCCTGAGCAGTCCCCCCTATTTTCATCATGTTGAAAACAGCGCGTCCAAATTCCTCCATATTAAATGCAGGTGCTGGTGCTGCTTGATTCGTAAAAGGGTGGACTTGTGCTTGCATCTGCATGGTCGGCATAGGTTGAACGAAGGGCACAGTTCCCGTTTGAACTTGGTTGAGTTTGACACGCAGAGTGCGTACTTCGTCCCGCAATGTATCAAACTCGTCTTCCGAGGCTCCTCCATAGAAGGTTTCATTGAGGTTCTGTCCCACTGAACTCTTCTTTTGCCAGTACTCCTCAACTCGTGTAGCAGCCGGCCCTTTACCTCGAGGAATAAAACTACCATCCGGCAATTTTTGCTGTCCATCCTCGACTACAATCCAACCCTTGTGAATGTGAGCGGCCTTTACTGTACATTCCTTCGAAAAATGGTCTTGACCATCACAGTAATAGCATCCACTACGCTGTGCTGGCGCTCCATACCCTCGGTTGTACAGTCTATCCTGACTATACGAATTAGATGGCCCATTTCTTCCCATGTCTCGCAGCTCGACTTCCGGGGCAGGTCCAGAGTTCTTTGAATTCTGGAACGCCTTTAATAATTCCTCGTGAGCCGCCTTCGATTGTTTCTGCGCAATTACAAGCGCATCTCGAAGTCCTGAAAGTTCTCCCCCTAATTCTTCAATGCGCGTATCTCGGCGCTCAATTTTAACCGTTGGGAAGCGGTCCGACCTCTTAAATTCAGGTTCATCGTCTCCCCAAGTTGCCTCCGTGCTGCCTTTATTTGCTAACCGCTCTGCCATCTTGATCAATTCATCCAGAAGTATCGGGTCCTCCTTTCGATGATCTATTGCGTTCGGTGCCGCCGGTTGAGGTGCGTTACCTCCAAGTTGTAACAAATCTTCTTTGATCAGATTTCTGGTGTTGATTGCCATCCTCAAGGTCTCGGCGAATCCCCGCTCGAGCGCCTCAAGATAACGCCGGCAAGCTTCTTTATTCAAGATGATCGCAGGTGGCTGGCTGAGTTTTCGAACCAGCGCCCGGTAGCGCATCCCAAAGCGCTTTAGACGTCCTTCCTCGGACCGTCTAATCATCTTGTTTTCTTCACATAATTTTTCTAATTCCTCGAGGGTCCCATCCAGGTCCTCTTTCATTTCTGGGTACGCTTTCAAGACCGCCTTCTTGAAGTCTGCGTACGTAGTCCCTTGTGCATATTCCGCAAGCGCCCTCCAAATTTCGCGCTTCTTTGCAGGAAGATAGCTGGTAAGTAGCCTCTTCATTTCTTCATCATCCGTTATCTGAGCCAAGTTGATAATATCGTCAACTTGCTCGATAAAATCCTGTAAGTCCTCCTTATCTTCCGTGGTAAACTTCGGGACGTTCGATTCCCAAGGCCGCGGAACTTTAAAACTCGCAACACCGGTTCCAGCCAGTGCTTGAGGTGCGTTCGCCATTGGTGGTGTGTCTGGTGTGATTGGTCTAAGAATAAATCCTAGATCGAAGGAATCCTCAGTGTCGAAAGAAGGTTCAACGTCGAATAAAGATTCGTCGGCGCAAGGTAAGTTGTCCAAAGATTCCTCGTTACTGCTAAAACTCCTGGCGTCGCCTGCGATGCCTAAATTGTCGTGCTCCGTGCTTCTTCTCGCTGCGTACGCTGTGAAGCGTGCGCGTACTCGTTGTCTAACTTCGTTCCTAGCTTGCTCGATGGCCGCTCGTGCTGAATTTCTGCCAGCAGAAATTTTGTTTGTTGTTTATGTCCAGTTACTGAAGATTGTGGCCAGCACAATCAGTTGAATATTCCAAATGAACACCCTCGCGGTGGGCTCCAGATGAAAGGTAAGAAATTGGTACGTCAATGAAACCTTTATCCAAAGGTTCAAATCAACTAAATCAATTCCTGTTCTTTGTGTTGTGTTCGGGGGTTCGCGTAGAAGAAACTACGAAAGCGAATTTGTGAATAGTCTTCAAAGGTGTGTGGTTTAAATCCAGTAACAAGGTGTTCTTCGTCCAATAAAATCCAAATAGCCCAACCAAAATCCAACCCTAACCCGATAATCCGTAAATCCGTAAGTTCGTTCGTTCCCGTAATAAATCCCGTTAATCCGTAGCGTTCCCGTAGTCGTTCCGTTCAAGTTCAAATCCAAAAGAGTCAACACAGGTGTAAAACCCGGGCAAGTGTTGTTCTACCTAGTACATCTCGCTCTCCTTTTATACCCCTATTGTTTGTACTTGCCAAATAATCCACTACTACTGTAATTTGTAGGTAAAAGTGTCCTGTTTCCTGGATACAGCCCTAGTTTGGGCACGTATCCCTATTTCTTAACAACCGTCTTGACATTTCTTCTTAAACCAGTGCGTCTCCCTGCCTATCGTCTTGGTTTTAAGACAGTACCAGGCAACTCCAGGTTGCTCTGGATACGGGCTGTGCATAGCCGTGCTGAGACGCGTCGAGACCTCCTTCCTGTTGCGTCCGCAACGCGTTTTCGGTCCAACCTCCGGGAAGTCCCGTGACCACGTGACCGCTCGTACTGTCTATCCTGACAGTTCTTGATCGCCGTGCACGCCACCGTCAAACTCTCCCATTGTACACAGGTGAGCGGCGTCTGCTGTCTTGGTGATTTTACATGTCCATGCCAACCTTATACCAACTGATCCCATTGTCTATTAGTTCACCACTTTTATGCGTCATTGTTGCGAGCCTCAAGGCTCGGAGTTCCCCGATCACTCGGTAAGTCCCGACATCCTTCTTCTTCCATGCTTATGTCGCAGATTTAATTAATTCTGGTGAGTTTTCACAGGTGCAAAATCATCCCGTATGTTAACGGCACAGCGCAAGACCCTAATGGCGGAGATGGAGGTGGCGGCGGAGAACCCTCAGAAACAGATGGTAAATGGGAAGGCCCGTTGCACCGAACTCGCGTCAAATTGCAGCTGAAACCCGACGTCGCGAATTCATATGCGGTCGCTATTTGTTGCACTACTAAGGTAAACTGCATTTCAAACTGCTCCATATTTCAAACAAAAAAATCCCTAGTTCACAATCAATCGCGAAACGGAGATTCCGATTGATCTCGACGACCTGACACGCCCATTATCCCAGCCGGAAGTCATTGCTCTGCTTGACTTCGAAATAGAAACTCGGTCTCGTGAAACTCAAGTCGATCGCTCATACGCAAACTTTGGCTTTGTGGCGCATCGGGAACAGTCGATTATCCAGCGCAAATTGTGAGTGTTTTCTGGAATCCGGACCTCATCTAACGTCGAGCCAGCCTGCACCGAGGGTTTGACTTTCCAGATAAACTTTATAAACTCGGGGAACAGCGGCAAAGTCAATGGGGGTTTCAAGGTTCCGCGGGATTGTCCCAGGGTCCTTTAGGTTTCGGGACTTTGTTTTACAACCGGACGAAGGGCTCCACGTTGGAGGCCACTGATAGCAAAGTAAATCCCATATTTTATTTCTATTGCCAAATTAATCTGTTCAGGTCATGCCCAGGTGCCGCGTGAAACACGAAAATGGAGATGAATGGGACCAAGATGACAAGTCGTACTCTTCCTATAACGTTGTTTATCAGACCCAGAACACACGGCTAGATGCCGAGCCGCCCGAGGACCGCCCCCTGGAAGTCCGGGTAGGCATGGGAATCAATCTTCGACCAGCGGCAAGTCCTGTGCCACATTTCAGTCCCCTCGCCTAACCTACAGTCATCCACTCAAGGGTTCAAAAATGCCCCTCCCACAAATATCTTTCGTAAATCGCAACCAGGTGCTGATTTGGGTTTCGGATCCGAGTTCGAAATCCCGGATACGCGGAATCATGGTGCTAATGAGTGTCAGTGGTTTTTCGTTCCCAGAGTTGTTCATAATTCAAATTGGAATTACAGAGTTTCTTCGACAATATTAGGATGAAAGAAGAGCTTTCCATATACGAACAGCAGGAGATCGAACTAGGGTCGGTCGAACCTCAAGGCACGTACGAACCACATCAAGCTTGCAACAGCTCGACAGTTAAATGTCTGATGAAAAAAATCTTTTAGTCAAAAGAGAGGAAAACAAACCGGGAACCATATCTCTTTCGATTGCGCAACTCCCAACGCAAGGTGCTCCCAGTTACAAGAAATTAGGAACTGGTGTCCCTTCTTTTCTCACGAAACACGGTAAACGATCTTCCGCCCCCCTCACGGACATTTCGCCACATGAATATCTGGCCCGGGGTTGGGATGTTAATAACAACCAGTGGAGACGAGTCCTGTGGCCTGCACTTGACAAGGATTTTCGAGCGACTAATTTTGGGGGCAAATCACCTGTCTGGAACATACAATGCCTTTGGAAGAAAGGTCAAAACAAACAGTAGGAGCAAATATAACGCTGTAAAGGATCAGGAATCCAACTAAATAGATTTTTCATGTTCGAGGGACCTAATTAAATTGAACGCTCAGCAACAGGAGGGTTTGAGTTTAAACCGCATTGTATCCAACGAGACCCCTGGGTTTAAACCGGTTCAAACCATGACTGTTTCTCCTAAGGAATTTGCCACTAACTGTGTGGTTTGAACCCAGTTGGAACCATCCATGGTTTAAACCGGGTAGAATCATCAACAGTTTCAACCAGCTGGAACCATCAGTGGTTTGAACTCAAGACATTAAAACTTTTTTTTTCTGTTGACACCTGAAAACAAACATTGTTATGCTCAATTATTTTATGCTACTCTGGCATTCCAGTCAATCTTTATGGCAGTCTAAGTGCACTTTTAATTGGCCGCAAGATAAAAAGGTGATTTCTGACTTACCGCCTCAAAGATAAGTAATTAGATGCTTCCCCACAAAAGAGATAAGATTAATCATGGTGTTTCACTTGCGGGGAAATCAGGAATTCGCGCAAGATAAATATAGACCTCCACCACAAGATATAGACGCACCTGCACGATAAACACAAGTTGTGTCCGCAACTTTTGTAGTCGCCCACAAATGTTGTGCTTCCAGCTGCCTGCAGCAAGTCTGGGCAAGTTACCCACTATGGCCGAAAGTAACCGGAATGAACACTATCTGCAAAAGGCTGGACAGCTACAGGCCAATCTTTTGCCCAGGAATGTTGAAAGCCCCAGCATTGTGATATCTGAGTCAAAAACAACCTTTGTAGTGTTACAAATTCAGGTAAAATCTGGCTTTTAGGCAGTGTTTTGATCATACACCCACACTGCAGGTCATGATATTTTATTTGGCTACTCTACCATGGATGTGGGAATTTCTGGGAACTGGAAGACTCCTAGAAATATCGTCAAAGAAAGCACCAGCATGGGAAAATGTGTATTTTCAAAGATTACCTCTGTATTGTGCATGAAGCATTGAAGCTGGGACCAAATCACAGTGGAGGGTGCGAAACCCATGAAAAATCATTACAGCCGTTTGCAAAATTGATGACAGTTGGCCTGAAAATAAAACATTTCAAAACATTTGATGTGACCACCTTGCAGGCTTGTTTCCCTTCCGCTGACTCGTTTTCCGAGATTTTTGAAAGTCCCAGACATGTTTTCATAAGCTAATACATTGTTCCGTCAGGTCAAATAAAGGAAAACCAATCACCACAAGTTCGGCCGTTTCAAGCCGGGCGGCCGTATCGGACGGCGTTGCGACATACACAAAAATACTTTGCTTCTTCTTCTTCGCTTCCATCTCTTCGCTCGCCTTCCTTGTCTTGGATGGCCCCCACATCGCCCGATGGGCGCCGCCAGTGCACCAGGCAACGAGGCTCAAGAAACGTATCAGAATTCTGGATTTCGCAAGAATTGACTCTGCCTTTCGCTCTTGATCCCTCAGCAGCAGGCACCGCAGATTGCGGCTCTTGCATGGTTCTCTCGAACGGCATTTCTTATCACCTCTTCTGCTCGAGCTGGTGGCAATATTCAAGCCTAGTCTGACGGGCGACGCTCGTGGGTCGGCGCGCGCCTCATGGGACGAGATCAGCAAACATTCGCCATTCCTTGGACGTAAAGAATAACTACGAAATTGGTCGCAGGTTCATCTATAACACTCGCGCCAATTGCCTGAAGAACGCCTGTCCACCGAGATGCCCCACTTTACCTTGAACCAGGAAATTATCCACCGTATACCGTATGCCCCATTCAATTTATTTCATACCTCATCCCTTAGATGCGGTCGAATCACTTTCCAAACCGAGGGTTATTGCTCCTTACCATTATATCTTTTTGGTGTTTGGAATATCAGGCAAGGGCACAATGGGAGGTCACTGCAGTCCGTCATGTACGATGTGTTTACACAATCTACTGAATTTGACCATGCTTCCATTTACCGAGTAATTCTTCAAATTCATTCTGCACGTCATCCTTCTTCTGGCACAAGCCGTGATGGCCATCGGACCATTGGTGAAACATCCATCGAGCCCGTGCCGTCGTTCCAAAGCAGATCTGCACAGCAACATCGAAAGCACAAGTGACGCGGCGCCTCTGAGTCCTCTGAAAATATCAATTTCACCCAAGAATCGTCTGGTCTTCTTTATCGGATGGGTGATACACTCAATCGCATCTAACCTAGGGCCATCTCTTGACAACGAGTTGTGGACCCACGACTCCGTCACCAGTCGGATCGGATGCGAGAGCCGGGGGCTGCCATAGTCGGATCGCGTCTCAGCATTGCGAGGCTTCACCTCGATCAGGATGAAGTCCTGTGGCGCTGGTTAGGAACTTATATGTAGACAAGTATGAATGTGTGAGTATGTACATACCTGAACACGAACACAGCCAGCATCAAACGTCCCGACGAGAGTCCCCATCGAGACTTGCCTGGTCTTCATCTCCGTGCGTATGGGTGTGGCCACCACCGGCAGACGGGGCGACGTCGCAGCATGTGCAACGTCCACGCTGCTTGCAGCGGTGCGGCTGTTGAGGTCGACGATTACCTGGCGGACCAGGCTCCCGACAATCGTTACTTTCCGACCGCTGCCGTCAGAGGGAAGGAACTCGCAGAGCGACGGTACGGCACCGGTGAGCTGGACATGGAAGGGGACGGTGTAGGTCAGACTAAATACTCCGACGGCAGGTAGGAAGAGCTGTGGGGAAACATGATGGGTGCGCATTAACGGCAGAGTAAAATGCGAACAGGTAGCTGATGAGCCGAGGCGAAAGGATGAGTGCGGTGATGTAGATGATGGACGTAGCAACGCAGAGAACGGCAGGCAGAAGAGGAAGTCGATTGGTGTGATGAGCGCTGCCTGCCCTGGCCTGATTCGCAATCCTCTCGACGCAGAGGATGATGAGAATTGAGTGAGGACAGTGCTGAGCCGCATTGGCTAGGCAGGAATTGAATAGTTGAGGGCTTACCAGTGCGGAGAGATTGTGGAGGACCGTCCTCGTCCATAAGCGTCTTTTTTGTGGGCGCGCTCGCATCTAGACTGATGCTCTGCCGTGTGTATTCAGAGACATTCGGTTCTTCTTCGTCATTCCTCTTGAAGTGAGTGCAAAGTTATCGAGAGCCTGAGCGTTAGAGGGACTCGGTGATTTTTGCGAGGAACCTGAGAGCAGGCGTAGAAAGAGCCAATTCTTGCGAAATCCAGAAATCTGATATATTTCTTGAGCCTGATTTCCTGGTGCACTGTCCGATGCCACGAGCGACGCCCATCGGGCGATGTGGGGGCCATCCAAGACAAGGAAGGCGAGCGAAGAGATGGAAGCGAAGAAGAAGAAGCAAAGTATTTGTGTATATGTCGCAACGCCGTCCGATACGGCCGCCCGGCTTGAAACGGCCGATCTTTTGGTGATTGGTTTTCCTTGATTTGACTTGACAGAACAATGGATTAGCTTATGAAAACACGTCTGGGACCTTCAAAAATCTCGGAAAACGAGTCAGCGGAAGGGAAACAAGCCTGCAAGGTGGTCACATCAAATGTTTTGAAATGTTTTATTTTCAGGCCAACTGTCATCAATTTTGCAAAGAGCTGTAATTCAGTCATCTGTAACTATAACACCTCATTTGCATACTTGTACATCCAAAATTCCGGACCAATTCTGGTCACTTTTGGCCATGGCGAGTACAATGCAGAAAAATTATTAAACTGAGCCCAAGTACGCTGCGGAAGGTGCGATAGTGTGCTGATGGAGGGTATAAACTGAGCAGGTAAGGGATGGTCGTTCTCTCGTTCAGGTGCGGTTACGCCGTGGTGTTCTCCGCTCGGGGTGCTGTACCCAAACTGTACCGGCCCCCGGATTCCAGACCTCCCAGACGCCCTCCGGGCCGCGTGCGAGGTCTTGACTGAAGCACTGTGCGCACTCAAAAATGCCCCAGGTGCCGCAATCCTGCGCGGTATCATTTCCCGGTTTTGGATAGCATCGATAAGATGCAGGCAAGGGCGCATACATCGCCAAAACGGGCACAGGACCCTCATCCTGACCTCCCAAATGCCCCCCGAGCCGCGCGCGAGGTCTTGACCGAGGCATTGCGCGTGCTCAAATATGCTCCGGGTGTCGCCGTCCTGCGGAGTATCATCCGCCCGCTTTTAGATATCATTGATAAGATGCAGGTAAGGGCGCATCTATCCATCTATATTTCGTGCGCATGAAATAACCCATTTGCATCCATCAGGGGCTCGGATGTCTGCGCAATGCCGGGGTGAGTTTCCTCGATGCGAATTCATCTCGTGGCACTCACAACGCGCGAATGTACAGCTTTCACGAGATAAAAGCGGGGACACGTCCGGTGAGGATAGATTAGAAGCCAGCGACGGTATAATGTGATTGGAGGACAGGACATCCCGGTGCTGGGGGTCGTATTGGAAACATCGGTGTTCTGCCTCCACGGGACGGGGAATATTATCTTCATTTCCGGTGAACGTCCGCTCTTCAAAACGCGCCGTCTTGCTGACCACTTATAGGAGGCACCGGTGGTACTGGCGGGGCCGGGAACCTCGGTGGTCAAGGCGGCACTGGACACGGGCAGGTGACCACTGTCGCCCGACCGGGCGGAGGATTCTGCTTCAACTGAAAGCGACTTCGGCATCGGCGCCCCTATTAACCATTAGTGTGCAAACTTGCTTTTCGGCCTGTGGACCGCCCGAGTAAATGCCTCTCCCCACCCCACCCATCATGCTTGTTAATGACTCGCTTCGCGTCTTATCTGGCACATCCGAGATCACAACCAAACCACTCGCCTTGCAATGCTTCTTACCACCACCACCACGTCACGCCGCCCTCGTCCATCTTACTTGTCTTGCTAGTGTATCGCCGCCGCTCGCCGCTTCCGCACTTACTGGCATCCCCTCCACTCGTCCTACAGCCCCAGGTCGCGGTCTCAGAGTGTATCTATCTCTCATTTCTCTCCTTCTCTACCCACATATTTCTGTATCCCTACGAGTTTTGCAACACGATTCTGTTGTCCCTCAGCGCTCTCGGTCCCAAACCCCGCGAACGTGCCCAGTTGACTACATAGTTCGGTCTGGAGTCTGCCACACTCTGAACCGGCAAAGCGAAAATAACGGTAAGAAGATTTTACTCGCCCGTGTGATTTGCTCGTTACGCGACGCCAGATACATCTGTCTCAGCTACTTCAGTCGGCTAATCAATATGAAGGTCCTTATTGGACAAAAGGCTTTTTCTGTGTTTATTACCTCGAGATCTTCCAAGAACTTCAAAGATCTACAAAGATCAGAAAGCTTTCTCGAGATCTTTGAAGATCTCTGAAGATCTTCAAAGAAGTGAACTTTTTGAGGGCACATGTGGGTGAGATCTCTGAAGAAATAGATGCCATTTGCACATTGAGACATCTCTGTTGATCTTGCAAGATATTCCACGATCTTTAATGTGAGTGATTGTTTGCCTTTTGTCAGAGATCTTGAGAGAGGTTGATGGAAAACTAGGACTCTCACAATTGTTGTTCTTTGAAGAAATACAAAGAACACTTGAAAGTGCAATTGTCTGTTGGGCTGGGTTCTAATTTAGTGATTCCATCAAGCAGTGTGCTGGGGTCCTGGTGCTCCGTGACAATACTCATATGGGCTGAGTCATGTATCAAAAAGCAGACAACTCAACATTGATTGATATTTGATCAGGACAGTGATTTGTTGCTTCACTCCCTTATCATTAGATTTCATGGCTGCACACCAGTGCACCATCTCACTGCAAGATCCCAAGGCCCAAGCTCCTGAAACTTGCTCACCTGACTTGCTGAGTTCCTTAGCTGTCTGACCGTCTCATCCTACTTCTTGTCACCTCATGCTTCCCAGAAAAGGGTAGAGAGAGAGCGTGCATATTTGCGCTGTCTGGATTTCATTTCTTGATGTACCACAGTAAGGGAACAGCTTTCACTTCAAACTAACTTGTATTATGATAACTGACAGCCTTGCAGATAAGATGCTCACAAAAGGAAGGTGGTTGAACTGGGTAATAACTGTTGACTCCGTACCTATCACACTGTGACACTTCGGCAAATGATGCCGTTGAGATCCCAACACGAAATTTTGATTGCGAAGGCAATGAACAATCAACATGAAAATACGCCCAAGATCTTGAACTTTCTCTGAAGACTTCGAAATTTCAGGCTACGCACCTCACCTTTCTGATAGCAGGATGTTTGTTGTAGATGTTCAAAGAAGTCAGTCGAAAACTGTGGTGTGGCTGTGCAGCAAAAAGATGTCAACGGATTAAAGAACCAACTTCTCTGTAGATCTCTGAAGATCTTTGAAGATCTTTGATGTTGATGAAATTCAGTTGAGATCTTTGAAGATCTTGTGATTTCTTTAAAGATCTCAAGAAAACAAGTCCAAAAAGTGCACAAACTCATGTTTTGTCCTATAAGGACCCTCAAAAATCAACAATACAGTGCACAGCCTCCGTTCATCTTGCTTCTGACCAGCATGCCGCGCGTTCCCAACGAGCTTCTCCAGGCTATCGTCCGGGAGGTCAGAGATGTACCCTCCCTCAAGAGTTGCTCTCTCGCTGGATCTCCCTTGCGAGCTCCCTGCCAACGCATCCTCCTCCATTCCCTAGAGCTGAAGGTGGACCGACTCGGACATCCGAATTACGCGGCAGTGCATTTGTTTCTCTGCGAATCCCCACATGTCGCCGAGTATATCACCAAGCTCGCTCTGTGGCTCTCTACGGCGAATACACCCAATCCTGAAGTGGAGAGCTTCTTACAGATCCTGGGCCAGCTCAGGAACGTGAAGTGGTGCCCCATTATAACGATGGGGCAATTCAACTACGAGTCGTACGACTGGACCCACTTGGAGGCCCGGGTAGCATCTGCTGTCCTGGAGTTCTTACCGCGTCAGCCCCTTCGAGAACTCGTCCTTCGCTCGATCCCCAACATCCCTACCTCCGCTTTCTTGTCACTTCTGAGAACAGCACCCAAAATCAGCATAGAATTTGTGTCTTGTTCGGGAGATCCCAACAATTCCCCCGCGATGACTCCGCATACGTCCGCCCTGACGTCGTTGAGTATTCGCACTCGACCCGATAGTATTTTGGCGTTATTGACGCGTCCACAACATCTATGTCATACGAAACATCTGCGGGAACTGGAGCTTAGCGTCAAGGGCATTGAATATGTCCATAGTCACGCTCTACTTTGTTCCGCCGCCCAACAACTCGAGTCCATTATCTTCCATTGCGAATGTGCGTTGACCTGAATTCCAACGGTGTGCATTTTCATTAAACGCATCCCTCAGCTCTCGGGCCAGCGGTCCTAACACCTCCACCGCTCCCTGCACTTCGCGAGATCGAATTCACGATGACCGCCAGCGCCTTTAATGAGCCGTGGTTCAAGGACACCATTCTCACCATCCTCGGCCCCAATTGCAGCCCTGGGCTCACTTCCATCACGATCACCCTTACCAACGTATGCGACAACCAGCCTCCCCATGCCGTTCTCCTCGAAACTGGGTTGATGTCTGCGCTTGAGGATGCTCTGATTGGGCACACGGCCAAGCCTTCTATTAGGTGGCGCGTTTCGTTCCAAACTGCTCTCTTTGCCCGGCCTACTGGATTTCCTGATATGTACAACATTGGAAGCGCGGCCTTGCCGCGTTTTGTGCGAGAAAACATGGGCAGATTGCATCAGAAAGGGCGGGTTTTTGTGGGATACTGGTAGTGTAGACTTCCGCCCGTATCTAGACCTACCACTTGTTATGCTAGTGTGCATGTGACTTTCGTTGAGTTTGGTGGAGAAGCCTCCGTCTTGGCGTCAGTGAACGAACGGCTTCCTGCCTTTCGTCATCCCAGAGTCAAGGCCAGAAGGAAACTGCTCTTCCTCGGAGTCTGACCGCCGACACCGAGGGAGGACGGCAACGACTCTATCGAGCATCAGATATCAGGGTCCACTTTTCATTTTCGGGATCAATTTCATTTGGAGAATCCGGGAATGATTCAGAAGCTGCATGCATGCGCCAAGGAACAGCGGCCGGCCACGTTCAACTGCGCAGAGTCAGTACGTTACTGTAATGCCTCGGACTTGGGTGCGAGTTGCAACGAGCGCGAGCGAGGTTCAGACGGACAGAGAAAAGAATAGGGCCCACTCATAATCCAATGCGCTCAATTCCGATATAATTGCAGATAGGCCCTGGAATTTCATTAGGGACCTGCTAAATGTCTGCATTATCGGGTCAAAGAATTTTGCGCGCCCAAGTAACTGTAGATTGGGTTCGAAAAAATAATAGATTGATAAGAATTTGTCCGGAATTCAAAGTCATTATGCATCCTCGTCCACAGGGAAGTGCTCGAGCTCGCCCTACATTTTCAGAACCACCCTGCCCGCGACATTTTGTGCGGCCATCTCCGCAAAGACCCTGTATGTATAAATTCTGAGTGAGTGCCGGGAAAAACTGGGGCGGCCGGCCAACATACGAGTTCACCTCGCTAAGATCTCTGACTTTGACATGGCACGCGACTTTACCTCGCGCGGCGATGTCTAGAGCTTCAATTGCGTCTTGGCGGTTCCTACCTCGTGCATCCCGTTGAATCTAATTCTTTTGCGGAGAGGACAAAGAAGACAAACCCGTTCGAAGAACCAAGGATGGTTAGGCACTCAGATTGGAATATGTCAATATTGTCGCACGTTCTATGGAGGGACATAATTTACCTTGATGATCAAGAGACCAATGGGAACGGTGAGGACCGGAGCACCTGATGGGAGCCCAACTGCCACCAGTGTTCCTTTCGGGCGCAGATAGAGCACTGCTTGATCCAGAGGGCCGACCTAAGGCAGGAATATTGAATTAAGAGGAACAAGGCTTAGTGAGAATGCGCGAACGTTGGATGCAGCTACGACGGCAGCATGAGGTCCTTCACCGCCGGTGGCTTCCTTTACCTCCTTTACGAGATCCTCACTTTTCTTGAAGTCAATCCATCTTTCTGCTCCGAGTGAAAGACATAGGTCGCGCTTGACATCCCCGGTATCTGTGGAGGAGATTCAACATTGCGACGATCTGGGTCATGTATATATCGGTCGAAAAATGCACATACCGATGGCGACGACCCGCAGCCCCATGGCGACGGCATACTGAATCCCTGGCGAAGTGGGAAAGAGGTGAAAATGCGCTAAAAGTAAAGACAAGACAGGAGGATACCTAAATGTCCGAGCCCTCCTCCTGCACCCGGAATAGCAACCCAGTCCCCAACTTTGGCATTTGTCACTTTCAGCGCTTTATAAATTGTTAATCCCTAATAACACGGTCAATTGACGTTCTAATCAATACACGGGACGGGACGCACAGCACAGAGGAGCGGGGTTGCTGCGGCACTGTCCAGATTTTGCGGAATTGGCGTCACATAATCGACGTAAGAAAGCTACCGCCAGAGGGAATTGAGCATCTCGATACGCTTCTCAGGAACAAGTCTTGACGTACTGCGAAATCCGCAAAGGAGCCATCTATGCCGTAGCCATGCGACAGGGTCAAGGCCATAGGACAACCTAGGAGGGAGATATTATTCACTATGCCACGAAGTAGAGGTGGAGCTGCGTACAGGATTCACCCCCAGTGCGGCACAGCCCACACCTATAAATTCAGTCAGAAATGAGAATCCCACCACAAGTTCTCCGAGTTGTATACCTCAGGCATGCTTTCGCAGTCCACTTGATGCCGACTCTGTCGCCAATTTTCACCGGGCTATCGACAGTGTGCTCTCCAATCGCGACGACGTGCCCAATGCCCTCGTGCCCGCCTACGCGAGGAAATTGCACGGGGCCCCAGCCGCCTTCTTTGATATGGAGGTCCGAGTGACAGACTCCTAGAAGCAATGGGAATGAGAACTGCAAGTCAGCGTTGCCCATTAAGGTAAAGCGCGCCCGAATCCGCACCGGCGTAGTCGATTTTGACGAGACATTCCCCTGGAGCGAGATCGGTGGGCTGGACGACGGGATGGTCATTTTTCACCTCAAATTCGGGGCCAAATTCTGCGATCACACAGGCCCTGGCTGTCGGGGGAATCGTCGGCGTCATGATAAATTGGGGGATTTGAGAATGGGAAGGATGACGATCTATTTGCGCTCTTTAAGTCAGTCATTGCGGGCGCCGGCCAGGTTGCGGCGAACGATTCTGTGGGCTCAGGCGTCCATGGGGTACGTCTTCTTACTGAGTCAGCTAGGAGATGCGGTGGGAGTTGGAGGTCAAGTGAAGGCCTTCTGTGGGAGTTACTGCCATGTCAGGCGGAAGTAACGCGTCATTCATTGCATCCGTAAATATATTGCATATGATAGCTTGAGTATGAGTATCTCGGGAAATGGATTAGATGAATAACCGGAGGAGGTGCACAGTCGGCCAGCGAAAAGAAGAATGAGAAACATCGTCATCCGATGCACACCGTCAAATTTAGGTTGTGAGAGTATGTCGTCCCATCGCTGAGAATTGGATACAGACGGCAATGCAGTAGCATAGAGCAAGAGAGCATACCTTGCCTATGTTGCCTTTGCCTGCGGCCGATTCAAGACATCTTCGTCTGAAATCCGCTTGCATGCAAAGGGAGTTCTGGAGCGCTTCGAACTGAGAATGTTTCCTTCGTCCGACGTGCCGGGGCTGAACTTTTGGGCCACGTGCCGGGGATACTTTTTGAAGAGGGAGATGTCGGCGCCCGCCCATTCACAAGAATAAAGTGCGGGACAGCAGAAAAATCCATGCTCCAGTTCGCAAGGAGTGGCAGGTACGTGTGTACAAACACGATTAGCAAAGATGACATTCTGGAGGAAGAAGAATACATATCGGGGAAAACGCTTCAAAGACAGTCAACATTCGGACGAGGGCCGTCAAAACCCCAGAAGCGGGGAAGTTGAAGTTTGTGGTCTAAGATCACTGATGATTTGCGGCAGTAAACGGCACTGCCCGAGATGGGGTCTGTGTTTTGGTGGTTAACTCGTAGTCCCAGCTAGCATGCGCTGCGAGTGAAATTGTTGTGCGGGACTTTCGGGATGGCACCAGCTAGGAAAAAGAAGCGCCGAAAGCGCCTGAGCAGAGCTCTAGCGAAACTTACCCAAATCTTGTTGGTTTCGAAGGACCGGGGAGTCAAACAAGCAGCTTCAGTCCCAAGTTGATTGACGGGACTCATCTGAATTGCAAGTGAGAATCCGCCACACGCAGCATTGACTGCTCCTCGACATAGGTCTCCCTTCTGCGTTGGATGAAATCCGTTGCTGTACGAACGAACTTGAATGCATGTGGAGGTGATGATGACATGCCGTCCGGCTCTCAAGTTCGAGGGAGGATCCGGCGGCCGCGGGAGTCCAGTCTAAGAGGCTGAGGTCAAGGCAAACGGTAACTCGATGGGTGGCTCTTTTTCAGTCTAGAAGCCATCACGCCTGATTTTTAGCAGTATGTTCTGGACAAAAACCGCCAGTCCAAGTGAAGTCGCCGCAGTCGGGGTGGGCAGGAGCAGACACGAGACGATCGGAGTTGTCGGATCCAATCGGAGTACACTCAATCCAGCTCGGATCAACTCGCCGACCCGCGGTCAGTGCGCATGCCACTCCGTTTCGACTTTCAAGTTTCTGTGGGAGCCAGCGCTTCGTATTTGCGCCTAGGCACGCATCGGCCACTAGGAGGATCGCCAGTCAATACGGAGCACGAGCGCCGATCGACCGTGGCGACGGGAGAACTTCACGGAGTACGGTCGATCTGCCAAAGTGGCCCAGTCCTGCTATAGGACAGAACAGCCGGAGTCGACCAGGGAAACGAGCGGGAAGAGTGGATCACTGCTGAGGCGGACGCCTGCACCACTGCGAGACGGCAAGGCCTTAAGAACTGGTGAGGAAACAGCAGGAGAGATTGTGGCGCGCTGCGCGGGCCGCATGATGAATGAGCCTTGAGACCGGAGGCGAGATGCTCAGATAGGGTGCGTCAAATGCTCAATTGCTCGGACGCACGTAATACATTGCAGTCAATCGCCACGATATGGCAGAAGCGCGGTCTGCGTCATCCGAGCGCTCTTTGCTTTCATCTGCGCCGCGATACAAATTTCGTCGCTGTGAAACGGTACCGTTCCTGTCCCCGATGCCAATGCCAATCCGATTTCGTGCGTGCGCACGGAAGTTGTTGATACCGAGGCCGCAGTGAAATACTAGTTCCATTGATCGAGTAGACTAAACCCTGTGCCGTGGAAGCTGTGCCCTCAAGTGTCCTCTTCAAACTCTTTCAACAATCATTTGGGGACCATCACCATCCAAAACAGCTTGAACAGCAGTGTGAGATGGATGATCCGGACAAGATATGTCTTCGCTACGCTCCGGCAATGAGTTTCAGGAATTTTGCGCATTGTGAACAATTTCGAAACTTCAATTCCAAGACACAGAAGTCAATAAATTATTGAAGACACGGTAAAATAATGTAGATGCAACATCACATGATTCGCAGTTTCGGGCCACCGCTGTCTTGTCTGCATCGCACGAGATCTCGAAAACCACAATTGTTTTCGAGAATAGAAAAATATGTTGAGCCCTCAGCTGGAGGGCACAGGAAAACAGACTAGGCCAGCATATAAATGTTAAGGGGCAAAATGCAGGCGTGCCGGAAGTGAACAAAGAAACAGCAAAGTGATTCCGAAGGTTTTGATAATTGGTAGAAGGGACCGAGATTGGGTAAGGGAAGAGTGACGAGGGTGCACAATGAAGAAGATGGCCGGGCCTGAAAGGAACAATGACCATCGGCCCAACGGCATGTTAAACCAATGGATTGAAGAGCAAAGGGCAAATTATATCTGCAAAGATCCACACCGGAGAGGTCGAAATAATTGAGAGGAGTGACTCGGAGCGAGAACCACGGCAAAACGAAGAATTGCCCATGAAATTGTTACTTGAGTAATTCATGTTTGAGGACGGCAATGGCAGCAAGGAAAATCCCCAAGCATTGGTTGAGCCCGGTCCCTTGCAGCCATAGACAGAAATGGTCCGACATGAGATCTGGAGCCACATATAATCCGAGAAAGAGTTTTGCGAGACCAGTGAGTTGAGGACGACGAAAATAGGGGGAATGCCGGAAATCTGAACCAGAGGCACCTCCCCTTTTATATCCAGATTTGTCGGCAAGGATTGCGTGGCCTCACGGCGTGATAACAATCGAATTAAGCTGCGCTGTAAGCAGCAGCGACTGCGATCCGCTGGGTCCTGTCAAGAAAGAACTGCGTGCAGATCGGCAGTTCTATGGGAAATTAAAAGGCTGTGTTGAAAGCACAGAATGTCGAGAACGAAAGGGGTTGAACCAGGAGGAAGAGCAGAGGAAAGGCGAAAGGAGGTCTGATATATGGAGAAATTGCACAGCCGAGGAGCCATTTGCTTAAAGAACGGTTAATAATGGGGAGGAAGAGCTGTAGACAGAGTTGTAATACAGCATTGGGTGTCACGGAACTGAGGCTCTGCCTCAGCGCGCATATAGCTCTTCAGCGGTGCGTGGGTGTTTCAATTGCAATTCCAACAAGAAGACTCGCTGGTACTTGGTACATCTGCCGCGCCGCGCTACTACAAAGTAGGCGGCCAATTCAGGCACCCGATCACCCAAGGGGGGATCGGGATTAAAATTCCGTACGTAGGGAGGGGGGGGGGTCCAGGATGGGCTGAAAAAAACTTTTCAGTACATAAAGTTTAGGGCTTCTTAGAGCTTCAAAATAGCTCATAGACCATGAGAGGGGTATTGGCTGGTTGTATTGAGCACATATAAGTGCCCAGGGACTGTACAGAACAAGACTTATTACTCTGAACCCACGCTTTCCGTGATTCAAGCCAAGTTGGGGTCAACTGTGGTTAGTTCTCAGGTCAGAAATTGTTGAGCTGTTAAAGTGCAGAATGTTAAATCCATCACCTGCACTCATTATATGGTATAGACAAACCTAATTAACCCCAACGAAAGGGTAGGAAGTAAGCCGGAGAGCGGCGGCCGAGCGCGGAGACACCGGCCCGGCCCAGGGGTGGGAAACTCCTTCCCTATAAGGAAGGAGGGGGAGGGGGGGGGGGGGGTCAGCTTGGGGTCGAAAAAAACTTTTCGACCCTATATCCGATTTTCGAATCCCGACTTCCCCTTGCGATCACCGACTGGAATTTATGTGCGACTGGGTGGAATCAATAACAGGCTCGGTTTATTCACTCACCCATGTCAAATCCTGATTCCTCATCGGCCAGCTTCTCCCCCCAAATCGCGTGTGGTTCTGGTCCTTTCCAACTTTGGTGTTATGGGCGCTTATCGAGCCGCCATAAACGCATCAAAAATCCAAGGCGCGTATCGCACAGACGGAGGCGAATTCCAAGTATGTCTTGCATCACCCGTACTGTGGGCTCTCTTTCTGTGGAAGTGCCTGGTTCCACCCGATTCACTATGCACTCCCTCACATGCGATTGAATGGGGTTTTGATCTGTCCATTACCTGAAGTCTGGTATTTTAACAGCATCTATGGCACGGATCCTGATGCACAGCCTCGCCTCACACATAAGACCGATTCCCAGGACTTGTCGACTACCATACACTTCCCTCCCTTCGTCACTATCGCTTTGTTGCCATGTGGGGATCGCGAATACCGCCGCCCCCCGGTCGTCAGATATCTGCTCCTATTTCGGATCCCTCACCCCCCTTCCTCCAGCCCACGTATCTTCCTCTAAGCAGCCGATATCCCCGCGAAAGAAGGCTTTCTCAGCCCGCACCTATGGCCCCACGCAATGACTCGGGTCACGTGAGCCCAAGTTCAGAGGAGGCAGGCGCGCCACCATGGGCTTCGCGACCTGTGTCTATGAATGAGGCTCCCCCCTCTTCCCCAAATACCTCTTTGTCGCCACCACTCCCTAGAAACCGCGTCCCTCTCGCTGCGACCCCGTCCTATCGAGAGCCCCGTGGCTATCGCAGCCGCGGGGGGTTGAGTTCGGGCTCAGACTCGGAGAAAGAAACAGATTCCCGATTCTCCACTGCGCCTCGACAGATACGCCGCCCCCCTCCCTATGCACAACTTCCGGGATGGTCCACTCAACCACCTCCTTTACAGCGACGGCGTAACGATCGTGACCCGTATTCAGAGTCGGACTCAGATTCTACTGCCATTGTATCTGGTCCCCTTCGACAGA
Source organism: Mycena galopus ATCC 62051 (assembly GCA_014925785.1). NCBI lineage: Eukaryota > Fungi > Basidiomycota > Agaricomycetes > Agaricales > Mycenaceae > Mycena > Mycena galopus. Next base: position 225,939 of record WIQG01000052.1, read on the forward strand.
CGACTCGCACGTCCTCCCACACATCAGCTTGGCCTCCTCAATCTAGCCAGATCACACCTGCCCCAAGCACATTCCCGCGACCTGCGCAATCACCTCCAACATACCCACCTCCGTCCTCGCGCCCTGCACCACCTCGGAATGCAAGCAGACAGTACCCCTCAGCCACACACTCAGCGTCGCGATCGGCCTTGCGACCTCGCAGCCGCGTAACGCAGCCCGGCGATAGTTCGGACTCGGATTCGTCCATCGCTACGATTGCTACCGAGACCGACATTTCTCCTTGGCTCCTCCATTCGCGAGACCCCTCCCTTTTCGTCGCAGGACATCCTGTTGAGGAACATAAACCACACACTTCGGAAACAAATGCGACATCCTGGACTTTGCGTGAAGGGGCTTCTGGTGTGAGCGCAAATTCTGGCACATATCTGCCAATGCAGCGTCAGGCGCTCGGCTTCAATGTCTCGGCAGGAGCAAGCACGTCATATGGAAATGGCGCCGCAGGAAATAATGTGAAAGATGTCTCGGACTTCGGTGGTGCAGGTACGGTGGCCACATTCGTTACCCAAACCTGGAGTCCCTCAAATCTGATATCTGAGCAGGAGCCAATACGTCGAATCTTGAGGGTGCAGCAGGAAACCGTCGCAAAACTGAAACTTTCGTCGTATATTCACCGCACGACGACAAGCTAGAGTACGTGTTTCGATGAATCTGAATCTCTTTGTGATTGAAAGTCGTCCGCTCAGAACGCCAGTCGCTTCGTTCACGACAGACGACTTTGCTTGCATTCAACCTCATATCGGCATCGCAGGATGCTTAGTATCTATTCATGAACCTGCGGAGGCCACAGTGTGGATAGAGAACAACTGGGACAACCCTCTTGTTGCTTCTGTCCAAAAGAACGGCTGTGGTGGCCCTTTCCCCTGGATGCTTTCTCCAGAGAAACCTGCTCTGGCAATATTCGGATCTTACCAGGACTCGATCGTGGTTGGTATGGCGCAATCACTCGCAGATGTCTCAGGCCTTCCCGTCGCAATTCGAGCTCTTGAAGACAATCCCGCGTTGACATTGCTGTGCGCAAAGACTATTTATTCTTTTCTTGCTCGGTGTTGATCGATTTATTCAGGGCTCAGGATATCGACACGCCTAACCTGCCTGTCAACTCAGATGCCATTCGTAACGAAAACCAAACAGGACGTGATGCCAGTGACGATGGATTAACGCCCGAGGGTGATCACATTCCAGGCGGGGGCGAGTCTGGTAATGGTGGAAGAAGGGATGACAACCTCAATGGTACGCAATCCAACGGCCACGGTATGAGCGTAGCAGAACGACAGGAAGTAAAATGGGTCACTCAGGGTGCCGCAGGCACCAGCGGAAGTGGCGATGGAGATGGGGATGATGGCAGTGGAGGACCATCCGAGGTGGATGGTCAATGGAATGGTCCTCTACACAGCACTCGTGTCAAACTTAGCCTGAAACCGAACCCGGCTCGCGCATATGCCGTGGCTATTGGGTACACCTTCAAGGTAGTGCCCTTGCTACACTAATACATTGTTCAACTAATTATGTAGTTCGCAATCAATCGCGACACGGAAATTCCGATCAATCTCAACGACTTGGGCCCCCCGATATCCCAGCCCGAAGTCATTGCCATGCTTGACTTTGAAATCGAATCTGTGCCACGCCAAACTCGAGTTGATCGCTCATATGCTAGCATCGGCTTTGTGGCGCATCGAGAAAAGTCCATCGCTCGGAGGAAATTGTGATGCCCAACCCTTTGGTCGAATATCGTCTGACATACATTCAGTTTTCCCCGGGGTTTTGATTCGCCGCAGAAGATTTACAAACGGTCTCAACAGCGACAACAGCAGATAGGGTTTCAAGCTGCCTTGGGGGTGTCGCAGGGTCCCATGGGCACCGCAACTCTATCTTCTAGCCAGACCAACGGTACCACGTTGGAGGCCACGGACATCAAGGTGAGGTTAATCCCGTTCTTTATGGCACCAAATCATCCTTGTCAAGGCCATGCCTACCTGCTGCGTGAAACACGAACCTGGAGACGAATGGAACAAAGACAAGAAATCATACTCTTCGTATAATGTTGCATATCAGGCGCATGGCACACGATGGGAAGCCGACTCGCTTGAGGACCGCCCTTTGGAATTCCGAGTTGGAATGGGGATCAATCTTCGCCCGGCTGTGAGTTATCAGATCAGTTGCGAGTTTGCTCCGCTGACCTATACCGACCAAGGGTTCCGAAAAACCGCTTCCCAAAATCTCTTTCGTAAATCGCCATCAAGTGTTGATTTGGGTCTCGGACCCAGAGTCGAAATCACGTATACGTGGAATCGTCGTATTGATGAATGTTGGTTGCCGATTTCTCGGAAATTCAACTATCTTACAAAATTGTAGAGCTATTTGGATAATATTTGTACTAAAGACAAGCTTTCCATTCTCGAGGAAGAAGAAATCGAGCTTGGCGCCGGATTCCCCCCTACAGGTGAGGTCTTCCACGCTGATGCCTTATAAACTTGGCTTACCAATATATTTAGTCCAACCGGAGGAACATCAGCCGGGAACCATATCTCTTTCGATTGCCCAAGTTCAAAAGGAAGAGGCTCGCAGTCCAAATAAATTACGAGCAGCTGTCACCACTTCTCTCACAAGGTTTGGTCGACGACCTTCCGCTACCCAAATATCTTTGCCGGACGTCCCACCCTACGAGTATCTGGCGCGGGGATGGGATGCAACCAACAATGAGTGGCGGAGTGTTCTATGGCCTGCTCTTGACAAATATTTCCGGGCAGCAGACCTCGAGGAGACACCACCTGTCTGGAGGATACAGTGCCCGTGGAAGAAAGCTCGAACTACAGTGGGAGGAAACGTAACACCGTGAGGAAAAATTTCGACGTACGATATATCTATCCAACATTGTAAACAATGGTGAAAATTTGGACTCTTGCAGACCAGGCAGGAGAAAGAGCGCGAGATTTCGAGGACACATAAAGCATACAAACTGAGTCGCAGAAGCGATTTGATATGGCCTTCTTTTTCAGGGAATCCTATCAGTCAAGAAGACCAGATTATATTCAACATCCCCGAGATGGCCAAGCAGGCTGATTGTCCTCTTCAACAATCATTTTGGGACCGTCACCATCCAAAACAACGCTATGATCACTGTTTCCAAATCGCTGGCATCTATCACTTCTCGATGTGTGGATTTTCAGGGCCAGCACGGGCTACTTATTACAGGAATGCGAACCCATCCTGGGGACGGACGTAGAATATATCGCTGGATGTACAAGCGTGTTCGTCTCCTCGACGGTCACGACGCGCGTTTGAGGTCCTCGATTCCGTCAAGACTGCAACAGACGCGTGGAGTACGGAAGGTACGCGATCACTTCCACGGGCTCAGTTGGCCCAGTGTGTGGCGGCGATCATGTGTTCATTTTTCGGTGCATACATGTAACATCGGTGAACTAAGCTTCCGCCGGTATAGGTCAAACACATTGGACTATGCCAAAGGCTCTTTGCAAAATATTCAATCCACTCTTCTGAGCACGGAAACACTCGGCCTCCATCAAGGAACATTATATGACGTCCTGGGATCCGCAGGGATAGGAAATGCGACGGTCAGCGCAACGGGGTTCAACATTACGTGCGGCTACCTAACGGATGTGGCTTTCCGAGAAGAGGGAAACTTCAGCGGCGTGTGGGACTTGACAGGCACAGATGGAACTAGATACGGCTCGGTTTTTGCAGTTCGTAAGTTTCTCTTCCCTCATTTACGCGACCCATCGGGGTTCACATCCTGCAGAACCAGGTTTAGGTCTCTTCCACGTGGGGCAACTCCTCCACCACGATCGCGCGATACAGCGCTATCCCCGTTTTAGACTCCGCCGGTTATCGTAGCCCTGTGCTCAAAACCCTTGGATCTATGAGTCATTTGGTGTCTTCTCTCTGGCAGATCTTCCGATGTTCTCAGTCCCTTGTTCGTCAGACGGCGGTCGTGAGTGCTGAGACCGGGAAATTAATCTCGGTGCAACCTAACCTGGTGAAAAACAGCTCTGTGTGGCTACCATTTAATACCTCTAAGATGACCCACCACCTCGACAACGGGAGCTACACACTAAATCAACCCAGTGTTTCATATATGGATCTAGTTCGTAATTTTTTTTTGCTCGCACATCCGCTTAACTGACACTTCGTAGGCAGACCTCTTCTATACTTCCATTGCATTCGAGTACTTTCCGCAGTTGGGAACTGGCAACGTTTCAGCTTATCTTCCATCCACCGATGCGTGAGTGTATGATATCTGTCGGCGGAGAATCCACTTCATTGGCTCTATCAGCTATTTGATTCAAACGCTGGGACTACTGCCCTCCGACCCAAATAAAAAACCTAAAGACATTGCCCTTCACGACGTGGAGAATGCGCTTTCCGTAGTCGCCGCTTCCGTATTTTGGACTCGTAAGTTCACCGTTCAAACCGCATAACGCATGTGGACTCACGCTCGTACACAGTCGGGCACGTCCCTCCACCTCTCAGTTATGACGTCCACGTAAAGGGTAGTACCATCGCCAAAGTCGAGTTGCCCGGCCCGCAGGAAGGAGCTCCTGTTCTACTTCAGGGAAATGCCACGATTCTGGCTATGATCCCGCAGGCGCGCTTGAATGTGAGTGCCTTGTACATACCTCAGCGCGACTGACTAACGGTGATCATAGTTGAGTATAATCTCGGTGAGCCAAGATTCAAGAAAACCCTGTCAATGTGATCTGAATTAATTTGTATCAGGTAGCAGCTGGTCTGTCAGCATCACTGATACTGTTACTGGTTTCTCTCCGATTTCTTCATTTCTGCGATGGTGAGACACGGGAAGATGTTGGCGTCGACGGAATGGGAATCCTCCAGGCGATGTGGCTGTATCGTCATCATCCTGAACTGGAGAGGATATTCGAGCACGTCGATGAACCGACCAACGACAATCTACGTCAGGCGGCTCTGATACAAACTCGGCTGGCGGATGAACCCGACAGAAGGCAGCAGACCAAGTCTGCGTCTCTCCGATGGTAACTGCCTGTTGAGAGTTTGCGAGGCATGGAGAACCATGAAGTGCTACTTGCATTGCATCGTAGTCAACCTGTTGAAATATGAGCCGCGGCCTTCGAATTTTGACCTACTATATACCTCTTCACCGTTCTTAATGGCGAGAATTTGGCGGGAGAACAGAGCACGAGAGTTCGGGATACATAAAGTACAAAGTCCTGAGTCACAAAAACGATCTATGGTACAATATGGCAATATGGCCTCCAGCGAATCCTATCAGACCTTCAACATCCCCGAGATGGCAGAGCAGGCCCATTTGGGCGAGGTCATTAGATGTCCCCAACCAACACTAACGAGCCCTCAGGAATCCCGTAGTGGTATCAATCAGCTCACGGTCCCCGCGACCTTTTTTTGTTGACAACCCGTCCGATTGCCTCGGACAGCAAACCGTCGGCGAAGTAGTTCATAGTTTCATCGAGTGCACAGACCAGGCTGTGTTCATATCTGACTGAAGGTCATACATCTCTCGTTTATGAAAACGACTCTATGAAGTTTTAGGCAAGGTGGATGCGCTTGTCAAGATGGAAATTGGACATTCCCGAGATGCCCGACAAATCGGGATTTTTCACGATGCTACTGTGGCTTATGATAATTGCAGAGTCGAATATCTGGTCAAATCCCCCTCCTCCCAGTCGTGGAATATTGATTATGAAACATCTAGTGCACCCTAGTCTCTCGTAGACAGACGCTACAAACATTTGCGCTCGTACCTCGCTTGTTTGTAAGTGCACGCACTCGGCCACTCCGATACCTTCTACCATACGCACACCACACAGCACGGAAGCCGCGCCGATTCGTGTCTGAGGGGAATTTCAATGCTCCTCTGCTCGCACCAAGCCCGGGGTACACTCTTCGAGTCGCTCCCTTCTCGAGAAAGGTTATCTCGCGCAACCCACGTACATCGCCCGCGGCGGAATATTAGTACCAGACAATTGGGTCGAGCGACGAGCAGCAACAAAACGGCAAACGGCACCAAAAGGGAGCACGCTCACTGAAATTGAAGGTTGCTTTGAGATCCAAGCGCATAAATTGACCACCCACCGAGGTACTCGACTCCTGCTGTCCCGAAGTTCAAGTTCGAGGTAGGATCGCCGCGTCCAGTCTAAGAGCTCTGAGGTCGCGGTGACTCTTGGGTGGCGCTTTTTCCAGTCTAGAAGACATTACATCTGATTTTTAGCAGTAGGTTTCTGTACAAGAACCGCCAGTCCAAGTGAAGTCGCGGTCGGAATGGGAAGGGGCAGACACGCGGTTGGCCATCAGTCAATGCCGCGCAATGCCGATGAGCCGGTTGCTAGCTCCGCGTGTATTACTGATCGGCGAAGCAAATTTAGGCTCAAACCGTTGAGCTCTCTTCTCGAATCTCTTGCACACAGCGCAACCGTAGTACCATGTGACTCTCTTTGCAATGGTCGCAAAGTCCTTGTCGTACGTTTCATTGACTGCTGCAGCCTGAGGCAATTCTGGTTCATAAACTGGAGGTGTCCTGAACTCTCACCTGCTGCGACCATGGCGGCTACTAGCCTACTCTGCGTGGTTAACCGATTGTTTCTTCTCTCTCGGCCATCTAGCAGCCTAGTTTTTGTTTGGCAAGCCGCAACCCAACTCGGTGCCCTGCGTCGAGGAGGCAATTGTAATATTACAGCAGCGCGCGCAGGAGCTGAGGGATGAAGAGTACTACGACAGACTTGCGCAGAAACTCTGGGTCACATTCTCGTGACGAATCTCGTTTCGATTGACGCTGTGCATGTCGTATAATAAGACGGTGACATTTCGGACAACTCGTGCAAACAGTCGCCCAATGGACAGCGACAGCTCGGTGCTGAGCGTCGCCTGTAGATTCCGTGCGTCGTCTATTCCCCCTTTCCCTATTTCTTATCCCAATTAACACTGTTTAATCCCAACCAGTCCCACACGACCAATGGTTCACGACGCACGTCAGCCCGGCCTGGGAGGTGAAACAAGTCAAATCATGGCTGCTCGGGTGCCTCCCGCACGCCCCGCGCACGCAGTTCACCCTCATCCGCTTCTCCACCGGCCAGCTTCTCGAGGACAATGTCCCGCTCTCCTTCTACGACATACAGGCGCACGAGCTACTCGAGTTGCATCGCAGCGGCGTTGTTGTGCCCCTCGCCCGCGCGCACCCCGCGAGATACCTGGATGCATACTGGGAAGGAAGGGTGCGCATGCTAAGGATGCAGCCTGGGCCGACTGAGGGCGATGAGTGGGGGTTGTATAAGGTGCGGGAGACGGAGACACGGGCGCTGGAGTGGTGCGAGAGGTGGCTGGTGGTGAGGGAGGGGAATGTGTATCTCTGTCGAAATGAGGTACGTTGTGTGCATCCTTTCCATCCCTGCGTCCTCTAAGTGTATTCTGTTTGCTCGCACAGACCTGCCTCATTTACACCCTCCCCTTGTCCGACCTTATCCAGCTCACAGACAACGGCCTCCCCCGTGCCGCCGCCGCCATGCTCTTGAACAAGACACGTGTGGTCCTCGCCCGCTTTGCGCCCGGCTCGTCTTCCCGCGTGTCTACACACATGGGCTCTACCACCTCCTATGCAGACAGTGCCTCCTTCCCTGGGAATCCCTTGGACTCGGACTTCTCCTCGGACTCCTCGAACCTCTCCTCTCCGATTTTTTCATATGACAGCGGCGACTCGAGCAGAAAGCGGCAGCAACGGTTGCAGAGGAGGGTGGAACCGGAATTTTTCGTGTTGGACCTCGAAGACGACGCTGGTGAGTCTTTTTTTTGGCTTGAATTTCGAATCTTTTCGTTGTGTGTTTGCTTTTCGTGGGCGTTTCCTATTCACGCACGCTAGTTAGCGTCTTTCGGAGCGAGCGATCCTCGGGGGCTGGCACTGGAGCTGCTTCGTCTTGGTGCGAGCACCGGAGCTACTCGCTTCACCGCTCTGCCCCACGACGCGTCGTTTCTTTTTTCTCGGTTTGTCAGTCGTCGTGGCTTTTTTTTCTCCACACGTGCGAACGGGCATGGGGCTGTGACCTGACTTGTCTGGGGGAAAAGATGGGCACTGGATCGCACAGGGGCACCAGCTGGGCTGAGATGGCAGCGCCGCTTCACGCATCCACTAACTCGGTCTTCAATCCAATGCATGAATTCGAATTAAATTTCGCGGCTAATCTTTGTCTTTCACTTTCTGTTTGTCTTTACGCACATCTCATGCACTATGCTTACTGCTTGTAAATGCAGCGTACGACTCCCTCCTGCGCGTCCTCCACCGCCATGCCCTCCCTCGCTCTGACTTCGTCGACACTGGCGGCACCGCCAAACGCCTCTCCGCACATCGCACCAAAGACCCCTCCCCCTCCGACACCGCTGACCTCGACAACGTCTCTGACCCTGACAACGCTGAAGACACGCTTCTCCTGCGGCACCCTTCCTCCCTTCGCACCTCGCCGCACCTGCGCTCCCTCGAGCCGCTGCCCTTTCCCGAGTGGCGCACGGCGCTGCTACACCGTGCGCGCTGCGCAGGGTTGGGGCGGATCAACAAGGCACTGGAGTGGGTGCTGTGGAACGGGAGCATGGTGGGGGACGATGGGTGGGAGAGTGAGGGCGGGGTCGAGGAGGGGTGGATGCTCAATGCGTCGGGGTCGCCTTTTACTGGTAGACGAAGGGGGAAAGGGCGACCGAGAGAAAGCTTGGGGAGGGAAACAGACAGGAGGGAACGGGGGAGCAGCGATGAGTATGACTCGGACGTGTCGGGCGACGGGTTGCTCTCTGACCCCGAGGGCCCCGAGGGGCAGGGCGGGAGCGAGGACGACGAGGACAGCGATAGCAGCGAGGATGGGGGGCACCCGGGGGGAAGGAGCGAGGCGGAGTGGGTGGGGTGGATGGGCGATTTGCGGCGCCAGGCGCGCGCGGCGGCCGAGGCACGCGTGCTTGTCGTTGCGCGCGCGGAGGCGAGGCGGCGAGCGGAGGAGACAAGGGACTTGGAGATGGGGCTGTGGCCGCCGCTGCTAGGCGGGGTGCTGGACGCGGAGATGGGGCTGCCGCCGCCGCTGCTAGGCGGGGTGCTGGACGCGGAGGTGACGATCACGCGGATGGGGTCTGGGGTGGACGATCGGCAGAGGAGGGCGGCGCTCGAGCCTAGCGCGGTCGCTTTCAGCCTGAGCGGGGTGAATCCGCCGACGCATCTAAGCGCGTACCTTGCGCGCCACAGCGGACACACGTTGAGCGCGGGGAGCAGCATATACAGCAGGAGCACGAGCGCGATGAGCGGGCACACGAGCGCGATGAGCGGGCACACGAGCGCGATGAGCGGGCACACGAGCGCGATGAGCGGGCACACGAGCGCGATGAGCGGGCACACGAGCGCGATGAGCGGGCACACGCACGCGACGACTGTGCTCTCCTCCCCTTCCTCCAAGGGGCTGTTTGGGTTTTCGTTCTCGCCGGACGACGCGGGGACTGCGCCGACGCCGGCGCATGGGTACAAGCGGCCGCATTCGCACGACGTGCACCCCTATCACGCCGCGGACGGGCACGCGCGTGCGGTGCTGACTAGCATCCCGCAGGGCGGGCTGGGGGGCGCGCCGAGCAGCGTTTTAGAGGTGCTTGCGAGGAGGCCGAGTATGCCGACGATTACGGCGGCAGAGTGGGGGGCGATGGGCGAGGGAGGCGGTGGGGTTACGGCTAGGGGTTTAGCGAGTGGGAGTCGGCCGTCAAGTAACGAGCGGGAGAGAACGGCAGTGCCGATACCGAGTGGGGGGAGCTCGACGGGGATTACGGAGCTGCCGCGGAATCCATCAACAGCGTCGGTGGGGCAGGCAGGGAGTGTTAGTGGGGGCCAGGAGCTGTTGAGGAAGAAGGGGGACCGGAGGGAGAAAGATGTGAAGGAGAAGGAGGAGAGCCAGATGTCGGATTGGAGGAAGGAGAAGGAGAAGGAGCGCGACAAGGACACGACACTAAATACAAGCCCGCCTAATACACTCACGGACCGGCGGCCACGATTGTCCTTGTTGACGGGGGACCACCCACAGCTGCTTGTGAAGAAGAAGCGGAGGGGGCTGGCGAGAGGGGTGCCGATCCGCACGGAGAAGTTTGTGAAGAGCTTAGACAGCGACCTTCTTGATCAAAATACCTCGACCTTGGACTTAGATGGTGCAGGTACGGTAGTCATTCACTCCACAGAGTCCTAAAACTGATATCCGCGCAGGAGCCGACTCAGCAAGTGGAAGCTGTAACGGCGACACAGGAAAGCCCCAAACCAGTACTTTCGCCATATATTCTCCTCGAGATGACCTAGGGCCAACGTGCGTATTTTCGGAAATAGAGCTGAAACTCTTCCTGGTTTACATCTCACCCTCCCTTAGAACACCTGTCGATTCATTTACGAAAGACGACTTGGCTTTTATTCAAGCCGCTCTTGGTATTGGAGGATGCTTGATCTCGATCTACGAACCTGGAGAAGCCTCAGTGTGGATACAGGAGAACTGGGAGAATCCTCTTGTCGTTTCTGTTCAAAATAGTGGTTGCGGCGGACCTTTCGCCTGCATGCTTTCCTCTGAGGAACCTGCCTTGGCAATATTTGGGTCTTACAAGAACCCCATGGTCATTAATGTGGCGCAAGCGCTTGCCGATTTATCATGCTTTCCTGTCGTCATCCGGCCTGCCAGTGATGATCCCACTCTCACTCCACTGTATGTTGCTTTATTGCTCCTGCTCTTTGAATACTGAATTTATTTTAGAGGGTGTGACAATGAACCCGCCAATGGGAACGTCCATTTCAACGGCGCCGGCGGCAACGACGGGGGCGAAGAACAGGGTCCCAATCGTGATGACGACGTGCAGGACCCGGGCAGGGATGGAGGTGGCAGAGCCGAAGAAGTTGCGAGGCAGGATCCAAACCGCCGTCACGGTGCACAGGACCCTGGTGGCGGGGGCGGAGGCGGAGGTGGAGACGACGATAATGACGGTGAAAAACAGGAACCATACCGAGATGGCAGGGTAAACGGGCAGGGCGGCGGGGATGGAGGCGGGGGTGGAGGGGGTCCTTCTGCAGTAGACGGTAAATGGGAAGGTCCTCTACACAGCACGCGTGTCAAGCTTCGCCTGAAGCCGAACCTGGCTGAGACATATGCGGTGACTATCGGCTACACTTTTAAGGTACTGAGCGGCACTTCCAAACTGTGATGTATCGTTTACTAACCTCTTTAGTTCACCATCAACCACGACACGGATATACCAATTGACCTTGATGATCTGACCCGCCCGTTGTCCCAGCCCGAAGTCATTTGCGCCATTGACTTTGATATCGAAACCTTACCTCGTGAAACTCAAATTGATCGCTCATATGCAAGCATTGGTTTTGTTACGCATCGAGCAGAATCGATTGATCGGCGGAAATTGCGAGTCTTTTCTGGAATCTGGGATTTGGACAATCTAACATCTAGTCAGCCTGCAGCGAGGATTCGACCTACCAGACAAAATTTATAAACGTGGCCGAAACCGCCAAAGTCAATGGGGGTTTCAAGGTTCTGCGGGATTGTCCCAGGGTCCTTTGGGTTTCGGGACTTTGTCTTACAACCAGACGAAGGGCTCCACGTTGGAGGCCACTGATAGCAAAGTAAATCCCATACTGTTATTTCTATTGCTAAATTAATCTGGTCAGGTCATGCCCAGGTGCCGCGTGAAACACGAAAACGGAGATGAATGGGACCAAGATGACAAGTCATACTCTTCCTATAATGTTGTTTATCAGACCCACAACATAAGGCTAGATGCCGAGCCGCCTGAGGACCACCCCTTGGAAGTCCGGGTAGGCATGGGGATAAATCTTCGGCCACCGGTAAGTCGGACCCCGCATTTCAGTCTCCCCGCCTAACCTATGGTCATCCACCGACTCAAGGGTTCAAAAACGCCCCTCCCACAAATATCTTTCGTAAACCGCAACCAGGTGTTGATTTGGGTTTCGGATCCGAGTTCGAAATCCCGGATACGCGGAATCATGGTGCTAATGAGTGTCAGGGGTTTTTTGTTCTCGGAGTCGTTCATGATTCAATTTGGAATTACAGAGTTTCCTCGACAATATTAGGATAAAAGAAGAGCTTTCCATATACGAACGGCAGGAGGTCGAGTTAGGGTCGGTATTTCCTCAAGGCACGTACCCAGATCAAGGTTACAGCAACTCCACAGTTGAAGGTCTGACTAACCAAATCTTTTAGTTCAAAGAGAAGAAAACAAACCGGGAACCATATCTCTTTCGATCGCGCAACTCCCAAAGCAAGGTACACTTAATTCCAAGAAATTACCGTCTTTTCTCGCGAAACTCGGTCAACAATCCTCTCCGATTCTCACGGACATTCCGCCACATGAATATTTAGCTCGGGGTTGGGATGCTAATAACAACAAGTGGAGACGAGTTCTCTGGCCTGCACTCGACAAGGACTTTCGAGCGGCTGATTTTGGAGGCAAATCGCCTGTCTGGAACATTCAATGCCCTTGGAAAAAGACACAAGCGACGACAGGAACAAACATAGCGCCTTAGAGGACTTTGAAGATATGTGATTGCATTGATTTGTTTTAGGGTACACCGGCTTATTATGCTTGATCTAGAAGCCCCTACATGTTTCAAGAAAAGCTAAATTTCCATGGATGGCGCTGATTCGTGGCGATGAGTCGAGATATAAAAAATCAGGTGGTTGATCTGATGTGGCGCTCGTGCGAGCGAAAGAAAGAAATGGGTGAGATAATAATTAGCTAGCACACCCTCACTAGGCATATGAACACCTTGAACCTCCGAACTGGGGCAGAAACGTGAATCCAAATTTGATCGGGACCTGCCTAATTAGGATCTTGGCGTTGGGGTGTTGTACCGTATTTACCCTCCAGTTGTGATGAAATTTCCAGTGAAAACTATTTCTTCGATTTCCCTGTCTTTTCTGAGGGTGGCTCTTCTTACAGCTCTTTGCGGAACTTAGGGCGGGGCCTATTTTTCTCTCATTTTATGGATTTTCAGCAAGTCATCTGTCCTGACCTCAATTTCGGTCGGATTGCCTTGGAAGTGGGTGTGTTAGAATCGCATTCAAAATGCGCAGTCAACGCAATACCGGTATTTTCGATGCCATCAAAAAATGAAATTTCTACTGTAAAATCTATGTCTTCGGCAAGTCACCTGCAGCATTCGGAGTACCACTCGGATTAACCTAGATTTTGGATATGTTATACCTATCAATGTACTCTAGTCAACGTATACTTTTGATTGATGATTTTCGAAGTAACTGTAATTCATTGCACACTTTGTTGAAACGGTCACTCCCCTCCTCCAGAAAATGGAGCACTCAAAGCAGATTTGGGTACGACCATATGTAAAATCATCATGGTTGACTAGAGTACATCTATGGGTATAACATATCCAAGATCTAGGCTAATCTGAGCAGTACTCCGAATGCTGCAGGTGACTTGCCGAAGACATAGATTTTACAGTAGAAATTTCATTTTTTGATGGCATCGAAAATACCGGTATTGCGTTGACTGCGCATTTTGAATGCGATTCTAACGCACCTACTTCCAAGGCAATCTGACCGAAATTGAGGTCAGGGCAGATGACTTGCTGAAAATCCATAAAATGAGAGAAAAATAGGCCCCGCCCTAAGTTCCGCAAAGAGCTGTAAAGAAAACATTCTCGACATCGAACTTAATCGCAATTCAAGTACATGTCAACCAACCGAGCAAGAGATGGTTAATGGACCCTGACACAATTATTATTTCCGGAAACATATAAATCAATCTGTGTCGAGGAATGTGGCATCTTCAGAAACCTAAGCAGACGTGAGCCGGACTTGGAATCAATCCCAACTGCAGATCACTTACTTTGAAGGATGAAGAAAATTCAGGCTTCCCGCGGTGATCACCGTCCCTGGAAGCAGGTCAAATATTGAGTCTTCGGAATATGACAGACGTACTCGATGGCGTTAAAGACATCGAGGATTGAAGCATTCTCCTCTGTCAGATTCATGTCAGCTAATTCGCAAACCAATCGAGTATGAGCGCTTGCCCCATTTATGAATCAGTGCCTAGCAGACCTCAGATGAAATAATGCTGGATTCGGGGGAGGAAATAGCCGCACCTTTGTGACAAGGCTCATCTGGGAGTTGTGGTATGCGCTCAGTTTGAGATTGGATGCACCGAAGCAGATCTAGTCACACGGTAGGGCTCTCATCGGTCTTTGTCCTAGAAACAAAACATACCACCAGGGGGTCCTCAACCCGCTTGAAAGATGACCGACTGAAGTTTCCGTTCTCGAGGTCATCGGGTTTCTTGCACTACCGATGAATTAGAACCAGTTACTAGTACGATTACAAAAGCCGAAGTGTACTCACAACGTACGGCAGCTCCAAAGAGTTTCCGCTGTGGCAATGCTGGAAGAAAGCCTAACATGTTTACTCGTTAGAATACTGGTTGCTCAGATCTCATCGAAAACTGACCGTTAACTGTTGGCCGCTGTCGAGGGAGTCGACCTATGCCGCAATTCAACGAGGCTGGCATCATAGAAAGTGATGATCTGTACCAATTCCTTGCGCATCCTCTAGAGATATGGATATTGGAGTCTATTCCCATTGTAAATATTGCGAGAACTTACAGCAGCGGTGATATTTCCTTCCTCCTCGTGGTCAACCGGTAAGATGTCTAGAGAAAGGTTGAATACAAGTTTGTAGACGAGCAAAAATGGAACTCACGGCTGATACCGTGTTTCAATCCTCCGTGCCCGGCGACTGCAAGGAGAGGTTGAGAACCTTTCAAACATTTAGGAAATGCACTCACAATAAAAGAATAAATGATCTTCATCGGGATCAGCTTTCTCAACGAGCCACTTGAACCCTCGGATGATATTCTCTCGCGTGGGCTTCCTGTGATGTGGACCACCTTCGTATAAAACACGAGTGTTTCGCCAAACGAAGTTGTCTGCGAATAATAAGACTCGGCATAGGAATATGCCAAACCCTTTATGCTGCACACCTTGGATAAAGTCCTTCATAGCCATCACATCGTGTTTTCCGGCCTTCATTTCACAGTCCTGGCCATTATAGCTGCAGCCAACCTAAAGAGTAGATAAGCAACCGTCTGAAGGATAGTGGGATGCCCGTACGAGAAGCGCTTTGACTTTGACCATAGTAGTAGCGGGAGGTGTGTGGATGGCTATTCAAAGAGCATATTTAAGGCATACTACCGCCTATCGGAGGCACATATGACCGATTCTATCTTCATTGTTGCTTGCATTGATCATGTCAGAAAGCCTAGCGCTGCAATGATTGCGCAGCAGTCCGTTTATATCATGGCAGGCACTGTCTCATCCGGATGAACTCTCCGTCTTCTATTCTGCATAGTGGGCGCTCCGGTCCCATGGATGTAATTTAGCAAACTTTTCATGGTGAATGTATCCTAGTCGCTGGATCCAAAGAGGCCCGGAAAGGACTACTGCGCCCAGTCACGCTCGATGAAATCCGATAGACTTCCGACTTCATACTTAAGCGCGCAACCCAATCATGGTGGACAGTTTAAATGTTCCGGGTCCTTTCAAAGGATTAGGCGCTGAAGGCTCAAATGGTCACACAAAGACGTGAATTCAACATTTCCATTGGATTCAGCAATAGGACTAATTCGTGACTGTTCAAATATCGTCGTCCGTGGCGCCAAATGCTTGAATGGCCAAATGTTAGATGTCGACGCAGGCGCTAGTTCAATTGAAAACGTTTTGGGGAAAGGTACCCTGACAGTTGGGATAAGCGCTGTCCAGGAATAATGCTCCGCTTCTACCGCCTCTTCAAGGCGGCTCTTAAAAGACAGAGACTGCTCAGCGAACGCGTAAGGAGACGAGCGCTAGATTAATAAGTACCTAAAAGACAGAGACTCCAAGGCACTGTAAGTATTAGCATGAAAGTAAATGAATGTGTGGACGCACCCTCAGCGCACGCGTAAAGAGACGAGCGCTGAGTGTGATGGGTGTGACGACAGATGAATAAGGGAGGAAACTCCAAAAGAAATGAAGTCCGAAATGGAACGAGATTGTAAAGAAAGTACCGCATTCTAACAGCTCTGACGGACAATTCCTACAATGAACACCGCAGAACGTGACATTGCGCTGGCGAGTGAATGCGTTCTCGAGCCTACAGATCCACAAATGTATATATCTCCCTCTTTATAAATTGCGGCCTGTCTGAAGCTTTCAAAGTCCGCTTCCCACAACGTTGTCAAGTCACTGAACCTCAGTTTATTTATTCCGGAGCTGGGACGCAGCATGGAACTATCATTGAGATTGAATTCTCTTGAAATATGGACTCCCTTCATGGTAGAACCCGTGCAGTTGAGTCTGGGACAATCGGTTGATGTTTCGGCTCCAATATCGGCGATCATTCGGCGGCACCTGCCGCCACGCACAACCTCCGTTCTCTGTCCATGGGTCATCGGTTCAGGGCATCAGCGCTAGCATCCACTTTTTCAGTTGAATTGGTGGGCTTGGGTTCCGGGATGGTGGAGAAATATACCTCCTGGCTAAACACGCAGCTCCGTTTCAGAGGGAATTTGACGGTTTTAGCTTTGTAAATATTTACCCGCGTCAGTTCTCAGTCGAATGTGGGTGCGGATGCGGGAAATCTAGCAGGATTTATCAGATTTTATTTATCAGATTTTGGAGAAGCCAATTTTGCAGGGTTTCCTGGTTTGAGACGAGGGACCTCAGAACTCTAAGAACATCCAACTTAAATATCAGATCATACAGATGGTTCAATTGTCCATCTTTCGCATTTCTTGGGATTCCCGCTGTGAGATCACATTCCATATTCCACGCGGTTTTTAGGTTGAAATAATGCTAGAGTCCTCCGATATTGTGTCGCTGAGGGTCCAGCAATCGGAGAAGTTCGAGAGCGGTCAGTGGCGGTGTCCGGCCATCAAAGACTGTCCGCAAATAAAATATTAAACGCCCTTCAACACATCGAGGTACGAGATCGTTGGTTGAAGTGTCTGTCTGCGGAAGACTATGACCGGCCGCCAGCATCTTAAAGCGCGCTAACCAATAACATCGCTACGCTTAAACATTCGAGTCAATAATCTGTTTCAACATTTCGTGACAGTTCAAATGCTCAAGGTAATACAAAAAATCGAACGAACGTGGATACTGTACGCTACACAACGCAATTAGTCCATACAAGGGAAGCCTTAGCGAGCGCTAGTGTCTACATATCAACATTTAAGTCTTCGGCTTCTAACGCTGTAAAGTATCAACTGCTCATCGGAACTGTCACCGTATCCGACTCGGACGCCCTGCGCGCTTATGATCGAAGCGAGCGCTGCTGCTAGACCCTGTGATTCAACTACTAGGTCATAGTGCAGTGAGTAGCATGTATTCGCCGTATTGTTTCAGCCACAGGTACACACGCGGTTCCGATAAAGGCGGTAAAATTAGGAAGCCTCGTCTCGACAAGATCTGGGCTGCGCTGCGCAAAACAATGCAGTTTTCTTTGTCATAAGATGGACTCAGAACATGATGAATGTTTCTATCGGCCCTGAGGGTGCTCCGACGCTGTGTACCGGTAAGGCTTAAATACGCCCCCACCGTGGGCTGAATCGCCATCGACATCTCCCACTCTGACAATGACAAAAATCAAAGCACTTCTTGTATTATCTATCTCCCGCTTACACTCTCCAAAATGGTTGCTCATAATTCTGCAGGTCGGATGCAGCTACGATGACCAGGATTGTGAAATGCAGGCCGGCAAGCTCGATGTGAAGGCCATGGAAATTTTCATCAAGGGTGGGTCTCGGTTGTACATTTCCTAGATATGAATATAATAACGAGGCTGGAAAATGATAGATAACTTCGAATGGTCAGCCACCCGTGTTTTATGGGAAGATGCCCCAGATCACAGGCAACCCACACGGGACAATATTCTGAATGGATTTCAATGGCTGGTTAATGATATTGACTGGGAGAAAGATCATTTATTCTTCTACTGTGGGTTATTGTTCGACCATTCGAATGGCAGCTCTAAATATCATCAACTATAGTTGCTGGGCACGGAGGCCTTGATGACGATGGCGTCAGCCGTAAGTTGATTGTCCCCTGTGTACGGATTTTCAATAATCGTTTTGCCAGATATCTTAACCGTTGACGGTAAACATATCACAGCTGCTGTGCGTTCTTGGATCATCGTCATTTGAACGGGCTTGAACATTAATATCATTAGAGGATGCGCAAGGAATTGGTATACCTTCTTTCTTTCAATGATTCCAGGCGAAGTCAATTGTTGCGATGAATAGGTTGACACCCTCGGAAGCGGCCAACAGTTGACCGTCAGTTCTCCATGAGTCTTGACCAACATAACCATTGACGAGGAACCCTTTAGGCTCTGTTCCAGCATTGCCATAGTGGAAACTCATTGGAAATGCCCTATGTTGTGAGTGAACCGTATCTCCAATAATTTTTTTTCCACTCTTATTCGTGTGTTGTTAGTGCAAGAAACCGCGAGATCTCCGAAACGGTAACTTCAGTCGTACTTCGTTCAGAAAAGCCGATGGGCCCCTCGTGGTATGCTGTCTTGTTACCGGGACATACGCTTATTGCATGCTTATTTTGTCTCCAGATGTGTTTTGGCGCCTCCAATGTCAAATTGAAAGCGCACCATAAAGGTTCGCATGTGAGCTTCGTCACAAAGGTGTGTGCAGTTTTCTTCGGTCAGCGGTAGCATTTATCGCCATGGACAGGCACTCATCGACAAGTATGGTAAAAATCCCAATTTTGCAATTTCGGGGAGTAGATTGACGTGCATTTTGTAGAAGAGAATATTTCGATCACTGATATCTTCAGCGAACTCGAGTGCGCCATTTCCCCCGCGCTTCTGTTTTCAAAATCTGAATTTGCCTCGCCCGTCCAGGAACGCGGATGTCAGGGCTAAGCCAGAATTTTCTTGCTCTGCCGAGGTGCGCAAAGTGGAGTAACTATCGATACAGTTAGCATCACTAACCCTTCTTGTTGCTATTAGTTTGTGGAAGATGCCCGATTCCTCGACACCTGGTGATTTTGAATAGCACATTCAAGGTGCAAATCGGGCCATTCACGGGCGACACCGTATCAGTATCTATCATCTATGTATCCTTTGCTTCGTACTTTGCTTGTACTAGGTTTTACGATAACCTGTGGTTTCGACTTGGATAGGCCACCAGACCGTCGAAAGCGAGGGAAATTTCCCGCAAACCTAGCGATTGAAGAAATTAATTGCTCAAGAATCCCCAACTCGATTCACGATTTCAGGTACAAGCACAATACAACACTACACTACGTCGACGCTGCCATTAGACTTCGGTCGTCGAGCTGTCCTCGTCGAGCCAAGGGTTTTCACGGCCGATCAAGGGGAACTCGGGATTAAAATTCCGTACGTGTGGAGGGGGGGGGGGTCCAGGGTGGCCTGAAAAAACTTTTAGTGTATATTATACAGAGCTTCCAAATAGCCATTAGAGCCTCAGGGAGGTGTTATTTGATTGTCAAAGACACACCCTGATGTCTAGAAAGGGTCTTGGATGGTATGTGAGCTCTCAACTCAGTACCCTGCACTTCATGGTGGAGTGCACCCAAATATGGTTGGGTGGTGAGGTCAGATTTTTTGGAACTCTCGCAGTTGAGATGAGTTCAAATATTGCTGAAAGCTATAATAAAATATCATTGGGTATATTCCAGGTTTAGGAAAGTGGTAGCGAGCAAGTTGAAAGGGAGCGGCACGAGGCGGACAGCCGGCCCGGCGCTAGGGGTGGGAAACTCCTTCCCTATATGGAAGGAGGGGGGGGGAGGGGGGGTCAGCTTGGATCCATTTTTCGAATCCCGAGTTCCCCTTGCGGCCGATACAGCCATGCCTACTTGCTGCGGATTGCGGAAAACCGATTGAAAACCAACGATAAATATTTAATGAGTATTTCGGAGGCGAGCCGGTCCTTTTTGGCTCCGATCCGAGTTCCTTCAAGTGATTCCTCTCTTTTGGACCACTTTCGGACCAGAGTCCTGTCGCTGAGGTGGGTCGATCAATCGTGAATCAGAGCGGAGTTTAAATGTGGAGTGGCGGCTTGGTGGCGGTGTTCGGCCACATCATCCCTTTGACTTCAGCGACAAAACCGTTGTCAGTGCGGCGCCAATTGCTCGTTGCGCTCGCACCACCCCCTGAAGCCGACACCGGTATTCTCCCGCAATGTAGGAATTACTTAAGCAGCAGATGGAAGACTGACTCGGAGACCGCGACGGTGAGTTCTTCCTTTTGATCTTCCCAATCCTGGCAATCCATACGAGACTGAGAGCAGTGGACGGCGATGGCATTGGGCCAACTTCCGCGCCGCGCGGTAGAGCAAGCTTGGCCGATGGACTCCTTTCCAGCTCGAATTTGCATTTTGTCGTCGCAGCCAAACGGCAGGGCCGCCTGTGGGTGGCTGACTTCCACGTTGGTTTCTGGTGGCTCCGAGCCTTTACTGCTCGCTGCCACCAGCGAGTCCGATGAGGATTTTAAAGGCTCAGTAGAGCATCAATATCAGCGACCGCGAGCCATGCCGCCGGCGAAAGACATATTGCCTTTGAATCTCATGCGAATCCCACTGGGGTGCGTGATATCTCTTACAGGATCTGACTAATCTTTTGCGTTCGGCTCACGTCGCCTTGTTTCTCCGGCCACTCGTACAAAATTCCCACACTTTACAAATGCCGTTACGTTGTATTTTGGGGTAGAAGTCTACAGCTTTGAGACTAACATCATGATGAGTTTCTATCAGCACAGCGCCGCAACGAGTAACTTCGGCATAACAGGGCCCTGGAATTCCCGTCTCGGTGCCTCGACGACCTAGAAGTGACGCTGCGACCTCTTGGTCTCACCGTTCTCACCTTCTGTGCAACTTGATAGATTTTGCGCCTATTGTTTGATGTGTATTGCTGCGGTGCATCACTTCTCAACGCGAGATTTACAGCATCACCGTGTATCCAAGGGCCTCACGGCAGTGTTGATATATCAAGAGCGTCACTGACCCTCTATACATAGCGGGTGGTCCTACTTCCACTCCCTTGTCATCGCTGCAGATACGTCCGCAGAGCGACATGGACGACCAGATCCTCAACCCGGACGGCACCCCCAAGCGCCCCATGAATGCCTTTATGATCTTCGCCCGCCGCCGCCGCCCGCAGATCAGCGCGGAGAACCAGTCCATGCGCACAGGCGACATATCCAAGATTCTGTCTCAGGAGTGGAAGACGATGTTGCCTGTGAGGAGCATCTACATCCCTCTGTATTACACTAACACGGGACACAGAGCGACAAGGCATTCTACCTCGCACGGGCAAAGCAACTGAAAGAGGCGTTCAACACAAAGTACCCCGACTACGTCTACCGCCGCCTCCCCAACAATACCCGCAAGCATCGTCTCGCCCCGCCATCCTCGTCTTCCTACTCCTATTCCCGCGCTGACACAGACGACGCGACAGAGGAGGGCAGCCCAGACGCGGAGACGCCGCTCCCCTTGCCTGACTCGCACTTGCACAGCTCGCGCTACACGCCCCAGTCCGCACCCCCGTATGACTCGCGCGGGGGAGCCTATGACTCGTCCTCGTATGGCTCGTTAATGTTCGGCGGCAGCTACGGCGGGTACCCGTCGCACTCATCGTCCTCGCACCACAGCGGGCACGTCCACACGTCCTCGTACCCCTACCCGCCGTCCTCCTCTTCTGGACCAACAGACCACTACCGCTACCGCACCCCGTCCGCCGACCTCCTCAACACCGCGTACTACCCCCCCTACGACGCCAACGTCGCGCCGAACGGCTCCCCCTCCCTCGGCCTGCGCAAAGCACACTCCATCCCCGCCAGCCTCGGCCTCCCCACCCCCTCAGGCGCGCACTACCAGCACTCGAATTCGGCCAGCTCGAGCGGCAGCTCGAGCTCATACTACGGCGCCTCCCACTCCCACTCCCACTCCCACAGCCCGTACTCGTCCACCACCACCCCTGCTTCTACCTCCACCCACTCCGTATCGAGCAGCGGCTCGCTCCGCGTACGTCTTTGTTCCACGTGGCATATGTAAAGAACATACAGAGACTAATATGGGCAACGCAGGGCGACAAGCAATTCTACCTCACCCAAGCGAAACAGCAGAAAGAGACGTTCAGCACGACAAGCTTTCTGGCACAAGGGTCGATGTCACAGAATCGAATGCAAGGTTCTTTCCGCGCCCCAAAATATTTGCCTGACGTTTTCCTTAGATGTGTTTGTTCTGCCGGTCCTTGTCATTGCGATCAGGATCTCAATCGTCCATATGCAGAATTCCAGCAGGCACAAGAAGGTGGGGAGATATCTTCATTGCTTCAATCCGTCGTGGTCCCTGCCTTGCTGGCCGGAGACTGTTTCGGTGACGGCGAAAACTCTGGAGAAATGAAACCGGGAACCTTCTTCATATATTACCCCTTCCATCAGGGCCCTTCACCGTAAGCTTATTTATAGTTCTCGGATTGTTCCTCATCGACACTTGGTACAGACTACCACATGGATCTTTTACCCAAAACGATCTCGCCTGCGTTGAAGCCAATGCCGGTATTGAAGAAGTTTCGGTGTCCATATACGAGCCTGCAGACGTTGTCTTGTGGATAGAAGACAACTGGGACCATCCTCTTATAATTTCTATCCAAAACAGCGGTTGGGGTGGACCCTTCGCCTGGATGCTGTCCCATCAGGAACCGTCTCTGGCGATATTCGGACCTTGCGAAGACCCCATGATGCTCAACGTCGCGCAGTCGCTTGCAGACTTTGCGGGATTTCCGGTGGTAATTCGACCTGCCAGTGATAACCCTGCTTTAACCCTACTGTTCGCTGGTTTCTTTGTATTGCCATTCCATACTGACATGATTGTGGACAGAGCTCACGATAATGAATTCCAGGACGGAAACGTCCAATTCAACCCCTCCGACGGCAACAATCAAGAGACAGACGGAAGTGGTGATCTCAATGACCACGACCCTCCCGAGGGTCGAGGTACTTCAAGAGAACCTTCAGACCGCCGCGGAAGAGATAATAATATCAATGATGCAGAAGACACAAAGGACAATTCTCACACTAGAGCGCAACGCGAATTCAACCCCAACGGCGCAACGCAAGCCCCTGAGGGCGGAGATGGAGGCGGCGACGGAGAACCCTCGGAAACAGATGGTAAATGGGAAGGCCCGCTGCACCGAACCCGCGTCAAACTGCAGTTGAAACTCGACACCGCGAATTCATATGCGGTCGCCATCGGGTGCACTACCAAGGTAACCCGCATTTCAAACTGCTCCATATTTTTAAAAAAGAAAATTTCAGTTCACAATCAATTGCGAAACGGAAATTCCGATCGATCTCGACGACCTGACCCGCCCATTATCCCAGCCTGAAGTCATCGCTCTGCTTGACTTCGAAATCGAAACTCGGCCTCGCGAAACTCAAGTCGATCGCTCGTACGCGAACTTTGGTTTTGTAGCGCATCGGGAACAATCAATTATTCAACGCACATTGTGATTATTTCCTGGAATCCGGGGACGAGTGGGATGAAGGAAGTGAATCCTATTCATCGTACAATGTTGCCTATCAGCTTCAGCACATGCGATTGGATGCGGAGCGGGCGGAATCTCACCCCATGGAAGTACGGGTAGGCATGGGTATCAATCTTCATCCATCGGTAAGCCATGATTGAACGATGACCTTCATAGTCCAACTATTTATCTAGGGTTCAGAAAAACCTCTTCCGCGAATATCCTTCATCAGTCGTAACCAAGTGCTAATCTGGGTGTCGGATCCGACTTCGAAATCGCGAATACGTGGAATCCTGGTACTAATGAGCGTCAGTCTGATCTGCACAATCATTTCATAGAGCTGATTTGCCTTGTTCAGAGTTTTGTCGAAAACATAAAAATGGAAGAAGAAAAGGTCTCCATATATGGGCATGAACAAGTCGAGCTCAGTTCAGGATCGTTAACCGCGCCTCGACGTAAGGAGTCTATCACCAATAATGATTTTACCTAATCTAGCATTAGTTAAAGAAGAGAAACACAAACCTGGGACGATATCTCTTTCGATTGCTCAAGTGCAACATCAAGCTACTCTCGGTCCCAATAAATTGCGGGCGGCGGTTCCAGCCTTCATCACGAAACTCGGTCGACGATCCGGGGTCGCTCCATCGGCGTTGATCCCGTCCTATGAGTATCTGGCGAGGGGTTGGGACGCCAACAACAATGAGTGGAGAAGTGTTCTCTGGCCAGCCCTAGACAAACATTATCGACCAGCCAACCTTGAAGGGGCGTCAACTGTCTGGAAGATTCAATGCCCGCGGAAGAATATTTCAACGTGCACAGAAACTAACGCGCATGTGAAAGCAGACGAGAATCAGAATGTTTCGTAGGATACGTCTGTACCATGCTTGCGCCTTTACAGGCTCTGTACACGAAGCGGCAGTTCAGTGTAACTATCGACCTGGATTTGACCGGATTCATGAACTCAGCTTTGAAATCTGAAGATATGTCCCATGCGCTGATTTCTTGGGTCTTGAGAATCTTCGAAATTGCCCAATTGGGATCTCGGCGTATTGTGTACTATTGACTGCATTGTTCAGCGTATAACAAGCGAGCTTCAACCTTAGGCCATATCTTTATACGTGCCGGGCCGAAGAAGGAAGATCCTTAGGTAGAAGAAAGGCAGGCATCGGCCTGAGACAGAGACCTTGTGATTTTACGCAGGTGTTCTCATTCTCATGCATATGTCAGCGGAAAGTAAACGGCAAGCGTGAAAGCGGGGTACATCGTGGTTGAATTTATGAATTTACAAAATGTGTCGATGACTGAGTAAGAAATGGGTTGTGAAAAGGCCCAGGGTGGTTGATGAGGCGTAGTGCTGGCAAGGTCTGGTTCAGGAATCCGTTCGAACCTGAACCGAACCTGAACCGAACCTGCGTTCAGCGTTTAGATTCAGCGCCGGCCTGAACTGAACACCAGGTTCAGGTTCGGCGTTCGGAGGACTTGCAAGGCGTTCGAACGCCGAACCTGAAATTGAACCGGTAGGGACTTTTTTGGTCTATTTCATCGCGGTTTTGCTGATATTATGGTTACTTGGGTAGAGAAAGCTGTATGGTATACTGGAAAGCACTCAACTTTCACATCCAACCTCCTCATCGATCCACACTCTGTGGAATCTCACTGAATTTTTAATGCAAGGATGGCATCATGTGACTTCTTGAGCAAGGAAATTATTCTGAAGCTTTATTTGTGAGTATACAGGGCATCTAGAATGTGTTATAAGACTGAGATGCTTCGCCTGAAGGTCACACAGGTTTTTGCTGCTCCAAAAACTACTTGCTCTGGAAGGTTGGTATTTTTTAGGTTCAAACGCGTTCGAACCCGAACCGAACCTGAACGCGCGTTCAGGTTCGAGGTTCGGAGAGTTGCTGAACCGAACCGAACTTGGCCCCCACTAATAAGGCGAGACCTCTGTGTCCGGAGTGGATTCTGGCCCAGTGTCTTCATTGCGTCCGTAGACAGATTTTACGCGCGAAGGCGCCTTCTGGACCGGAGCGGACTTTCGGACGAGGCGAAAAGTCGGTCTCACTCCAATAATGGCATCAGCGTGTGACATACGGGTAACTTCATGACCCAAATGTAGGACCCTCAGGAATTGTCAGAGGACTAATAGGAACAAAAAGCATAGACTGGCCTACCGTACGAAGTCGCAGGATTCAAGATGGAAAAAGTGCAAACCTCTCCGTTCAAGATGTCGAAAAAATGGGCAAGAATGAGATCGCATGCAGCACTATCATCAGCACTCGAAGCTGACATGAAGAGTGAATTATGATTCAGCAGAGGGAGACGATTGACTGACCTTTTACGATCTGCGTGGCCACCATGTCCGAAGGTCCGTAATAACCCTGCGCGTAAGCTCAAACGATGGTACTTTGATTTTCTTCAGGAAATTCTTCTTGTGCTGGGTAAGTGTGGTCCCATCGGAAGAATAATCTGCAATCTTGGCGTACTGCGATCCAACTGCAGACTCCAAGAATTCAGCCTGCTACAGATGTATGGTTTTCCCAGTGAACTGGGCGCGACCATCGAGTTCCGCGAGCACGGCTTTGACTGGGGACGACCCGACAGGCCCGTATTCCGCGACGAACTGGGGAACAAACGCATGCAGGCCCGAGGAGACAAAGACCTGAACTACCATCTTGGCCAAGGCCTCGATTCACCGGTGGTCGCCGTTGCACAAAGCTGTCTGTACGGTGAGACGGAGGATGAGGCGCAAGAGGAACCTGGGAATCGCAAGTGGTTCTGGGGAGAAAAACACGTTATCGAGATACTGTATTTGCCGGACAAGAGCAGGAGAGTCCTGGCACCCGTCCCGCGCAGGTCCGATGTCGGCGAGTGTTTCTTCGCTGTGGATGGTGGGGTTAAGGACGGCCTCCGATGTAAGAGCCTTGCCGCAAATCCTTGGTGGCTTGGCCAGTGCGATATTTGGCAAGGCCTGTAGAAATCATTTCCGAAAGTGAAGGACTCCCTGAGTGAATAATACGAAAGACGTACCTCGAACAGTAGAAAACCTTGCGAGACGTCTTCTCATTGCATGCTTTGCGGACAAGGAAGCGGGTCCAATGCATTTCCGAGTCCCCGCAACCATCGCGGACGCGCGCAAGGCGATACGTCGGAGTCGTGCATGAAGGATCGCTCATGGGTGTCTGCTTAGCAGGTTTCTTCGGAATTCCACCACAATCGAGGACTGTCGCCGTCCTCGTGGTCCCGCGGACCTTGACCGTGATTTCATGCGGCTGGCGTGGATCTGTTATGGATAAAATGGTATTAATCAAGAAAGAGCCTACCCAGAAATCAAGTCAAAAGGTTCATTCGGAAGCGCTGGAGAACTCACATATGAACCAGTCACGGAATACCATCCGCTCCCGCAGTCCCAATCCATTTCCCCCCCGAAGGCGCTTCATCATCTCGTTCGTCCAGCTGGGATACAAGTACGAGGTATGAGGATGTCCATACCGCCATCCAGAACATATTTTTTCAGGAGGGTCAGAAATCTCTCGCCACTGTCGGCTTCCAACGACGCGAGAGTGATATCGGACGTATACATACGCGCACTAGGCCAGCCTCTACTGCGCCCCCAACAGGTACGCAAGAGCCCCTCGAGCACATGCGTCTCGTGCCGCCGGTGTGAGTGGCTTCCAGCAAAAGTCCAGTTGCAAGACGCTCGTAACAGCCAGAGCACAGAGTTTCTCCTGCAATTCGCGGAGGCTCTGCACCAGTAAATTGCAATGGAAGTGTTTTTCTGTTAACTCAAAGTCTTTCAAAGAGTCGGCCATGGTTTGCAAAGCGCTGAATCTCGCGTCAAGGGAGGGGAAATGAGCCTCTCAAGCCGTATTCCACTCTGCAATACCTTCTCTGAAGTCAGGTATTCCATACGCTGCGGCTACCGTTCCTTGTGGATGGGGAGCTTGAGATTGGCTTGAGACAAGAAGAAAACTGGCTGTGACTCGGTCGCCGAATAATTCCGATGTCGGATGGGGGATCCGATCACCGTCCTTTGTTACGGTCTCGACTTGCCGCCATCGCGTCAATTTCTTTGAGGATTTCAAGACGACTCCGTATTCCGTTGAACCTCTCGAAGGTCACAATCTCGATGAACTCAGTTTTTGGTCTTCACCTTAACATCTGCGTCCCAGGCAGTCGACCAACAATCCTCCGATCTGTCTTGGCGGCCTGTAGCTCTGTTTGCCAGACACAGTGGTCCTTCCAGCCGCTTCATAATAGCGCACTCTATTCTCCGGAATCCCCTTCGAGGAGGAACCACCCGCAATCCGTTGCATTCGTTCCTGGCTGCGGTAAATCCGGCAACCGAACGCGAGCAATGGCTCCCAGAAAGCGTCGTCAGTCTCACTCTTAGGCATCCTTGAGTGGACCTGACCGCGGAATTGTCTGCGCTGGCAACTGCACTGTTGCGCACGCGCCGAAGAAACACTGGCAAATCTGCGCGAATCCGGGTCGCGCCTCTTGAACGGCCGCCCACTCTACTTTTCAATAGACACCCGCCCGTGCCTCGCATCGCTGCTCGATCCGAGCCAGACGCCCCTGTTCGGGACCTGTGGCCCAAGTCCAAAGGCGGACATCTGTCCGCCATGCTCAGTGTGGGCCGCGGCTGCGGTTCATTGCCTTCGGGCCCTACCACGAGGAGGCATACGTAACACTCGTGGAGTGCACTGCGCTCGAACGGTTCGAGTTTTCCAGACGGTTCGACATTCGCGCTCACCGCGCGCTCGATAAAGTCCCTCGCTATCTACGGCGTGTCGGGGAACCAAGATGCTTTCGACGCGCTGCCTCTGAAGCTGTCGACGTTCCCAGATTTGGAGGTGCTCACCTGGTCTTCGTGTTCCCCTGAAATGCCGGCGCTCGAGCAGACGTGCAGAATATCCGGAATCGGGCTACGCACATCCGCAGCTGAACTGGTATGTCGATTGCCTTTGGATTTTACAGTTTAACTGGTGTTCCGTGTTTCAGACTGATGACAATGCGGTTGAATTGGAGCTGAGACAGAAGCATATCCGAATCTAAGAAAACAGTAGAATCGATTCAAGATGCGAAAAAAACGGGATTGCACATATGATTCAATTGCTTCATAGCCCACATTATACGGAAATATTTTTCTAACAGAGTCTAAGCAGCGGTGCGTTCAGTTCTACGATCAGATCTTATCTAAACGCTTCTTCCCAGCCGCGGGCATCGATTCTCCCAGAATTTTTCATCTTCTCTCGCACATCGGGGCCCGGCTCAAAACAAGCTGTGAACGCCGGTTCTCAAAACACATGGACGGTGGCAAGTTTGAACACAAACGAAATAAGTGGACTGGCGTCACATTTTGCAGGTATTGTTCGGCGATTGGGACGTGCCTCGCCACATCGTGCCTGTAATCCGTTTCATTTTACGCGGATGGCAAAAGAATTCGGGGTTGAACAGTACATACTGCCCGATCATTTTGGTTCGGGCATCTTACGAGCCCGATCAAAAGATCACAAACCTGCCCGACCCTTGCGGGCCTCTCCCATTTTCTTACAAACTCTTCATTCGAGTGAAGTTCTAGGCACGCCGCAAGGTATATAAAGCTTCTCGACTTTCTACATTCAACCAACCACTTCATTCCAGTTACTTACTATCAGCAGCGAGTCCTTGAGCTCCTCCAAATCAACTCCAAATCGTCTCCAAATACTTCCATGTCCTCTGAGCTCATCTTTGTGAGTATCGCCATGAACGGTATCCGGACGCAACTGAGCCTTAATTTTATCCAGGTAACCGGTGCCTCTGGATTCCTCGGATCCCATGTCGTGCTGCAGCTATTACAAAAAGGCTACCGTGTTCGAGGGTACGTTTGTTAACTGATTCGATTGGGAGTAGTTTAATGGAGAAGTTGAAATAGTGCGGCCCGCGGAGCCAAAGCAGACCACCTCAAGTCAAGCTATGCCAGCTATGGTGATCAGTTCGAGGTCGTGAAGATAACAGATATCGCCCATGATCAATTCCCCGATGCGTTGGTCGGCGTGGACGCAATTATTCACCTCGCGTCTCCCCTTGCGGGACGTGCCGAACCCGCAGTGATGCTCGCAGTACGTGGTATTTATGATTGGCCTGCCAATTCTGTAGCTCATTTTTTGAATTTGCAGACTGCGGTCGAGGGAACACTCAATGTCATCGTGCAAGGAGAGAAGGCTGGTGTCAAACGGATGGTCGTCACCAGTTCGATTGCAACCGTCTTGAACCCAAAACAGAGCTATACGGATCAGGGTAAGTCAGACCAGACGTCCATGCACCCACTCCAATTAACCCTTTGAAGATTGGAACCCAGTCACGAAGGAGATGGCACTCACGGGTGGGAACGCGATGACGACCTACGGCGCGTCGAAGAAATTCTCCGAGATTGCCCTCTGGGAGTGGGCTGAGAAGCATCCACACGTCGAGATCACTACGCGTGCGTCCCTCTCCCTGCCCGCAGCCCTATGCAAAACTAAAAGGATGATAACGAACAGTGAACCCGCCCTTCCTCTACGGACCCTTCACCCGCCATTTTCCTCTTCCCGTCCCCGACTTCAGCGCCATCTCCACGAACCATCTGATCTACAGCTACCTTTTTCCGGAGGGCGCAACCTTCCCGGTGGTGCCGTACTATATCGACGTCCGCGACATCGCACAGGCCCACATTCGTGCCCTTGACTCTCCTCCGACAGCACAGGTCGGACGGAAACGAATCATCATCTCGGCGCCGTCGGGTTGGGCATTCAGGAAGACCCTTGACTTCATTCCGGAACAGCGCCCCGCCCTCAAGGAACGCATGACCACCGCCACGCCGCCAGATTCTCCCTCTGGTGCGATGCCCATGGACTTCGCGCGTGTGGAAGAGGTTCTGGGGATGACGGTTTCGGATTTTCACACTATTGAGCAGGTATGTTGCGGACGCGTGTCTGTCCAGCAAGAAGTGCTCATTGATGCCTCTTTTTTCAGACGACCTTGGACACGGTCGATGCGCTT
This sequence comes from Mycena galopus ATCC 62051, assembly GCA_014925785.1. Classification (NCBI taxonomy): domain Eukaryota; kingdom Fungi; phylum Basidiomycota; class Agaricomycetes; order Agaricales; family Mycenaceae; genus Mycena; species Mycena galopus. Next base: position 256,600 of record WIQG01000052.1, read on the forward strand.
ATTGAGGTCGAAGAGCAGTGGCGCCGCGCGGGGCATCGCATCACAGCTAAATTCTGAGTGACAAGCTTTTCGGAAACAGCTCTAACGGCCTCTCCAATTAGCGGCGTAGACATGAATTAGATCGCGCGTTGTATTGTTGTAACATATAAACTTAAAAACACGACCATATAATTTGCAGCTCAACACCAACTCCCCACCATTGATCAACATTTCACGGTCCTTTCCGGTTTATAAAAGAATGCAAGGTGTGTTTACACTTTTCCATTCAGACTTATGCGAAGACTTGCGTCCCTGACTTCTGACCGCACATCTACTTGAGTGCTCGGATCGAATCCCAGGAAACGAGACATATAGAACCAAGAAATCACTGCGAACCAGCAAAGGAAACTTGGTCAATGGTCAGCTGAAATTTCAGAAAAAGTGGTTGCATCTCGTGACGAGTTCGACGCGCCGTATGTTGATAAATAATAGCAAATAAAGGTTCAAGCGATTGTTCGAGTTTAAATTATAATCGCGATAGTATACACATGATCAAGAAAGCAAATAGTACATTTGGGGTATTTTCTAGGAGAGTCAAAGAGTGTATCAGTGTCAATAACGACTATCATCCACGGCGGCAGATGTAATATACTGTACAAAAGCAAAAGACCGTTTGATTTAGGTAGATTCATGGATCGACGCAGTATGGCGTATCCTGAAGCTGAAGGTGCAGGTGCGCGAAGATTGGATTGGATCCGGCCTTGCGCTTGCAAGAGTCGCCCCGGAGGTAGAGCGGGATGTATATCAGCGAGAATCCCGTCAATCAATCATCGCCAGAAGGCGAGCTGGGAGCGAACTGCGGACAGTGGACCTGTCATGGTGCGGATCAGGGTGTATGGTGGGGAAAAACGAAAATCAAGGCTCACCAAAGATGGCAACTGGCGCCCACCCCGCCAAAAGCAAAGCAACGTGTTGTGTTCCGAGCGCTGCGGGCTGAGATCTTGCGGATGCGATATCAGCGATCGGCGTTATGCAAGAGAGCATATGCACGAAGATGATTGCGCTAGAAGTAACGGGAATTATGATCCATGCTGATTTGCAGGGATTACTCACAATTGAAAAATCAGGAGGCTACGAACCACAGAAGACAGCTTAGAGGGACTTTTGTGCTCGGTCTGTTGAGTGTTCGGTGCTGTAAAGAAGCATTCGAATTCGGAAGCAATTCCAGCGCCAGACAGGACTCACTGACTGAGGATATCATGCTCGGACACGAATAGTAGTCGGTGGAATCACCGATCTCTTCGCGCTGCAGGGCAAACGCGATTTGAGTGATGGAAATTCGGTCGCTGTTGTGGATAGAACGGCTGACATCGGTACTTCTCGTCGTGCCGTTGGGTGTATTCGCGGGATACAACGGGGTAGCCTCATCTGCACTGTTGTCGCGCGTCGGCTTGGAATTGGGAGTGTTGTCCCGCGTCGGTTTGGGAGTGATCTCCGCGAATGACACGTTGGAAACCGTGTCGAAGGTATCATCCGATCTCCTCGAGCCAGAGTGGGCCGTTAAGTAGTCCGGTGAGGGAGGGAGAAAGGGGAGATGGTAGCTTCGTTCGCGCAGAACAGGACTTACGGGCTGTCGGCGCGGCTCGGGATCGTTGGCCATTCGCATTTTGAGTGAAGCCGACGGGGATGGGGCCGTAATTGCGCGCGGTGTCGGAGGCGTCGAATGCGTCTTCATGGACTGCTTGGATCTCCGCTGTGGGAGAGCAGTGAAATGGTCGAGATTCAGTATATGTACTGAGCGACGCGCGCGGCGGATGTGATTGTGTGTTCGAATTACGCGAACAAGCGATAGTGAGGACAACCAGAGGCATGGGAGAGTTATAAGGAACGGTGGACCTGCGTAGCCAATGAAGCGAAGCCTGTAGTTGAAAGGTGAACGGAATGGTGAGTTCATTTGGGATAGAACTCACCAGAGTGGATGTGAAACGCAATTGAGACCATCGAATGGCTCAAAAGTATCGAAGAAAACCACGAAGGTGACTTGAACCTAATCTCCTTAGTCAGACCCTATAAACGGGGGGAAAAGCTTGTTACCGCAGAGGCAAGGAGAGGGAAGAGCACCATGGGCAAAAGATAGTGGAATTTCCAGGGAAGAATCTTGCTACTCATGTCAGCGAAAGGACGTAGATTCCAAGACATTATTACTGACGCAGTTTCTTCCTGCATTCCCCACTGTTTCGGCTTGGCTATGTATATCGTGGTCGCAGTAGTAATCGCGGCCAGTACGCCGATTAAAATGAATGTAGCCAGACCAGTGAAGAGGACTTGGGCTGGCAATTATTAGTCAGGTTTTGCATGGCTGAAAACACAGCTCAATCACCTAGGCAAAATCCCCGAGGAATATTTGCAGGGTTCATTCGCCACACGAGGCCTAAGATTCAACCTTGTAGCATCGAGCCAAGCACCTCTAAACTCTACGCACCTAAACAAAATACGCCCTCCAAGACAGTAATTCCAACAGCGTACGCGATCGGTCCCCAATAACTCTGTATAGCCCAGGCCAGCGGCAGAAGGACTGCCCAGCAGCCGATCAGGCCTGGAAAGGTGTTAGAGTGGGATTCTAAGACTCCAAGAAGAAGAGGCAGGACCTGAAAGCGAGAGGGCAAACCAGACGAGTTTGAGACCGAAAGGCAGCATGCGGGAAGGGCCCAGACCTGCGCTCGCTTTACATGCACCCACTAAGTACTCCATCACAGCCCTGTCACCGGTGCCGCCGGAATTACAGCGCATGGGATCTACCACTGGTCGGGATCTCTCGGACTACTGTTGGGATCTGGTTGGGAATCTTTACCCCGTTGAGGCAGAGACTGATGGTAACGGACGTTGCCGCTTGAATGGAGGTACCTCGGCCGCGCCATGTGGCTGATTAACGTTTACACGCAGCCCACAGCTCCCTTTGGACACGAATGGCTGCACAGCAAGGCTGGATAACTTCAGGATATATAGCGTAGACCACAGAATCCGACCTTCCTTCCGGAATTCGGAAGTTGGAACCCAGGTTTTGAACAGTTCTTCTACGCCACTGCCACTTGGTCAAATGATTCTTCGCTTGCGCCACCCATGCCCCCTGCCTTTTGAGTGCTGGGGTAATGCAAAATAGGATGGGTCATGGGTGTGCAACCACCGATAAGCTGCTCGAAATACCGGTATCTCAAAGGTACAAAAGAGCACCGCCTCAGAGTAGTGATCCAGCAAGCCCGAGGCCGCACCGTTGCTACTCACACAACTGTCAAACATGACGAGGCAATATCCCCAACTATGGATAATTGCATTTCACGGTTTGTCGGTTTGCCCGACGTTCGATGGGATCCAGAAAGTCGGGAGCGTTTTCTTGGATGAATTAATGTGGACAAGTGATTTGACCCGCGTCATGTGGCGTAGCCGAATGACGATCCACGATGTCTTGGTCAATGCTGTGTCTGTGTCATTACGCGAAACTAGCTTTTCTTCTCACCCTCAACAGTTTCCGGTCGAAAATCTGAATCCGGTCCCTTTGTTATGCTTGCTTCCCGCTGAATTAAATTTTGGAGGCCGAAACCTAGCCTCTCCGAGACAGCCGCTTCAACTAGTAGAAACTCATACCTCGTTTGTTGGGCCGCCAGTTTCTCATAGTCCAAGATGTCAACATTGGATTGTCCTCATCCATCCTAGTGCAAGGAATCCTCCAGGCTATGAAATCACAAGCTATTTTTGCCACCTTGCCTATCTAACCACCACGGATCCTGTGCCCAAGCTAGGTGCCCTTGGCAACATCCCGCTCATTCACCAATGCCCCAGCCATGGGAAATACGCCACAGTTTCGCAGGAGAGTTTATTCATTTCATTTAACCCAGAAACAAATCGTTAACCAGCCCACATAGAGTTGGATGATTACGGTTGCAGGCAAGGTACTGGCATATCCTTTTGGGGTGACTTGGTTCAGAGAGTTATTTAGGTGGATGCCGCTCAATCATCTGGAGGACGCAGAACGTAGGCTGCTAATTATGTGTGCCGGTACATAATACCTGCCTCGGACACCAAATGCCATGGCATCCAGAAGTTGATTGATATCGACCTCTACACTGTGGACAGAGAATCACCGAATCCACAGCCCCGCATAAAGTCCTCAAGTTCTCGGTTGGTAGAAATCTGCGTCTTCTTGATGCGCAGTTCGCACCGCACTATCTACATTGTTGACTTGGCATCGGAGTTCGAGTGGGCAGCGACGTTAGTGGATCAAGTCAAACCTGATAGTCATAAATGAACGAGGAAATGCTTATTTCTCGGGCCCATTTATCCGGTCCAGATTGACCCGAAGGCGTTCGTGCACTGAGGCGTATTTAGATTAAGGCTAATGACCTTGGGTTTGTGGCGCCCTTCCATGGATGGAGAGATTTTATGGGACGATGCCGCCCGGCGCGGATCACCTCACCTTCTTTGGGCAGGAGTCGACCAGTAGGGTGAACTTTGATTTGCATTACTGAAAGTTGTCAAGAAAGTAAATGAATGATATCCAACTACGTTCACCTGCTATTTACAGGAATTCCTCGGAAATGATGCCAGAGCTTACTCTCGGGCAAGTCAATCGGGCAAGTCAAGACATTTGCTTAACTTGAGAATATTTGAGTAGTGGGAACCTTTGTTCGAACCGGCGTCACAAAACAGATTCCAAATATCGTATTTTTCCAACCCGCCGTTGTTTTGGTTCAAAGTCTGTTCTGGGTTGAAAAATGGCTATGGTCTGGAAGCAAAAATAATATGTTTGTATGAGTGGTGATGTTCACATCGGAGGTGTCAATACCACCCCGAAGCGCCAATTGAGATACATATTCCATTGTGTTTTTGTCAGTAACGTGCGAGGAACTCGAAAATATTTATGCTCTAAGGATTGGACAGGACAGGACATTGAACCTTTCGGTCAAGACGGTGTTATCCAATGGCGAGGAAATACTCCAGCTTTATAGCAGGTGGTCACAGGGGAAGACCTGGTAGTGCAGTCACAGGCCCGCTTTACCTTACGGTATTCATAAATAACACGAATAACGTAGGACAAACCCGTTCGGCCCGGGACCAGGTCTTGAGTCCCAGTGAAAACGACGCCTCGGGAGGCATCGCCGGGTATCGGCTGGGCCAGCCAGGCTTGTCGGGTATCGATTCTGTATCGGCACGTCTCGATTAGTGCATCTCTTATCTAAATGATCTTGACCACGTATTTTGTATGACCTCATAAACTTGCTCTTGCTCTTTCGTCAAAGTGATCTTTGTGAATTATTGTCGATCGCTCGTGTTATTCCCTGCCTCGCGCACAACCCGGCTGGACCGATGGCAAAGCAGATGTTCTGCACCTGCAGCAAAGTTTGTGGGATCAGAGGCCAATGGATACCCAAATCGACGTACCATGACCACAATCCGACAGTCAGACGTGCGCCGCGCCGAAAGCATTCCGGCCAGAAACGATCTTCCGGGGCAACTTCTCGACAGTCTGGAGGCTCGAGTCAAAACCATCTCAACTCGGATGCCTTGGACAACTCGGATTCTTCAGCAGACATGGACGTCGATCCACCACAAATTGTAGAATTTGTCTCGACTCAAGCTTACCATTATGCTAATGGTCTCATAGGCTGATCAGGACGATTTCTTTGATCCTGTTCCACTGCAGACAACACCGGTAAGGATTGCTCAATATTCATTTGACATTTTAATTTGGAATTGACCTTGCAAATCATTATATAGAACCCACCACCCTTAACCTCGCGTCTTTCCCCTCCCATGGATGAGCCTAATCGTATTTTGACTGTAAGTGGTTTTGCTTCCCTGCCCATTGCCGTATTTAATTTGTTATAGCCTCAGTCTGATCCTCCCAACCCTGCGCGGAACCAAGATAATCCCATGGGTGACCCTGACCCCCAAGATGAGGACTTTCCGAGGGCACCCTCACCATCCGATGACCCTCTCGCCGAACCTCATATGTCCGAGTCCACCCTGGAAGAATTTAAAATCACAAATGAATTTATCCGCGCCCTGCGAAATGCCTCACTAGACGCCGAGGAAGAGAAGCTTGACCCCGACGTACTGCATCAGTTACGGAATCCTCTTCAGGAACCTCCGACGCTCAATGCCGACGAGCGGCTCTCTATTGATGTATTTCTGGCTGTCAGCAACGCCTCTGAGCAGACCTACAACTCTGTTCGAGACGCGCTTCTCCGTCGCTATCCCGAAAACCCCATTCTATCTCACCACTCCGTGAAAAAGCTGGTCCGCGACCTTACTGGTGTCGTATATGTAACGCACGACATGTGTGTTAACTCGTGCATGGCTTACACGGGACCGTTTGCAGACCTTGACCATTGCAAATACCCGAGTTGCGGCGAACCCCGTTATGACCCCAAGCGTCCGGGTGCGCTGATCCCTCGACAGCAGTTCAATACTGTACTGCTGGGGCCCCAACTGCAGGCGCTGAGGCGCAGTATTGAGGGCGCCACTGAGCTGCGCTATCGCGAGCGCGTTACGAAGACTATCCTCGACGATCTTGATGACAACGACGACCTGAAAACACTGCCGTACACTGATTTTTTTGACGGTTCCGACTACATCACCGCTGTCCGTTCCGGCAAGATCAAGCGACAAGATAATATCTTGATGATATCTGTCGATGGCGCACAGCTATACCGAAACAAAACATCCGACTGCTGGATCGCAGCATGGATGATTCTCGATCGCCCTCTCGACACCCGCTTCAAAAAACAAGCCATTCTCCCAGATGTAGTGATTCCTGGTCCCAATAAACCCAAGAACTCCGATAGCTTCCTCTACCCCGGCCTTTACCACCTCGCAGCCATACAACGGGAAGGTTTACTTGTTTATGACGCAGTAGACAAAGAAATCCTTCGTACAAACCCCTTCCTTGCATTGGTGACCGCGGATGGTCCTGGGATGGCGACGCTAAATGGCTGTGTAGGTCATCATGGGAAGCAAGCATGTCGAGTTTATTGTAGTCTGAAGGGCAGGCACAAGGTGTGTCTGTCTCCAGAGCTATATTATTTCCCAACTTAAATTTTTTGAAGCCGGGTGCTTCACATTACTATCCAGCACGTCTCAAGCCGGACCAGTACACCGTCGCCGGATGTGATCACCCCGATGTCCATTTGTCCGTACTCCTCGAAGCTTTCGACAGCGAGGATGCGTCCATCCGATACCAGTCCAATCTCCGGCTGGTCGGCGAGGCCCAGAACAAGCGCCAGTACGAGGCTCGGCGTTTGCAAACCGGGATTTCTAAGCCGACAATTTTCACTGGTCTTCCTCCCGACAATATTCTTGGTGTGCCGGACTGCTTTGGGCTGGATTTCATGCACGCACCCGCACTCAATCTGCCGGATCTCCTTCTGCCGTTGTGGCGTGGTACATTTGAATGTGACAAGACGGATCGGAGAGATAGCTGGGATTGGGCTGTCTTGAAGGATGCAGTCTGGGACTTGCACGGTAAAGCAGTGGCCGACACAAACACCTGGATGCCAGGCTCATTCGATCGAGTCCCTCGAAATCCCGCCGAGAAAATGAACAGTGGCTATAAAGCTTGGGAGTGGATGTTGTATTTGTATGGCTTAGGCCCTGCACTGCTCTACGGAATTCTTCCGGAGAAGTATTACAAGAACTTCTGCAAGGCAGTCCGCAGCATCCGTATCCTTACCCAGGAGGAAATAACAGGAGATGAACTTATAGAATCGCACCAGCGCTACTCTGAATTCTCGGACGAATTCGAGGCCATTTATGCTCAACGCCGAGCAGATCGCATCCATTTTGTCCGACCTGTGATCCACACCATCTCGCACTTCCCGGGTGATACTGTACGCAAAGGACCCGGAGCTCTTCGCGGTCAGTGGGCGCTTGAAAGGACCATCGGAAATCTTGGAGAAGAGCTCAAACAACATTCGAATCCATATGCAAATTTTTCCCAGCGCGCCATTCGTCGCTGCCAGGTAAACGCACTCAAATCCATCCTTCCCGACCTCGAACCCAATCCCAAAAGACACCCCCGGGGTTGCGTGGATGTAGGTGGCGACTATCTCCTGCTCGGAGCACGAGATTCTTGTCGGCGGGATGTACGTCCTGTGGAGGCAGAGGCATTCCGGGAGTATCTGGCAGATGAGTTTGGGCCCGACATTGCAGAAGATTGGCGTCCATCGGTCGTGCGGTGGGCCCGTGCTCAGCTTCCGAACGGTCAAGTGGTGCGGTCGCTCTGGAAAGAGCAGTACAAAACCGTACTGCGCGTAGCCCGTCATGTGAAGGTATAGACTTGATTCCGCTGGGCTTTAATTGTGCTAATGGTCCATGTAGGTTCAAGTCGAGGACGATGAACCGCTATTTGCTGAGATTTCGTTTTTCACAATCCTGCATGTCGGAGAAGAGGATAGACATGTCGCTGTCGCCTCATTCTTTGGTTCACCTGATCCCCACCTACTGGAAATCTCCTCAAAAACATACTGGTCAGTGAAGCACCTCCGCGACGGGGATATCCGAGTAATCGACCTTTCCACCATTGCTTCGTGCGTGATGATGGCTCCCGACCACCAATATCGCCACCTGCGTACAGACGGGTCGGAAATTGACAGGTGGTTCATGGTTGAAAAACCTGGGCTTAGGCTGGCGTCTTGGAAGGGTGGTGTCGATGGGATAGAGGAGGAGGACGAATGAGCTTAGATTGTACATTCTTTTCAATTGTTGTCATGAAAACTGGGTTTTCTCGAGTATTAGAAAGCACCGTGGTGAACCAATATGACCTAAAAGCATATCAGAAGAGTTCCTTCGATGTTATTTCGCGTTTTTCTTATGGTGAAGGGGGACTATCAAAGTGGGGCGAGGCAGAAATAACCTCACTCATCCAATCTCCTGAGGCCGGGGGGCCAGACATCAAAATAGCACAAAAATGAGGGTGAAAGAGGGCCAATCAATTCAAATTATAAGTCTATCCATTTGTTCAGAGAACTGACTGTGAATAAAGGTAGTGAAGAAGCGTCGACTTGGTTGTACGGGAACACTGTTATGGTCACGGTGTCACACCTTCTCCTCCTCGTCTTACCATAATGTCGACATCTTCAAGCTCTTCGGGTCACTCCCGCTATGCCTCTACTTCATCTACTAGCAGCCTTGGAAGCTTCTCTGATACCCACCAGCATTCATTATACCAGGAATCCCCAAACCATCAAGATTCTTATCCTCAAGCTCAATCGCGTCGACATGACGCTAACTTTGCCTCTACAAACGGTTTTGACTTTAGAACCCATGATAATATGGGCCACCATGTGAGTTGTGCTTCTAAAGGAATGTCTTTTTGCTCAATGCATGATAGGACCGACTCTCATCCCAATACCAACACTCTAGCTCTCGTCAAGATATGCAGCTGATTCGTAATGAAAATGCACTTCTACAACAACGTATCCTTGTTCTGGAGGCGGAAAAGTCTACCTTGCAGTATGTCGTGATTTTGGAAACCTGTTTGGCCTTCTGACATTCTAAAATCCAGAAACAATTTTAATTCGCTTTTGAGCTCAATGTCGAATCCGCCACCAGCGTTGCCCTCGGTTCCTCGCCACCGCCCTAGTCCTACGCCCTCGTCTTCTACTGTGCCCGATATTCTCCCAGCTCCACCACTTGTGGTCTACTCCGAAAACGATTTCCCTGAGGCGACTTTCTGGCAGCAAAAATTGTGGAATCGGAAGGTTAAAAACGATATTGGGCGAGATTCTACTCCAGAAAACCCAGTGGCGACGAAAAATTCTCTGCTATTCATTACCACTGAGGACGGCACATACCCGACCCCGGAGCGCATCACCGAAGCTCGTTCGATATGCGCCTCTTTCTACTTTGGATTAAAGAAGTCGGGCTCCCTGCCAGATACCTGGACCCAAGTAACTCTTGCAGACAAACAAAGTTTCCGCGCCAACATTGAATCCGAGATTCCCGATTTGCGTTTTTGTGGCGGCCACTGGAAGGCTGATCGTCTCGCTAGTATCACCTACTCTAGCTGGTGTGGTACCCATAACCCGAAGCGCAACAGAGTCAAGACGGAGCCTAATTCAGATATCGAAATGGATGCGGTCGAGTCCGATTTGGAAGATCCAGCAGAAGAAACAGGGTCGAAACGCAAAGGCGCCCCCAGCCATCCGCCGCCTGCTGCAAAGAAACTCAAATCAAAGGTTTCGAGCTCGACCTCCACTGCTAGCGTACCGGATAGGAAGGGAAAGGCGGCTCAAGGTCAGGTAAGGCCGCTCCTGCTCTGTATAAAAATTCTCTCACAATATTGCCTGGTTACAGCGCCCGAAAAATCCTCTGCAAGTGTCTTTATTCAACTGTGACATTCATGTGCTTATACACCAACAGTTTTGGGCGGACTCCGGCACCCAGCTTCTCTCCTGCTCCAGACTCGGCCCTTCCACCAACCCCGACGCCAGCGCCTGCTCCTCCCGACTCTACCCTAGCGCTGACACCAACACCAGCACCTACGCCATCACCTGCGCCCGACTCTACCCTCGCGCCAACACTGACGCTGGCGTCGACGTCGACTGCACCCGACTCTACCCTCGCGCCGGCACCGACACCCGCGCCTACGCTGAATGCGCCCGACTCTACCCTCGCGCCGGCACTGGCACCTGCGCCTACGTCGACTGCACCCGACTCTACCCTCGCGCTGACGCTGTTGCCTGCACCTGTCTCAATGCCTGGTGCACCATCGTTTGCACCCGTTGCACCCGCACCCGACTCTACCCTCGCACCGACACCGACGCCAGCACCTGCGTCTACTGCTGCACCATCGGTGGTGCTTACGACTGAGTCTACCCTCGCACCGACACTGATGCCCGCGCCTGCGTCAATTGTGCGCGTTCCCGACTCCACCCTCGCACCGACACCGATGCGCACACCTGCGTCTACTACTGCACCATCGTCTACGCCTTCGCCGCCGGTCTCAACAGCTACTGAAAAGAAGACGAGGGCCTGGAATCCCCTCGGAACCTCGACAACTGCCAAGTGGAGTCACCTATACTTCTCTTAGCCACGCACTTACTCACATGAGTTATCAGAGGCATGTGCGCGTATGACTACAAGAAACGAAACCCAGATGCCGGCAAGGCTGACTTCGATATATATTTCGCCAGCCTGCCTTCCGACAAGAAGAAATTCTGGAGGGACGAGGAAAAGCAGGCAAAGACCGCCAAGGTATGTTTTTTGTCATCATTAATTGTAAATTACTCACATCCCTTCTGCAGGCAGCAGCTACTTCTACCGCACACACGCAAGCAACGTCCGGTGAGCATTTGTATTCAGTTATTCTGCCTGCACGACTAATTGGTGTGTGTAGCATCTTGATGATGGGTGCGAGCTCGGCAATAGTGGGGCTGGCGGCTGGGATGGGAAGCGTTAACGTGGACGGGGATGAGGGGGCTGAGCAGGGGTGCAAGCTGAAACCACAGGGAAGTGGGCGGACGGGCAGCGGGTGGCGCGGGCGCGGTGAGCAGGCGGGTGCAAGGAATAATAAAAGCAATAGCATTATCATTGTATTCTATACCATACAATACCACGCGATACCTCCCGATCCCGAGGATCTCAAGGCATCTAAGGTGTCCGGAAATAGCTGCGTGTAGCAGCGTCTGGTATCGGCGAGTATCGCGGGGCATCCGAAGAGTCAAGACTTGCTTTGACGATGCGGTCCGAGCCTGTCCGAGGCCCAGCCGATACCCGGCGATGCCTCCCGAGGCGTCGTTTTCACTGGGCTTGAGTCATGAGTGCATGAGTCTTTGAAGCCACCTTTTGCAACAAGTTCAAACTCGTTTCCCTCGGAATTTCGAATCATGAATTTCGTTGATTTTATTCCCGATCAGGGTCAGACATAATCCTCTCGAATTGTTTGGGCTCGCGTTGACCTCGACTCGGAACTACCGTTTAATGATTAAATGCAGCCTATGAATCAGAGCTCCAAGTCAAGCAGAGAACGACCTGGTGGTATGTGGTCACACCTGCTTTACGTTGACGACTAAAGTGGGCGACCCCCGTTCGACTCGGGGCCAGGTGTTTTCTCGAGTGGATGTCATTTTTTCGGCCGAAGGCGAGGTCTTTTTTTTTTGACCTTAAGTTTGCCTGCCTGGTTGAAACTTTCAACCGGGAATTCCACTAATAAAGAATCCGAGAGATCGTCAGAAGGAAACGAGAAACTTCACAATCCCGTTTGCGCTCCAGGTAGCCCTGCGTTAATATGGAGCTTGAACCACGCCACTTCGAGCCGCGTGCAGATTATATGGTTCGAAAACCGAAATGGGCTGACGGGAGGGAAGGGATTGTGTACATGTAGCCTAAAATGCAGCACCACACTGACCATGGCGCCGAGGACGAGCGCATGGGGGAGGTTGATGAAGATGACGACTAGGTATAGTTTATTCCGCGCTTAACGTGGAATAGTCTCTCGAATCTCGATTATTTTGTTGGTCGCGTGAGGGAAGCACAGAAGGGTGCCTATCGTCGAGAACAAGACGATACCTATTAGGGGGGGGGACGAGGACAGATCGTAGACGGCCGTCGTGACAGGATTTGTGCCAGGTTGGGTGAGAAGGGGGCCTCCGAGTCGTCAAGCGGGTGTGAGTGCGCGTGGTATGCGTATGCAGGAGGCTTTTCGTCCACAGCAGGATACAGCTACATCGAGGGCTGTTCCGCGACGAGGGCGGAGATGGGCTACATACGTTGTGGTGGTGGTACCAGAGCAAGGAGAATATAATCAAAAGGCAAGACAGAAGGAGGAACACGAGGACGTTGGACGAAGTTTTCGCAGAGGTAAGTTCTTGGCCACCTTGCACGATATCGATGTAATGGCTAAATCAAATCCTAATTCGTGCCGTTCCAGTGTATAGCAGCCCGCGTTGACGTTAGCGGAAAGGGATACTGCGGAATTGCGCAGCCACTAGGCCAGCCCGTAGGTATAGGACATAAGTAGCCTTGGCTTGGATGGAAAGCGATAGACTCGGAGGCGACTCCTAGCTAGTCTTGGCGGGACAAAACTTGGTATAAGGGAAATCGCTGATACTCAGTGTTCGCCCAAAGGGCAAAGGGCTTAAATGTTAAGGCCTTCAAAGCAAAATTTCTGTTGGACTGAAACTCATGCTGAGATCCTTTGTTTCTCAAAGGCTGACAGATGCACTGATTTTGAAGTTTCAATGGCCCTTTCAGCCGCACTGGATTTGCTTTGTTTTGCCACACCTGATTCTCATGTGGATTCTTACAATATGTAATTGAGTTTCAGGCTTTGTGAATTCAACCATTTCAGGTCCATTGATTTATGTGGATGTTTTCAGAAAATCAAGCACAGTTTCAGTCTGGACTGAAATTTTCCTTTATTTGGTGTGAAATTTCGAACCAGAAATGTCCAGAAAATTCGGGAGTTGGAAATCCCATGAAATATCCCACCATCAATCCCGTCGGCACCTAATAAGCCGAAATGGCATTTGATGCGCGGTCATCCAATGTCAAAATAGGCGTGTCGACGGCCTCCCGTATAGCTTGCCCTTCATTGGTGATCATCACGAATTTTCGGCTGCAATGGCTTGTGGGGGCATCTGGCTCCGAGGTGTCGGGCCGGCGTGCCACGGGGAGATTTTATTGCGCCGGTGTTGTGGCAATCGCCAGTGGTTTTTCCGTTTGTCTCTTGTGCGCGTCAAAGCTCGCGCATGCTGATTGTCTATATTTCGTTCTTGAATCCTTTGTTTCTGCAGCAAAATAGCTCTGTTTTGTTTCCCGCGCTAGAACATGCCTGCGGACTCAATGCCGTGGGCTTCAACTTTTGAAGCAATAACGCTGATATCCTCCATTCACTACCGAGAGTAGGTGAATGACTGGCCAGGTCTTATTCAGTGTATAAACAGATCATCTTTTTCGCCTGCGAGTCCGAGGTCTTTTCGCTGACTTCAGGTTCCCTTCCCCCGTTGTTGTTGAACTGATTTGTACCTCGATTCAATGTCGGAGGTATCCTCGGTCGCACCCGCTCAGTTCAATGACCCTTGAAATATCGACTGTGAGTTGCTGATTTACATACGGAAAGACCTGGTGGTGCGGCCACACCTGCTTTACCTGCGCAGGTAATTCCACCAATAAAGTGGGAGACGACTCGGGGCCAGGGCTTTTCCATTCGTGGTTCTCTTTTTTCCAACGCTGAAGGTGAGGCTTGCCCGCTTCAACTCTGCTGCTCTGGTTCAAATTAGATGAATCCAGTTTCTCAACCAAAGTCGAACGCAATCCTACAGGTCGTTTGAGTCAAACGCTCACAACGGGCGAAATGTTGCCGCTCGAGAAATTGACCCTAAACCACGCTGTTTGAGGCATAAGAAGACCTGGTGGTGTGCGGTTACACGCCCGCTTTTCATGAGGCGGTATATTTTCCTTCCAGTGAAGCGGGAGACCCCTGTTCGACTCGGGGCCAGGTCTTAGTAATGATCTCGTATTCCTCTTTTTTTCAGTAGCGAATTCTAAGCTCTGGCAAAGCGATTGTGCCGCAGCAGTGCCAAAACAGAATAAATATCAATACTAGGCTTTTTTTCTCACTCAAGTCTACTCCCTGGTTGAAATTTTCAAACAGAAATTTTAACTGATTTGTTTAGACTCGAGCCAGTCGATATTTCTGAGTAATGATGACAGTCGATCAATACAGCAGTTAAATAACGACTGGAAGATAATCACCGGTGGCTTAGTGACCGGAGATTTCCGATCAATGAATTTCTGACTTAACCAAAATTTTCGCTAGCGCATTGTAAAAGTGTTTCGTATGCAAAATTTGAGCAGACAGTGTTGTGGTGATTGCAATTACAAGAGTTTCGGTGTTTTTTGTTTTTCAATTCACGCAGAACTGACCCTGCTATGAATTTCACAATGAAAGCCATGAAACCACGTGAATTGACAGCCGAAAGTCCAATGACTGTCGAGGATGACGCGAGTACCTCAATTAATTCATTGAAGTCGCATTCTCCATTCTCTGGGAAAATGAAAAACATCCGAAGTCTTGTAATTTTGAGCGCTAAAAGACCGTTTCTTCAGATTTTTGATTCAAAACACTTTTACAATGGACTATCGAAGTATTTGACCAAGTCAGAAAATCATTGATCGGCAATGTCCGGTCACTAGGCCACCGGTGATTATCTTCCAGTCCCTCCGGCGCACTGATCAAACGACTGTCTTTGATCTTTTGCGCCTGGGACTGGTTCGAGTCTATGATTTGTTGCTCTAATCAAGGCCGGACAAATTCCTCTGCAATGTTTTGGACTCGCGCTGGCTCTGGATCGAATACAACCTTCAAGTCTGAGTCCTGATTCACGGTGTAAATGCCCTGGCGGTGTGCGGCCTCACCCCCGCTTCACGTGAGGATTGAATCTGCGAATGAAGTGGGACCCCCGTTCGACTCGGGGCCAGGGCTTGACTGTTGAGCTAGAGCTCGCTTTTTATCAGTGAATGCTACCTGAATGCCACCCTTTCCTCCAACTTCAACCTCGCGTCCATAAATTTATCTGATTTGTATCTCAAATCAGTAGGACATATTCCGCCCGGATGGTTTGGGCTCAGGGTGAGCCTGAACTATGGATTGAATGCACCGTGTAAGTTGGAATACTTGGTGGTGTGCGGTCACACCTAATTTGAAGCGGAAGGGTCAGTGACCCTCGTTCGACTCGGAGTCAGGTCCACTTGATGTTCGTACCTCTCTTTTTTTCAAATCAATGGATGAATGCCAAGCGCTCTTCTAACTTCCGCCTAGCATCTCGCCCTGGTTAAAAGTTTCAACCAGAAATTCCATTGGTTTTGTATTCCTGATCGAAAAAATTCCCCTCGAATAGTTTGGGTTCATACGGAACTTGAACTCTAGAAATTCAGCCTGTCGGAGGAAAGACCTGGCGGTGTGCGGCCACACACCCGCTTTTGATTTGTGCTTACTTGCAATCAAGTGGGGAGCCTGTTCGACTCGGGGCTAGGTCTTCGCTAGTGTTCGGTCATCCATATTTTTTCTCAAGTGAAATGCAGCTCTTCTTACTTCAAGTTCGCTTCCGATGATGGTCGGGACAGTATCTGCACTTTGATTCGGTTCAACGACCCTTCCCGGCACTGCGTAAGGTGAACTGTCGGTTGTGCAGCTGTAAACTGGAGTCCCAATTTATAAGGGGAAAGACCTGGTGGTATGCGGTCACATTCCTACTTCACATAGCTCTGCAGGAATATTCAGCGGTCGAACCTCTATTCGTCTTGGCTGGCTAGTTGATCTCGCGTTTTTTTGTTCTGGACCTTATTGGGTGCTATTTCCCGCTTCGCCTCTCTCGCTCAAACACTCGTTCTTTCCTCGGTAGTCAAGGTCACAGCAAGTCCGACACAACGTCAACGAGAAACGGAAACCTCACAATTTGAACCGCCGGAAGGTCGCAGCTCAAGCACGTGGCCTTGAAGCACGCCGTTTTATAACGGGAAAGACCTGGTGGTGTGCGTTCACCCCCCCTGCTTCACTTCAAATAGGAAGTTGTGAGTTAGGTGGGCCAGATCTTGGTCCTTCACCGTAACATTTTTGTTCAAACGTCATCCACCACACGGATGAAAGGTTCAACATTACAGCCCAGCAAAGTCCCAATAAGATGCAGAGTTGCTGTGCGGTAATATATTACATTATGTACATAATAGGTCCGTGTCCACTAATTACACTCGAGCTCGAGCTCATCTCACC
Organism: Mycena galopus ATCC 62051; assembly: GCA_014925785.1. Classification (NCBI taxonomy): domain Eukaryota; kingdom Fungi; phylum Basidiomycota; class Agaricomycetes; order Agaricales; family Mycenaceae; genus Mycena; species Mycena galopus. The sequence goes on from WIQG01000052.1 coordinate 273,347, forward strand.
ATATTTGCGCACTATCCAATTGCGCATTTATCCAATCCCATTTACCGCATCCGATGGCGCAATTTGCACTCCGAGAGAGGCAGGCGAGCAGGGATGCATCACATCTGCTCCACCCCATCCGCACACAGCCCGCAGCCGATGCATTCGAGACACGCTGGAATCGAATTTCAATCAGCTTAAACATTATTTGGGTAGAAGGAATAGATACCTAAGCCGCCACAGCACGCGCACAGATAGCACGGACAGCAGAGGGGGTTCTCAAACGACCACTGCGACTCGGAGGCGTCGTCGTGGTCGTGCATATGTGGATGGACGTGAGCGTAGGCATGATATGCAGGAGGTTTTTCGGTGTACAGATCCATAGAGGGCTGTTTCGCGACGGGGACAGAGATGGGCTGCATGGTGGTGGTACGAGTGCAAGACGGATGAAAGGCAACACGAGGAGGGCGCGGTGACGTTGTATTTATGTAATCGAGGTAATATGTTGTCTTGGCCATCAGCTTGGCCCCACCACGAGTGATCGCATGGTGGGATCCTTAAATCCGAATCCGGAAAGAGTGCTATTCCAGCGTACAGCTTATATTGGCGGAAAGGGACACTACTGCGGATGCGCAGCAGCCCAAGCGCACGAACCCTCGCAGGACATAGCCTTCAGCTTGGGTTGGATCATGGATGAACCTGAGGCGATCCCTAGCCAACCCCTAGCTAGTAGCTAGTCTTGGCGACAAGAACTTTGAGATTGCTTCCGCGGACAGCAGGTTATTGAGGTTGCTGGGTGATCAATGGTTTGACGAATCGACTCAATGGACAATGGGGGAGGGGGAGCTGATACTCGGGCCTCCAATTGAAGGATCCAAATTCGCTGGCAACAGTCGGGCTTGGCAATGCAGGGAGAAGGACGAAGAGAAAGGATGCATATGGTCTTGGGCTGAAGAAGGAGGCGCACAACAGAAGCCAAGACAGAGGTCCAAGAAGGGCCGCAGTAATGGCCAATTCCTAATTCGGACTGAGGAGTGTACAGAAAGGGACTGCGGAGGAGGAGGGAGGAGCCTAGCGGATAAGCGCTCACGACAACTGGCAACCGTAATATAATTAAGCCCGCCACTGTCACTAGTGGCGGCTCGCACGGGCTCATTCCTCGCTCATCGGCTCGGAACCGAATATCTTTGGGCCGGACGAGCGCTGGCGATATTATTGATCAGATCCTAGTAGCTGGTGAGCTTCTGGGCGATTACGATGTACAGCAGCACAGATACAACACTCACACAGTGAGTCATACTTCAATTCTAATCATGTTTTTTCCACACAATCACCATAAAGTAGCAAAATAAAATTGGGTTTTGCGTGCATATCACAGGAGGGGTACGGCTAGGCAGCGCCGAGCTCAACGCGGCGTTGGCGCTGCGCGCGCAGCTTGGACATGGAACTTAAGGCTGTGCGGTGCGCAGGCGCAGAACAGTAGTGATCATGAGTCGCGAACGAATCACCACGTACTTGTTCTGCTAGGCTCGCAGCTTATTGACATGCCGCTATGCGGTGTCCGTTCCGAGGGTAAAATTATACACCATCATCTGGGGTTATGAGAAACCACCGTCGCACGTCAAGGACCACTGGTGGCCGATGGCGAACGCGATGCGTAGCTAAAAAGAGACTAGTAGAGACGATAGCAAAGATGTCGCCGCATACCAGCACTGTCGAACTTTGACAGTGGAAGATTTCGTTCGAGGCTTTGCGAGCCGATTAGGTAGTCGAGATCCTGGCCCCTTTGGAGGTACCGTATCATTACGATCAAATCGACAGGGGTTGTGACGCGTGACAGAATTTACCTATTCGACATTTCGACAGTGGCCAAAATTTTACGTGACATCCCCAAAATTTTCGACAATCGGACAGGAAAATTTCAGAAATTTCGCCTTTTTCGCGTTTTGGGACCACTTTTGGGGACAATGTCACGCTTGCGAGGTTCGACAACGGCCCGCGTGACGCGTGACCTCGACCGAATTTCGACATCGACACCGGGACGCGTGACGCGTGACTGTCGATTTGATTGAAATGATACGGTATTGTTCTCGGGCCGTCGCCGACGCAGGACCAGTGAAAACGATCTTGGGGCCCTTTGCCGTGGCATAAGTGGCCACTCTCAAACAGCGACTTGCCGTCACCAAGTATATGCTCTGCAGGGGTCCTTCGTCGACATTGTGAGGATCGCCCAGAAAGGATACTGTACAATTTCATTCAATTCGGCAATCACGCGTCACGCCCAATTTTTTTTATTGCGGCAATAATTTTTTCTCAATTTATCCGAATTCTTTTGGATTTTAATTGTACTAAAATTTCTGGATTAGTGCCGAATTGATCGAAATTGTACAGTATACGGCAGTAGAAGCTCTCGTTGAGGAGGTGGCCGCCGCGAAACGGACACTGATGTGGGGCACGATGTCACCGGTGAGTCCGTCCGTCCTTCCGTCTTCCGGTGGACGGGATGGCGCGCTGGGGAGACCAGTAGCCCAGGGACGGGAGGGAACGGTGACGATCCCTAGGAGGAGGGCACAGCCAGCCCCGCGGCCCCCCAATCCAATGGCAACCGTAGCCGTTGAGCCAAGGAACAAAGGAGATCTCGAAACCAGTAATAGAGAACGGTCTTGAATTGAACAGGGCACAAGAAAGCAGCAATAACTGAGATCCTGATGAAATTCGACCGCGGAAGCGAAAAAGAGGGGCCGTGTTTGGTCTCCCCGTTGATTTGAAGCACACCATAACCTTGGCAAACACAATACCACTCTTCCGACTGCCACGGGCTTCCGAATGCAACGTGCCAAAGCGCTAGAAACTCGATGGGAAGCAAATATGCTTCGATGGACGGCCCCCCAGATGCTTCCTTAAGCCACGCTCACAAGAAGTCAAAATATTAGAGGTCGACAAGCGCTTGACCAACGCTTGACAAGCGCCAGAAATTCGACAGAAACGCCTAAACTGCCAAGAAGGGCCTCCAAGTTCTTCTACAAGCTGAATTCGCAAGGGCCGAGCCACTTGAGTTTCTCGGTTCTTCAGGCTTCGAGTTTGGGTACCTCAAGTTGTGCCAATGATTAACCTCGGACTCGGGATTTCGGAGGAAGATCGACTATCGTTCGAACAATCGAAGTTAATCCACACCCTGTGTCTTCCCCGTCGAACTCGTCCATCTTTTCCGTCGACCTTTCAAGACGCCGGATGACTTCGGCACTCCGCACCTCCTGACGACCTCCCGACCCCACATCGGCGTTCTCAGGCTATTCTCGTCTTGCCTACCCATTGAATCCATACAAGGCTGTCTCAGACGACTCGCCACACAAGGTCTGTATCTGCTTTGTCATTAATATTTCGCCCGCGATCGGGCCTACCGAGCGAGTGCCAGCCTCAGTCTTTTTCTTCACACCACCACCCGCTAGTACACTGCTACTAATCTTAGCTCACATACGGAAGCCGATCTATATCTATCTCCCCGCCCTGCCCTTATTCCCCCCAAGGACGTTCCCTTCTTCCCGCCGACTCGGCGCCCATCTGGTGGTAACGCCTTTCCCAAAATGGAAGTCCGTTTGTTCCAACTTCTAGTCGCCTTTCCACGCCGAACAATGCACAAGGCCGCCGAGTGTCCCGCCAAGGGCGTTTCGTTCTCTCGCGCCGACTCGGCCCTGCTTTCTAATTTAAGGACTTGTCCCAAAATGGAAGCTTGCTTGTTGCACCTCGCCACCTCGAACAACGGGCAAGTTATTAGTAGACAAGACGAAGCGCAGCCGAGGCTATAAAACTGAGGGGCGTGGATGCACTACACAAACCCTTGTCTGCACCACCCTACGCACGCACCTCTACATCTGACACACTCACTCTCTCTTTTTCTCCTTTCCCGTGCCCCGCCATTTTCTCAACCCACCAATACCCGACCATACCAATACCAAGATCAATAATATGCAAATCGTCGCTCTCTTGGCTCTCTGCCGTACGTCCCGTCCTCTGAGCCCCACCGTGGCATTTCTGGTTTCGCCTATCGCATCTCACACCCACCTGAACCAGTCACTGCTCTCTCCGTCGTGTCTGCCGCCCCAGTCCCGGCTGACGGTTCACGTGTACGTCGCTTGCTCCTCAATACGCTTCCTTCCCCGTGTTTCTTACCTACTACATATCTTCTTTGGCTCCCACAGGAACTCGCGCGCGCCCCCGACCCCGACCCCGAGCCCGCATGCCGCATGTACGCCTGCATCTAAGCTTCACAGGTCCGTGAACCATAACGCCAAATTGTATCTTGTCCATCAATTTTGATCAACCCCCAGCGCAGCCCTCGATGGATTAGTATTCATTTCGAGCGCAGAACCTCAGCACATCGATCCCCTCTCCGCCGCACTGTATCGATAGCTATACGTGTACTCCCGCCGCTCGGGTTGATTAATTACTTGCCAGCGATCCAAAGCTTGGTCTCAGCGAATAGTCGTTTATTCAATCAACGGGCGCTCGCTCGGCTGCAACTGGATGCGCGCAAAGTTCGATATTCATACGTCGCTTTTTTACCATTTTGAACTCCTGGCATGGTGCATACGTCTGCCTTTGCCCCGGGGGCGTTGAAACTAGGCCCACATCGTCATTTGGTTTGCTTGGAACATTTGAACCTGGTTCGTGAGATGCGAGGACAATTCCAATGTTAGAAAAATCTGTCATTTCAAAGACTTCAAATTGCCTGCCAGTAGGAGCAGCCTCTGGGGAGTGATCGTTCCATATACTTATAGGAATCATTACATGAATTATTTAATGTGTTACTCAGCAATGCACTAAATTCGTATCTTGAATTTCCTCCGAGTTCTTAATAAGCATCTGGATTTAACCAAACCGCCTTCCGTGGTTACTCGACCTCGAACTCAAATCATAGAACTCTAGAAAAAGGTATGGATGGATGTCCGACGAGCTTATGTAAATTGCTGTGTGCAATCCACCATGACTTTTTGCTGACCCGCTTGGATGAACCCCATGATCAAGCTGCAAATCCAGATGAATGGAGGGCTAACCTGGCCTCTTGAGAACGATTATGATTCAGAATACTTTCTGGCCTCCTTCTGAAGCGCGCGCGAGTTCGGGATAATGAATTATTTCCAGACACTTAGACTGGAGTGGGTTGGGGGTGTAACGGAATTGATTACCACAACAAGCTCTGATTTGAGGACAGCTGAATCTCGCTCAGCGAATTGATTTATTGAACTTGAACTGAGAGTCACGTGGTAGCGTCCGATTTCAACAACAGTTGACTATGGCCGATCTCGTAATCCCCGTTCAAATATGTATTGAGCTGTGCGTAAATCGAAATGATGCGGAGATTTTCTGGACCATTGGAATCATAAAGAAGGCGGATTCAACTTATGCCAAGGACTCGAACCATAAAACCGGTGCATGGACATTGGGCAAGCTTTCATTACTTGAACCGGCGTGCACGCCGTCAGGAGCTCTTTATTATCAGACAGTGCTCTTGATCCCCTCTTCCTTTACCTTGATTCACGCGGAGCACGAGATGACATCGTTCCACCAGCTTTGGACGCAGGAAGAAAGTGAGAATCAATCCAATAGGTAGCATTCAAGACAATGCGTACCGCGTAACGTTCGGGCCCTGGCCCGCTATCACATCCACTCCCAGCTGTGCCAGTCTTGGTACGGAAGTGAGGTGGAACAAATCGGCGGGAGTCAACTCCTAGTATCAGGTACCCATCAGAACCACACGCAACCAAGTTGTTCAAACTCACATCGCCCGCAAGGAACTTGGATTTTCCAAGAATGGCCTCGTACGCATTGAGCGTGGCGATCTCATTAACGGGCAGGCCACGGGCTCTGTATCCAATATTGCATTCAGCGACGGAGAGCTTGGTTCAACAGTGGCACTCACGGTTTCCCGAACATTTCCGTGCCCAGTGCCACCACGGCTGGATAAAAGTTGGCAATTCGACGGACGCGGCCTGGTCAACGCGGGCCCTCTCGCGGAGGCCATTCGGGAGCAAGGGAGTGCCCTTATCCGCGTACATTTCCGCGAGGTACCGACAAATAGCGCGGCCTTCGTACAGGATGAACCCGTCGTCATCCTGTCATGAGTGAGGGCGGTCATATGTAATGGTTAAAGGAGATGTATTGAATCAGGTGAGCTTACGAGGACGGGAATCTGGCCGAACGCATGCATTTTAAGGAAATCCGCCCCCTTGTTTTCCTTGGCGTCCATGTCGACCACAACGAGTTCGAACGAGTGCAACAACGCCAGAACAGCCGCCGGGGAACGGCTTTGCGTAGAGTTTGAGCATTATTGTGTGATGTAGTGGCTGATGAGTGGTGGATGTGTACGTTTTGAGGTTGGCTAGGGCGCTTTATATGAAGTTCGGCAAAAGTCCGAAACTTTCGGGACGACTACTTTAAGCTTTGTGATGATTCGGGTTGAAGGCTATCACTTCATCCGGGTGCCGAGTGGTTTGTAAGAGGTTCGTTTGTAAGTTGTGATGGTTTGATCGGGATCGCAAGTGCCGGGTGGCCGGACATCCGGAAAATAGCGCGTAAGTATACTCGGTTTGCAAAGCGGGACGTTATTTCTCTTACTCTTCACACAACGGCTATTTTCTGTGGCTCTCGCCTTCGAGTTTCAGACGAGGGTAATCATGGAAGGACACAGCTCCGAACGCTTGGTGGCGTGAAATCGTTCTCTTCTCGTGGCAAACTAACTCCCAGTCCCGCAAAATATCAACGGAAGTCAACGATGTAAGATTAAGAAGGTAGTCATCTCACTAATAGCCGGGAACCCCATTGAACCTCTTCAGATTTTTGTGGAAACAAAGGAGTTCGGCTTTCACCTGGATGGGATCCCTTCAATGACCGAATGAAACAGCGAGTCTTCAGAATGTCATTCACGATACAGAGACGTTCGCGGCATCCAAAGTGATCCTTTGTGAATTGGCAAATCTGTATTGACGGCGAAGAGATTTGAACCAGGTTCACGTGATCATGTTCAAGTTCAAGAGAAACCGTTCGTAACTCATTGATAGCGGATATTAAGAAATCTGACAGTGCAAAAATCAACGGAATCTACAGGCCACTATATATGGGGCGGGGTGTTAATTGGGTGCCCTGCCCGACGCCACTGGTCCTCGACCTGAATCAGTGCGTCAACGGTGTCCAAAATCGTCTGGAGAGTAGGCATCAGTACTGAGTTGATTTGGGCAAGAATCTTTCGCTACATGCCTGCTCTGTGGTGTGAAAATCTGAAGGCTTCATCCCCAGAATTTCTTCCACGCGCCCGAAGTCAATTGGCATGAGGTCAAATGTTTGCACCGGTGGGGCTGTCGTGATCCGCCTGTCTTTGAGCGCGCGCGCTGTTCCCCAATGAATTACACGGTCTTACTGAATGACCAACCCTTCAAAAAATCGAAGTACGAGATCAAAGTTGTTGAAGCGTCTGTCTGCGAGAGACCAACGCGGACGAAATGATGGTCCGTTTCCGGCCGACTTGCGCGGTCGGTGGAGAGTTCAGGGTACGGACGTGCGCCTGCGCAACATCGCGTACGTCGATGTCAAACGGCTTGGAGGGAAACACACCATTGTGGAAGAGATAATTGTAAACGGTCAAATCTGGCGAGATGGCATTGAAGTCCAGAGCGGGAATGGGGAAATGTTCCGCGAAAGGGCCGTAGAAGAGGTATTATCTCAGTTGTCACTCTCATAGTTGCGGGATAGACCGGACGTACGGGTAGTGACTTCTACGGGTGGGTGTTTGTCGGCCCATTCCTGAAGTGCGATCTCAGCGAGTTTCTGTCGGAAAAACGTAAATGATCTTATGGATTTTTTTATTACAGGCCCTTACAACGGCATTACAAGGCATTTATGAGATGGTTATAAGAGGGTTGTAAGAAGTTTCTGGCAGTTGTAAGAGGTTATCTGAGAGACGATCTCTTAGCAGCCCTTACAAGTACCTTATATGACCTTATGTTGATTTCGTGTCTAAAACAAGGCAAATTTCAAATTTCCGACATTATTCTTCGATGCAGAATAGGTCCCCATCCCGATTTCACTGGTCAATGCCATTTCCCTGGTGACCGGATTCCAATCTTCCGCGAATTGCCATCAGTCGATTGAGGAAACAGACGTCCCTGCTGCTCACCTTCGTCCGTGAAGCTGTCCCTTGAATTTAAGAATGTCGCCATGGAACTAGTGACGACCATTCGCTTTACGCCGGCCTTCTCCCCTTGCACAATAACATTCAGTGTTCCTTCCTCCGCAATCTGAAACCGAGACATGGTTAGGCAGCAAAATACCTAACTGGTTGAGCATACCGCAAGTAGTTTTGCCGGTGCGGCACACCCAGGAAGCGGAGACGCGAGGTGGATACTTGCCTCGACCCCGACCAAAGCCTCGGGGAATTGGTCATGGATGTCTGCTATCTTTGCGACCTCGAACTGATCACCTTGGTTGGCATAGCCAGACTTTAGATGGCCCCGCGGGCGGCCCTATTTCAACTTGTTGAAACGATGAAAATCAAATTCGACAGTAAACATACGCTCGAACGCGATAGCCTTTTTCCAGCAATTTAAGCACCGCATGGGACCCAAGGAACCCAGAGGCACCTGTTATCTCGCTGAAAATATGTCTCAGAATGTCTCAGATATTGGAATACTGTTCGCAATGGTACCCACAAAGATGAGCTCGGAAGACATAGATTTGGAGGAACTGGAGGACTAGTGGTTGCCCCTAATAAGTGATCAGCTCACGGTGGCAGTTCGGGAGTCTTTATATATACCTTGCGATCTCGGCTAGAGGAAACAACTTTATCCGCATGACGAGTTTGTGAGAAGATACGCTGCCGCCGCCGCCGCCGCCGCCCTTCTCCGCGCGCCACGGCCCACGTTGACGTCTGTGAACGTGAAGTTGGAGGTGGTGTGCAGAAGCTATTATCGGGGAGGTGTGCGGCGGCGGGACGCGTGGGCGGATGTAGACTTTGCGGCGGGGGCGGTTCAGCCGCGGAATTAAGCAAACGTGAATTAGAGAACGCGTTTGATCCCCGCGCCTGGCATGATCGCCGGTGCTCCCACAGCGCCATTTGCCTTCTGTCTTCCATGTCCCACACGCACTCGCCCTGCATCACGGCCTCTGTGCTCGTCGAAGCATCGCCCGACGTTTGCTTCGACTTTGTGAGGAGCGGGTGCGCGCTGGCTCTCAGACGGTTCTGTGTGACCTCTGACGACTGAGCTCGCAGGATGAAACAGACTCACTGGGCTCTCGGCAGCATGGAGCGCGAGGAGGTGGAGCCGGGCCTCTTTTGCGGGACGAGCCTCTTCACCTACAATAAGCTCTATATCCGGATCATCGCCCAGCCTGAGCTACGTCTCGTCGACTACTATACAGGCACCTCACCCGAGAGCTTGCGATTCGGCACGTCAACCCGCGTCATCGACAGCAGCTGTGTGGGTGAGGTTGCTGCGAAGGCACTGATTGTGATGACTACGTGGCGGCATTCCAGCACCAGCGACGCCGATTGGGAGCTCAAGAGCCACTTCTGGCCGACCGAGATCGCCCTGATCAAGGCGCGCATCGAATACGAGCAGCGCAACCCCGAACAGGCGGCGGCGGTCCCACAGACTTCCGCAGAGTCTGCGGCGTAGACCATTCGACCTTGGGTGGAGGGCGATAGCCGCCATACTCGCGATCTCACGGATTCCTTGCCTGCAAAATTGCGGCCACCAGTTTATTGAACGATGATTTGTACACCAGATCGATCCCGTTTCTCAAATATCTCCCATCTTGCGAGCGTCTACTGTCGAAATCCGACCCGCAGTTCATGTACACTGGCTCACAATCACGAACCACTTCACAACTATCGAGCTCTTGTACCTTCGGCTGTATTTGCTGTATCTTCACATATGATTTCGTGCTTATCCATTCCCTCACTATCCGATCCGAGGACCTGGGCCCAGGTTCTCGAATAAGATAGATATAGGCAGACCAATTGTTGACGAATTCGCGCGACTAGTTCATCGTGATTACTCTGCGTTCTCACCTGCCTCTCTATCTCCTCTAGATCGCTGCCTATCTGCGACCACCACCCTACGAACTGGTCGACGGGAAGGCTTTAGTATAGCAATTATAATTACTGGGCCCTGGCAAACTCGATTTACGAGACAGATTGTTCGGTGAAGATGAAATTCAGAATGGAAGCAGATAAGGGCACGGCAACTGAGATGAGTCAATGCTTTGTGAAATCTCCAAATTTCTGATGATATACATATTACTTGAATTATTACTGGAAGGTATCAATCAGTGAATGCCTGCCGAGACTAGACATGGTCTATGGAGTTGAACAGGGTTTGGTTGAAATCAGACTTGATGTGGATGATAATATCCGTCTGTGCTGGCAACGATGGTTGCAGTTCCACCAAATCAGCCACAGCCGACTCCGTATGGCCGAAGATTCGCGGCACCCACCGTACTCCGTCGCTCCTTCGTCACCCAACGCGAAGGAACAGAAGAACAACTACGCACTCGCAGGGACACTCCACCACAGTACCCGGAACAGAACCAGCTGCTTCGGCGCCACGCGCGTTATCGGGATTTGCGCCACATGCCAGAAGTCAGAGTGTACGTCCTCCCAGGACGAGTAAGGGAGTATTCCTTCCTCAACGGCCAACATGTCGACCACGACAATGACGGCGGCGCCCAGATCACAATCAGAATGGCAACGACCATGGCGCGCACGTAGCAGTGCATGTTGAACGACGACTTTTGCCTCTCCAATCCCGCGGCGAAGCTGTGCCGATGGCGCCAAAAGTTGAGGAATGCGAGGCCCCCGAAGATAAAGTTCCCATCATCGGGCAGTATCTTGGGCAGTATAACCTTGGGCATATCTTTGAAGGCCGGAAATACTTATCATAGGGTACGACCGGGTGAGCACCTTCAAATGTGGGAACGTCGACAGCTACACAGGCGGCGTGTCGAGCACAGCTTCGTTCTCGGAAACTCCACATATTGTGAAGACCTTGAGAGCGCGGGTGAGCGCGAATGCCACAGCGTCTGGGAAATCCCGAAACCCAAAGCGTTCGAGCACACTGCAATCCGCGAGTGTTACACACCTTCCCGGGGTCGGTCCTGGAAACAATGGACCGCAGCCGCGGCCTGTATATATGCATAACGTCGCTGAGGGGGATGACAGTCCGATGACTGCTTTTGGACTTGTGCCACAGGATCTGAAGAGGGGTATCTGCCCCCGGATTAAGTAGCGACGCGAGGTAAGGGTAAACGTTCGTGGCAAATCTCGTATGAAACTGCACGCATACGAGATACCGACCGAGCGGTAGATCGAATGGCGCCATTGAGAAGTGGATAGTAACCATTCGAGGAGCCGAATGGACGAAAACAGGAAAACAAGCGGGCGCATGATGAGTTCATAGCTTCCCGAAATAAGTAAGGATTCGGCCACACTTTTTGGAGTCTAGCATAAATAAGGAACTGGAACAAGTCGTAACTTTTCGCAAATCGAGATTGTAGATCACGTGGTTATGTTCAAGTTGAACTTGAACAGCAACCTCGAGTGCAGATATTATAATAATGACATTGAGTTGTTCAAGTTGACTCGGTCAATTGAAGGCTATCGTGATGATAAACCGGGGTGCCTCATTTGCAACGAATCTAAAAAAAATGAAACTATAATACAGTCCGACCTTGGGCGTCTGTCTGCCTGCGGCTACGAATGAGGTGGGGCATTAATTGGGTACCCTGCGCGGCGCCACTGTTCTTCGACCTCAATGAGCGCGTCGACCGTGTCCAACGTTGTCTGCCAAGGAGGAATCAGCGGAAAACCCTTTTTCCCCAAATACGCGTCTGCATACCTGCTCAATGGTGCGGAAATCGGAAATTTTCATCCCTAGAACCTCTTTCACACGCGCAAAGTCCATGGGCATCGCGCCAGATGGGGAATCCGGCGGCGTGGCGGTAGTCATGCGCCCCTTGAGGGCCGGCCTCTGTTCAGCAATGAAGTCCAGCGTCTTCCTGAATGGCCAACCTGAGGGGGCCGAAATTATCATTCTCTTGCGTCCGACCTGCGCTGTCGGAGGAGAGTTGAGGCCACAGATGTGCGCTTGTGCAGCGTCGCGGACGTCGATGTAGTGCGTCATAGATGGGAAGCCGCCCTCTGGAAACAGGTAGTTATACATGAGCAGGGTCGTAGAGATAGCACTAAAGTCGGGAGCCGGAAGGGAAAAATGGGGGGTGAAGGGCCCGTAAAGGAACGGCGGGTTCACTTGTTCCGATATTATTCTATAAGTTGCGAACTCTGTGCCCATGCAAGGAGAAGGAACGCACGTGTTGTGACCTCGACGTGCGGATGCTTCTCAGCCCACTCCCAGAGTGCGATCTCGGAGAATTTCTTGGACGCGCCGTAAGTGATCAGCCCGTTCCCGCCTGTGAGTGCAATCTCCCTCGTGACTGGGTTCCAATCTTTGGACGACGGGAGAAATTAATTGGAGTGGGTGCGTAGACATCTAGCTTACCCTGGTCGGTATAGCTCTCGTTCGGATTCAAGACGGTTGCGATGGAACTGGTGACCACCATTCGCTTGATTCCCGCCTTTTCCCCTTGTACGAGGACATTGAGTGTTCCCTCGGTTGCCATCTAATGGTTCACAACAATTAGCCGCAAAATTGGATTTCCCATGTAAATGCCACATACCGCCAGCATCGCTGCGGGCTCGGCGCGCCCAACAAGAGGGGACGCAAGGTGAATAATTGCCTCCACGCCGACAAATGCATCGGGAAACTGATCATGCGCTATGTCCGTGATTTTGACTATATCGACCCGGTCGCCGTAGCTTTCGTAGGTAGATTTGAGGTGGTCTGCCTTCGAGCCGCGAGCCACACTTCCACAGCGATGAGGTTGAGTTGGTTCCCAAGACTCAAATGGACATACGCTCGAACACGATAGCCCTTCTCCAGGAGCTGCAAGACGACGTGGGAGCCGAGAAAACCAGAGGCACCGGTCACCTTAATATAGAGAATTAACAGCCTGAGGTGACATTCAGCATGAGTTTTCGAGCCGAGACTTACAAAAATGCGCTCCGAGTCAGCAGGTGGCATATAGTTTAGTGAGAAGTGGACGGGCGATGAGTGAGTTTGTACTTGCGAAGCGAAGCTTGCGATTCTGCTTGCGTTATACTCGCGTTTCGCCCGCATAAAGGGCGTCCCAAAAATAAGCTCACCCGGGGAATCGCGGCGAGGGTTTGTAATGGTGATTATGTTGTGCTTCTTACCTTCTATGTCATTTGCAACTCTCTGCGAATCAGCTGACAGATTGAGAAAATTGAATTGGTCGCCCCGGTCGTACAACAATGTCGTATAATATCATCGCATTTAACCAGTCCCGGCGAAATCTACTCTAATAAAGGCAAAGGAAGCTAGTGATTAAACCTGTATCTAATTAAACACTGGTGGCGTCTTGATGAGGTGTCCTGCGCTTCTCCACTGATTCTCGACCTGAATGAGCGCATCTACGGTGTCGAGGGTCGTCTGTGATTGAGGAAAGGTGTCAGTTAAAGCAACCAAATCATAAGAAAACGCAACGAACTTGTTCCACGGTGTGGAAATCCGAGACCTTCATACCTAAGACCTCTTCCAGGCGCCCTAAGTCCATTGGGAGAACGTCGAACGCTTGCAGTTCGGGAGTTCCAGTGATCAGCCTCTCTTTGAGCTCGGGGCGCTGTTCTGTGATGAAGTCTACTGTTTTCTGCAGTGGCCAGCCCGTCGCCGACGAGATGATGATTCGCTTGCGGCCGACCTGGGCGGTCGGTGGAGAGCTCACGGCACGAATGTGCGCCTGTGCAACATCGCGCACGTCGATGTAACGCGTCTTGGAGGGGAACACACCGTCCTTGAAGAGAAGGTTGTAAACAAGTAAGTTCGTCGAGAGGGCGCCGAAGTCCGGCTCTGGAAGGGGGAAATGCTTTGTGAAAGGCCCATAGAAGAAAGGTGGGTTCACTTGGAACGCAGAACAACATTGGCTGCCGGTTATTTGGGAAGAAAACAGGACGTACATGTAGTGACCTCGACGTGCGGGTGCTTCTCCGCCCATTCCCAAAGTGCGAGCTCAGCGAATTTCTTGGCTGCGGCATAGGTGACCATCTCTATGCCACTTGTGAGTGCCATCTCTTTCGTGACTGGGTTCCAATCTGCCACAGACCAAGATTGCAATTAATTATAAGAGACAATATGGGGCCTTGGCTCCTTACCTTGGTCCGTGTAGCTCTCCTTTGGATTCAGTACGGTCGCAATGGAACTAGTGACAACCATGCGCTTTACGCCGGCCTTCTCTCCTTGCACAATGACATTCAGTGTTCCTTCTACGGCAGTCTGCAAGACTAATCAGGCACGCAGACAACTCGCCTCGGCCCACGTACCGCAAGTAGTTCCGCCGGTTCCGCCCGCCCGGGAAGTGGCGATGCAAGATGGAAAATTGCGCTGACGCCAACCAGCGCTTCCGGGAATTGAGCATGCGCAATGTCTGTTATCTTTACGACCTCAAACCGATCCTCATAGCCCGCATAGCTAGATTTGAGATGGTCTGCTTTGGCTCCACGTGCTGCACTGTTTCAACTTGTCAAGGGAATTAAAACTTCAATCCGACAACACCTACGCTCGAACACGATAACCCTTTTCTAATAGCTGTAGCACCACATGGGAACCGAGGAACCCAGAGGCACCGGTAACCTGGATGGAAATGCGCCTCAGTTGCGCTCAAATACGATGCACAATGATACTCACAAAGATGAGCTCGGAAGACATGAATTTGGAGAAGCTGAACGACTGATGATCGCTGCTAATGAGTGGAAAAAGAACTGGTGACTTCAAGTTGGAACGCACTTTCAAGTCTTTATAAACTTTATGAACCGGGTAAATGGACCGGTTTACCGACTTGTTCGTAAGGCTATATGCAAGCGATATATAAGACGGATCTGGACGGATGATGATTGTATGGTTTGATCGGGCTCACAAATGTTTTGATCGGGCTCACAAAGAAAAATGATCGGATACTGTACAATTTCGATCAATTCGGCATGGGTTGTGACCCATGACCGAAAACATCGATTCGGCACTTCGGCAACCAGTCAATTTTGACATCTTCAAAAATTCGGCACTCAAGACGAAAAATTTGGAAAAATCCGCCTTTTTTGCACCTCCAATGAAGATTTGGCCCAGATGTCACAGATTTTACATTTGGCACTGGGCACCATGACCGGTACCGAGACCAAAATTCGTCACGGCACAGGGGGTGCGTGATGTGTGACTGCCGAAATGATCAAAATTGTACAGTATCGCCCATGTGGGCGGTTGAACCGGCAAACAATATGCTGGAACTAGGGATCGCGATGCGCCGCTCATATACATTGCCCTGATCAAGTAATCCCTAAGTATCTGCTGTCTTCCTGATCTGTATATCACAAGGAGGATAAGCAATTTTGTACTGAGCAAACATGAAAAAAACATTGAGAACCAATTTACGATATGCTCCATATTCTCAACAGAACTGCATGTAAAGTGTGTTCAAAATATGTTCTGCCTACCCAAATCATGCAGAAGATATTCAAGTCATGGAGAAGGCATTTTGAATATCTTTCAAATATTGAACCAGCAATTATTCAAAGGGAAATTCTATTTGACTCCCCGGGGTGCAACTCATGAAACCCGGGGCATTTCAGGGGTACTAGCGCCCCCACAGTTTCTATCAATTAGTTATTGTCTGGTGCTGTCACACTTACGCTCACGCTTGCGGCTAAGCATTAAGCACCCCTGAAAATTCGGATCAGAGATCATTTCGTCCCAACTAATCGCCCGAGTGGACAACCCGAAAGCGCGGCTTTCTGGGAACTAGTGGGTACCTCGTGGCACCAAGGAAACTGAGTGTCACGCCCGGTGGAGGCACTCAGTTGCGTGTGTTTAGCTGAAATGCGACTCCCGAAGCGGGAGCCCGAGTAAATTCAAATGCGAGCCGTAAGGTAAGGTAACGAGGGGGTAACTGGAGCCGAGGAGCGGAAAAGGAAAGGGAGCAAGGAGAGGGAGGAGCCAGAAAACCCGGGGAGACTACTGGGAAGTAGCTATATAAATATAGGGTAAGAGGTAATGAATGAAGTGAAAATAAGGGTGGGAAAGCACAAAATATCTAGTGACGTGTGAAGCGTAAGAATTTCTGCGATAAAATACCGTGAAAAAGCGAAATCCCTTTACCTAGTGACGCGTGAAGCACGAGAGAGCAACGACTCTTGGAAGTAACATGACTAGGGGATTTCTGCAGCTAGCTAGATGGGTCTCAGCTTGATGTGCAGAGTACTGCGGCCACGGGCAGACGTACTGCAAATGATTCGTAGTAAGCGGGCGACGCGACTGGGAATCAAACGTGGCTGAGTTCATGGTAGAGAAAGCTAACACAGATGACATGTCTCGAGTTAGCTTCCTGAACCCAGCAACCGGTCTTGCAAAGACTTACCTAGGATGAGTGGAACAAGAGGGTAGTGGGTACGCACACTCCTCTTGCCCCGTCCTAAGTAGTACTGCGGGGGATCCAAGCATGCAACAAAGCGGACAATAGAGAGTGAGACTCTCATTGTGCGCTCGGTCCCAGTGAGGACGCGCCATCGAGGCAAGAGGCCCTTGCTCAGCTCGATCGACAAGCCGAGCGAGGCGAAGACAAGGCGACCTGGTGAAGGTCAACACCAAGCTCGGAGATCAAGTGATCTCCAGCATCAGTGGTGATGACTTCGCGTCAAACGGCCTGAGTCGGGCCATGGGCCAATTAGACTCACGAAAACATTTCATTTTTAGACACCACTAATTGCCCGAGTGGACAACCTGAAAGTGCGGCTTTCTGGGAACTAGTGGGTACCTTGTGGCACCAAGGAAACTGAGTGTCACGCCCGGCAGAGGCACTCAGTTGCGTGTGTTTAGCCGAAATGTGACTCCCGAAGCGGGAGCCCGAGTAAATTCAAGTGCGAGCCACAAGGCAAGGTAATGAGAGGGTAACTGGAGCTGAGGAGCGGAAAAGGAAAGGGAGCGAGGAGAGGGAGGAGCCAGAAAACCCGGGTATACCTAAACATTGTAACAAAGGATGGAGATGGGGAATGATGATGAATTTTATTTATTTTTATTTATTTTAGGGATTGGATAAAAGAAATAGACAGAGGGAGGGAGAGGAGGAAAGGGAGTATAGCATACTAATGGGGGCTAAAGGGAAAACTAGTTGGTTGATATGCCTGGGGCCGTCATGCGCCAAGCGCCCTGCGAAAAGCATTGATTGCAGAAGGGCCAGATTCTTCTGCATATAGATCAATCTGGAAGGTGTTTGACGCCCAGCAGCTGATGGCCTGGATCTTGTCTGGGGCAACACCTGCTTCTGCGAGAGACATCGCGCCACCAGCTCGAAGGGAGTGCCCAGCGATGTCTTTGTCAAAATAAATATGGAGGCAGTTCAGGAACCAGGACCGGGTGGGGATAGAGCCGTCTTCGCGGACAAAGAGGGCGGGGTGATGAGGGAAACGGGTATCGCGTGATGTGAGGTACTGCCGGACTTTCGTGACTGTGTTGAGTTCTTCGTCGGCCCAAGCTACAATGACGATTTGGCTTCCCTCGAAGAAGATGGCAGCCTTGTGCCCGGGGAGGAAGAAGCCAACAGACGTGTCTGTGAACTTGACCGAGTTATGCGAGATGACCTTCCAGTTGCGCAAGGCAACGGTGTCAGGCCAAGTGAGTTCGCCAAGTCGCATCAGGCCATCGAAGCCTACAAACAGCATCGCCACGAAGAGCAAGTCATCATGGGATTGCGCTGGCTGGGCCTCAATAGCCCGGACAACTGTGAGGAGATCAGTGGTGGCAAGGGGGCGCTTGCGCTTCACCCCCCTTTCCGAAGAGGTGCTTGCCGCCCTTGAGAGTCCTCTTGACAAGCGGGGATGTGTGGACCTTGCGGACATTTGGGAACACATCTTCGAGTTGGTTGCAGATGCCGGACAGGTAGGAGTTGACAGAGTCAGGTTTGATGAAGTGGCACATATAGATGACGAAAAAGGACATTGTGTCCTCTGTAGGTTCAATGGGGAATGCGTGTTGAGTGCAGAAGTTGATGTAAGAGTTCAAGGCAGAGGTGTAAGTGAGATTCGTCGACTTGTCGACAGCGTAGCCGAGTGCAATCGCGCGTTCGTGAACGAACTTCGCGGGGGACCACGTCGGCCTCTTGGGCTGACGCGATCCGGGTGTCAGCTTGAAGATCATAACTGAGCTGCCCCCAGCGCATCTCGAGGGGGTGTAAAGGGGTGGATGATCAATCCGGGGACAAGTGCCAGTGCGAGGTCGTTTCTCCAGCACAAAATGGTGTCTGCCACTGAATTGAGTTTGCCTGCAACATGCAGAACGCAGAGGTCAATGTCCCTGGTAACAAGGATATCGATGGCGGACTTGAGGATGTTGTTGTAGGCCGGGAGTGCCTTCAGCGAGTTAAAAATGCTCACAGAGTTTGAGCTGTCCGTGAAGATGGTGATACGCACACCTTTCGGAAGGAGAGTGGCGGTGCAATGCAAGGCTGCACAGACACACAAGGCCTCGTAGAAGAAAATCTTCAAGGCAGGGTCAATGCCCGAGGGTAGTTCCGACTGAAACCCTAGTCCCATCGCCGGGATGTAAAATCCCATGCCACCTTTGCCGGCGCCATGCATAGACACGTCGCAATATATGGCGAGGTTTGCTTCGTCTGGGCTGAAGTCCACGAACTTGATGAGGTAGATGCCATCGCTGCTCTCGACATGGTCCACGAGCCACGACAAGTCACGACGGACTGCCTCATTGACGTAAATCAGGGCATCTGCCCTGTCCTTCCCCTCCATCTTCGCGTAGACATTGCAGAGGGCAGGCTTGAGCAGGGGCAGGACGTTGAACACCCAGTTCGAGTAGCCCGCCAAGGCTTGCCACTTGCGGAGGGTACGCCTGACTCCATGGGAGGAACTTGCAGTCCAGCGCCCCAGCTCAGAGACGAAGGCAGCGCAAGCTTCCTCGGGAATTGTGACATACATCATGCGGGAGTCGATGAGGAAGCCTATGACGACAAGTTCAGTCCCGAAGACCTGTTTGTCCTCTGAATGAGGGATCCCGAGGCTGTCCCAAAGCATCAGAAGGTGAGTTTGGTTCTTGGGGAACGAGCGCTTGTAGGGCCCGTAATACTGCATTTCGCTGGCACGCTGCACAGAGTGGAAGTTGTCCATGTATGCGAAGAGGTGGGGGATCAGGAACACAACCATTGTGATCCACAGTATAAAGCCCGTGAGGGTGGTCCAGATCGGCGAACTGACGCTGCTGAAAGTGGCTGCTCGGTCAACATGAAACTTGCCAGCTATACAATAGACTTGCCATGGCTGCCATAGCAAGTGCATGAGGAGCACCTTGAAAGCGCCCTTGACGTCCGATTTGAATAAATTAATTTCTACGTCCGGGCCCAGGGTGTGCCAAAGCTCGCGAAGGTGGTCCGACAGCTCGCGAATGCCGTCCATCCGCATCGGGTTCGTGGTGAAACCTGAGATGGTCGAGTTCCTTGAGAACTTGCCGCCACTAAAGTCCGTAACGAGCCTGAACTTGTCCGAGTGAGGTTTCGGGACCGCATGGATGGGGATGGCGTGCATGCCTGGGAGGAGAGAGGTAAAGGCTCCGGAGAATCGGCCCGCCTCGATCTCCTCGTCACACGTTTTCTCGAGAAACACCCGCTCCACGTCTGAGTGAGCAATCTTCGAACCGTTGAAGGTAACTTAGTGCGAGGAGTCCGGCCGTGACCAGAGCCAGAAACCCTTGCATAAGCCTTTGCAGAATGAATTAACCAGCGAGCGGTTAGGATGTGAAGCCAGAAAGCGCTCAAAAAGTGCGACGTTGATCGGGGTTGAGATGGCGAAGACGCTGGTGTTTACCAGCGCCTGATTTTCGAACGCCTCGGGTGGAGCACCGGGAAACGGGGGGTCCGACTCTGTCCCGAGCGCTGTCTGACTCGTCCGCCACCTACCGTCCGACCAAATAAAATGCCACAAGTAGTGCGGCCTCAGCGGCGCCACTGTGAGGCCCTTACTTCGGGCACTCGGACTCAGGATGGTTCTTCCTGCATCCAGCGCAGACGTGGAGGTGGCGACAATTATCGCGTCTGCACTTGCCAGAGTTCCACAGCCGGCAAGGTTCTGTCGACTTTCCCTTGGGGCGGAGAGGCTTCTGCTGAGCGGCGCCTCTTCCACCTCCAGAGCCATTGGTCGATTGATTTTTTGATCGCCCGGGCCCTCACCGTGGGATTTGACTGCGAGTCTTCCCATCGAATTTAGGTGCATGGTCTTCAGGGTGGAGAAATGATGAGGTTCGTCGAGTGCCACGTCTGCTCGTCGACTGGTGAGGAGGCGACCCGCCTTCTCAAAAGCAATGACGTGGTGGTGTTGCGAGACGTGGACGGCGCCAAATTTACCGAGGATGTAAATCCCTCATGCCTGGTACTGGACGCTGAGGTGGGGGAGGACGGTGAGCCCAGCCTCGAAGGTCTGCATCCACGCGAGGGTCCAATCGGACTGCGTAATGACGGTGCGGGAGGGCTTGCTCGAATTAGCACCGTTGAAGGTGAGGTCGAGGTCCCCGACGGATTCCATGTGAGCGGTGCTCGGAGTGACACTGTAAATCCTAGAGAGGACAGCATCGAGGTTGATGGCCTTGTTGGTGAGGAGCCAGAGCCACTGTGATTTGGGAAATTCGACGTGAGCTCGAGTGCGGAGGGAACGAAGCACCCATTTAGGATCGACTCCATAAATACCAAGGAGTCGAACAGATTCTGCGAGGTCAGCACGGAGGGGCTCGGTGCTGACGAGGGCGTCATGCTTGATCCATGGGAATTCGTCTTCGTCGAGGACGAGTTTGCTGCGCTTGGCAGGGTGCTCGTCGTCAGCACCTCTTGCACCGTTGTCTCCATCTGCGACTTCTTCGCTGTCGGCTCCTCGCTCAGGATTAGCTTGTTTTTTTCCGAGAACCTTAGCCTTTTCTTGGTCCCGGATCCATTGGTCACACTGGTCCATGAAAGGTTCCATGAACTTCTCAACCTCGTCGGTGGACGGGATGGGACCAGTGTCACCTGAGGACGTGACGGTAGGTTCAGCAAGGATGTCGTGGATGGACAGGGTGACGGCGGTCCGGGAGATGGTGCCGGCCTCAAAGGCAGCAACGAGGGCTTCACAGCGAGCGGAAGGGCTGGTTGCGACATCGGACATTGAGCGGAGCGATGGGAAGCGGTTGTACAAGCGGGCGCTGAGTTTAGAAAGCACGAAATATCTAGTGACGCGTGAAGCGTAAGAATTTCTGCGATAAAATACCGTGAAAAAGCGAAATCCCTTTACCTAGTGACGCGTGAAGCACGAGAGAGCAACGGCTCTTGGAAGTAACACAACTAGGGGATTTCCGCAGCTAGCTAGATGGGTCTCAGCTCGCTGTGCAGAGTACTGCGACCACGGGCAGACGTACTGCAAATGATTCGTAGTAAGCGGGCGACGCAACTAGGAACCAAACGTGGCTGAGTTCACAGTAGAGAAAGCTAACACAGACAACACGTCCCGAGTTAGCTTCCTGAACCCAGCAACCGGTCTTGCGAAGACTTACCTAGGACGAGCGGAACAAGAGGGTAGTGGGTACGCACACTCCTCTTGCCCTGTCCTAAGTAGTACTGCGGGGGATCCAAGCGCGCAACAAAGCGGACAATAGAGAGTGAGACTCTCATTGTGCGCTTGGTCCCAGCGAGGATCGATCAACAAGCCGAGCGAGGCGAAGACAAGGCGACCTGGTGAAGGTCAACGCCAAGCTCGGAGATCAAGTGATCTCCAGCATCAGTGGTGATGACTTCGCGTCAAACGGCCTGAGTCGGGCCATGGGCCAATTAGACTCACGAAAACATTTCATTTTTAAACACCATCAAACACGGCACGGTCAGGCTTCTTTTCCCTCTCCGTTGTTGATGCACTCCACATTTACTCGCTGATTTAGACACAGTGCTCAACGCAATGCAGCTGCAGGACCTTCCATACTAACCCCTCACCCAATTAAGACCAAAGGACGCCCACGGAAGAAACAGCTTACGGCCGTGCATGAGAATGCACCAGCTGTGAAGTAAGTGCGGACCGGCAGCTGGCAGACACAAATATGGACAACGAGGGAGATGGTCACGGGCACCGCAAGTGTGGTAAATGTGGTCAGCATGGTCATTATGCAACTACATGTGAGCGCCATCCTCAGTAATTATTATGAGCGCAGCAAACGGATAGAGTTTGGGGGCTTACATGTTTAATATGACTTCATTCAGGGTTTCGCACGGCCCGAGATGCAGTTGAAAGAAGAGAATTTTTAGCGCCTGTCTTGCTGACGATCTGATCCATCAATTACTGTTTTGGGCCCAACTACTCCATCATCCGGAACTGGGAGGGGCGTTGAATGAAATGAGGGCCCCGCATACGGCATTTGTGCCTGAAAGGGGCGTTGATTATGTAACAACGCCCTGGGGCGCCGCATAGAATGAATCTTATTCAAAAGGCATTGTAAATTGGTTCTCAATGTTTTTCACATGTTTGGCCAGTATAAAATTAGTTATCCTCCTTGTGTATAATCCCCCATCTGTAATGATGGCTCCAGGTATGTGCACGTACGTACATACGGTACGTAGGGCCGTAAGGCATACGTACGGTGTGATTCCCTACTCCTCGGCAACTGGTCGTGGCTGTAGCGTAAACTCTTGGGTCGAGGAGGACAGCGAGCCAGTATGGGTTGGATTGTGGCATCGACGAGAGTGCGCAGAGGTATGAGGGAAGAAGGCCGAGTGGTTTAAATTCGAACGCAACTCACGTGACGATGTCCAATCCTCAACAAGAAATATTAGGGTTGTTCACAGCTCTCCTTTTTCGACTCCTTTTTTGGTTCCTTTTTGGTTCCCTTTTTCCCAGCAAAAAGGACGACATGATGCCCATTTTGCAAATATGGGGTTCAGTTAGTTTTCCTTTTGTTGCAATAAAATTGAGGTTTGGGTTAGTTCTTGTGGGTATGGAGAGATAAAAACCACTTAGTTATACCTCATGTGGAGTCCAGAATACTAGGTGGAACATAGATATTTGGTGGCAGAATCATCATGACTGCCTTTATGTTCCCTTTTTCCCAATCTGCGAGCTAGGCTGTTCACAGTGGCCTTTTTTTTGGCTCCTTTTGGAGTTCCTTTTTGCTTCCTTTTTGGTTCTTTTTTGCTGCTTTTTTGCTTAATGGCAGGGAAATGGCAAAAGGAAGCAAAAAGGAGCACGAAAAAGAGCTACTGTGAACAACCCTATTAATTCTCTGAGCATCAATATCTTCTGTAGTCTTCGTCTCCGGTGAATAATAACGGACGGCACCAATGCAATACAGATGAAAGGACACCAGCGACCGTCCGTCTAGGCGTAAGATGCAGGGAAGGGTCCTGAGCGGATGTCCTGCGCGGCGTCATCGCTCTTCGGCCTCAATCAGCGCGTCGACAGTGTCCAAAGTCGTCTGCAATGAAGGCATCACAAAAAATCTTTGACACTCACGTGTCCGTCACTTACCTGCTCTGTGGTGTGGAAATCTGAAGACTTCATTCCCAGGACCTCATCCACGCGGTCAAAGTCTATCAGGGGCAACACGTCAAACGCATACACCGGTGGCGTTTGAAGGATCAACCTTTCGCGGAGCGCAGGGCGCTGTTCCGCGATAAAGTCCACAGTTTTCTGCAGCGGCCAATATCCACACCGCTCACGTCGGTTTGGGAGATGTCAACCCTGACGATGTTTCTTTAGCTTCCAGTTGGGGCTCTTCGGTGTCTTTCCCGTTGTGTGGGCTCAAAGCCCTGTTCATCATTCACCCATCCGCTGATTTGAACCGCCGCACGTGACGATGTTCGATCGCCCGCTTCGGCCCCAAAAATTTGACCGCTTCGTACCTTGATCTAAGGCTCGTGCCTCTGTAGATCTAGAAATGGGGTCCATCCAACCGATGTCGGTACTACCAAGCTCACTGAATCATTACTATCGATCTTCGGGCATGGCAGCCATCAGAGAACACCAACTTTGTTGTTGCTTCTTCAAAACCACTGAATTGTGCCACAGATGAGGGTCTAACCGAAGGGAACCAGGTGCGCTTTTGAACACCGGTGTAACTACTAATGAATATAAGTAGATCGTCAGTTTCAAATTTGGGACTGCTATCCGAACCAGCAGTCCCACGCCATTTGTCTTATAGATTCAGTGTGGTAATTACAGCTAATTGCAGTACCTAAGGCGCGGATTAAAAATCTCTGTTTTGGGATGTTTTCAAAGAATTCCCGATATCTCAGTCAGTTCTTCACCAATTCACATGAAAACTATATAGATCTACTCAGCTAATTCATACGCAATTAGTGATAGAAAGAAATCCATGAAAATATTATGTATTTGGAATTTTCTCCTTTTGGGCTGTTTTCACACCAAATGCCATCTAGCATGCTGAAAACATGTTCCAGTGGCCTAATTTTTGAGGAAGGACAACATGTATGACTGGAAGAAATTAGTGATAGAGCCAGAAATATGGATAAATTACTTTACAGTCCCTGCAGCTCTGTCAGATACATTCACCAGTTTTGGCCTTGAAAGATACTGTAAACATTGTATTTATTGAGGAATCACATATGTTTCTGGCTCTATCACTAATTCCCTCAGTTATACATGTTGTCCTTCCCAATATATCAGACCACTGGGATATGTTCTCGGAATGCTAGACAGCTTTTGGTGTGAAAACAGCCCAAAACCAGAAAATTCCAAATACATAATATTTTCATGGATTTCTTTCTATCACTAATTGCGTATGAATTAGTTGAGTAGATCTATATAGTTTTCATGCGAATTGGTGAAGAACTGACTGAGATATCGGGAATTCTTTGAAAGCATCTCAAAACAGAGATTTTTAATCCGCGCCTTAGGTACTGCAATTAGCTGTAATGACCCAAAGCTTGTGTTGCGTTCTCGTCACATTTTCCCAGGTTCACCACCCAGTTCGAAAGCGCCGATGACTGTCTCACGGCGGAAATCACCATGAGGTAAGGCGAAGCTGGACGGGGAAGGTCGCGGTGCGTGTATGCAAGAAAATTTGTGAACCGAAAATTATGCTTGAACTTAATATCCCACAAAGAAAGAAGTTGAATTTGAACACTGTATCACGTGCTGTGCTTTGTGTTCAAATTGAGATGAAATGTTGAGTCCAATCCCGGTTCTATGATAAACTTCCAATGCGACTGGAGCGTTCACATTACACTGAAGACAATGTTAAAGTGAAATGCGGGGCGGGGTGTTGATTGGGTGCCCTGCACGGTCCCACTGCTCTTCGACCTGAATCAGCGCGTCGACTGTGTCCAAGGTCGTCTATGAAGGACGCCGGTGTCAGCACTGTAGCAACCCAGGTTAGAGATCATCATACCTGCTCCGTGGTGTGGAAATCCGAAACCTTCATCCCTAAAACCTGCTCCACACGCCCGAAGTCAATGGGCATAACGTCAAATGTTTGCACTTGCGGCGTCGCTGTGATGAGCCTTTCTTTGAGCGCGGGACGTTGCTCCGCGATGAAGTCCACTGTCTGCCTGAAGGGCGAACCCGAAGGCGAAGAGAGGACGATACGCTTGCGGCCTACTTGCGCCGTCGGCGGAGAGTTTAGGGCACGGATGTGCGCTTGCGCGACATCGCGTACGTCGATGTAAAGCGACTTGGAAGGGAACACCCCATCGCGGAAAAGAAAGTTGTAGACGATCAAGTCTGTCGAAAGGGCGCCGAAGTCCGGCGCGGGAATGGAGAAGTGCGCCGTGAGAGGCCCGTAGAAGAACGGTGGGTTCACTTGAGACGCAGGAAAATCTCGGCGGTCGGCTAATTGTGAAGTAAACAGGACGTACGTGTAGTGACTTCGACATGCGGGTGCTTCTCGGCCCATTCCCAAAGTGCGAGCTCGGCGAATTTCTTGGATGCAGCATAGGCAACCGCCTTGACTCCACCGGTCAGTGCCATCTCCTTCGTGACTGGGTTCCAATCTGCCACGGATCCAGAGTATCGTTGATTAAAATAAGACGCAATATGGGCCGCGGGGTATTTACCTTGATCAGTGTAGCTCTCTTGTGGGTTTACCACGGTTGCGATGGAACTGGTGACGACCACTCGCTTTACACCGGCCTTTTCGCCTTGGACAATAACATTCAGTGTTCCTTCTATGGCAGCCTGAAACGAGGACAGGGTTAGTTGGTGAGCCAGATCTCTAGTGAGTGCAACATACCGCAAGCAATTCTGCTGGCTCCGCACGCCCAGGAAGCGGGGACGCGAGGTGGATGATTGCGTCCACGCCGACAAGTGCCTCTGGGAATTGATTATGGGCAATGTCCGTGATTTTGACTATCTCAAACCGATCCCCGTAGCTCGCATAGCTAGATTTGAGGTGGTCTGCTTTGGCCCCGCGAGCCGCACTGTTCGACTGGTTAATATCCAACGAACAAAACTCGATCCAATAACACATACGCCCGAACACGATAGCCTTTCTCCAACAGTTGCAGCACGACATGGGAGCCAAGGAACCCAGAGGCACCGGTAACCTGCACATGCGCCTGAGATAGATTCGCAATTCAACAACAACACTCACGAAGATGCGCTCAGAAGACATAGAGGAGCAAGTTAATGCGAGCAACTGGTTTATCTGGGGTGCCCATAGTTTTGAGTTTTATATATGTTGTGCTTCAAGCTGCCTGTCAGACAACGGCAACGAACGTTACCCGGACGTTGAGGAGTTTGTAAAAGACAGGGGAGCGTTTGTAAGTGGTTTGTGATGTTCTGATCGGGGTCGCAAAATGCCCGCACATTTGCAGGTCGGGGCATTTATTCCTCCGTTCCATTTCTGTCAAATATCATCCATTTGTGTCGAGGCACCGTAACTTCGGCGTAAGACGACTTGTGAATTGGGACCTCTCAGCCTGCAGCTAAAGAATCTTAAGCAAGGGATGAATTTCTTACGCTTCGTTGCTTGAAATGAAATCCCGGTGCGGACGCCACGGACGTTCCACGTCGAACTTGCAGATCGTTGACTTGGGAAAGAAGGGGCTATTTTGTGATTCTGCGTGTCCCATTATCCACAATCTACATTGATTCTAAGAGCTTAGATTCGAATATATTCACGTCTCAACTCCAGTTCAACAGCATTATCATCGGTCTGGAAGCCGCGTCAGTTATTGGGAACACAAAACGTGAAGGACAGCCGACATACCACTTCAGCCGTGGATGTGCGTAGCTCGATCCCGCGAATCCTGCATATCTCCTCTAGCGCTGGGAGCATGAGCGGCTGCGGGCAGTACGACCAAGTGAGCACCTTCAGATGCGGGAACGTCGATAGCGCCTGCGCCAGTCCGTCTACATCTCGACTGTGTCCATTCTCGGGAACACCACAGACCGCGAGGGCTTTGATCGCGCGCGGGATGAGTGCGAGTGTCGCGGCATCCGGGAAGCGCCCAAATTCGAATCGCTCAAGCGCCCTGCAGTCCGCGAGGGCCACACAGGCCTCTGCAGGATCGACGGTCCTGAAGGCGATAGACCGCAACTGTGGTCCATGCAGGCGCAGAACATCGCCGAGCACGGACGCATGCCCTCCCTTGGATTTGTGCCAGAACACCTGAAGAGGGGTATCTGCCGCGGGATTGAGCAGCGACGCGAGGCACGGGCCGACGTCCGCGGCGAGTGTCGTGTTGAATTTCGCACAGACAAGGGAGAGATTGAGCGGTGGATCGAACGGAGCGAGCGAGAAGTTGAGGTTCGAGGTGATTTCGAGCAGCCGGATGGACGGAAATAGGGAGACCAGCCGGTGCATGATGATGGTATGATGCCCCGCAGAAGGCGCAAAATCCTGCCAGACTGAAAGCGACGTGAGACGCGGACCCGATTCGCGTAGCCGAACAACGGCTTCGGAGTCAAAATTGCAGAAGATGGTAGTCACATCCAAATGGCGGAGATTCGGCGTGCGCAGCAGAACGGTCGCAAGCGCAGCCGAGTCCGCTGTTAGGGTCCGACCAGTATGCCTCAGAGTGAGACTGATGACGCTTTCTGCAAGCCAGCGTCCGCGTTCAGTGTCTGGGTCTATTGCGGCGAGGAATGATGGCAATGAGCTGCGAGTACTGCCTCTTCCCAGCGGCTCGCGGTAGATGTTGTTGGGTAGTATGACACGGCGGAAGAGCAATCGTTGCGCATGAGAAGACCATGCCTTGCAAACAGTGCTACAAGCAGCCAAGATAGAAAGATCGCAGGACCGCTGATGAAATTGGACGGGAACACAGAGACAATCTAGGATCTCGAGCATGAGGTCGAGACCGAGAACTGGATTTATCGAGATTGTGGACTTGGAGAGTTAAGCAAAGAGTGTAAAGTCGCAAAGCAACTCACCATCGCTTGAGCGTAAGAGAAGGGAGATTGAAGCACTGACAGAAAGGATGTGTGGCTGTGATCCTCCAAATGCGGCCATCGGCATTATTCGGCAATTGAGTGATGCCTCCGGTCCACACCTTCTTTTCTACTTCTCAGGAAGCTGCGCTTTTTTCTCTTCCCTGATGTCTCGAGCTCAGTCCCATCAGAAACAAGCGGCAGCCGCAGCGTGTGGTATGCTTGTGCAAGAGTCGACGGCGGCGCCAACCGGACCGGCAAATCCGAAATCGATGGATTCCGGGAAGGCCGAATTCCTGAAGTCGGTAGTTGGATCGCAAATACATCGGAATTGCAGATAGCCCGTCCAGCATGCAGATACTGGGTCAGTATCAGCAAAGGTTTCCGCATGAGCTGGCGGAGGTGCCGTCGTTTAAGGTTGCGCGCAGCGTTATTACGGACCTCCGGGCGCGTAGATCTTGAAAAATTTTAGTTACTCTGTCTTTTAGTGTTGCACGCGACTTTGTTCTTGTCAATTTGGTCGGAGACTCTACCTATGCCAAATGGTGATTTATCTTTCTCTTACAGACTCTCAGTTTCGAGTTTCGATAGGCGTCGCGTGGAACCTCGCTCTCGCCGATTTTTCAACACCGTAGGCATCACATCTTGAATTATATATGCCCCTTTAAGTCGAATGTCGCTTTTCCATCAGTCTTCTGATACAGCTAGGCGGGACGCAGACACACTGGTTGTGCATAATCGCTCAGACCAAGTACGAAGTCCCCATATCTGCGCACACGGAGTTGACATAGCCTTCCACAGAAGCAATCGCACTGGGGCCTTGGGACCGTTTCTAAATCCCTAGTACACATAAAAACGAAGGACAAGGTTCAATATTATTAAAAGGTCGCTACCCGAGATGGAAGAACTTGCAAACTTCCCAACACACGAAAGTCGAGAGGTCCGGAAGTAGTTTGGGACTCCCAGATTCACATCCATCGGTCTTGTTCGTGTCATTGGCATGTATCGTACAACATATCTGTTCATGCATTCGGCCAGCACTACACAGGCTGCTCCTGGGTCTTGTCTATCGACGACCCCCGCTCCGCCTCCCCACCCATTTCCGAGCCCACGCTCGTGCGTTCCAAGCTGTTCTTCGCTCCCGAGGATGCGTATATTGCCTGCACCTCCTCGAGCGAAAGCCCGCGCGTCTCCTTCAGCACGAACACGGTGAAGAGGACGACGAATATATCTGCAATGCCGAAGAAAAGGAAGATGTAGGTCTTCATGGCGGCCATCTAGTTACGGTGGATTGATGAACATTAGCGAGGGGAGAGAGAAAATGGGAGATGGGTGACGGGTGAGGCGAAGAACGAACCATGTATGAGACGCTGAACGAGTACATGAAGTTCCACAGCCATTGAGAGCCAACACCTGGACGCACATTGGTGGAAAGTAAGACTTGTTCTCTGGAATCAGGCAGACAGTACGTACCAGTGGCGATACCAATCTCTTTGATGCGCGAAGGGAATATCTCGCCAACAATCGGCCATGGGAGCGGGCCCCATGAACTGAAAACGCATATTATAAGTGATAGAACGCAGTTAGATGAAGAGGAACGGTGCTAACAAGTTATACGCCATAATATCCGCGTAGATGAGCAGCACGGTGGCAATACCTGACCCGGTGACGATGCCGCCGCCGGGAGGTGGGTCGACCTTTGTGAGGATCGTGATCATGATCATGCACACGCTCATGAAGATGCCACCGCCGATTAATGCCTTATAAAATAAAATAAGGCAGTAAAAAGGAAGACGGAAAGTAAACGCACGGCTTTGCGCCCAATGCGTTCAGAGAAGAAGAGGACGAAAGTCCCGCAGGCGACGATCTTGACTGCGCCGAAGATGGCTGTTAGGAGGAGGTTCGACGGGCCGCCCCCGACGAGGAGCTTGAAGAATTGCGGGCCGTAGTACGCCTGCCCATGCATTGATGTTGATTACACTCAGCACTTCGCAGGAGAAGAAGAAACCCACCAACGCCGTAGCCCCAACGGACTGCTGACACAAGAATATAATTACCCCGATGGACAATCTTTTGAAGTTGTCCCGCTCTAGCAGCTCAGCATACCGGAACCCACTTCGCGCGCTCTGTTCTTCCGCCAGCGCCACCTGGATCTCCTTGAGCTCCGCGCGCGTCTCCTCTGAATCGTCCGCCCGGATCCACTTGAGGCTCTCCCAGGCCTCCTCATGGCGGCCCTTCTGCGCGAGCCAACGGACGCTCTCGGTGACGGTGAGCATGCCAAGTCCGAGCAGTGCGGCGGGGACAATTTGAAGAGCGACGGGGATCTGCCATTGGCGCGTAACAGGGCCGATGAGGTTCGCCACCGCGTAGTCTACCCAATACGCGGTGAATATGCCAAAAGCGTACTGCAGTTGAAAGAAGGATCCTTGAGTGGATTCAGGACGGCATGAAAGAATAAAGATGGCGACGAAATACCTAAACGACCGCGAATCTCCTTCGGCGCGTTCTCGGAGCTGAACATGCTGATGATGACGCTGGAACCCCCAAGGCCGAGCCCAGCTACGACTCTGCCGAAGTAAAATACACCGAGACTGTGCGAGTTGATGGTCTGGATGACGGCTCCGAGGGTGAACACTGCAGAGCACACCATAATAGCGCGTCTTCGTCCCCAGCGAGCGGCGATGGGCCATATTGCCCAGCAACCCACAAACGCGCCTGCCTGCTGGATACCTATGACGAGAGAGTTCGTCCGAGTCGCGGAATGTGTGCCATAACGGAAATCCGACTGAAAACTTTCAAAAGTGATGATTGCGCCTAGGAAAAGTTGAATGTTTTGAGTGCAATACCCTAGCGGATTTCTCACCCATTAGACCGGAGTCATATCCTAGACGCGGAAAGTCAGGGACGATGGATGAAAGTTGGGTCCCCACAGACGGAATTACCGAAGAGAAAACCTCCAATGCATGCTACAGTTCCGAGCCCTGATGTTGTTGAACCGGGGTGAATATGGGAAATGAAGGCACAAAAGGGACCTTACAATAGGCTCTGAAGTCGCCCAACGTTGTTCTAGGTGCCATGATGGGTGCGCAAAAGGAATCCGAAGAGGCTCGCGCGCTTTAGAACATCAACATGTCGTGCGAAGTGGCACTCGTCGCGTCATGGGGTCGGCAGTCACAATGGCGCAATTGAAATGAAAATCACGGCTTGATTATTTCCGTGGCATTTTCAGAAGGAAGGCCCGGTACTGTGCTGGGCCGCTCAAGGGCCGCTGGCCTTTGATCTTGAGCGGCTGGCCTTTGATTCAGCTTGGTGTATGAAAAGAGCTCGAGAGTGCCACAATCAAGTGAGAATTGTCAATGAATTAAATCCCTGAACACTTCAGACTTCAGTCGATTACTGTATGGGAAGGGAAGGACGAGATCAGCTGCGACAACGCCCGCGAGTTGATGGTACTAGTAGTGGTTGGAAAGCAAGTGTGTGGCTGTATGCGGCTATCAATATGTTTGATGGATGCCATCGCCAAACGCGCATGTGACCCCGGTCAGCGGCCTGTCCGCAATTATGAACACGCGCCTTCCGATATCAGATTCGGTCTTTTCTTGCGTTCATCCATCTCCTGAAGTTTCAGAGGATGCCCGACAAACGTCCTAACTTTCTCGTCTTCGTCGCTGTGAGTAGGTTGAACTTAGTTGGAATCCCCCTGATGAAAATTGGATGAAAATAAAACCTGCAGGACGACCTTGGCTTCAGCGACTTGGGCTGCTATGGGAGCGAAATAAACACCCCCAATATCGACAAGATTGCTAGTCTCGGTGTGCGATTTACCGATTTCCATGCCGCTGGTGCGCCTGATTTCGTTGGAATATAACCGCTTGGCTAATTCAGGCTTGTTCGTTAGCGGCCTGTTCACCTACTCGCGCAATGATTATGACTGGGACTGACCACCACATCGCCGGACTGGGAAACCTGATTGAATGGACGAACATTTCTGGGCAGAACGATCCGAGTGGGACTGGTAGCACGGCGCCTCAGCGGGGTGAGCAATGTCAGATCTGTTCGTGAGTTCGTGCCCATAGATCGCAGGTATGCCCGGATATGAGGGATACCTCAACGAAAGAGTCGCTACTCTCCCGGAGATTCTTCGCGATGCCGGGTACGAAACTCTCATGGCAGGTCGGGGGACTGTTTATTTCTTTGTATGCTTTCTGAACGAGTGATAGGCAAATGGCATCTTGGGTATGTTCAATCAGCATGTACTGATGTCTGCTAATTTCTTGTACATTAGTCTGACCAAGGTGTGAAACCAGTTCTCTTCATTTCTCAACTTCCAGTTCTCATGCGACGTATAGGAACGCTCTGCACAGAAGAGAGGCTTTGAACGATCGCTGTCCCACCTCCCGGCATGCTCCAACCACTATCTGTATGAGCCGCAGCTCGTCGGTTCGTGTCTGAAACCTGGTCAAATATTCTGTGACTTCAACACTAGCATATTTAGATCAAGACGAAACGCCGACCTTCCTGGAAGCCAGCTTCATTGGATTGCACATGGAGGACGGGGAATACGTAAAGAAGCTCCCTGATGGGTGGTATTCCTCGCACGGTTGATCGATTTTTCCTTCATAGTTTCGACTCACCTCATATCCTTCCAGGATACGGCGACAAGATGGTACAGTACATCAAAGAACGTCAGGAGCGCAAGGAGGAGCGGTTCGTCTGTTTTTTTGTTCGCCATTCAAACGTCGCATTACATCAAAGAATTTGTCTAGGCCCTTTTTCGCCTACCTCCCTTTCACCGCCCCGCACTGGCCCCTGCAAGCCCCGCAAGAATACATTAAAAAGTACCACGGCGTCTACGACGACGGCCCCGACGCCTTGCGCCTCAAGCGACTCGCGAAACTCCAGGAGCTCGGGCTTGTCCCCAAGGACATCACCCCGCATCCAGTCGTCGCCGACGAGGTCAAGGCGTGGGCCGAGATGTCCGACGACGAGCGGGCGAAGAGCGCGCGCGCGATGGAGGTGTTCGCGGCGATGGTGGAGTGCATCGACGTAAATGTAGGCAAGGTGTACGACTTTTTGGAGAAGAGCGGAGAGTTGGATAATACGTTTGTGTGTTTCATGAGCGATAATGGTTTGTCGGTCCTTTCATTCACAAATTCAACCGGGATTATCTTGCTGATTTCCTTACCGTTTCTGTTTACAGGGGCGGAAGGCGCAGCGTACGAAGCCTATCCAATCGTCCAAGGAAGCGTCATGCAGCACCTGGCCAAGTATTACAATAATAGGTTCGTCCTGAAAAGCTTGTGTTGTGGCTGAGTTCAACACACATCGCATTTCAGCTTGGACAACCTCGGCAACTACAACAGTTTTATTTGGTACGGACCGCGCTGGGCACAGGCCGCGACGGCGCCGTCGCGGCTGTTCAAGGCGTATACTACCGAAGGTCCGCGTCTTCTTTTCCCAAATAATTTAAATAATAACGCAACCAGGCGGCGTCCGTGTTCCCTTCACATGCAAGTTCCCGGTCGGTATGAAAGTCGACCCGCAGGCGTCTGGGATCACGCACCAATTCGCAACCGTTATGGATCTCGGTGCGTCTTCCTGTTCTTGTTCCTTTGTCACTGATGCCAATTTCACACTTTGTTTTCACGCATATAGCCCCGACGATCCTGGACATGGCAGGCGTCAAGCACCCTGCGCCGACATACCAGGGGCGCGAGGTTGTGCACATGCGCGGGAAGACCATGCTTCCGTGGGTCGCGGGTAATCAGGAGGGGATCCACGAGAAGGACTTCATTCAGGGATGGGAGACATGTGTACGTTTTTTCCTCCTCACCGCCCTTCTTTTCGCTTTTATTTATTCGTTCAACAGGGTCGGGCCGCCTGCCGCCAAGGCGACTGGAAAATCGTCTTCATCCCCAAACCCAAAGGCCCTGAACGCTGGCAGCTCTACAACCTCGTCTCCGACCCGGGCGAGACCGACGACCTCTCCGTCACGCACCCGGACAAGCTCGCGCACCTGATCAAGCTCTGGGACCAATACGTGCTCGAGACGGGCGTGATCCCGCTGAGCCCTGCGCTCGGAGAATATCTGGCAGCGACAGAGCTACAGATGGAGGAGAATGCATGGATGGAGTTTGATTATTGGAAGCCGGGGGCAAGGGATGCGCCGGAGGATCCGAGGTTCAAGAGGAACCCGCCGAGATTCAAGAGGGAGGTGAAGGCCATCTGATTTGGTTGATGTGTTCGTTGGAATTCTTCCCACGAGTTCTTCCCTGCCACATATTGAACACAGCTCCATTCATTGTAAAATTAAGGATACTGTCAGTGGTCCACGGACTACAAGTGATTTTGATCTATTTTATGCCCCTTGGCATCAACATCGATTGCTGTACGCCCAAGAATCCATGGGCCCACGGGGCACTACATGCCGCGGTATTATTGGTATGCGACACGTTCGAACGGCAATCATTCTCTCCATCTTGATCGTTCTTTCCATTTTTCCATTTGTGATGAACCTCACTTGCGGAACAAAAGGTTTGACACAGTCCAATTCATTCTGAATCCACAACACTCCTTCACTGCTTACCCGGAAATTCTTTCGTGACCATAATTCTGATGTATTTACGGGTTGCTACTTCTTTCACGGTTCCATGCACGGAACGTCATGAAATCGAGTTCTCATGCCACGCATCCCTTGGTGTCATAGTTTGAGTTCAGCGATCGATACGCAAATCTCATTTATTCTTCTGTAGACCCATCACACTAAACATTCAGCTAAAAAATTTGTTATTGCACTTATGTAGTACTTACCATCCCGATATGGGTTCGAACCTCGAACTGAAGAGTAACGCACGGACTTCGAATTATTGTGAGCATCGTGATTGTTCAAAAAAATCCAAAGTTTGGCACGCGTCTCCGCAAGGGCGCGCATTATTACAAGCTATACAGAGTGCATCCGGGTTCACGTGCTTCCAATCGAAACGCGAATCAGTTGGAATTATCCGGGATCCCCAAGTGAACTAATTCACCGAGTCCACCGGAGACGCTTCGAATTCAGTCGCCCGAACTCTCCACCTCCCCACAAACGGCCGAGTGGTCGCAGCGGGTGTGGCCATAAAGTCGGCATTTCCCTAAACAGAAACAAGAACACTATCATTGACTCCGGTTGGCATTACCTACTACTCGGACACGTGGCCTTGTCCGAATGTTTGCTCAATTCTCATCCGTTTTCCTCAAATTAAAGATTTAGACCAGGGTAAAGCCAAAGTGCTGACGATCTAGATACTTGGCTTGGTACCAGCTCAAACGGATCAAAAGATATTGAAGGTTTTTCCTTGAGTGTCCGGGTTCTAGGGATCCAGCGTAACGCGTACCATGATCTGAACATTCAGTCGAAATAGTACAGTACAGTTTGTTTGGAAGACAATGCATTGCACGATCAAACGACAGAGCCAGAATATTGACACCTAACAACAGATTATGGAGTTCATGGATTTAATTCTGAGGGGTCATGTTGTAGAACTCCGAGTACTTACTGCATGAGCACATTACACCCCCACCGCCCCCAAAATAATCGAGACGCATAGAACCGCTACGGCCAACTTCCCTCCCGCGTTATGAACTCTAGAACGCGCCGCATTCTCCGTCCCTCGGCCGCATTCAGACACCACGGTATTGTTTTCCGCACAGTGGTTGAACGTTTCAATCGCCGTCGCAGCTTGAAGCGGAAGCGGGCATCCGCAAGTGCCGTTAACAAATCCGGCCGTGTAGCCGCTTTGCGCGCAACAAGTCTGCAGAACGCTTGGGACGCCCACCCAGCAGCCTGAATTGCAGTAACGGTAAATTTTCAGTGTGGTGAGGATGAACACGCACCAATGAACGAGGTAGTGGCATTTATGGGTGTGTGGGCGCTGGCTCCGACGAAATTACTGGCAGAACATCCTGCCGGGAGTGAGTCGTTGGACATGGGTGAACGGAGGAGTCAGAGAGTTGAAGCTCCACTTATATCTGTGCGGCCCCACAACCAATATGAAAAGCTGTAAAGCCACGTGTTACTGCACGGAAAAAACCTATTATGACTATCATTCAAACCAGAGCTCTACATCACGATACAGGATCTAGTACGAAGGCGTTGCTACGGTGTTGTTATCAGGGGCTGAGAAAGTGGGAGCAAATGGAGGTACACCTTCATTACAAAGAATCAACAAGGCGGGCCTCCGCTTCGCTCCGGAGTCAAGACGTGACGACTCATGGGGAAATGTCTCGAAAATTGGACGAGACAGTTGTCGCACGCAAGGAAAGTAAACAAAATTCACGGAGGCACAATTACCATTGGACCCGAACCGAAATCATGGTCGATTTTTGCTCCTTACAATGCTTACATAAAGTTCGATTCGAGCGGGGGTGGGGTGATTATAGTATTCGGGATAACAAACAGTGGCACAATATGGCAACTGGAGAAAGCTACTCGGGAGCCTGAAGACACAGCGCTGTTCTGAACGCCGCCGTTTAATATCGGGATGAACATGGAGAATGCAACTGGAAGACGGCGGAGGTTGATGAACGTGACGATGCACCGCCAGGGCTGAAGTTGTGTCAATGAGAAGGAGCCGCAAGGGAGTGTTACCTCAGGTGAAGGTTGTGGTCCAGGTTGGGGGAAAATGGACCTCTAGAATCTGAGCTGGAGCAATCAGTTTTGTTCGCGAGCAAGAGTAGGTGATCACAGCGATACCAGCAACCAGGATTCGCCAGCGACGATAAACAGGCCCAGCAGCAGACTTATAGAAACATTCCTAGATCTAGTGATCAGAAGAGAAGGGCTCAAGAGATTCATAAGAAAGGTAAGATCCAGGTCCTCTCCAGTGTGTCAAAAGCGTGGCCACCGAGCGGATGCAGGTCTGGAGAATTGTGGGGCAACAGTGTGACACATTCCAGACAAACGACGGCAGTGCGGGACGTAGAAAAATTGATATGCCAGCCACTTGCGCAGGTGCAGAACCAACCAGCCAGACGGGAATAAGGATTTGATGGGATCATTCATAAAAGAACGGTACTGGCCATGGGTCTTTTACTAAAGGAGGACCTGTCGGTTTAAGTTCCGCTGCTTAAAGACAATCTGACAAAAACTGATAGAAAGCGAACTGATTTTTAAGAACTAGTGCATTTTCAAGCCTAAGTTCGATATCGCGCTAGAAAGCTGTTGACCTGGAACTTTACCGCCACATTAACGCCGAACGGTTCAAAGCTGAGAAAGTTGCCACAGCCTCCATTCCTGGCATCAAAACCCAGGCTTCGTGTGAATTCTTGCCACCGATCGGGAATGAATTTTGAATATGCAGTATGCGGCGATGAACGAAGAAAGGGGAAGTTAGAGAGGGCGGCCGCACAAAACCTCATTTTGTCGAAAAAATTCTTAGATAAGCAGGAGTTTTGCAGAAACTGCGACGGCTCTGCGGGAGGGTCAAATGGGGAAATTCAGAGCTGCGCGCACTGCGGCGAAGCTCGCAAGTCCAAGACGGAGGTCCACGGGACTCGAGAAACACAACCGAATTTGGGGAAGCTCCGATGGTACCCACGACCGTCCTCTCTGGATCTGAGTGGGAGTCGCTCCTTGACTTTATGGATCGCAGCACATGCCTCACGGTCTTGCTACCAAAAGCCTGGTCTCCCAAGTTAGTAGGCAGGATGCTGGAAGTAAAGGTCGTGGATTAATACGGGATGATTGAGAGGAAGTTATGTTCGTGACGTTATTTCCCTGGTGGTCTTTGGCATAGCGTAATAATGTATGAATGTATGAATGTCTAACATCTACCAACCCTTATATAATTCATAGTGATCGTCCACTGATCAGAGATTCAAATCTCCCCTCTGAGCCCAATCTTTCGGTCTGCCCCCCAAGCCCTTCGAATCGTAAAGAAGAGCGAAAGCGGAGAGCCTACTCGCTCCTGGCAGGCTGGTTCTGGCTCACGGGTTTTGGGGAACTGGTCCCTTACTCGTCGACGCTCGGGGCCGGATTTATGAAAACTGACCACCCCGGTGCCGGTCCAGCAGCCTTATTATCATCCGCCGTTCGCATTTCATTTCATCATTGTGGAATCTTCCTGCCAGTGCAGCTGTGGTTGGTGATTTAACTTGGGTACTTACTCGGTTCAAGTTGTCGAGCAAAATCCCCCGAATTCAATGACCTTATACTGTAGCGTTTCGACCAAAGGTTCACAGGGTGTCACCCGTCACTTGCCCGTCACCTCAATTGTTCACACTTTTGCGAAATCGCCGCAGAACTCCTGCCTGAAATGGGAATTTGATGGGGGCAGTGTCGCACTGCCCTGAAGCGCTGTCAGCGGCCAACATTTGATGGTTGCTGGTGGCCGCTCTGACGCTGTTCACAAATAAGCCCCAAATGTCGCGCGCTTCTTCTTCTCCCTCCATATTCGCCATCGCACCTAGCGATCCGCAATGACGTCGACTCTATGGACGCTATCTGATAGCACCTCATATTCGAATCAGTTTCATTAATCATATGTCCTCTTTGCCTCAACGGATAAGTGCCCCCTTTGAATTACGTTTGCACCAGCCTCGGGTTCAATCCCCGCCTAACCAATTGTTTTCCACGCGAGTTTTTTTTTTGTCACAATGCTGCTATGGAGGCTTGCCTTTTAATTTTTCAGACTTGTGGTCCTCATTCAAGACCTTGCACACGTACTTATAGTGTTGAGCTGTTTTATTCCCCAGTACTCAATGTTTGACAAGACTGGCCTGCACCTTTCACATTTGGCATACTTATGTAGAGTACATAGAGCCAATTAACTTGTCAATTCTCGCGCGCGTCGGGAGCAGGCAGGGACTTGCACTACTCGCCATCGGCATGGCCGGCATCGCTTCACAGGGCCGGCATCGCTTCACACATCAAAATCAAATTGATTGGCTGTGCCGCACCGCCCCCCATCAAATTACTTTATATGGTATAGGGGTTGCGGCGTTTCGGAAACAAGTAATTGTTCACTGGGTCAATTGTTCATTCCTCGGCAATCACAATAAAATTACTATAAAAGGCAATTCGGCAGTTGCCAAACTGAAAAATTTCCCGTTTTTAGGCCTATTTGGGTCCAAAATTGCGCCGTCAACTGTCACCGAGGCCAAAATTGTTCATTCACAGGCCCGTGTCACCCGTCACCTGAACCTTTGGTCGAAACGCTACAGTACACAGACCTTTTTTTCTCTTCCTTGAACTTGATCAATTCAACATGTCACATGTGGTTATATTTTCGGAAATAGCCGGTACTTCCCATCAGCCGCATCACTCTCAAGGTCTGATCGCTACTCCCATGTCGTTAGTGCTGCCGGGAGCTGAAGTTGGCTCGAGCCAAGTTCAGCTCGCCTCAGGCGATTACTATATCAAGTGCCTAGAGCTGATGCCAACTCGCCTCGGCTCGAGCTGGCTCGAGCTTCATCAAATCCCACTTCCTTTTATAGTACGCAGCGGCAATACCCGAGGTTCAATCCCCTGAAGTTCAAAAATTCTTTGTGACTGGAGAGTGACCCCAATAATATTGATTTTGCTGTCGGGTGCCTTTGACTGGCCCAAATTTTGAGACCCCGCCCAAAGACATGCACCAGGTCTTTCGTGATTTCTGTGATATCAGCATACAGCGCGTCAAGTTGATCCAGTAATTTGAAAGGAGAAACATGAGGTAAGAAGCTAGAATCTTTTTGTAGGATATGATGTCGTGACGCGCTATCTCTCTTCGAACCCCGGCTGCTGAACGTTCGGCAACAATTTAATTCTAGGATCCGCGGACAGTATGTACATGATCCTCTGCCTCATTTGATCACCTGCATCTCACAAATCCCGACTGTCTCGGGCTTTCCGTTCGATCTTCATATAAAGCGCCCGCCTTTGAATCCTACTAGTGCAGTGATCAGATACCCGTCTGATTCTTTTGAATAATCGAATCTACGTACCATGGTCCTCAAACTCTACGCAACACCAATCGCAGGCGGCGGGTCCGGCCTTGTCGCATTCGTCCTGGCGGAGAAGCAGATCCCGTTCGAACTCGTCGTGGTCGACATGGGCGCTAACGAGCACAAAAGCGCGGAATTCCTCGAGCTGCATCCGTTTGGGCAGGTTCCTGTTATTGTAAGCTCGATTCATCCTCCCTGTTTCGTTCAACCATCCGGTTACGATTCGAAATTTTGTTGATTGTGATAGGATGACGACGGCTTCATCCTCTACGAAGGGCGGGCGATCTGTCGATACCTTGCAGAGAAATACACGGATCAGGGGACACCGCTGCTCCCGAAGGGGTTGCAGGAGCGGGCCCGCGTTGAACAAGCCGCGTCGGTCGAGTATGCGAATTTTTACCCAGCGATCGTGACGCTGGGGCTGGAAATAGTTGCTAAACCGTGAGTGCTATAATATCAACTGGACCTTCTCATCAATATACTAGCTGAATTATTTGATTTCCTTAGGCGCCAAGGCCTGCACACGAACGACACTGCAGTTGCGCAGGCGCGTGCGGATGTGTCGGCAACACTTGATGTGTACGAGGGCATTCTTGGAAAGTCCAGGTTCCTTGCAGGCGATGTGAGTTCGGATTCCTCTCCTCGTAAATATGTCTGATAGGTATGCAAACCAGGAATTTACGCTCGCCGATTTATTCCACCTCATCGCCGCACCCAGGCTGGCCAAGGAGGGCGTGGATGTCATGGCAGGAAAAGGTCCGAATGTTACGCGGTGCGTACCGAGATATTATTTTGCCCCGCCATTGTGAATCCATTATGCGCTGACCTTACCACCCTGAAAGATGGTGGAACGATGTCATTTCCCGGCCCGCGTGGATCAAGCTGAAGGAAGAGGGGATCAAAAGCAGTGTCAGCGCCTAAAATAAAGCGATGGATGGTCTGCGGGACCTTCTTTGCAATAGCACATTCACCCCGTGTTTCCATTGACTGTTGAATTCCGAGTGGTGGATGTTGAAGTCTTGAAGATGAGAAATTTCGGCGTTGGTTGAATATCTCTGCGTACTACTTCAGAGAGAGAGTGCATTTTCGGAGAACTTCCCGAGGTAATTTCGAGTGTGAGGGCAGTAGGATCTCGGTTCAGTCTATGCATTATTGCCACGGGGTGGGATGCCGACATCAGTCATTGATGTCGGCACCCTGCTGCGGAAAGATAAATAAATAAATAAATCCGAGCGATAAAACGTCCTTCCGAGTCGTCGTTTCCCTTCATGTCTCATCCATACGCGCCCCTGGACCTCGTGCACAACTGGCGCGTCGACGCGTTCTTTGCGGGTGTGTGCCAACGCAGTCTCCACGTGACCTCGCTTGCTATTTACTTCCGACGGCATCGCTGCTTGATCGCTGCATTGTCGGACTGACTCGCTGCGCTCGACTGCGGCATTTAACTGCGATTCTACTGCGATACACTCTCACAGAACCACCATGTCTTCCCCCCAAACGAGCGGGTGCGTCCCCCGCAAAGTTATGCGGCATTTACTGATCAGCAATACAGCATGGGCGCTCTCGATCCTGCAATCTTGGAACGAATTCTAACTGTCTTGGCGCCCAAGAAACTTGCCCCGCACAAGAGGATCGTTCCTCTTCTTCGGGTGAACAAGCACTGGAACGCAACCGCACGACGACGGTTGTACGCTGCGATCTCGCTCAAAGGCCAATGGGTCTCGCGGCCTCTGCGGAAGACGCTGGATAAGAACCCAGAGCTGGCGGCACTGGTCAAGGAGCTGGTCATGGACACAGAGCTGAGCTCGCAGGATCCCAAGGAGACCGCCGATCACATGCGCATCGTTGCGGTGTGTCCAAATCTGCAGCATCTCACTGTGCTGGGGTACGCGTCAACCGATGTCGAGAAATATCGACAGGCGATTGCGTCGAGGGCTGCGCTTGTAACGCTCAACGTCAGCGAAGGCGGCGGCATGTTCACCTTCGCGCAGTTGCTCGCGATGCTGGCGGGGTGGCCAAATCTGGAGAAATTAATCCTGAAAGACGCTCTACTGCCTTACGCATCTGATTCCCCGCTTCCTGCGCCTTCTGGGACGAAGTACTCCGCGTTGAAGATGGTCAAGATTATTGATACGCTGGACGCCGGACAACAATTCAGCTTTTCTGCGTTCGCTGCTCTGGCACCATCTGTATCCGTGCTCTGGGTCCAGCCTCAGCGGGAGATTCCGGGGGATTTATTCGAAGGACTACGTGTCTGGGCCCCAACACTCGAAGCCCTTTGTCTCCTATCGGACTCGGAGAGTAAATGTCCCTAAATCTTGGAATCGATATGAACAATCCTAACTGCGTTCCAGTGCACCTCGAAACCATCTTACCTTCCCTCACCGCCCTCAAACATCTCGACACACACTCGCAGATGCTCTCCCCCCTCTCCGTCAAACACGCCAGGCCCTCCGTTGAGGCGCTCACGTACCGCATCTTCCCCGCGCAGCTCCTTGACCTGTCGGAAACGCTCCTCGTTCCGAGCGTTCTCCCAGGCCTGAAGGCGTTGGAGGTGAAGGGCGCGATTCCACCGGGGAAGCTCACGCCGATGAATTTCACGAAGACCGCGACGCAGTCGATACAAACTGGTGCGTTCTTCCCCTTATTGGATTGTTGCGAGCGAGTTGCTGATGATTGTTCTTGCTTGATTCTTCTTTGTGACTGACGTTTTGTTCATTTCATGCAGTGTGCAAGCGGCGGAGGATTCGGCTTACGATGTGAGGCCAAGGTGAGGTCTCAGGTCGCATCGTGGAGCACGGAGAATCAAATTCAATCCAATCTGTATTATCGACTGGTTACTTTAATCAACCTGTCGAACCTTTGGAAGCTGACGCTGTAAGATTCTTTTGGATCGCTTTCGACGACAATTCCTCCGCCGTTTCTTTCCGAAAATTCCTGCGAGACGAGGACCTCGTTTGTGTATCCCAATCTGTGCGCCAATTTTGGGGGGATTCCGGTCGCCTCGGTATACAAACGCACTCAAGACAAAGCACAACTTTCACAACATTACGTTTCGCTCCTTCGAACAGATTTGGCGAGAACAAGACTAATATCACGTTGACTTGATCAGTATGGAACAAAAGTATCGACGAGCGCTCACATCTTTTGTCCAGTTTTTATTGAGTAATCATTGATTCAGAGTTCAGAAGCTTCGTTATAATTCACCAGAAGCATAACATAAAGGATCGAACAAAATAAATAAATCGGCGTTAAGCAAGGTGAAGACATGTATAAGGTCGAACAAAGCGAAGACATTAATGCTCCTAGTTTGGTTGAGCTCGTCCAAAGCAGCCACGTCCTCACGGAGACGGAGAGGCTTGTGGTAACCTCGAGCCATGCTCGCTCAATGTTTTCCGGGGAAAGCTTCGAGATCGGACTGGCATCCTCTGCTCACTCGGTATCGAAGCGGCTCCTGGTCGTGACCTTTACAATATGCAACGAGGAGCTCATCAACATGCGTCAGGTTCCACTCGGAGATTCGCGCCAAGTTGAATATATGACCAATACACTGAAGATTTTTCATTGTATTGAACCACCGGCGCCCGCTGTCAGTACTGGTGGTGATTGACACAGGACTCAGGGACGGAGACAAACACCCAAGGAACAGATCAATATCACTATGTGGTGCGATCCAATTATTGTATACACTTTATCCCACGTTGGACAAGGGTATCAATGATTGACAGTGGGGCCTGAAATCAGCGATACCGTTTCTTCTACTGACCGCCCTTGAATACATACTTTTTCTGTGTGAATTTTAACAGAACCCCCAAAAATATGCCAACTAGCGTGCCTCCGTGATTAACAGAGCGGTCCAAAGATTTGCCGATGCCAACTCAACAGGGGTACAAAAGTCACATAAGACAAAAACAAGATATATATTCGACCGCGGAATACGTCCTCGTAAACCCTCCCCTCGTGCCCGTCTCCCGTAATCAAATATGTTCAGAATCTCGACTTTAGTTTTCCTTGCGTGCATTCTGGTCGCAGTTACCGCTGTTCCAATTGGTCACGGTAGGCATGGGAATCATAGAATCAGAGCGCGGAATTAACCATTTCATAGATGCCTCACGAGCCATTAGTGGAGGAGATTGTATGACCTCCCTGGTTGATGCAATGAAATTATCAATTAAACTTACGTTCCTAGACAAAGTCGGCGGCCGAGCCATTAGTG
This sequence comes from Mycena galopus ATCC 62051, assembly GCA_014925785.1. Taxonomy (NCBI): domain Eukaryota; kingdom Fungi; phylum Basidiomycota; class Agaricomycetes; order Agaricales; family Mycenaceae; genus Mycena; species Mycena galopus. Next base: position 318,016 of record WIQG01000052.1, read on the forward strand.
GTGGAGGTTTAGGTGTGACATGGACGTAGCCGTGGGCCTCGGAATTGACATTCTGCTGGTTAGATATCGCAAGACTGGATGAGAGACAAGGTTTAGCGGAGATAGTGACCAGTGGTGGGGACTCAGGTGCGACATAGACGTAGCCGTGGCCTTGAAACTGACATTCTGGTGGTGAGACATCGCAAGACTGGATAAGAGACAAGGTTTGGCGGAGATAGTCAGTGGCGGAGATTCAGGTGCGACATAACGGATTTGTCGAGAATTACATTGACATTATAGTGGTTAGATATCGTAAGACTGGATAAGAGACAAGGCGTGGCGGAGATAGCCATCAGCGGTGGAGATTCAGATGAGGCATAACGGATTCGTCGAGAATTCTATTCACATTATAATGATCAGATATTGCAAAGAATTGGCGGAGAGGAATTGGTGGGGCCGGTGGGCCAATCGAGCTACTTGGAAACGCCGAAAAATCATTGAGGAGCGCGGAGCGTGGGGTTACTACTTCGCGGCGGGAGAGCCATTGAAGGTGGGGATTAGTCATATCTAATTCTTTTCAGAACTCCGTTGAGATAAATCGGAACTCGTCAAAGAGCTCAAAGGAGTCGAATGTAGTCAAGACTCACAACTACTTATTTCTCTCTTATCTGTTGGCATGTATTCTATGTGGATATGAGTTTCGTTTACCGCCGGTCAATTTTCATTAGTGCAACTTTATTGCCATATTTGGACGTCGGCGTATGTGGTCCAAAAGCAAGCCCATCACCGAAGCCTTGAGATCAAAATACAGCCATTGGGCGTGGCACTGCGTTTTTGTACCACCGTTGCCAAAAGATGATAAGGAAGCGCCGAGTGTACCTTGCGAAAAGACTCGGCGCAGTCGATCTGGGCTTTATAGTATTGGTAAGTACAGTGTTGTATTATATATAAAGTCAAGCTCAAAACTCCTTGGATTTTCTGACGATGTAAACAAATCCGCAGCGCTTTAAGCGTAAACCCAAACTTTTTTTTGTTTGAAACTCTTTCAACGAGTCACGTGATGTTGTGACGCTGTGACGCGTTTGAAACCTTTCCCTATCAGCAGTTGGTCGGTTTCCTGTCCTATCCGAGTCGGTAGGAATCAGGGAACAGCTCTAGGGAACCCGCTCCATCGTGGACACCTGTCTCCGAAAGATGTTCGAAAAGGTCTGAGCTGACCGTGTCAGAGTGGCTCTACCTTGACGGCCCTCCAGATGGAGGCGAGACCCAATTTTTTATCGGTCTGGATCCTAAAGTCTTTGGTATGGGACCGCGGTCGATATATCTTATTGGCAGAACAAGGATGTGCTAAAATGCGCAGAGAACACTGCTCTAGACAATGAGGGCAGCGGACTGCGGACTCGAAGACACGATAGAGCTGGTCTGTAAACAAGTTGCCCATCTGCCGCTCACTAACACCCGCCTGACCAGATCCCAACCAGATCCTCGACCGTCTCCAACCAAAGCAAGGAGCGCGGACGACGGTGGACTTCAAGACGCTTCCCGGAATTCCCTCAATGTGGAAGCGAACATCGGACCCTTTTATCCAGGTATCCTGCCGCCTGCGTCCTGCCGAATCCTGTGTCTTCCTCGTTTGTGCTCTTGTCCTCACTCCGCCGCACACACGTGCTCTGCAGTTTCCCCCACTGGCACGTCTATCTCGTGAAAACCACCCTCAACGCTATTTCTGACGAAGTTCGGGTCTTTAAATTCTTCACGCTGGGACCCGAGTTCGTCGAAGAATTGGAATTTGTGACGCGCCTCCGACCAGAGGTCGACTTCCTTTTGCGTCCGACGTACCTGGTTCTCGATGAAGCGGGTCGTGTGCACGGAATGCTCAGTGATGCCCACCCCGCTTCATCCCTTTTCTTAACGACGGATAGGCTGCACCCGCCGGTGTTCCGATGAGAGCGATCGGTTGGCTGGGATCACCCCGTCGGTCTCCTGGTCAGTGAAGCTGGGTGGGCCACCGACGTAGCTGCAGCGGTGGCATGGCTGCATGCACGGACCATCGCCTGGGGGGATCTCAAGACGGACAACATCGTATTTTGTAAGGATGGCCACTGTCGGCTTATTGCTGTCCCGGCGGATACACATACGCCTCTTGCGGCGAAGAAGACCCAGGTCGTCGTCCCTTGGCGCATTACGTTTATGAGAACCTTGTTGCAGGCCAGGAGATTTTGACGCGGGAATGCCGCGGGTGACGCGCAATTAACACAAAATGACACAGCATCGTGCAGTCTCAAATCTGTTGGTATCCTGTTCACCGCACCTTAGAAAGCCGTGATCAAAACGTGGGCCGCAGGTCGTCCCGATACCGTTGAGCCAGCGGTAGAGAGTTCAGAATGCCGTGTATTGAACATCCGATCGCTCACAGAGTACGGAGAATCGTCGGAGATTTCGGTAAAAGCCCAAACTAGTATGAGACATTTGAACGTCTGGAACGCATCTTTGCTTGTCGCCCGCTTCACGATGACAACGACGACGACTCGGAGGATGGGAGCCATCTGAGCCGAGCGACCCTGATGCTGGTCCCTGGAGTCTATTGAGTGCGATTGCATTACATCTTGTAATTGATCAAGAAATTCAAAATCCATTGAGGGGAGTATGGGTGGGGGGGGGGGTATGGTACAAGTGTACACCGAGGCGGTAATTCTACGTATACAAGTGATGTACTGTACTACTGCTGCTAAATTACGAAAAGAGTTGAGTCCATGCGATATTGTGTTACTAAAAGTAGCAATGAGGAAACAGAGAGAAGTGGCAGAGATGCGGGGAGGGACATGCGGGGAGGGACATGCGGTGAGGAAAGGGAGGGAGGGAGGGAACGCGGGAGGGGAGAGAATGCGGGGAGAGGGGAGGAGGATATGGGGTAGTGTTGTGCAATACATATACATTAGATAGCAAGCATATCAAGATGAGGTACACGAGATGATCAATCAAGGAGATTCCGTGGTTGCAGCGAGAGCGAGAGTGGATGGATGAATGTAAACCACGGCATAGACATGTATGATACATTTACATGACAAGAACCCGAGGACGTGGGGATGGCAAGGGCGAGGATAAGCGAGATCCGTGGGGGAGCGGAGGAAGATCCGTGGAATGGAAGTGGACGTGGAAGTAGAAGGGTAAGATTATACGTCGTACAGACCCAGCGCGTTCATATTCGCGGTGACCTGGTTCATGTCCGGACCCCGGGACCCCGGCGGCGATCGTTGGCGCTCCTGCGGATTCTGCTGCTGCTGCTGCGGGTACTGCGCCTGGTACGCCTGCTGATACACCGCGTGCGTCCACGGCGGAGGTGTTTGCGACTGCGGCTGCTGCGTCCACGACACAGGGGATTGAGACTGCTGCGTCCACGGGACAGGCGTCTGCGACTGCTGCGTCCACGGGACAGGCGTCTGCGACTGCTGCTGCGTCCATGGGACAGGCGTCTGCGACTGCTGCTGCGTCCACGGAACAGGAATGTGCGATTGGGATTGCCGCGTCCACGGCTGCGGCGTCTGCGATTGGGGCGGCGGCTGCGGCTGCACCTGCGCGCCAGGAAAGTTCCACCCAGGCAGCGCGGGCTGCCCCTGCCCTGAGGCCATAACAGCGGGCGCAGCGACCGGTGTCATCCCGTTCGACATGAAGTCCGCGACGCTATGCTGAAAGCCCGCCCCAACCCCCGCCCCCGCACCGCCCTGAGCATGAAGCGGCCCCGCGCCGGTCTTCATATTCGCCCACTTGAGCTGCTCGCGCTCCCGCCAGTCCTCGTCGTCCGAGTCGCTGTCCTCATCCTCGCTCGCGCTGTCCTCGCTGTCCTCGTCCTCGTCTTCGTACTCCCGATTCCGCCGACGCCGCCGCGCGTGTCTCCTCGACAAGGAGGTGGCGCCAAGCGCCGGCTGCGACTTTGAATTTTTTAAGAACGGAAGCCAGCTCGCCACGCGCCACTGCTTCTTCTCCTTCGCCGCCGTCTGCCGCACCTCCTGCTCCCACCGCTCCGCGCTCTCTGGGTCCCACTGCTGCTGCTGGTGCGGAAGAGACTTGGTCGAAGCGAGATTCGTCCACTGATTCGGCCACGACGTCGCAGCGGTCGTGTGCGCCTTTTTGTGTTTGTGCTTCTTCTCCTTCTTCGGGGGCGATGGCGCCGTCGGGGGCACAAATGGCGCCGGCGAGCCCGAGGGCGGGAACGTGTGCGAGCGGGGCGAGTGGCCGGGTGACTGCTCCGGTCGGGGGCTGCTCATCCGGGGATCGCCGCCCATGCCCATGACGCCCTGGTAGCTGTACATGGGATTCTGCGTATAACCGTATCCGTAGCCATACGCGGCCGCACCCGGGTACATGCCCGTGGCTGGCCGCAGAGGGACGACGCCACCGCGGCCGTCATCCGCCACGGCAAGCGGGTCCCAGCGGTTGGCCTCCGCAACGACCTCGGTCATCCGCTGGCGTATCTGCTTGATCCGGTCGTGGTCATATCCCGCGTATCCCATCGCCCAGCATGTTCCGAGGAGCCACACCTCCAGGCGCGTGGGGGTCCAGTGGAACTGCCGGGAGAGGGTCCCGCTGCGCAGGAGGATGCATATATCCTCGCGATCAGCGGCATTGTACCGTACCATCTTCAGCGCGACCGTCCATAGTGGCGTAACGGAAACTGCGGCAGTCGCTCAATTAGGCAATGTGGGAGACCAAAGCGGAGCACGGACCCAGCTTCAGTAAGCCGTTGGGGGACGTATATACCGTCAGTGCCTCGCCTGTCTGGATAGACGCTGCGTGTATCGGATCATACACGGCGCCAGTAGCGGGGCTATGAAACTAGTCAGTTCTGACCGCGTATGACAAGAAAAGAACAAAAAAATGTATGATAGATGATAGATACGTACTCGGTGGCCATTGGCAGCGCAACGTCTGCATCACTATTCATCCAGTCTGCACCCAATCCGAATTGCAGAGCGGTTTCAAATATACACTGCTTCAGTCGATCGTTGGCATCGAACATCCCGTACCGCTGTGCCCATTCGGAGGAAAATGACCGTGCAATATAGTCGATGTCGCGGGTAGTCGTGCGCTGTTTGGCGCGGCCGCCGTCTGAGCGGGCAGTAGCGGCCGCAAGTCGCGCGAGGTCCTCGTTGAGCAGCATAACCGCTCCTCCATGGATGACGAGCCGTATCTGCCGTCCGTTGCCGAAGCGTGCAGGGATGAGAGTCGAGAAGAAGTTGAGGGTGTGTATTAATGCGTCCCGGTCAAGAGAGCGATCGTTGCGCTGGGGAACTCCGGCAAAAGACGGACTCGGGATGGGTGATTGTTGCCGGCTCATCGGAGGATGAGTGGAACGTCGTGGCTGTTCGCCAGCGAGTGGATTGAAGGGTGGCGGATTGAAAGATGAGCTGAGCGCATTGAAGGGTGAGTGGCCAAGGTCATGGGTGGACGAGGGGAACGGTGAGTCCAAAGGGTCAAGTGGCGGTATAACAGGCGCCGCTAGGGCGCTAAAAGAAGTCGTGGAGTGACCGTACCAACTTGGCGATTGCTGCGAAGGCCAGAGTGGAGAGAGAACAGACATCATCGAGGGGAAGTGGCTCCGACCAGCCAACCATGAACGTGTTTATGAACGGTCTCCGAGGAAACCTCTTGTTTTCTTCCCGGCCAAACCGAAGGGTTATAGTGATACAGCGGGTGTGTGCAGTGCCTCGTGTTCCGCGCGTGGTGATTCCAACAATTCCGTCGGTGTCGCTGCGATCGCAATCGACAAGCTGGCAGTGTCCCGATAGTCCGAGGGCAGCCTGGTCGTCGCGAGGTATTTAACTGAAAGGTCACAGAAGGCTCAAGCGAGACGACAAGGCCAGCGAAAGACCATTGTTATTGGTGGGGCCAACACAAAAGGGCATCCCGACACGTGGCCAAGCGCACAGCCTTTCGGTAAAGGTTCGTGATCAATATCCCCAGAAAAATGAACGAAAAGCCTTGAGGAGCAGACGAGAAAAATGAGAATGCTATTCGTGAAGTACCAAGAGCTGTAGGTCGACTTGTCGCGTTCAAGGATTTTGCACAAATTTCAAAGAAAAGACTAGCATTCGGGCCGATATTGTGTGGCGTCTTTGATAGCAATGGAAGGATCGAAGCTAGTCGCGCCCTAGTGTGGGCACCGTCGCATTAATCAACCCTTCTTTCATCTGGGAGACCTTATACTTGGAAAATGCAACTCACAGTAATCTAGGTATGCCGTATATCCCCCATTTCTTCGTGCGGGCTAGCAAAAAATTCGCCGAGGTTACGAGCACTGTCAGAGAAATGGGCTATATCCGATACGCGCTGAAAACGCGTATGGTTTGTGCTTCTGGTCCAGTTGCGAAATGTTCAGGGTCGAATTCAACACCATCATGTGATCGCTCAAAGCGGGTGCACGGAGGTAATTAATGCATATCCGCCTAATAATATCAGCTCCATTTCTCGCAAGCAGAAGTAACCGTGAACCATTTTGACACAGAGACACGGGCGACTTGCGGCGGCGCCGCCAGTGCGCCGTGATTGAAATGCTCAGCATAGTTCTATCAACATAGAGCTCACCTTCGATCCGGTCAACCGACAACCGTTAACCGGTAGACGCAAGGGCCAGACACGACGTCGATGACCCTGAGTTGGCTGCGCTCATGCCAAGCGATGATCATCAATGAGAGGTTGTTACTACGAATGACGAGGGTTGACCTCACCTCCCTTCGATTCGTGTCTTGCGTGAGGCTGGGGTAACCGCTCGCAAATCTCGAAATGTATCGAGGTCTCCCGAATCGAGGCAGTTAGTATATATAATCGGGACTTGACTCAGCATCCAAATCCAGGAATTCCTATCATAGGAAGAGAGCAAGTAGCAATAATAGCCAAGCGCTTGCGTGGATTTCCCAACGCAGTTGGGCACATCGATAATGACTTCCCAGCAAGCGCTCGAAAGCGGCCAAAGCGCTATATATGCATACCCACGCGAGATCCACATGCCGGCGCCTCGTGCGATGCGCAAATGATAGACGTATACATAGCGCATTTGAGCGTTCTAGCTCTGTATGGAGGCGCCAGCCTGAGGAACATACTCGGACGCATGACATTCTGGAAGCCCTTGGGCCGAAGGCGGAAATAAATCTGCGTGCCACCCCAACATGAAAAGAAAGCGAATTCGGGGCTCTACGCAGAGCAAGGCAAGATTTGACGTGAGTAAGTACCAATATCGATCCGGCGGAGATTGGGCCACCGTATCAAACTGCGAGGATCATGGGAGAGTGCCGAAAGAGATATGAGAAAATTGAGCATCAAAGCCTAGTAAATGAAATGTAAAATTGAAAACGGGAAAAATCAGAGAAAAATACCGGTAACCTGCGAACCGTCAATAATCATAGCGTATTTCAGCTGCTGGCCATCTGGATGAAGTTCCGTTGACAGCGGCAGGAACTGAGTAACTTGATAAGTCGTGTCAGTCAGGAAGTCAGCGATGAGGGTATTCAGCACACGAGATGGAAGGCAGTCGTGTGTCCCAAAGCTGACAGATGTATCGAGGAGAGACAGTCGCATGACAGCGACGACTCGAATAGTTCCAGATCAGTGCGAAGAAAGACCGGGCCAGGCGAGCCGAAGATGCGGTACAGTCAAGGTCGACTTGTGAACGAGAATTGCAGACGAAAAGGACTGCAGATGAAAGAAAAACGAGACTTGACACCTAGAATGTGGATCCGGAAAGAAAGTCTCTAAGGCCCCCGCTTAGTGATACAACCTCCAGCGAACTAAACCGCCGGCAAGTCTATCTTGACTCCAAGCGACTCTTGAGGCGCAGCTTATGAGACGGTGGCAGATTGGGGCGAAATTGGAAACCGACCAAGGAAGAGGAAGGAGAGGAGTACTAGATGCAATTGGAGCCTGAGCTGTTTGGATCGGCCGGAATCGGATCGGACAAAGATCCGAGTTCAACCTTGGTTTCAACCCAAATCCGCTGTTTGAAGTCTGGGCTAACTCTAAGATCCAGGGACGTTGGCCGAAGACTTTCCTTTTGCCACATAAGACGGTAATACCCTTCACTTCGAAGTTCCAATCATTTGCTGGCAGTGGTGCAGAGTATATTACTTAGAGCTACCTCGCTATATAGAGGTGACTACTAGCGGAACTGGATTTCTGCTCCCGATATCTCAAGTTAGGAAAGAAAAGATAAAGTATATTGCTTCGTTCGAGTCTAATTATTTGTTTACAACTACATGTGATCTAAATATTTTCAAGTCGCCGCTTGCTCCGCTACGCTCTCCTGTATGTTCCCAATCATATCGTTCACGGTGAATGCGTCTGAAAGATACACCAGCGGCACGTCGACGCCGAGCCGCTTCATGACTGCAGCACGAATCTGGCCGAACGCGATCGAGTCGACCCCACACGCAGAAAGGGACTCGTTGAGCTCTAAAAGTGAAATAAACGCGGTCAGTACGCAGCAAGTTCAATCGTGGACTGAAAAAACGCACCGAGGGGTTCTGAATCCGCGAGCTCCAGAATTTCGCGTAGGATGGACACGGCGGATTTTGAGATGTCCTCATTGCTCATCGCGCGCTCGAGGGGTTTCGCCGCGGCCACAGTGGCGACGAGGGGCGCGAAGAGCGAATCTGTTGCCAGCGCGCGGACGCGGGACAGCGCGGGAGGAGCGAAGGCCGCGATAACCTGGACAGCCACGGGAGACAACAGTGCACGGAGGATCAGCGGGAGACCGTCTTTGTGTGATACTTTGGTGACCAATATACCACGGGCAAGGGCCGACTCGGGGAGGGCCTGCTCGAGCTCGGATTCCCAGGGACCGAGCTGGAGAGACACGCCAGGGAGCCCCATGGATCGTCGATACGCAGCGAGCGAATCGACAAAGGAATTTGCGGCGACATAGGCGGCTTGTCCCGGATTTCCCAGCGGCCCACTGTGGATAGGTGAATATTGAATGGGAATCAAGAGAATTATGGACGCACCTGATACTACTGAACAGTGCAAAGGAGTCGAGATCCAGAGAAAGTTCCGCCGTGAGGAGGTGGAGGTTGTAGGCCCCGTGGACCTTGGGGCGGATCACACGTTCAAAGGAATCAGTGGTGACGGTCTCGAGGGGCGCGTCGGAAACGGCAGCGGCGGTATGAAGAATATGCTTGATTTCGCCGTGCGTTGCCTGGATATTTTGCAGTACGCGTCGCAGGGCATGGATGTCTGACGCATCTGCCTGCATATAGGTGAATGTTCCCGAGGTTTTGGCCAAGGTCGCCAGCTGTTGAGCGACCTAAAGATTAAGTCAGTAATCATTTCGTTGGTAATGGGAGGACACCTACTTTCTCATCCGTCGGCGGTCGACGTCCAAGGAAAACGACCGCAGAGGATCCAGCGGCGATCATCTGCGGGCCCAGCGCGAAACCGATACTGCCCATGCCGACGACAACGGCAACACCACGGAGCTGAACGTCCGTGCTCTCCTCCACCGGCGGACGGAATTCAGGGACGAACCGTCTCAGGCTGATGGCTGCCTCTCCCGGAAGTCGGGAATACCGGTACGCCACTAAACTCTCCTTGGATTTAGTGGCCAGTTCAGCCTTGAGCGTATCAGCGATGACCTGGGAGGATGCGTCGGGCGGGAACTCGATTCCATACGCGTTATTCAGCCCGGTCTCCGTGCGGAAGACGCGCAGCATGCCTTGAACCATTGCGCCCAAGACAGACGGCGCAGGAGCAGGCGTCGCAGAGCCAACGGTAACGGACGTCGTGGAAATGACAATGAGTCGGAAGGAGCGAGTTTTGCTGCGCCCAAGGGCCTGCAGCAGACGGAGTGCGCTATGCCAGAAAGCAGAGAAAGAAGGGGAGTCAGGCGCGTCGTCCACGGTAGTAGCGTCGAGAATGACAGTCGAATCCGACGCGAGGTCGATGGTGTCCACGACGTGGGCGAAGAACAACTGTTCGGTCTGCCACAATGCCTTGGCGTCCCCGCCTACGCCAGACAACTTGCCGAACATATGCTTGTCGGCCGAGGCTGACAGCGTGTCGATCCAGTCGTTTCGCTTCCCGAAGTAGACCAGTTTGGAGTTGCGCTCAGGCAGCTCCGCGCCGAGCTCCCTCGGCGTCCACACTTGCTGGAACGAGACCTGTACCTGTCCTGCCTTCACAGGCACGGCCATATCGACCCACCCGACGGAATACTTTGTGCAAGACGCCAATAGCTCACCCGAGTGGGAGACCACCTCGAATGACGTCGATGCAACATGGTTATTGCGCTCCATCTTGAGCGGCAGGGTATACCTGCAAATGAAGGACGACGGGATGACGTCCGTGTGAAGGGAGAATCCCTGAAGCTGCATGGGCAAAAACGCGCCAGTTATGTCAGGGTCGGAATTCGTTATCCTGAATGCTCCGAACATGTGCAAGCACGCGTCGAGCGCCCGGATTCTGTCGTGGTCAGGGCTCGATGTCGCTTGCACATTGATGAGGCCATCGGCATGGTCGTCCCACATGGTGACCGAGGTTACATTCCTGAACAAAGGCCCGAATTTGACATTGACAAAGGAGGCGTAGATGTCATCCCCCAAAACAACGTCGTTGGGCGCAGCTCCACCATTCGACGGGATGGAAGGAACGGGGTTCGGGGGTCTCGGTGCCGAGGCAAGGGATCCAGTGCAGAGTTTGTCGCCGTTGTCGCTGTCTGTTAGCGAAAAGGCGCCGCCGGCAACAAGGTTCGTTTTGGCCAATTTGCCGGAGGAATGCAGAGACCAAGGACGTTGGAAGCGAATATTGTCCAACCCGCGGTGGGGGCTGGATTTGGCGAACAAATCCACCATGGCTGACCCAGGCATTACAATGTCGCCGTTGATACGGTGATGATCGAGCGTCTACAGAAGTCAGAATGAGTAAAGATGAGACTTGAACTTGGCTAACCTTGTAGAGAGTCTCGTCCACGACGAGTGAACTCGGTGCGTTAACTTGGGCCGAAGAGTTGCCGGAACGAGATGGAATGACACTAGGCCAGTGCCGGTGACGCTGGAACGGATAGGTCGGAAGATTATTCGTCTTCGGTATTTCGGTCCCAAACAGTGAGGCGAAGTCGGGGCTGGCGCCGTACTCGACCAAGGATGCAATCGCTGTCAAAAACGCGAGCCCTTGGTCCTTCCCTTTCTTCGCAGCGGAAGAGAATAATGTGGCCTGAGACATCTCGTTCGACTGCAGGGCAGCCAATGCTGTCGGGGTGGGGCCAACGTCAACAACGCACGCTGTTTTGAACGCTGGATGCCGCTTGATTTCCTCAACAGCTTGGGCGAATTGGACTGGATTGCGGGCGTGGTCAACCTGTGCAACTTCTTCAGAATACGAGTGCGAAATTTGAGAGAATGAAATCTAACCCAATAGCGCGGGCCAAGAGTTTCATTCTCCGCAACTTGTTTGCCGAGCACCGTCGAAAAGAGGGGCAAATCCAGCGGTCGGAAATCTTTGTGGTTATCAGCATTCCACGCTTCCAACTGTGGTACTGCTGTGTCGATACAGTGACTGTGGAAGCCTGAAAGCACGGTTGAGAATGTTATTCAGCCTCGATGTTCCTCGCGTACCTTGATCGACGCTGAGAAGCGTGGCCCTGGTCCCTGTTTTCTTCACGTGGGAAACTACGTTGCGGACGGCGTCCAAGTCTCCGGAGACAACATTGTTGCCCGGGCTGCTGAAGACCGATATCACGACGCGATCCGTGAGTTTGAGGTCTTGAATGCATTTCGTAATGGTGTCTGCGTTCGCCGCCACAGCCGCCATCCCAGCCGGGTGGTCCGGATGGGGGGAAAGCATCTTGGCGCGGGCAACCACGAATTGTAGCCCGAGCTCGTAGCTCATGGCACCGGCGGCGACTGAAAAGATAGAAGAGTAAGAACAGCAGCTGTGGACGCACGCAATATCTTACCTGCGGCCGAGATGTCACCAAGACTATTGCCCATCACCGCATCCGGCACAATCTTCAGTGTGCGGAGGAACTGACCAACGGAATACTGATAAATGAAAATCTGGAACGGGATAAGTTACCCTGTCTGAAGAGAGGGAAACTGAAGCTCTTACGCAGATCTGAGCCACCGCCGACTTGTCGATTTCGTCAGTTGGTTGACCAGTTCCGAGCATAAGCGACAAGACGTCGAAGTCAACGAGCGGGGCTGCCACCTCCGCAGCGTCCGCCAGGATCTCCTTGAATTGAGAAAATCTCTCAGAGAGCGCCTTCGCCATCCCAAAGAATTGAGAGCCTTGACCAGGGAAGGCGAAAATTACGCGCGAATTGAGGGGTGCGGCTGGGGAATTCGCCTGGGACAGTCGGTCTTTCAGTCGCTGGACGAGACCGTCGAGATCTTTCACAACGCAGGAGAATCGGTAACGATATAATTCGCGACCGACGCAGCTGGTGTAGCAGATGGACTGGAAGTCCTCAGCCGGAGCGTTGGCGCAGAATTCCAAATATTGGCGGAGATAACTGCTCAGCGCGTCTGGAGATTTGGCGCTGACAGTGAAGACCATCCACGATGATTCGAAATTCGTCGGGATGATCTTGGGCACCTGCGGGGCCTCGAGAATTGTTCCAGCAAGGGAACCCGCGAAACCATAAGCGCTGCTGGATGTTAGCACCGATTGCTCAGCGGTGAAGAGGCACGTACAGCACGAGGGCGCGAAGCGGTACACCATCTTTGCGTGCAGGGACATAGGCCGTTGACGCGGGGATGTGGAGGGGAACCAGAGCGGTATCAATCTCGGGGTTCAGTTTACCCCCGGCCAAGCTGCTCAGCCCGGCCACTTGGCCGGTAGAAAGTTGCTTTATCGCCTTGACGATGCCAACCAGTCCAGCTATCGTTTCGGTGTGACCAACAGCAGTCTTGGCAGCACCTAGGACCAGAGGTCGGTCTGGCGTGTGTGACCCACGGAAAACTGAGTTGATCCCTTCAATCTCGATGAGATCGCCGAGGGAAGTGCCTGAAGGAACGCCTGAGACGGGGAATATAATCAAGTGGAATACCACGTACCTGTGCCATGGGTTTCGATAAAACTGTTGCGACCATAAGCGTGAGTATTGTTGCAATAAAATATAAAACTCACTCGATATCCGACGGCGACATGGACGCAGCCGCAAGAAGGGAGCGCTGAAGGGCCGCCTGTGCTGCGGAGTTAGGCGCCACAAGACCCTGCGATCTACCGTTATGGTTCGTGTCGGTAGTCTTGATGTCGGCGAGAATGGCGTCGCCGTCACGCAGGGCCGCACGTTTCGTCTTGAGAATAAGTGTAACCGCCTTGAAAATGAAAGGGCATTATTTCCAGAACAGCGCTAAACACCAAGCATCAGACGCTTACCCCTTCTGCGGGAACATAGCTGGTGTACGATCAGTAATGGTTCTAGCTTTTGATATTGATCCACGCACCCGTCGGCATCGCTCGCAAAGGTGGCGCAACGCGAGTTAGGAGAAGTCATCTTCTGGGCGGATGTGAATCTGTAACCCGGATGGTCAGCCCATCATCCGCAAAGACTCGATGAATTCCGTACCCGAAATCCCCCGGCCTTGAATGGCGACAGATCAGCACCGAGAACTGAAAAGCCGAATCTCACTCACCATACGTGCGAGTTCCCCCCACAAACGATGGCGGTTTCGGCTTTACCGCTGCGAAGATACTGAACAGCTGTAATGGAAATCAGGGTACAATATGTGCGGACGGAGTAAATTCAACCAACCCTGGTCAAACGCAACCATCCCGCTGCTGCATGCCGTATCATACGTAACCGAGGGCCCGTGCACATCCAACAAGCTGTGATCGAAGTTCAGCGACGACACTTTGACCCGAACACCATGAAACGAACTAGCTGAGGCGACCGCAACTGGCGCTATTAGCGGTACCACTTCCGTGGAAGCGAGTATAAGCTGCGAATATCAACCCCGTTAAAGGGACAATGATACGAAATGAATGAATTGCTTACTGCCGAATCCCAATGTCTCGTAGATAAGCTGGGTGTATCCTTGGTCCATCGAAGCAGCGGCGAATACCCCCGTCTCCGTTCCCTTCAACGATGAAATCGGGATGTTGGCATTTTCGAGTGCCTGCCAGGTGGTTTCGAGGACCAGTCGCGCGCTGGGCGCAATGGAGAAGGCCTCTGGCGCAGAAATTCCGAAAAACGTGTTGTCAAAGCTCTGAACTTCAACAAAACCAGCCCGTTCGAACGTAATGTCTCCCGGTTTCGCCGGGTCTCCGGGTTTCCGGTAGAAGCTTGCGTGGTCCCAGCGATCTTGCGGAATGGGGATCAACAGATCTTCGCGCATGTCGACGAGAGCTTCCCAAAACTCATCGGGGGTGTTGAGATCACCGGGAAGGCGCACGGCCTGGCCAACGATGACCACTTCCTCCAATAACCCGAGATCAGCAGCGGGCGCAACGGACGGAAGAACACGCGACGGAGCAACTTCGACGCGGCTCAGGCGTTCCGAGATGGCCGCGGTGAGGGCGTCAAGGTCGACGTGGGTATGGCAGACGTTGCGAGGAAGATTGAGTCCACTGAAATGCTCGTTCAACTTGCCCACTATAACCAGTGCGGCGGCAGAATCCATTCCCAGCTGGAAGGAACGTCAGCAGGTGTATGCGCGTCACAAAAGAGTCCTTCATACCTCCGCGAACGTCAAGTCTCCGTCCGCCTTTAGAGTTTCCGCGGGAAGATTCAGAGCATGGGCGACAGTGGTGAGGACCACCTCCTTCAAAGCGCTCTTCGATGGAACGGTCTTGCGTGATGGGACTTCTTCGGCAGATACTTTGGTCGATGGAACTGACAGAGCTGCGACGCGGGTCTCAAAAAGAGCCTCCAGCTTCTTCCGCCAAATCTCCCGCTTCTTGTTGATGGGGATCTGTTCACCTTCCTCCAGAATTATTACACGGGTCCAGTTGATGCGCAGTGGTGGGACAAGTTCGCGATTGATGGTGCGTATCGTCCGCGAAATCTCCAATTTGGTCGACGGATGGGTACGATCAACATCGGCTCGGAGTTCAATGAGTGCGCACAGAAAGAGCGATGAACCGCGCAAAAAATTGTTCCCGATGATGCCCGAGCGCGCGATCAATGGAGAGGCATTCAGTGTCTTTTCCAGGATGCGGGGATCTACCATTTCGCCGGACAACAGCTGATTGCCGTCAGTGAAAGTGAGGTTGCATTGCATCGGAACAAGACTCACCACAACGAAATCGTCATTGCGTCCCAGCCATTTGATGCGACCCTCAGACTTGGCATATCGATCGCCAGTCCTGAATGTGATTACCCCGTCTGAGCCGAGCGCGAAGGACGGGTGGTTTTGCTTGACATATTCTTTTGCGATCAGTTTGCTGGAGATGTAGAGCTCGCCCTCTTCGAGTCCATTAGAGTGCGTTCGAGGTCAAGTGAATATGGGCGACGAACCTGAGTCATTCGTCTTCCCATCGTCGACGAGGGTAAATTGCGCGTCCGGCATAAACGTGTCCTCTATGGCCCACCAAACCTCTGTCTCCTCCTTCATCCGTCGCTTGAACACCAGTCCTGGCGGGAGACAAAAAAAATGAAACGCATGTCATCCAATCATTGAATCCATCACATACCTCCAACCTCCGTCATCCCGAGACCAATGGCCACACGAAGCTTGTGCTCCAGCACGAAATTGATACACTCTTCACTTGGCGCCGCGCCGCCCATCTCGCAGACCTTCAACCTCTGCAGGGCGCGGATAAATTCCTCCCTGCGCCCTGAATCAGGCTCCGCTTTAATCCTTCCGATTATGCCATCAAACATGAAGGGGATCGCCGCCCAGGAGTCGGGGCGGTAGCGCTCCATCGCGAGCAACAGGGAAGTAACCACATCGCGGGAGCCCTGGTCTGAAGCGCCCTCAAGAAAATAGCTCGACGGCGTGAGGGCAAAAATGTAGCATCCGCCGGTGAGGAAGACGTAAAGGAAAATATCGAGGAACCCCCATATGTGGGAGAAGGGATTGAACCCCAGAACGCGGATATGCTCGAATACCGACTCCGGAAACGCTCGTCGATTCCATTTGAGAATGGAGTTGGTTTGAACGAGGAGGGTCTCGTGGCTCAACGGGACGCATTTGAGGTTCGATACATTTGACGCCGAGGAGGTGAAGATGTAGAGGAAAATGCTCGAGGGGTCGGGGGATGGATACTGATCGCGAGGAAGATCGGGCGCGTCCACGAAACGCTGGGAGAGAGCTGTCATGGAGGTCTCTTCGGGCGCGAAGCTCAAGAGGGGAAATCCCGCATCTGGAAAACGTCAGAGGCGAAAAATGCTACAGCACATGAGACGCACCGAGAACAACCTGTTGTGTGCCCTTCTCCGTCGACGGAACCGCGACGCAGGCGGGCGTCACTGTGGCCAGCATCGGCTGTAAGAGGGCCGCAGGAGCATGGTAATCCATCGGGGCCACAATTCCCCGCAGTTTCCAGACAGCTATACTCAAGGCCAAAGTATACGGAAGGTTCTCCGCGATAATTGCGACAGTCGGACGAGCGCCATACCGGCTCTCGAGTTCCAAGGCAAGGCCGTTGGAAATAATGTCGAGGTCCTCGTATGTCCAACATTCGTCCGCACATTCGACGACGTTTGTCGATCTTGTGTCCGCATTCGCGACGTGTTCGCGGAACACGTCGAGTGGTGTCGAGGGATTCAACATCGATGGCATCTAGGTGTTGTTTCTGAGCCTGGGAAGCGTTTATATACCGAGTCCTTTCCGGGAAGGGTTTATATTACACGGGTCCGCACCGCGAGCGACGGAATACCGAGAAAAAATAGATTCTTAGTGTCTCGGTGCCAGAAGTGGGTGCCCCCGCCCGTTGATTGCGTTGCTGTAAAGTTACTCCCTCGCAGACGAAAGAATTACGCATATCGGATGACAGGTCGGAGTTTTCCAAACTCAGGGGTCGCCTACAGACGGCGCCGTTGTATTACCGCAAAACATCGAAGCCGTGAAAAGGAGATTCAGAGTCATATTATCCTCGTCTAGTATCTGGTCCGCAGCTTGAAGCAGGTCCTGGAGAGAAGCATGCCAGCGTTGGATCGGGCTTCTTCAGCATCGTACGTGACTTGCGCGGCCTGCGCGGAAGGTATTCGGCCTCGGAATCGCTGGTGGTGGTAGAATTCAGGCTGTCACGTCATCCCGCATTTGGTTGTTGGCATCAACGAGTTAAAGGGTGCTATTTATTGATCGGGGTCAAATTGTGGGTTGGCCTCCAGATGCGTTTGCCCTCGAAAAATTGGAAACCGGTATTTCAACTAAACAAAAAATCCAAGGAATTTGCAGAAAAGAAGAATTAGCAGAAATAAGACCCTTCAAGCAAGATTTCTATCAATTCTGAACTCGATAAATTTATACTAACGCCGTCCCTTTCGGAACGTGCCAGTTTGTATCTATACGTGGGAAACTACACGGCAACCAACAGCAAGCTAACCTCTCTCGGTGAGGTCACCGTAGATGATCCTTGGACAAATAAACAAGGGTCTCTGAGTGGGTCCTTCGTGGCCGCATATATTGAACGTACGTATCCTTCCAACATGCTACAGGTATCAATGTCTATTCGAACTTCTAAGCTGCCCATGTCGACGTTTGGCGACAGACCAGGTTACAGCAAGAATTGGAGCGAGGGCTTCCGAATTGTCCGGATTTCAATGTGGGGACTGATTAGCAACTACAGGGATTCCCAGTCCTACGCCTCAATACGGATCTTATCACCGGGACCGATTTGCCCTTAAGGAGATTCTGGCTGCGAAAGATATGTTTCAGAGTCAATATGCGATGCTTGTACTATCCGGCAGAGAATGAAGTTTTCTACATCCGCTATGGTCCAAGCTCAACTCAACTCATTGGCAAATGAACGCTCCGAATCTCCGATTCATTCAGGATGTCCAGGAGTTCATTTCCCGAGCAGGCGTATGGCAGACAGTACTACTTATTCGCCTCTCTCCCGACGCAGAGGACATTTTACATTTAGGCCGTACTCGGAGGTTCGGCGTCGCCATATCGACAGCAGCCCGATATACGCCATACTTACAGTTAGTGATATCGATCGTTCAGACGTTCGGATGTCGCGATGTCAGGAGTACGCTCCAATTCTGATGTATATGTTATTTCGGAATGGATGTGGATCGTCGGAAGCAAGGGAAAAGGTCTTAATTTATCCGCAAAGACTGCACTAAAACTTTGCTGAGCCAGGGGATCCGTGAGAAATCCGAAGCCATGAACCTGGATTCCGTCCCAAATTCAAGGAAACCGACTCGAAGTTTATTCAATTTTGGTTGGAACCAGTACTTGGTTGAAACGCAGTCGAGATTTCAAGATGTGTACTCTTTCAAATATAACGGGGCAGTGGCTAAACGTGGGAAGGATGGTTATCTTTACTACACAGTCGATTTAGATATATCGTGATAAGGTTGTCTCTCGGTGTTCAAATTCTTCACCGGGCCAGCGGCTTCCGCGTCGAACCGCCACCGTTTCGCCGTCAAGCTTCAAGTAAGCTTCAAGTAAGCTTCAAGCAAGTGCAAGGGCCCGTCAACTCAACGGTAAACCGCTACCTTAAGGTTCGCAGCCGGGCTTCCTTGGGGGCATTTCTTTTCTGATTTTTTCAGTATGCCTTACTACTTATGATTGCACATCGGGGTTCAAATCCTACGCTGTCTAGATCCGCCCCAAATTGACAACACGTGTTTTAATCACCGATTCAACCAAAGCGGTAAATAAGCCACTGCCGCGATCTTGTTGAAAATTGAAATCCAAAATACGGTTTGGTTCATTGGATGCCTTCCTTTCGCGGCGGACAATCAGCTGTCACCTTCCAAATGGGTTTCTGCGGTCATCGAACGCGTGGCTGAACGGTTACTTTGCTTCGACCATCCAGCAACCTTTGGCATCTCTGATCGGATCCCCGTTTTCTGCTCTCGAGTTACTCATTCCTTTTCGATAGAGGCCAACGGAACTAGACGTTCTCGGAAGCAAGCAAGCCTTGTTTCTCAAGTTTCATTCATTTCCATACACAGATTTGGCTCGGACCCTCCCCGATCTTTGGTTCTTTCGCAATTTCGTTCGAACGGGAGGGTGGACCGGGATGCCGGCCTATACATATAATATGAATCCCGGCGCGGTATGCGGTAAAACGGCTATTCCTATTCAGAGCCACGATCAGGCACGTTGATAGATTCCGTCTTCTCCCGTGAATACGGCTTCGAGAGACTATTTTCAGGTATCCTTAGGTAAATACTCTCGGGTTTCATTCTACGATAGACATCGATGAGCATATAGTAGGCAGCCTCGGGTGATCGGTATATATCAGTGACCCGCACGATGGCCAGGGCCCCTCAGCGACCCTTAGGGACTATTTCGCCTTCGTCTGAATCTCCTTTCCTCGCCTTCTGCCTCGTAAGGTATTCGGGGTCGCGTCGTCGGCCCTAGTTCCCGAAATCCATCCCCGAGGCGAGTGGGAAGCGCACAAGGAATCAATTCCAAGTGGAGACAGCATCTCCTCACTGGGCGGGCACAACAAGACCATAACAAGACTATTAACTAATACCCCCCGCGCCGTTAGGTAATTGCCGATCGAAGCAGGAACATGAGGGCCGCACACATCTCCGGCGCAGCACGCGATTGGCCGCTTGTTTACACCACGGCATCCCTGCGCATCAGTCATGTCCATGGGCGCTCAGGCTGATATCGGTTGATATGGCTAAGTGGCCAAGCCGCTAGTTCCAGAACTCGATTCGATGGTAGGTTCCGATAGGTATTTTCTCTCCCTCACGGTGATATCACTAGCATTTTATAGCGCTTCCACTTGTGTCGCGTATTTTCGTTTGCCGAAAAATACCAATTACAAGCAAAATCTAACAGCGCTGTGGAGCTTTCGATACAGCAGATTGAGATACATGTGGGTTTCGTATTCACGCCAGGACGACAGGTCTTCGCGTATGAGTATGAAGCACAGACAGTCTAGAATCCTGAAAAACGGCGAGGTTGATAAGTCATAGGCGATGATCGGATTCTGTGGTGGATTCGAAGGATAATTGCGAGGGATGAATAAGAGGGGAAGGCACAGATACCGAAATAGGTTGAGTGATACATAGCCAAAGAAATCACTCCACCCCGTTCCTTCATGCTCTTTTATTTCATGAACTAACGCAGCGATTTTTGCTGCAACGGCGGGGGAGTTCGCGCAATTGCTACCACCCGGTTTGTCGCAAACTAACCAGCCGTTGCATCTGTAGCCGCCCCATTGTTCCCCTGTGTGTGCCGCCTACGTTATTACCGAGAAGAGATTCGACTAAGGTATCGGTAACAAAGGTTCTAGCTGCAACCATGGGAAAATTACTATAAATGGAATCGGCAAATGCCATGTTTTCGGTAACATCAGATCAGATGGCCGGCGCAACAATCCCGGAAGCTCCCGGAAGCACACTGGCGCTTACACACCACTGGCAGTGCACAAATCGTGTTTTGAGTGAATTGACCTGACCTGCATTCTTGCCTCTTCTAAGTTGCCTTTCACGACGCCATCTCAGCGTCGATTTCGAGGACTCTTTCCCCAGAAAGAAACCGATTACGTCTGAGTCGCAGTTTGCGAAGGAGTAAGCTCATCAGAGGCACCAGGCACACCGGAAAGAGAAAAAAATTCACCTACAGTGAATTTGTTATTTAATTTGTGAAATTCATACCATTGTAAACTGTAAATGAACTTCAAAACTTAAGTCACAGTCTCATCCAGTTTGAAGTTCAAAGTTCCAGAGAAGCACTTTCAACCAACCGGAAAGTGTAGATGGATTTCAAAGTTTCACAACCAACTCAACAACACCAAAACTAAAAAAATTCAAGGTGCTCAAATTTGCATGTGAACCAAAAAGATTTGGTCACGGTTTCGGCAGTGCTGAAACTATAAAATTAGTTTATACATTCATTGTGCACTGAAATTCATATTGAAACTTTATGTAAAATTAGTACTGTAAAACCTTGTTATTCGATATGAATTTCAGCACATAACAAATGTGGAAACTTATTTTATTTAAAGTTTCAGTGCTGCTGAAACCATGACTGAATCTTTTTGTTTCACATACATATTCGAGCACCCTGAATTTATAAGTTTTGGAGCAGTTGAAACTTTGAAATACATCTACACTTTCAGGTTGGTTGAAATTGTTTCTGAAACTTTGGACTTCAAACTGGATGAAGCTGTGACTTAAGTTTTGAAGCTCATTTACAGTTTACTATATCGCGCTGGGAACCTGGCCACCTTAGGGGTTTTGGCCCGATTCCGATATCACGGGGACATTCCCCAGGTCTGTGGGCCCTAGGAGTTAGGCGTGCATCTTGTGAAGAGATTGAGCATATCTGGGATAATTTTGATGGCATTTTAAATGTCCAACGAATTTATTTTTGATGGATTTCCCGAAAGGGTAATTGTCGGGGTACCTGGCCACCGTAAAAAACCCATTGCTGCTGGCCAATGGGGGCGCGCACCATTGACTATAATGTACATGAGTTCCAAATGATGTATTCTGGACACTTAGATTGTACATTGGACCTCCCAAAACTGCAGTACCGGAGTCATCTCATGAGAACTGTGAGTGGCGGGATACACACTGTGAGCTAAGTGAGGGAGTTCCACCAGCGGTATGGCACCATTGGCCAAAATAAGCTATGTGAGGGTTCATTGGGAGCCGATGGACCCATCTGGATCCAGATCCCTACTTCCGAGGCATGCTGTCGAGAACCCGACATTTAATCTTTTTTCTAGTGTCGAAAGGGTGATTTTCTACCTGCACTGACATCAAGAGAGACGGGGTGGTAATAGTGTGATGAGATATGGTGAGTATGAAAGTTTTATCTATCGTGATGGCTCTTGCAAGGCACTGGAATCGTAGTCTTGAAGACCACATCGGTATCTCAAATTGAAGATTAGTGGCGGTCAAAGTAGGCACTTCAAAGGTGCTTTAGAAGTGCTTCAGAAGTGTTTAAGCAGTGCTTCAAGAATTATTCAAAGCGTGGGAAAAGCACCAAAATTCTGAAGCACTTTTGAATCGTCGAAGCGGCTCCAGAGGCGCTTCGAGGTGCTTTAAAAAGTGCTTCAACTTTAATTTTATTCAAGCAAACTACTTCATCGTGACTACGTAGCTGACTAAGATCTATTTTGGATTTTTGTCTCGCTTTGGTCACCGTCTCCTTGCACCGTCTCCTACCCTCCTGTCTCCTCGCAATCGATCATGGCGGAAAAGCCCAAGAGAGCTGCCACTGTCTCAGCCAAAGACAAAAATGCTGCGGCCATCGCTGTTGCCGAGGCCAAAGAAGACACCGTTGAAGAGGAAACGTGGCCGACCGAAAAAAGTTGAGGTACCGGAGCGCACACTCAAGTAGCAGAAAGATGAAATTTGATCCAGGTATAAGTCAGTGTAAGCAGAAATAGTAAGCATGAAGCGTTCTTGAAGCACAATTCCAAAAGTGACGGTCAAGGTGAATTCTGCTTATCCCACGCTTATGATGTGAAATAAAATCTTGAAGCACTTCTGAAGCACTTCCTTAAGCACTTCTAAAGCACCTTTGAAGTGCCTACTTTGACCACCACTATTGTAGGTGTTGAGTTAGAGTTCCAAATTGTGTTGGTGAATTCTGAAGTAGATAACAAGGTTCACACTGTGGGCTATATGCCCAGATGGAGGCCCACGGTTAGGGCAGAAGAAGGAGCCCCCAAAGTCCTGGATTGCTCAAGTATTGGTCAAGAAACAGGCAAGGCGGTCGCTCGGAGTTAGGAAATTGATTTTCTCACCCTTCGGACCACAATTAACCCGGGCACAGCTTTGGATCAGCTCATCATTTTGGGTTGAAAATCGGTCTGAGGGTGCACAATGGGCCATATTGCACCATGTAAGTACAAAGGTAAGATATTATTCACTCCAGAGTGTTATATTTGCCCTATGGCCAGCTTCCTAGTGTGGCCAGCTTCCTAGTCACTGATAGTACAATGGTATGAATTTCAACAATTAAATAACAAATTCACTATTTAAAATTTATATACAAATTCACTGTGGTCGCTTTCCGGTGTTTCTAAGTAATTTTGGTGTTCCTTTACACACCAAAATAGAGGTTGCAAATTTCATCCCCAGATCAGAAATCTTGGCAAATCTGAGTAGGCAGAACCTGTTTGTATCCTAATAGCAACATTCAAGAATATTTTGAGGAATTTACACATTGCGGGTGAGCATACACCAAGTGTGTAAAGGAGCGAATTGATAGTTTGGCCCAAATTGGTCAGCTTTTGATCACAAGTTTCACCCATTTCTGGGCCATTTCTGTGGCCAAAAAAGGCACCAGGCATACATATGAGGTCGCAGTTTGTGTACAAGAAAGAGTTGGTCCAAATTGAGCCAGATGTGGTTGAGTTCTGGAGGTGTGTAAAGGACCGTCAAAATACTGTAGTGTGAATAATATAGCTATAAGTATTAAGGAAAGACCGCAAGGCCAGCTACATGGGATGAATTATCTACATGGTTCATAAATCGAAACGTCAGAGATTCAAACCACGGAGTCTACGGTACTGACCGAAAGCTCTGCCTTCGGTTCCACAGGCTCAGGATCTGGCTTCTTGGCGTCGGAAGGCCACCCAATAATACCGATTCCGCGTAAGCCGATCAAAGCAATGGCAAAGCTGATCACCGCAGCGGCGAAAAGAGACCAAGCGGCTGCTCTGAACCCAGCCATTAAAACTTGAGGGTCGGTAGAAGAAAGTTCTGGATGGGCTGATTGAAAGTTTGCGGAGAGCGCCGTAGATATGGACGTTGTTACTGCCATGCCCAGCGACGCGCCGAGCTGGAGAAACAAATATGTCAACGGCAGCCAATTACTTGGTCGGGTACAACTTACCCTTGTCGCTACCGTGAAGATTCCGCCGGCGAGCGACTTGGAGTCATTGTCGAAGGCGGAAGATACCTGAAGTGTTCCCGCAGGATAAATTAGGTCCGCCCCAGCTGGAAATTGTACCAGCATTAGAAGTTTGATGAATTGGAGCGAGGAACAAGTACCGAGCAATACCATCACCCAAATCGATATTTTCCAGAATCCTGCGTTGACCTGCAGTAGGGAAAAAAGGAAGGCGGCCATCTACGCCGCGTGTTAAGTTTGGTTTCGCATCAAGGCGGATTTAGGCAGACCATGTTCATTGTGACAGCTCCGAGAATCAGCGAGAGTCCAGACACTCGATTAAGAAGCCAACCGCCCGCCAAATTAGTCGCGACCCCGCATGCAATTGAGGGAAGGAAGCGAAGGGAGGTTTGCAGAGGCGACAAGCCGTTGACCTGCTGGTAGCTGATTGTCGCTTCGTTAGCGCTGGCACGATGCTTCTACTAACGTCACACACTAAAGGGCGCAAAGATATAAAAGGGTGTTGAAGTTCCACCTGCAGAAATTTTCATCACCCAGTCAACATGCAGTGGAAGAGCAATTTACCAGGCAAAAAACACCATGCCGATTACGGCGGGCATTCGAGCGGTTTCGTGTCTCCAGATGCTCGGAGGCATCAGCACGGATTTTCCTTTCTTCTCCCGCCACAGCTCGTAGAACCAGAACATGATCAGTAGGACCACGGACGCGCAGGTCAAGCCTATGATATACGGTGTGGCCCATCCGCGGGGCGCGGAGGTGGAAGCACTGGAGTTCAAGTGAGTGGATTTATTATGACAGTCCACAGTTCGCAACGCACGCAAGGCTATAGGTCAAAAGCCCGAGACTAAAATACGGAGTTCAGTAGGTGAATTAATTCTGACAAATCACAACGTACGAAAGACAACTCAACAGTGCACCTCCCCAGTCAAGGCCTTTGGCATAGAGTTTGCTGTCAGTGGGCTGTTCTTCGAGGTTGAAGAACCCCAACACGACAAAAAATGCTCCTAGACCCGCTTGAACGTAAAAGATGGTACGCCAGGTCGCGCGGCTCTCCGTAAGTAAGCCACCTGCGCGTTCATCATGAGTAATCTGAGAATAAAATAACTCTCCAACATACCCAGAACAAGGCCCAGTATATATCCCAGTGGTTGACCGGCGCCGAGCACACCGAGTGCGGTGTTCCGTCGAGGACCCGGGGGAAAGTGCGATGCGATGATACCGATCGCCGCAGGAGTGTTTGCGGCCGCGCCCAAGCCGAGCATCGCCAGGAATATGGTTATTGAGGTCAGGTTGGGAGCTAACCCAGTTCCGACACTCCTGCGACAAAATTGCTCCAGCCTTGGCCATGAACGGAGATAGGTTCAAAACATACAACACAGAAAACCACGCAGAACCAACAAGGAACATGATCCGGCCACCGAAGATATCGCCCATGCGGCCAAAGAGGAGAAGCGTGCAACCTGGTGTTTTTTTCATACATCAACCATGGGCCAAAGAGAAGAGGAGCAATGGCAGACCATAGGCCAAAGAGAAGACGGTAAGCGGCCATTGCAAATTGGCCTTCGGAGTTCAATGAGAATAGAGGTAAAAATCCAATAAATAGAACTAACCTCGCTGGTGTTCAGTTCTTTTCCGATGCTTGGGATGGCCACCGTCAATGCTCCAGATAAGAAAACCTAAGAGTTTATCAGACGCCATCTCCTTCAGAACGTTCCGAAAGGCCCCACGTTAAGAACCGTCGCGCCACAGACCTACAATGAGAAAAGGGGGGTAAGGGCGTCAATTTTTTGTAGCGTCCGTCTACGAGAAACTACCACAGACCGTGGCCACAATGAAAGCATCCTGCAGAGGCATGGCGGTGGCAGGGATAGCGCGCACAGCAGCGACCGCGGGAGAGGTCTTGATTCAAGAACGAAGGAGTGGAGCCCGACAGAGGGTATTAATATCAAGTCAAGTAGATTCCGAATAGAAGACCGAATAGACCCGTCACCGTCTTTGACGGGTAGACGGACGGCACGGACGGGTAAAAACCCGAGCCTGGATTGCCAACGTACACGGCACGGCGGGTGGAGTCGTCTAACGGACGGGTCTAGGGCTCCAACTGTTTAGTTATCCATGCAGCTGTCCGTGTAGAAGTCTAGACGCTGGGGGCGGTTGTGCGCAGCCATTTTGGTAGGTAGGATGAAGGTGGCAATACTGGGCTTGGGGTTGCGTCTGAAAGAGACCTGATGATCTGGGAGGAGGGGAAAGAAGAGTCAAAGTTGAAAAGACACGTAGAGGCATGAAGAAGGAGGCGTCCAGCTGTGGCGGACGCGTACACAAAGGGTAGAGGAAGAGCCGAACAGTGGCTGTGCTGATATGATGGCATCTAATCTCCGCGATTAGTCCTATTTCGATCTCTCCTCAGCTACCGAATTTAGAGCACACGATTTTAGAATACAGCCGTTTTGGAAAGTATACAGGGGTTTCGTAAATCATTGATGCTCGATTTTGGTTTACCTCTATTTGCTATCGCGTCCTCGGCTCCACACTTCCGAACCACTGCCGAATTATTGTCAGATAAGTGTGAGATAGCCCGCTGTTATATCACGTACGGACCTGCCTTATAAATTAGTTCAGCCGGCGGAATGATGGGACCGATGGTGGACAGATCCCACAGCGCGGTCACCGGCGGTGAGTTCCTACCGCCAAGTACCCTCTCCCAAAGACCTCAGCGGCCAGGTCCACCCGCCACGCTCACCATGTCCTTTCGCGCCCAAATCCATCTGCGGCACCCACCACTGCACTGTCATGCCGCAGACGGATCTACCTGCCATGGTCACTGTGTTCGCTGGCGGCCAGATGTGCCCGCTGGCCTCACTCTCTGTTATCGCAGTGAAATCCATCCGCCGTGCACACACTGTGTTCCCGCGGGCAGATCCACCAGCCGCGCTCAATTCGACTTCCACAGTGAAATCCACCGGCCACGATGACTTTCTGTTTCGGCAGCCAAATCCACCAGCCGCACTCACTTCGGGTTCTTGCAGTGAGGTCCACCCGCCGCGCTCACTCTGTTCCCGCGGCCAGATGTGCCCGCCACGCTCATTCGGTGTTCTGGCAGTCAGACATACCCGCCGCGGTCACTGCGTGTTCGCGCCATCAGATGTATCCGCCGCGGTCACTTTGGGCTCTCGCTGTAAAATCCGCCTGCCCCGCCACTGTCCGTTCCAGCAGCCAAATCGACCCGCCACGCTCACTTCTGGTCCCGCCGTGAAATCTATCCGCCGCTCACCCTGTGGTCCTGCAGCCAGATGTGCCCGCCACGCTCACTCTCTCTTATGGCAGTGAAGTCCATCCGCCGTGCACGTACTGTGTTCCTGCAGGCAGATCCACCGGCCGCGCTCAATTCGACTTCCACAGCGAAATCCACCGGCCAAGATGACTTTCTGTTCCAGCAGCCAAATCCACCGGCCGCCCTTACTTTGGGTTCCTGCAGTGAGGTCCACCTGCCACACTCACTCTGTGTTCCCGCGGCCAGATGTACCCGCCATGCTCATTCGGTGTTCCGGCAGTCAGATATACCTGCCGTGGTCACTTTGGGCTCTCGCTGTAAAATCCGCCTGCCCCGCCACTGTTCGTTCCAGCAGCCAAATCGACCCGCCACGCTCACTTCCGATTCCTGCCGTGAAATCCACCCGCCACGCTGACCTTGTGTTCCCACGGCCAGATGTGCCCACCATGCTGTTCCGGCGGTCAGACATGCCCGCCGCGCTAACTGTGTGTTCGCACTGTCAGATATACCCGCCGCCGTCACGTGTGGTCAGATGTTCCTGCCGCTCTCGCAGCCAACTCCATCCGCCGCGACGACTTGGTTGGCAACTCGACTCCTTTCTCACAGCCATCTCACCCTGCCTTTATGAGAAAGAGCAGGGGGATCGTAGTGCACGGTGAACAATATTTCATTGCCTATTTAACCCCTGTATACGTTGCCGATTCCAGATACATAAAAAAACCCTAGAGTATAAAATGGCTCGAGCCTGAGACATGTAACTTACAGACTTCCTAATACGACCCAGCCCACTGTTACCGCATTCGCCAGCACTCGAGTTAATATACGCTAGGCGAGGATCAACATTACAGTGTGACTTGAGGAACGCCGCAGGTGAACATTTTGTGTGTCCGATTGAGTGAAAATCATCAATGAGGAACTGTGTGTCGCAGAAAAAGGCTGGTTCCCGAGTCATGCAATACGGCCCCAGGGCGCACGCAAAGTCGTAAATTACGTGTTTCGGTGCCTTCTCCCATCGAGTTATGAGAGCAGAGAAGACGTCGTTCCGTCCTTCGCCTCGCGGAATGCAGTGGAACCCGTAGCAAATGCTATGGGTGCACCACACGCACATGATGCCTCCCGTCAAACGTCGTTCTCCATACTGTGAGTAAAACTTGGAGCACTTTGCTCCCCGTTTTCCTCCGATGTCATTGTTCACATCGTGCTTCAATTTAGGATACCTTGGCCGCTCTCTGATCTTGGGTAAGCCATAGCAGCAGCCTGTCTAATAGTAGAACTCAGCTTCAGGTTCCGCACATCTTCCCGAAACATACCTGCACCCACGCCTTTTCCATGCCACCGTCTGGAATTTTAGGAGGCTGGGGGCCTTTGATCAGCGAACCCAGAACCGCTCTGCTGCGGTTCAGAATCCATCGGCACACGTCCACCGTAATTTCGGGGAAAGTGGACCCCAAACCTTTCTCGTGACTCAGGAGCTCATGAATGGCTGGAATTTCCACGAGCATGGACACATTTCGAACCGTCGGTCCTGTCACAAAAGTCTCTAAAGCATCCAGGGCCGGTTTCGTGGTCATCTGCAGGACCGACTCTTCCGCGCTTATCTAATGTCTTCTGTCAGTGACGGTCCTGTCGAAAAACAGCTGGCTGACCTCGATGAAGAAACGGCGGTACACAGCTGGAGCCACGGTGTTTGACGCCACTGCAAGCTCTCCACACTTGGCGTCAAATAAAACCCCCAGTGATGCACATACTCTCTTCAGTCCCTCAATCACAATCGGGATGGCATTGAGGCGCTCCACCATTTCCGCCTGAGCTCTGGCTGCAGCTCGTTCAGACCGGGACACCCTCTGAGCTGCTGAACCATCCTCCGTCTGCTCATCTTCCTCTTCATCCTCCTCCTCATCTTCCCCCTCGTCGTCCGCTCCTTGTTCGACCCAGGACGCATTCCCTTCCTCAGTGCTTCCATTGTCAGCGGCGGCCCGGTGATAACACGCCGGACCAGCCGCCTGACCTTTCGATCCACGAGAAGCTGCTGGTTCGAGATGTACCGAGTCGTGGTTCGCTCGACCGACTCGGGTTGCATGACAGTGGGGGGCTCCAACGTCGGCAGTAAGTGTTTGCAGTTAAACGCCAGAGTAACACCGTCCCAAATCGTGTTTTCCGGGGATGGCCCACAACGGGGACACATCATGCTTCCTTCAAGATGCTGCAGCTTGACGTACGCAAACCACACGCCTCGGAAAACCTCAGCAGTGACGAAAGAATGAGCCCCGCTGTGGGCTTCGTAACGCCGAGAAACCACAGACACCCAGGCTGAAAACGGGGTTTCTGATGATGTATAAGCTGAAGTGTATTCGTCCAGTATATTGTGCGAGAACAACTTTCGGTTGTTATAATTGAATATCCCATGTTCCCGGCCATCTGGACCAACGAATCTGTGGCGACATCTAGTGTTTGGGCAAGCTTGGACCTCGATAGTCGTCGCCCATGCCCGGTGAAGCCCATAAATGACACACTCCATCCGCAAGACAGGGCGAGAGATATCGAAGAGTTGTCGAGGTTCGGAGCAGCAGCACGACGAGGTCTCAGTCAACGGTAGAGGATCTGGCGAGTTTTCTAGGGCTGGGGAATGTTCATAAAACTGAGGATCTGATTCCAGTGTCGCCCACGATGGAGGGGAAATAGGGAGATATGAAACCGGTCCTCTCGCTAATGCTGCCCGCCGACCTCGAGGAACTATCTTATTGTTAGGACCAGACTATGTTGCCGAGTGTGGCACGCACCCAAATAATCAACCAGTGTACTATCCCTGACTGTCTGGTCTGTCGCCGAAGGATCCATGTGAACTAGCCGTTGCAGTAGGTTTCGACATTTGTTGATGTGGGAACACGCGTGGTTGCCAGAGTCCTTCGCGCAGACCCACTGGCCAGATCCCGTATCATCTCCAGTATATTCGACCACGACTCGTCCTGCCAGAGAACGAGAGTTGGGTGATGTAGAAGAAAAATGGTTCAGATACACGTCTTCTTGCCACTCCTGTCGCGAAAATAGGACAGCCTCGGTGTCTCGGCTCCCATCTGGTAACAAGAATCCTAAGCTAACATCCACCTCGAGATATCAGACGTACCGTTTGTGAATGTCGCGTCGGAAGGAAAGAATTCCTCGCCGTAGTCGGTAAGAAACTGCTCGTGCACACAGGGTCCATCAGGACGATGTAGCGGACATTGGCAGACAGTAACCAATGAGTCGCCAATAGTTGTTCGCTGAAGGTGGTGCCAGGAGGGCTGCGTGTCCACAATTAGGTAGTCCTCTACGTGGGAGATGATCAAGTCCGAAACGCACCTTTGATATCTTCTTTTGAGGGTCCCATCCATTTACAACGAAAAGGTCTGCTCCAATCTGGTAGAAGGCGCCTCCTTCCTCCTGGATATTCTCGCAATACTCTGAGTATCCCGCTCCCTGGAGGTCTTGTGGTATGTCTGTCTCCGTCTCTAAAGTTTGCCGTGGCCGTTCGGGACTACTCCAACCTGGTTCGCTCCCCATTTTCAAATCTGCACCTGCAGAATCCCACGAAGGGGCCTGTTCTTCCATATCGTTATCTTCGACTGTTCTCCGTACGTGTTTCTTTTTTTTCAGACGACTGCCATCTGCCGAGCGCCGTTTTCGAGTAGGGGTTATTGAGGCATGGGACAACACTGGCGTAGGTGTTATCTCTCCCAGCTGAATTTGAGGTCCAGGTGACGGAGGCGGGGTTCTTAATGTAATGTAGGGCACGTCGGGATCCATCAGTGAGTGCCGGATTCCACCTTCTGCAGCGAAATCCAACTGCCCTCCACAGTAATATCCTCCCGCCCAATGGTACGCTACAAGTGGGGCTGTACAGTGCACTCATCTCCCACCGATGCCGCGAGACGACCACCTACATGGACTCGAGGAGACCTGCCGCCAATGCCCAACACAAATGTTGCGGTCTCAATGCCCCCACATGCTAGAAGGCCGGGAGTATCTCAAACAAACGAGACAATTGCGCCAGAGTGTAGACTCTTCGCACTCTATTTTTTTTGTGCGCTCACCTTCGCTCCTACAGACGCCTGAACCTTCGACTTCCTCCCGACCAGCTTGGTTCGATTATTGGTCACCTTCGAAGGGTTCGAGCAACCCCTCTCCTTACACCCACTGGAGTGGGCTTGTGGCGCCATACGGGATGCATGCCTGGAATCCAAACTCAACCCATGGTACCCATGGTATGTGATAATCACCCGTGTATATACACCCAAAATTGACACCTAGCAGCAATTCGACCCCACCCTGCTTCAGAACACAATGCCGCTCCCAAGTCAGGTCATCCCCTTTCCTCCGACGACCCCAAATCCACCTTCAAACGCCGGAGATGCGCATAGTTCCGACGATAGCGATGCTCAAGAGACGGCCCGCCCTTCCGGGTCCAATCGACGCTGCAGAATCCGAGTCACCCGGAAGAATGCCCTACACGGCCAGGTTGAGGGGGCGATGCGAGGAAATAAAGTGTTTGGTACGTCTTCTGCCGCGCTATGTGTGTCAACATTCTAACCGACCGTAGATATTGTTCGCATGAAAGAGTTGCGTCCCGCCATCGCCGACCAGGCCCGGGCTAGTGCACGTTTCCTGCGATCCGCATCGGACATCATCCAACGGGTACGAGCTCTGCGCCTTATGATGTACTGACCTCAGTCTCATGGATCTACAGTGCGAACGCCTTTCGCAAGAGACTGGATGTTGGTTGCACTTTAGTGCACAACATCTATTCGCTCATGGTGCATTCCTTCACTACACGTCACCTCGCTTTTTAAGGGAAGCCAAGAAAGACGCTGAGCAGATTATTAACCATGCCAGCCGAATCTACGCCACCCTGATTGCTGCGCGAAATGAAGAAAGCAAGGAGATGCACAGACGGCTTTTGTTGGCGGAGGGGGACAAGCAGGTGGCACAGGAGGCTGAGCGTAACGCTGTTTTTCAGGCCGAGACCGCCCAACGGGAGATAGATCTGCAGAATGAAGAGCTCGAGGCGCAGCGTTTGGAGCTCCAAGCGTTGAAGGCTAGGCTTCTGTTGGCTCAGAAAAAGAATGGTACCTCCCAGTAGAGGTACATTGTCATCGTACCATTCTGAATCACAAAATCGTTTATACATTGTCATCGTACATTCTGAATTCACATTCTAAATTCCAAATCCTTTATTGATTCTCGGTTCTACACAACGTGCGATTGTCTAAGTTGATCAAGAGCAAGGACGCAATTCCGAGCAGCCTCCGCTTCCTGGGGGTCATGAACACGGGAACGCACTCGGGCCTCCCCTTTGTGCTTCGTTCGAGCTTGGATGATTTCTTTTTCTATGGCCACAGCCTTCTCTTCCCGCGTGTTCTGCTCTCGAATGAGCCGAGCTCTGTGAGCTTCCATGCCATGATTTTCAATGGACGTGCTACCAAAGAATGAGGTCAGCTCCAAAATTTACGAAAGGATCTTGTGCCTTACTTTTGGCGACGTACACGCTGCTTCCACGCGAGATGTTCGGCATGCCTATCACAAAACGTCTATTACTTTGACGTATTGCAAAAACAATGGACTTACTTTTGACGATACTTGCGGTCAGCTTCGCGAGCACGTTCTTTTCTGCCTTCTATGTCAGTGCCATCCTTCTTAAGCCGCTGTCGAAGCCTAGAGACACTAAGCGAGTGTAAACAATGAAAGTAGCACCTTCATACGCAGCCATTCGAATTCGAGCCTTTTCCCGCAGTGTCTCCTCGTTTCTGAGAGTGTATAAGAGCAAAATCCCAAGCTTATAAGATCAAGACCAGCCTCCAGCGATATTGGGCCGCAGAACGACGATGTGCTTCAGATTTGTACTTTGCAAGACCCCGCGCCTGAACAGAATTTTCGGTGTCTCCCATGATTTCTGGAGCGTAGGTCCGTTGAAACAGCACTGAAACAAGTTCCAAGAAGCTTTAGTAGTCGTATTGAAGTAGAATTTGACGGAGAGGAAGAGTCTGAGTTTCGATGGTAGTGGTCGAGTTCAAGAAACACTACGTAAACACAGACGATCTTTCGCCCCAGATTGGGGCGCGAGTTATAAAACACATATGTGTCCCAAAATCTGGAAAATATTCCAAAGTATAGCTAATCATATCAAATATATAACCTATACCATAGAAGACCGAAAATTAAAGAGTTCAGGGAGTATGGAGTGGAAAGTTGTAGAGACAAGGCCGTAACGAGTTCGCGATCAGCCCGTAACAAGTTCGTGACCTATGCCTTTGACGGATTTCCTGCGTCTATGCGCGAGTTATACAATTTTTTTGGTGTTATAAATGTTGCCTACTTATATTACTACTTACCCGTCTCAATGAATCAAGGACCCGAAGGTTTGGAATGGTGTTGAACACCGTCCACCTCTACCATCAGGCAAAAATCACCTCTGCCCAAAGCCTGTCCTTGTCAAGTCTTCTTAGCTCAAGTAGTTGGACAAATCTCAGTTCTATAAACATCGTCAACTAAGTTTTGAGTATGAGAAAGACAATTGCCAGAAAACACGGTAGACATTCAGGGCCCTGATTGAGGAGACAGCAAACGAAGTTCTATCTACGTCCCATGTATATTCCCTCGGCAGACCACCACGGGCACCTTGGTCTCCAGGCTTCCTCCGAGTCCGACCCTTCCTTCATTCGAACACGTTTGACGATGTCATAGCGATACCATTTCGGGTCTACCACAAACCCACACCCATCAAGCACAGACCGTATAACAAGGTATGACGCCAAGGTGGCATGAACATCGGCCGCGGCATCTATGATTTTTCCATTAGCGGGAGCTAGACCTAATGGTATGGGTATCAGACGTACATTCCTGCTGTGCCTCCGAGAGCGGGATGGAGTTCCATGCTGAAGTCTGCAATTCTTTCTCGAGATCGTAATGGAGCACATGTTCAACAATCTTGG
This sequence comes from Mycena galopus ATCC 62051, assembly GCA_014925785.1. Taxonomy (NCBI): domain Eukaryota; kingdom Fungi; phylum Basidiomycota; class Agaricomycetes; order Agaricales; family Mycenaceae; genus Mycena; species Mycena galopus. The sequence continues at coordinate 352,167 of WIQG01000052.1, forward strand.
CCAAGCCTGGCTCGTTCCCATAGGGTAGGTCGGGGTTAAGGTCCTTGGGGTAGGCAAGCACGGACGCAAGTCCCAGTGAGGTGACGCAGTATAGATTGAGGCGAAAGTTGTCCCAGAGGCGTTGTCCATCGGCTTTGCAGATGATAAGCTCATATATATAGACGATGCGCAGCAGAAAACTCACAGTATATACCGGCCGCAACTTTCAGAATACGAGGGCTCTCGCAGATACGAACAAACTCGGCAGGTAACGCTGTGTGTGTGCTGATCAACGTACCCGGAAGGCAGAGACATAGAACACATACCGGCGATTTGACTAAGGTGGATAACATAGACCGCGCCAATAGCCGTCGCAATCTGGGCGACGAAAACCTCCACCTGGGTCCAATCAATAGTAAACGTGGGGGCATCTCTGATCTCATCCTTGCGCTTCTGCCTTTTCTTCTCCTTCGACAGCTTCGACCGGTTTGGGTTGTCGACAGATTCAAGATCAAACCCTACAACCTCACCATCCAAGATTGATCGGAGGTGGTGGTTGGCCTCCCCCAAGGTCTTGATGAAGATGTAGCTTGGGGTGGGATATACAGGCAATGGGGAGGCTGGCGTTGAAGAGGCTGAGGGTGAGGCTGGCGCTGGTACTGGAGGCGCTGGCAGTGGCGCTGGCGCTGGAGGTGCTGGCAGTGGCACTGGCGCTGGAGGTGCTGGCAGTGGCACTGGCGCTGGAGGTACTGGCGCTGGCAGTGGAGAGGCTGGCTTGGACGAGAGGTGCTCAGGAAAACACGGAAGGCAGCGATGGAGGAAGCCGATGATAGTGTTCATAGGACTCATCGAATGAGAAAGACAAAGACCAGGACGTAATGGCGGGGAGATTCACCAGCCAGAGTCCTACGTCTTCTTGCAGGCAGATCTAACCGCCAGAAAGAATCATAGCAGAAAACGTTAAGTGAGTTCAGTGGGTGGATTTGACTGCTGGAACAGAGGCAGGGGGATTTGACCGCGAGAAAACTGAGCAGGTGGATCTAACCGCGAGAGCAAGAAACGAGATGGGCAGGTGGATCTAACCGCGAGGACAGAAAACGAGCATGGCGGGTAGACCTCACTGCGAGAAGACAAAGCGAGCGTGGCGGGTAAATCCGAACATGCTTGATGGTTGGGTGGCGGTGCGATTTCACTGCCATTCGTGTCCTCATACGCCCACAAACTATTCTGTGTCTACCAGCGCACTCAGTTTCTCCGGGGGTGAACACCTGTCTTCACGAAAAAGGTAGCAAGTTGTTTACAAGACTACACAATCAGTTAATGTTAATCATAGGTACGTCTGCATCTACATGCTTGGCCTTTTTCGCCAGCGCATACTCCCAATCAGAATTCTCCGGTAGCGATTGGTTTAACGTGAAGAGTATCCTCTCCAACTGAACCCTTCGAAGATGCGTAAGCTGCTCCTCAGAACCGTACGGAGGATCGGCGGAATACATATCGTCGATTTGCAGCAAGGTTCCAGCACTGTACGCCTGACTGAAGAAGGCTCGCTGGCGAGCAGTCAGGACGTCGTTTGCGTCAGGCCCCAGCCTGTCGAAACCTTTGATTTTGGGGTTTGTCGAGGTCACGGCCCAGGTTTTAAACCAGAAAAACTCCCACAGCGCTGCCTGCTCATCGCAGCCACAGTGCAAAAACCCGTTTTGGGTAGGCACCACAGCTTTACTGTATGCTACCCCGACAATGGCACCAGGAGTATTGCACTCCTTTGCGCCCTTTGTGCCGCGCTTGATATCGTGAAAGCGACAGTGGATCTTGCCTTGTTGGGTGGTCAGAATGTGTAGCGCTAATTGCTTCGAAGTAGTCGCGCAGCGGGGAACGACCTCGGCCACCAGTCGCATAAGCCTCCTCAGCTTGGGAGGGATCTTATTGGCCTTGTGAGTGGGATTTTCGAAGAATTTATCGACAGCCTTCTCGGCCTTTTCTGCGAACGAGAGGTGGGTCCCGAGTCACAGCAATAAATTCAAAACTTACCAAGCATACTGTCCCGCCAGAATTGGCCACCATTGGGGAAGCGCCTGCTCTCACCGCCGTCGTCTGCTGAAAAGGACTGCCCCCATTTGACCTCGACATCTATCTTCTCGTCGTCACTTTCTGCACTGCTGTCTGTATACACTGACTCAGTAGACTCCGCAGAAAATACAATAGTGTCTCACCGTCGACATCCCGTGTCCTGACCTTAACTAGCTCAAGCTGCGCCTCTGCATGTTGCTTGGTCTTCGTCAACTCGTTCAACGTCGCTTCGGACAAATTGTCATCATTCTGCACTCGATGGGTGATCTCGGCGATAAGCTCCTGCCAGTGAGTCTCCCCTTCGATCTTCTGCGTCTCCTTGCGTTTACGCTTCTTCCCAGCCTTCGCTGACCCAGCAGAGTCAGCAGCAGAGTCATCGGAGTCTTCAGCAATTTTCTGAAAGCCTCTCGCAATTGGCTCTTCCCCTGAACCTACCCAGAGGTGAGTAGAATAATCAGAGGAGCAATTCTCTCACCATCTCCTTCAGTCTGAGTTTTTGCTTTTTTTCCATGCCTTTTCGTTACTTTTGTGCCTGCCTTGTCCTTCCCTTTCGCCTTGGCCTCCGCCTCGGCATCAGCCTTTGCCTTTGCCTTGGCCTTCACCTTTGCCTCTGCCTCCGCCTTCACCTTTGCCTCTGCCTCAGCCTTCACCTTTGCCTCCGCCTCCGCCTTCACCTTTGCCTCCGCCTCCGCCTTCACCTTTGCCTCCGCCTCAGCCTTCACCTTTGCCTCCGCCTCGGCGTCAACCTCCGACTTCGCATCCTCAGCCGTTTTCGCCTCCGCCTCGTCGGCCTTAGCGTCGATTTGGCCTCCATGAGGGAGAAGGCCTTGAAGGGCTTGCTGTATCTCTGAGGGAGAGGGTCGGCCAGCGTTGTCCAGAGCTATCTCGGCGGCGTAAACCGCGGCCAGAGCCTCCTGATGTGCCTCTTGGGCAGATTCATACTCGAGGCGAACATCTTCTTTATCGGCTGGAAGACTATCATATCGACATGTTGTGTGAAGCATTAAAAGATACCTTTTTTCTTTCTGGATCTTTGGGCCTTCTCGTGAGCTCTCTGGTTTTGCAGCAAAATTGTCTCAGCTTGAGAAAGCTGCTCTCGAGCGACGGCAAGATCTGAAAAAATGTATGAGAACAAGAACACAATCTCAGAATTAAGTGTTGTACTTTGCTCGAGGCGTTCTTCAAGCAGCGGTGTCAACGGGGGAGACGACATCAAGGGAGAATCTAAGCCCGGACCCATGTGGATCATATCAATTTTCGGATTTCTTTGCCAATAGGCACCCTATCTGGTGCGTAGCTGAAAGTTTCTCCTGAACCACGAACTCGTTACTGGGAAATCATGAACTCGTTACTGGGGAATCACGAACTCGTTATCACCTATGAGTTGCGTTGGCTCTCGGCTGCCTTTCAATATTTCAATGGTCATTGATAATGAGACGTGGCGAAGTAGAATTTCTGTAAGGCAAACTATACAATATTTGTATCTAATTAAACCTCTCGCAAGTACCCTTGTAAGATGAGATGCTCGATATCACGCTTCTGAAGCACATATCGATGTCCGACCCGACATTCCAACAATCCTGATTCCGTATGGACAGGCCCAAGAGGAAGGATGGCCTCCACCGTAATGAAAGGGGAGTCCCCTGGGGGGTCTTCAATCCCCATAGCGATATCCACCACATCGGCGGGCGAAAGGATTTGGCGGTATTCCACCACGGAGTCGTGGTAGCCGCGAAGGTAGACGATCTCGTCCTGGGACATGTCGTTCTGCAGCTGCGCAATTACATGGGCGACAGCTCCGCCTGCTGCCCAGTATGCGGTTCGGATGACGGAAAGGCGCTGGGAGTGGTATGCCAAAAGGCAGTGTTTGTTCTGGTGGACCACTTGGACCAGAATAATGAGTGTAGGCCAGCGGTCATGCGCTGGGGCGGTAACGCCATCGTCCTCCAAGGCCCGAATTTTCCTCTCCAGCTCGTATTGCTCTTGTATTACAAGGCGGACAAGAGGGCCGTCGTATGGTAAAAGTCTCCCCAAATCTAAGCTGGATTTGGCTCGCAGGATTAGACGGTTGGCAAGTTCGGCATAAGAGTCCCCGAAGGACATAAGGAACGTTGATGTTGGGAGAGGGGGACGTTAGGAGATGACGTTGGAAATGAGAAGTCACGAATGAAACTGTATAGTCGGATGAGGCAGGAAGATCTGACCGCCAAAGCAGTGTGTGTGCGCAGCGGATATGTCTGACCACGAGAACACAGAGTGGCGTGGCGGGTGGAGCTCACTGCGGGACGACAGAGTGAGCGTGGCGGGTAGATTTCACCGCGGGATACGAAGTGAGCGCGGCTGGTGGATCTGGCCGCAAGAAAAGAAAGGGAGCGTGGCGGGTAGATTTCACCGCGGGATACGAAGTGAGCGCGGCTGGTTGATCTGGCCGCAAGAACAGAAAGGAAGCGTGGCGGGTGGATTTCACCGCAGGACACGAAGCGCACGCGGCTGGTGGATCTGGCTGCAAGAACAGAAAGGAAGCGTGGCGGGTGGATTTCACCGCAGGACACGAAGCGCACGCAGCAGGTATACCTGACCCGAGAACACTTAGTGCGCGTGGCGGGTTGATTTGACCGCAAGAACAGAGAATGAGCGTGGCGGGTGGATCTCGCCGCGGGACATGAAGGGTGCGCGGCAGGTACACCTGACCGCGAGAGCACATAGTGCGCGTGGCAGGTTGATTTGACCGCAAGAACAGAGAATGAGCGTGGTGGGTGGATTTGACTGCGAGAACGGAAAGTGAGCGTGGCGGGTGGAACTCGCTGCGGAAGACGAAGTGGGCGCGGCGGGTGGAACTCGCTGTGGAACACGAAGTGAACGTGGCGGGTGGAACTCGCTGCGGAACACGAAGTGGGCGCGGCAGGTGGACACCACTGCGATAACTGCGAGAGGACGATGCGTGCGTGGCGGGTGGATCTCACTGTAGACGCCGTGTTGCAGTCAGATATGGCCGCTGGGCCATGTCGAGAGGGTGGGCGGGTGTACGTGGCGGTGGGAACTGACCGCTGGTGACGAGGCTGTCAAATCTCCCTGCCATCGGTCCCATCATTCCGCAGGCTGAAATCATTTATAGTGCAAGTCAGTACGTGATACTACAGCGGGCTATCTGTCACCTAGGCCATTATTGTGCAACTCTGGCCAGACTTCGTACGGCCACAAATATGTATACTCTGACAAGACTGAACCCCCAAATGGTCCTTCGGGTTGAATGACTTGACTTGCACAATGCAGCTCAAAGTGAGCTATGACGGTGTGCGACAGTGTGGAGCCGCTCTTAGCCGACGACACTCTCGCAAATAGATGTAAGCAAAAATCAAGCATCAACGATTTACGAAACCCTTCTATACTTTCCAAAACGGCTGTAAGAGGCTTGCGCCTGCCAATTTTCCTCAAAAATAAAAAGTGTTTAAGGTTTAGTTTTCATCTGTTTACTGTTTGCGACCCCCCGTACTGTACAATTTCGTTCAATTCGGAGGTCACGCGTCACGCCCATTTTTTTTGCGGCAATAATTTTTTCTCAATTTATCAGAATTCTTTTGAATTGTAGTTGTACTAAAATTCCGGGATTGCCGAATTGATTGAAATTATACAGTAAACTAAACGGAAATATAAACAGTTTTAATGGTTTAAAACGGAAAGTAAACGGAAATAGTTGGAGCCTTAGACGGGTCTCAGCTGATACTTAGGTCAATTATCGCACTCAAACTCAGCTTTTTAGGGGTCCAATCGGTCCAAATGTCAGGGAATCGGCGAAAGATGCGGCCGATTGGAGCAAAGGATTTCCTCAATAATCAAAATTCGTCTGCCGAATGTGATTGTTGGGAAGCGGCGGCAAGTTCCGAGGTTCAAGTTGAAATATTTGCATCTCAGAGGGTAATTCAGATCAGAAACATTGCTGTGAGTGTATCACAGCTCACAACATCATCACTTTATACCTGTGATTTTCTTTTGGTAGGGATCTCCCAAAGACCCGTCGCAAACGGCCGTAACGGACGGGACGGATGGCACCCGTCCCGTCGCTACTTGACGGCCGTTTTTTCGACGGCCGTCCCGTTTAACAGATGGGTTCGAGCCCTAAATAGGACATTAAAACGACGCCCAAGGCAATGGCAGTGCTCCATATTTCACGGTCATCAGACATTCAATCATATGCACAGAAGAGATGCGGAACTCGGCCATGTGGGTTAGGGAGGATCAAGAAAGAGTAACCGTGGGAGTCCAATTGAATTGAATGGCAAGCCGCAAATGATGCCAATCTTTCTTCTCTTCTTTCTACTTTGTGGAAGTAACTATGCTCTGATTCAGCTGACGAGTCGGATCCCGTATTAATTATAACACGAGCATTGTCCGTACTAGGGACATTGAAGAAAATTGCAGGATTAGTGAATATCGAGAGGGGTACGATGTTATTCGCGATTCGGCGGCACGGCTGCCTTTCGAATTAGATTCGTCGGAACTTATCTTGGTCCAAACGCCTTCCCCCCAACCACCCAAAGCCGAGCGCACACCTGTGCTCCCGCATATTGATATAGCGCTGTCCACGTTGGGCCGCTCAATCTTCATCTCACATTTCCGCAAGGTTCAGATATTGGAACTCTGGTTTCAATGCGCGGGTAACCATCCACTGTCAATGGCAGTCACTCTCTATCGGAGTTTGACCTAAGTATTACATGGCCTCCGCGCTTGGCCGGTTCACCGCGGGTGAAACACTTGAAGATATACGAGGAAGTTAATGGCTCGATTTTGTCGGGCTGCGAACCTTTGAGGAATTCCCTTGCCTCGAAAGACTGGACGTCGCCGGCGAAGGACGTTGCTACAGTATGCCGTCTTCAGTCTCACAGAAACCATGAAACTTTTGCACCTTTCTCCGAACCTGGTGGAGCTCGCATTTCATGTTCACGCCGCACGGTGTCGAAGAAGATACAGGCTCTTCCCGGTCTACGATTTTTAACACTCAGAGGCGTCGAATACTGCAACACCTCTCATGAACATTACCCGCCTTCGACACACTCTTTCTCCCAGTATTCGACATCTCACCACCTACCGAGTTTTCTTCATTTTTGCAGCGTTCCTCGTCCCCCCTCACGTTACACCCAGGTGGTGGATGCGGCTTCTGAATCCCCGCTTTGATCGAAAGCCTCCGCTTCGTCCCTCCCTCACAAACCTCGAGTTGTATCGCCAAAATATCATTCTCCGCTCTCGCATCCTCCTTCCTCCCAAACCTCGACACTTTAAAGATCGAGCTTAACTGCTGGGCCGAAGAGGCCTTGTTTCAGAAAATCCGTGTCACCATTTCAGTGTGCCGTGTACAACTCGTTTGTGAATGACAAATCATTCTAATTCGGTCAGGAGGGCTTTGGGAACTGACAGAGAGTGGAATGGATGTGCCAAGGAATATAATTTCATTCTGGTCTAACATTTATGTAATTTCGAAGCCCGGGAATATCCCAGATTTCGGGCGACACGGCACGAAAAACGCCGATCTGTTTCTTCGCGCCTGTGTATTGATGCGACAGCGTCAGGTGACCGCGATGGGAATGACACGAGACCTTGACAGCAAGGCGCTTGGTAGCAAGTCTCGACTCTCTGCGTTCATGTACAGGCTACGGCGACAGTTCCTTCGCGTCGTCTACCTTAGGCTTCAGTGCTCAGGCGGTCATGGTCTGTTCGAATTCCCCGCAGCATAAAAGAGTGCGCGGGCGGTCTTTGGTGGAAATATTGGCTCTCGTGGACCAAAAATCCTCGCGACGGTGAAGCGCTCTCTCGTTGTCTCCTGCAACACCTTCGAGGTTGCGACGTCGACAAAGCTAGATCTCCGCGCCACCCCTCTTGCACGCCTTGGAAGCATTCGGTAGACGTCGACCCTGACGGCGACCCAAGTAGAAGTCAAATGCGGCGGAGACGCTTAGTGCGGCAATGGACCAGTATTCTGACAAGATGCATTTCCGTATGGCTCCAATGCGCCACGTCAATCACTCGCGAGATTCATTCAAGAATCGAGGAAACCCAACGTTTTATGGCAAATGTCGGATAACGTCCGCAGCACCTCGTCGACGTCATCGAGATACCACACGGCGTTGTCTTCATTGATACTCCATTGAAGGGGTAGCGCGTCAGAGTTGTAGAGAGAGGGTGATCGGGGGATCCGCGCCGAGCTTCCGACTTGCGCATGTTCGGAAAACACCTGCAGATCATGGAATGGATTCGCCAATTCGGGGGCACCACGGCGAATCCTTTATCTCTTCGACCCTTGTGACAACTTGGAGGGGAGCGATCGTCATCAGTGTTTTTGTTTTGTCCCGAAAAACCAGTGTGCAAAAAGTTTGAACCGTGCGTATCCTTTTTCCTTGTTTTCTTCTTCCGCCACTCACTCCATGTATACCAAAGGTGAACGCAGAAACTGGAATTATGGCCACGGCGGGTGCTCACACGCCGCCCACAGGTATCATGACTGGCCACGACTCGCCACGCGCTGAGTCGGGCGGGAAGACGCCGCGGAAGGTGCAGTGGATGGACGCCCACGACGAGCGGCCAGAGACCTCCACCCACGCCTTGGACGAGCACGGAACAGACGTGCGTATCGCAGCACGCGTAACTTATCGTCCAATAAACAATCTGATATCATTATTATAGCCCAATGCATTCGAAAATCTGACGGCGGCCCTCGAGCGCCACCAGTCCGCGTCGCCTGAGCCGCGCATCCATTACTTCCCGCCACGGCGAGCCCCGCTTCCACCCATCAATACCGACGCGCAGGATCCTGCGCACGTCCTCTCCACAGCACCGGATGCCGAACCCTCTCCGACCCAGCAGGTCCCTGGCACCTATATAGGTCCGCACGAGGACGCAGGCCTCCCTGGAACCTCAGATCTCGAGGATTCCTCCCACCGCGCCGCAAGCCAGGTCGTCCGCGCCCACACGCGCAAGGGCTTCTTCAGCGGCTTTAGCTCATCCGGTGCGAAACGCGCTGCGCAGAAAAAAAAGGCAGCAGGCGCGGGCGACGGCACCTACGCGCGCATGCACAACCGGGCGGCGACCGACGTCGAGCAAGATCTGCCGGGTGCGGGGCCGCTGAATCCCGCGCTCGGGAACGGCGGCGGCGGCCTCCTTTCGACGCTGCTGACGCTGTACAACGACGGCGGGGACACGAATTCCGGCGCGTCCACCCCGGGCGCGTCCACCCCCGGCACCGAGGACCCGCCCGAGCTGTCGTGGGTGACTCCGCCGCCGTCGGCGAGGATGCTCCCGCCGGTAGAGGAATCTCCCGCTGCCGGTTCGCACTCCACGCCGCCCTCGCATTCGACGCCGCCTTCGCCCGGGGGCGGCGGCGATCCGCTCGGCCGGGCGCACGCGCGCATCGGCTCGCAGGGGTCGCTGCACAAGTTCCACCTCCTTCCAGCGAAGAAGCCGCGCAACAGCGCGGGTGTGCTGGGGGCGCTCATTGCGAGCACGGGCAATATCAGCGGCGCGGCCGCGCCCGTGTCGAGCCAGCTCGCGCCGAATATCAAGCGGCCGGGGTATCACCTTTCACGGTCAATTAATTGTCCATGTATTCACATTTATTCATTGGCTGATATTCGCCCTGTGCAGGTATTCGTTCCAAGAAGACGATGTCCCCGCCCCGGCGGCGCCCAAGAGGGAGCGGCCGAAGAGCATGCCCCAGCCCCCGGCTAACGCAGACCTCAAATGGACCTCGACCATGTCCTCCGCGGCGGACACACTCGCGAGCAAGCGCGGGTGGGCGGAGAAGCTGAACGACCTGCAGCACGCCACCTTCGGGGGCAGGAGCGGGCGGAGCACGCCGGTGCCCACGTCGAGCTCTGCGACGGACAAGGAGGAGTGGATTGACGAGAAGTGGCTGCGTGACCAAGAGCAGAGGAAGGAGAAGCGGAAGAAGCGCAAGAAGGCGGAGGTTTATGTGAGGCTTCGTTTCCTGCCTCCCGGTCCGTTCCAACAATGCACGTTTTCAGATTACACGGCACGTCGCGCAGATCATCCAGCGGCAGGAGTTCATCCTGAAGCTGGCGCGCGCGCTGATGATGGTACGCCTCCCTCTCATCTCGTGCTAATTCCGAAAGTCTCTGATGATGTGATTATCTTCCCCTTTACTCTAGTTCGGTGGCCCCTCGCACAGGCTGCAGGCGCAGATCCAGTCCACAGGCCGCGTGCTGGACATCCAGGTCAACTGCATGTACCTCCCGGACGTGGTGCTGATCAGCTTCGACGACGGCGCGACGGGGACGAGCAACCTCAAGTTCATCCGCCAGGGCAGCGCGCTCAACCTCGGCAAGCTCAGTGAGGTGTATGAGCTGTATTGGAGTGTGCGTCCCGTCCCGTACACCCCCCTTAGCGAAATTGTATCTCGAACTTGTGCTGATGGATGGATATATGTATGGCGCCCGCAGGTCATCCACGACGAGCAGTCGGTGGCGGAGGCGTCGGGCTCGCTCGACGCGCTGATGCGCAAGAAGCAGGCGTACGCGTGGTGGCAGCTCATCCTCACGGGCGGGATGTGCTCCGCGTCGATCTGCTCCGTCTCGTTCGCGGGCAGCTTCGTCGACGCGCTCGTCTCGTTCCCGCTCGGCGCGCTGCTCGTGGCGATCCAGCTGCTCAGCATCCGGAACGAGCTGTATTCGAATATCTTCGAGTGCGTTGCGTGTTTTCTTTTTCTTTTTTATATTTATATTTATTCCCTGACGCTGATGAGTGGGACAGAATCACGGTCGCGACGCTGTTCAGCTTCATCGCTGCCGCGCTCGCGTCGACGGGGTTCTTCTGCTACTCCGCCGTCGCGTCCAGCTCCGTCGTCCTCATCCTGCCCGTACGCACCTATTCCTTTTCCTCCTCCCTCCTCCCTCCCTCCTTCCTTCCTTCCTTCCGCTTTGCCCTTACCCTCCCCCAGGGCTTCATCGTCCTCTGCGGCTCCCTCGAGATCATGTCGCGCAACATCGTCTCGGGCTCCGTGCGCATGTGCTACGCCGTCGTGTACTCGCTCTTCCTCGGGTTCGGGCTCGCCATCGGCGCGGAGGCGTACGAGAAGATCACGTCGAGGAGCATCGTGGGCATCACGGACTATGCGTGCAGTATTAGCCATGATGCGGGGGGGCCGTGGTATCAGCGGACGCCGAGCTTGTATTGGGGTGCGTTCCTTGTTTCTTCTTCCCTTCCTTGTGTGGTAGCGCGAGAACGCAAGACCGATCTTTTATTTTTGTTTGACAGCGTTCTTGACGGTGCCGATGTACTCGCTGTTCTTGAGCATGCGGAATCAGGCGCCGTGGCGGCACACGGAGATGGTGCGTGCCCTCTTTGTCCTACTCGCAACTCCCTCCCTCCGGGCGCTGACTGACTCTCGACTCCTCCTCGCCGTAGCTCCTGCTCATCGGCATATCCTGCATCGGGTGGGTGACGAACCACTTCAGTGGGCTCAAGTTCAAGGACCAGAGCGATATCACCGCGGCTGTCGGGTGCGTGCATTCCCCCGCCCCATCCCCTCACCTCGCTGATCTTATTTCGCCCAGGGCGTTCACGGTCGGCTTCGTCGCGAACGTGTACGCGCGCCTCTTTGGCGGGAATGCCTTTGTCATTATGGTGCCTATCTCATCTCCCCACACTCCCCAGCCAATCCTCGTGACTGACTGACTGAATGAACTACCCGTCCGCTCACAGATCACCGGTATCCTCTTCCAGCTCCCGTCCGGGCTCGGGACGGGCGGGCTGCTGACGTATGCGTCGGAGACGACCGCGGGCAACTCGACGTCGTACCTCTCGGGGTTCCAGACGGCGCTGCAGCTGATCTCGGTCGCGATTGGGCTTACGGTCGGGCTGGGCCTGGCGCTTGCGGTGGTGCACCCGATTCAGTCGAGGAGGAGGGCGGGCGGGGTGTTTAGTCTTTGAGGACGGGACGGCACGCGGACACCAGTGGACGCCCGGATGGCTCCGAAGCCAGCAAGCGTTTATTCTGTATCATTCATTCATTAGGTCTAGGCGTGGCTTCCACGACGACGGACACGGACGTACTCATGACAGGACGAGAAGAGGACAGACCACGTAGAATTTGTGCGATTAGCACGAACGGACTATGAAACACCAACCAACCGAAACGACTCATACTTAGAAGAAACTAGATAGATACTGTAGATATATTTTGCATTTATACTTAGAGGATCGACAATTCGCATTCAAATAGCATTGTGCTTCGCTGGAAAGTGGACTCGGAAGGACGCTCTCATCTCTCGCATTGCGGACTGCTCAAGAAGTCACAGAATTCTATCAGATACGAAAAGTAGGCTACGATAGGTAATACACGCGCGACGATAACCAGGGAAATGCTAGCAGACTCTATCTAGGTAGGAAACCAAGTCGATATTAATATCTGCGCCGTTCAGCAGCAACAACCTGCGCAAGCGCCGCGGTCCTCACCCCCGCCGGCGCCTTGCACGCCGCGGCCTTGCCAGCGCGCCTCGTGAGGTGCTTCTTGAGCACGTCCCGACGCGCTGCTATCGATATTCCGCACGCGGGGCACTCATGTGTGCGATACCCGGCTCGGTGGGTCTTGACGTGGCGGCTGATCCCGCTCGACGAATGCACCTGACGCCCGCAGTCTGCGAATAGGCAAGCCCATGTTTTTGGGTCGACTTTCTTGTACAGTGGGCGGGCGCGGGAGTGCCGTGCGTGTGGTACAGAAGCCTCAGATGACACGGAACTGGGGCTTGCGTCCAGACGCTTTGGTGCGCGGCGCGCTTTGCCATTTGCTTTGGCGTTCGCGCGGTGGGGAGTTGCTGCTGTAGCACCTTTGTCCGAGTCGAGGCGTCGGCGCTTTGCGGCTGGGGCGGCGTAGTCGTCGTCGTCTTCGTCGGACTCCCCGTACGTCGCCTGCTCCAACACAGTCCGGGTGAATTGAAAGGGACGTGTCGGGCTGGGATGGGATGCGGAGGCTTGTGCGGCGGGAAAGACAATGTCACGGAGTTGAGGCTGCGCCGCGTGAATCGCGCGTAACGCGCCGTCGTTGTCGTCCTCGAGATCGTCATTCTCGCCCTCCGCGTCCGCGTCTGTCCAACTGTCATCTGATGGCCATTGGTATGCGCCTTGATCGTGGGTGGCATCCCAGTCGGAGAAGGACGCTGATCGAGAAGACCCGCTGCCCCAAGAAGGCTCTGAGCTAGCGTCGGTGAATGAGTCCAAGTCCCGAGCGCTGCACGGCGAGGGTGCTTCGGAAGACAGTGGGGACAAGGCAGTGAGTGGGCTGAGTAAGGACGATGGTGACGCAGTGGAGGCATTCGCGATGCACATCGGACCGCAGGCTTGATGAACGTCCGCGCCAGACTCTGGCTCCGTCCATTGACAATTGGCCAGCGGTGGCAGGTCCAGTAGATCGTCATAGGACGGAGCTCCCCATTCACTGCGGTTCTCGGCGTGATCCTAGGAAGTCGTGGTGGTTAAAACGTGTCGCAGAAAAACATAGAAAACGAATGGAGTACCCACCCATACAAAAGAATCCATGCTTGAGGTGTTGGTGTCAGACAGACCCCGGAAGAGCATTGACTCGGACGCGTCCAGCAACCCAAATAACTCCCAAGACGATCGGTTGGCCACCTCCTCCAACGCGCCACAAGCGTAGTCAACACGGAGTTCGCTGGCGGAGTTATTCGAGGTCGGAGAGGATATCATGGTGGTTATGGCTAACTAGGATGGTGGTTGAGGCGTTCGGAGGTTGAATTCAATGCACACAGCGTCTCTAGATAACGAAAGTCCGACAAAGGAGAGCTGGCCATCAGAACGCTTTGGCCGTCCAGGAGTTTTGATTCCAAGCCAAAGCGACAGTCAAAGCGAGAACCTCGCGGCAGCGTAATTAGAGCCCAGCTTCAAGGCGTTGAAGCGCAAAAACTGGCCCACAGCACAAGGAGTCGAGCGTCCAGGTTGTAATTCAATGTTATTCTGTTGACGTCGCAAACTGCAAGGTCTCGCATGACTTGGCGAGAAAGGGCTGGTTATCGAGTCTTGCTCCGGCAGAAAAGACTGTCCAGCTCGAAAGATCTGTTCCTAGAGGCCATAGTCGAGGGTACTGCCAGAGACTGTTCGTCTGATCCATGGACTTATCGATGAATACGACTGGGAAGCGGTAGCAAGCTGCAAAGTCAATTGAAAATAAAGCTGTCTTTTTCGAGTCCATAATGTACGACCCCATTGACGAGGAGCTTGATAGTCTCGTAACCAAACTCACGCTGAGAAGACAGTCGTTCTCAAGGGAGGAGCTAGGCTTTTGCCGTTCCCACGTTGTCGGCAGATCGGGAAAATTTAGTCCGAAATTCTCCGGTGCGATAGTGCAACAAATAAAATAGCAGAAATAGCAAAAATTCTAGAAAAATTTGGGTGCATAGAGTCTTAAATGTGGTGTGTACCGAAGTCAATATGATAATATTTCCCTCATTGACGGCTCTGAAGCTCCTTCCTGATTTGGAATCCCGAGGTCACCGGGGTTACGCCAATGCGGTGACCCGAGTGACTCTCTCTGACCTGCACAACATTGCTGGACCCACGACCTGCTAGCACCGTGACTGAGCAAACCGCGAGGTATTGTCGAAACAACGCTTTGAATTTCTTTTACTACCGGATGACCTCAAATATGCTCGTCGCCCCCCTCGGAGGTTTGCCCCCAGAGTTGGAGCGCAAAATTTTTGAAACGGCGGCGCACGCTCGACCACTTTGCATTCCGGATATAATGCTCGTCGCATGGCGCGTCAAGGAATGGTTCGTGCCATCCACTCAGCTATTATTGATCCCTGAATTAACCCGCAATCACAGGGTCGAGCCGTTGTTATATCGCACCCTCATCTTCGGACCGTTCTACGATCAATGCACTCTCGATGGCCACCCAGTGGCCAATGCAATTGCATTCGTCTCTGTGATACACAGCGGCTCCAAACCCGCGTCTTTCTTCGCTGACGCCGTGCGCCATCTGTACATGGCCACCTACACACCGCTTTCCGCTGTCATCCTGGCTGTGTGCTCCGGCGTCGAAGATCTGTGGATCGGCGGTACCGATTACAGTGGGAAAATGCTTCGAGCTATCGTTCGACTGCCGCTGAAACGTCTGTGCTGCGATATTACGGATCTGTTTAGTAGGGAGGACCCACTGGATTTCGCACATCCATCTTTTCCGAACCTCACCCATCTCGAACTAACGCCATTCAGTCACTCTGTACCCAGGGAAATACTCTCTGGCCTCGCACTCATACCTTGTCTCACCCATCTTGCTTTCGACCACTTGGATCACATGAATTTATCACCGCTGACGCTCCTGCGGACATGCATGTCGTTGCGCGTCCTCATCTCGCTCCTGCCGCGCACTGGAAACGTGGATGATCACGAGACGAAACAACTTGCAGAGGATCCTCGATACGTCTGTATGCGGTGCGCCTCTTACACGGCCGACTGGCAAATGGGCGTACACGAGGGCACCGATTACTGGTCCCGCGCTGAGGCGTTTATTGCAAAGCGCATAGCGCGGGAAATCGACCGTAGGTGTTGCGTTGTGCTGTGCTGTCAGCGAGATTACATGGTTGGTTGACTTTTGACTTGTAGCTCTTCAATACTTGATCGAGGGAGACGACAGTGAAAATCTTCCCCGCGCTGGCCATCTGAGGGTCACAGTAAACTGAACAAAGAGGGAGCTGACCAGAGACTCCGAGGCTACAGTAAAAGATTCCTGCATACGAAGCATATTAACACTCTGGTTTGGTTGTATGTATGGAAAGAATGCCCCAATAATTTGCCTTGGTCTGCAGAATTCTCGTGCAGTAAGTACACAGTTCAGGAATATCCTGGTCTTCGTTGGAAATCAAGAACCTCAAACTTCGACTTCGGCAAAGTCTTATCTTTATGGCAGTCATCACCCTTATGAATTCGGACTACATAGAGTTTTCTTCTTGCATTCTTTCTTCTGGTCGACGGAGGAAAGGACTGTAACGGGCACGTCCCGTGTACAGATGTTTTCAAGACTTGAACCACTTTCCTTTTTGGGATCCACAATTCTGTGAGTCTCTTTGATTCTTTTACGGTACCTTGGCTCGACATTCTTTTGGAGTTGAAATTTGATGATTCTGTTCCTGTCTGCATCATAACCTCGCACACACGTTCTTTGTTTCCGCTTACCAAGGTCGATAAAATATACGTAGCTGTGTTTTTCGAGTCCCGCCGTCGGCCCTATAATTCTCAAGTTGCAGAAAGGAGACCACGGTTGTCGCAGCACTGAAGGCGGACGACGCGAGAAACAGTCACACTAGGACATGGGCGCATGGTGTGTACTTAGTGTGTGCTGCCAGCCAGCTGTCGTTTCCATTGATGCCATCGCGGATCACAGACGCGACGCGCCATCAGATACTGCCAGCCTTAGGGACGTGTATTTAATTCCTGTTTGTAAACCGGCTTACAAACTGGTGTTTATACACCTGGTTTTCAAATGGTTGACCATAATGCCCAGTTTTTAATTATTTCAGCAGCCCGGGCCGCGGTAATTCGTGGTTCGAAATCCATACAAAAAACCATTTTCCCTCTGTTCACAAGATAAGAGCCAAGTCCATCGAGGAAATAGGACACCCAACTGGTGTGTCCGAGTGACCCCACCCCCCCCCCCCTCCCCTGAGCCAACTCTTAGCTTAAGGTGCCGGAGACTGTGTATCCTCGCCGTACCCAAGCTTCCTAATGGGATTCCCGGGCCGTGCATAAGATACAACATGCGACGGGGAGGAGGGAGAAAATTCAGTTTTTAGAACAGAAAATCGATGTGTCGATGTCGGCGTTCAACCTCCCGGTGGTGATTAATTGTTTGGTTTTTGGTTTAGTTTTGCCTACGAACCAACTGACAATCAGGTGTGCGTTCCACCGGAAATGTGACGTGTTGGAATACTTAGAATTTACGGCGGCATTGAATATTTCAAGACTCAATGCGTGAAAAAGAACCCAATGATTCAATCGGTTACTGGGTAAGGAGTTACATGGATTTCAGTAAAGCGCAAACTACATCGTCTACGAATTTTTGTAAAGAAACGAAGAATCTGGATCTGGGGCGGTGTGAGCATACAAAAGAACTGGAAGATGTAGGGACTTACCCCACGAGAAAGTTGAACTCAATCACTATCCCATATCCCCTCGAAATCGCGTCCGGTCTCCGGGTAATCATCCCACTCGTCCTGCTCATACCAGTCCCCATCGTCACCTGCATACAGCTCATAGTCCGTACTAATAATCTTATATCCTCTCGTTTGGAGAGTACCCTGCTCGCGTTGCAAATCCCCGCCAATGACAGAACATACCAAGCATTTCGGAACGAATGTAGTTGCAAAGGATGAACGCGCGAGAGTTCGGCGGCACCCAGTGCACATCAATTGTGGGGTATCGAGAGGAGAGTCGAGAATTTCGAGAGGAAGAAGTGGGTGCGAACGGTATGTGTCGTTGGGCTGGGGTGCAGCGTCGGACCACAGCCGCACGTATTTGAGGCTATGAGCTGGAAGGGGTGGATGGATATAGCCCTGTCGTTGAAAGTGGTTGAACAGAAGACTGATGTTGTAGACGTCGTTCGCGGCGTACTTGAGGGCGGAAATTGGTAAAGGACGTCTCAGCCACTTGGAATGATCGACTGTGAATGGATCGTGAAGTTAACAAGGCGTTCCAGTAAATAAAATAGCGTCGTACCGATCCCTCCCCTCCTCGCGCCGAGAACCTTGTGCTCTTCCATGGCGTTGCTGAGCGAGAGAAGTTTGTGCAGCTTCAAATATCTCTCGCGATGAGCGATGATTTCTGTAGTCGAAACGTAACGTGAGAGCCGCGCCAGCTGCTCAGTCGTTCCTTCTCCCCGCAGGGCGCGCGAAAAGATATCCACGAGCTGGAGATCTAGAACGTTTGTCATGGACGTGGCATGGCCGTGGAACAGGGCGCTATGGTCCATCCTGCCGTCAAAGCACACTTTCTGGATGGATGGGAGTTCTAACACGCTGAACAACGAGAGAAGGTCGGAGTTGGGGATTGGCAGAACGTCGACGATGTAGGTGGTTAGTGGGGCGCTGGAGGTGCGAAGGGAGATTAAAGAGAGTGTCCCGCCAGCAACCCCGAGTTTGTCTCCTTCGCAGTCGATGAACAGGATGGGGGAAGATCGAAGTTTTTCCACTGCAGCGGCGAGCGAAGTCGAGTCCGCACAGAGGGTAAACGTAGGTGCCATGAATGAGGATGGGCGATAATTCTGCGATCGTTTGGACTGATGGAGTTTATGAAGAACGTGAACGCGATATCAGTCTTCATCAATGTATCGATAGAATAGTTCCGTTTTTCTGTGGAAGGTAAAACATGATATGTGATCATCTTGCGCCTCGAGCGTTTAAACTTCGCCGCGATCAGGATAAATTCGTTCCTTCGCAGAAGGTAAAACATGATGTGTGGTCATCTTGCGCCTCGAGCCTTCAGGTTCAATACAACAGAGAATTTTCCAGAACATGATGTGTGGTCATCTTGGGCCTCGAGCGTTTAAACTTCGCCCCGACCGGGAAAATTCGTTCCTTTGCAGAAGGTAAAACATGATATGTCGTCATCTTGTGCCTCGAGCCTTCAGGTTCAATACAACAGAGACTTTTCCAGAAAACCTCAGTTTCGCCGTGAAAACGGGTTCCGTCCATGTTAAGCAAAAGTATTCACCAGCGGTGTTATCCGGGGCTTATATTACTCACCGTTGTTCGAGTTACCTGTTTGGAAAAATCAAACCTCTGTCACGGGTGACTGAATTTTCGCATCGTTCATGAACCAGGCTTGTTGTGATTGGCGGGCAATGCTCTAGCCGGCACTGTTTTAAGTTCTGTAAAGTTATGAACCTTCGATCGGGCAGCTCTGGTAGTCAGTGAGTGCGACCTCCACGGAGAGAATTATACTGTAGCATCGGCCACCCTCCGCGACAGTCGTTCTATTGCTGCAGTTTACGAGATGGTGGCAGAGACAGATTTCGGGCGAAATTGAGAAATCCTTAACGCGAAAGAGGAAAGAGGGGAGCAGTTGGGCTGCTTGGATCGGCCGGAATTAGATCAGACAAAGGTCCGAGTTCCACTTCAGTTTCAACCCAGATTCATACTCCTCTGAATCGTGGTCTGGATTTTGGCTAGTTGCTGGGTTAGCTATGTAGGCGACTCGAAAAGAGTTTCATTTTCGAATCATTTCCTGCTCCATTGTAATAGTGTAACTCGTTACAGCTGCTCGTACCTCAGAATATAAAGGTGGCACTGAATTTGTTCCACCGATATTTCGAGTTGAGGAAGAAAAACAGAACAAATTATCGTTTCGCATCTAATTATTAGTTCAAGTAAGCACAACTCGAAAAATATGATCTCAAAATTTCAAGTCGCCGCTTGCTCCGCAACACTCTCTTGGATGCCGCCAATCATATCGTTCACGATGAACGCGTGCGAGAAATACACCAGCGGGACCTCGATGCCGAGCCGTTTCATGATCGCAGCACGAATCTGGCCGAACGCGATCGAGTCAACCCCACACGCCGAAAGGGACTCGTTGAGCTCTGAAGATCGGTCAGTACGCGACAGGTTCACTCGTGGACACGACGGATTTGGAGATGTCCGCGCTGCTCATGGCGCGCTCAGTGGATTTGGCGGCGGCGACAGTGGCGACGAGAGGCGCGAAGAGAGAGTCCATGGCGAGCGAGCGGACCCGAGACAGCCCGCGCGGAGCGTAGGCCGCAATAACTTGGACGGCCACGGGAGACACCAGGGCGCGGAGGATCATGGGGAGACCGTCTTTATGTGAGATTTTGGTAACCAGTACGCCGCGGGCGCCGGCCGACTCGGGGAGGACCTGCTCAAGCTCGGATTCCCAGGGCCCGAGTTGTAGTGACACGCCAGGGAGCCCCATGGATCGTCGATACGCGGCGAGCGAATCAACGAAGGAATTTGCGGCGACGTAGGCGACTCGTCCAGGATTTCCCACCGGGCCACTGTGGACAGGCGAATAACTGAATGTGTGAATCAAGAATTATAGGCGCACCTGATACTGCTGAACAGCGCAAATGAGTCAAGCTCCAGAGAAAGTTCCGCCGTGAGGAGGTGGAGGTTGTACGCGCCGTGGACCTTCGGGCGGATCACACGGTCAAAAGATTCGGTGGTGACGGAATCGATGGGCACATCACAAATCGAAGCGGCGGTGTGCAGGATATGCTTGATTTCGCCGTGCGTTGCTTTGATGTCTTGAAGCACGCGTCGCAAGGGATGTATGTCTACTGCATATATGCGAATGTTCCCCAGGTTTTGGCCAAGGTCGACAGCTGTTGAGCCCCCTAACGATCAAGTCAGCAATCAATCCGGTGGTAATGGGGAAGACTCCTACTTTCTCATCCGTCGGCGGTCGACCTCCAAGGAAAACCACCGCAGAGGATCCAGCGGCGATCGTTTACGGTCGCAGCGCGAAACCGATACTGCTCATGCCGACGACAACGGCATATAACCGTACGGTGAGGGTGATCAGAAGGTGAATAATATGTGAGGTGACTCGCATACACCTCGATAACAACCGCGGCTGACACCCATTCCCAGTACGACGCGAGCTCGCAGCCGCCGATCAAGAAATTATATTTGAGTCGCAGTCTTAGGACTCGCAGACGACGCGAGGGGACTGTAAACAGTCGGTTAACATTGGCGAGACCACGCACACGGAATAGTAATAGAACCTTAGAAACCCGCGCGAGAAGAACGGGAGGAAGGATGGTAAGAGACGAATAATACAGAGCAAAGCACCTTGGAGAATTTTGCTGGTTTCATCTTGAACGACCAAGGGGAATAGTTCAAGGCAGGTGTCGAGAGTGTGTGACGGGTAATAAGCCTCAACTATTCGCCACTCGAAGTTGCCTTGGGGCATGCAGAAACAAATCGATGAAATTATGCGCAGTGGAAGAGGAAGAAGGGTGTTTTGATCGCTGGCGGACTTCAGATTCAAACTCCGCTAGGTGTTTGCCGCGCTGGGTGCCGAGTTAGATACGGTACCTCGAAATACCTCTCGGTTCATCCACATTTTTAGTGGTCAGGTTTAATATCATGACTTGAAATTTGCCAAAAGCTGAGTCCAAACCTGCGTCCAACCATGGTCTTCAAGTGCAAACAAATGCTGTATATTTATTGAGGTTCGTCTGAACCTCTGTCAGTGCTCTACTTCCTCGGCACAGTTTCTTATAACCAATCGCATCTCACTGGGTAGAAGGGAACTTCAAATTCCCCCATAGATTCGAGGTCTTGCTGGAGTCGTGGCGTGTCTCAGGTACTACTGTACCTCAATTTTATCCCTCAAAATTTAAAGCGACCGTTAAATTTTGCCGAATGGACCTACATATGTTATGCAAGAGTATATCAATCGTCGTAATGTAGTCCTTTCATTCCAATCGACCTTCCACTGAGATCAAATTATTTGAGTTTTTCTCCATAATACCCATACAGCGACGGGACGGTCAGAAACACAATGAGCGCCAGCTGCAGATTCATCGTAAATTTGAAGGTCTTCGAAACCGGAAGGATATCGTGAAGCAGATTGAATATGTCGGTTTGATTGTCCTGTTCTTCAGACCAAAATCATCTGGATCCGCTGCTCATTGGTCAGGGGAGCTGTGAACTCACCGTGGGCAAATAGAGGCCCCGTGTCGGAGGAGAGCCGAAAAAGTGGCTCGCCAAGATACCGCGCGACGTCTTGGCTGTCTGAATCAAAGCCTTTGCCTTGGTGGAATTGACGGAGTCCTGCATATACGCTAGGATCCCATGATCGACCCCAGGCCTCGATTGTGGGCACGATAGTAGGGAATCCCAAACGAAGTGCCTCTTCTGGGCTGATACGTTCAACGCCCGCCGGGTTTAGGGACCAGAAGGCTGGCCTGTCAGGCCATCTGAGTGACGATACTCCAGCGTGAAACTCCGAATCCGGGCAGAGAAATAGATAGCCGGAGCGACTATTTTTCGCAGTGGGCGAAATTGTGATTTTAAACGAGATGCCCTCGATGGCAACTATTGATCGAGTTACTGCGAAAGTGAGGGTAAGTGATGGGTTGGGAACGTACCAAAATTCTCCAAATTGGATGTGATCTGTAGGCGACTGAAAATGTGATTCGCTTGACTGAGCCATGACCCCCGATGACTCGAAGAGTTCCACCATGTGTCTGCAATGAGTTGGCTGTCCAATACATCACAGGAGTCGAACCTGTTTGAGTAAACGTGATTGAGATAATTACCATTCAGACAAAATAATTACCGGGTCCAGCCATTCTCCATTACCTCTCCTTCTGCTCCATACCAACCACTTGCGCTGGCCTCAACGTCCGGCAAGAATGCGATTTCGCCCAAAGCTTCGCGTTCATCGCCTTGATAGCAGGAAAGTACCGCGCCGAAATTCACAGTTACATGAGTGGGTATACTGATGGTCCGATAGGATTTGAGATACGTCCGGCATATTTTATGGTATTCTTGTAATGTCAAAGCATCGATGACCATGGCTGCTTGGTTCGGCCCGTCCACGGAAGTGATTCTCCGTGAAAAAGACATCTCATCCATAGTGTACAAGTTGAGGAGGTTTCTATTGCTAGGGATGAGGTCTGCGCAGAGTCCGCCGGTTGAGCGACGTATCCAGAGTGTGTATTGGCTTTGGTGCTGGAGCCAATGTTATTAAACAGTTAACACTCAAATGACTAGACTCACTCGGTGATCTTGCAAAGCAGATCCAAGATAGTTTGATGCCTCCTAAACCAGCGTCAGCGAGATAACTAAAAGGGCGGCCCTTCCTACAAGGAACTCCGTGGTCTGTAGACATATCAATGTTAAGCGATCGGAAGCGGTAGATTCACATACGCAGTACGCATAGATATATACAGTCAAGAGAGGCGAACGCCAATAAAGTTCCACGAAATCCTCGAATAGTATCAAATCTAAATATGAGAAAGTCAAGCTCAGAGATTTCCAAATGACACGGCATACCGTCATGAAAAACAGCAGCTTGCATTGCCGACGAAGTTGTGAAACCACACAGCTGCACGAAATTTGGATGACTGAAAGGCAACTCCATCAACATTGAAGACAGCACAGACATGGATTATCTCTCACCGAAGTCTGGAATGTCGTGTGATATCCGCCCACCACCCCTGCACAGTCAGAGCATATATGAAGGGAAAGCCGCTGCAACACACCTCTTCTGCGCCATCGCCCTCGTACTTGGCCACAGTCATATTCCCCTCTAAGCCCACGACTCTGGCGGAGAACACGCGACGAACGAAACCTCGATTGCGCATGCGCTCGGCGGTGCACGATCCTCTCTTCATTCCTATTTCGTGCAGGAAACATATGTCTCCTACCGGGATCGTTCGGAAGTCTGAGAATAATATTCAGCATATTGTTGTAAAGTCAGCCGAAGGCAATCCACCCGGAATCACAGCGGGAGCAGCGGTTTGCACGTTCGTGACGCTTGTGAAATTACCGCCGGCCACAGTGAAGTGCTGCGAGCCCGAGAAAATGGCGCCGCCGCAGCTGGATTAAACGCGCTGTCTCGCGATCGGTGTCAATGAAAGTACAAAATGGGCTCACGAGGCGATCTCAGGATCATCTGGGGTCGAGTGAGATGAATAATTAACGTCCGCGTGTGAGTTGCGGTGCATAGGAGGTCGTCGTGGTGGGAGGAAGAGGAAGATAGCGAGGAAGCGCCCGCATGACACCCGCGGCAACAATGCAACAATACATAATGATATATTGGTGCCTCCGACAGTGACATGAGGACCCTGTGCCGCCGCCACATAACTGTGTTCCAGTACCAGTAAGGAAGGTGGACTTGGGTGGACATGAACATGAAATGAACTTACAACGTCCTCCCTTGTCCTTTTAGCCGACACGCCGCGCCCTCGTCGCCCGTTGCAATGATGTTTCCCTTGCCTATACACGGCGACACATCGGAGCAGTAGTAGCAGCGGACGAATCAGTAACACCACCCGTCGGCGCTGCATCGGCAGCCACTCCCTTTTGCATACCTATACACGCCCGCTGCAACCCGCAGTACCACCCGCACTGCATCACCACCCCGGGTAGCCAGAGCAGCGGACGCGTCATGGCCAGGAAATTGCGGGGTGAATAGCACTTAGTCGTCGTGAGTAGGAGGAAATTCAAAATTGCCCACTTGTACACCTCTCCTCTGCCTGGAAGGCCGTCAGAAGGGCTGGTGTGCTCAGGGACATTGAGTCGATTCGGGTCATAGATAAGTACGCCGATTCGATTCGAGTCATAGATAGACGCCGCCAATATAAAAGAGCGAAAAGCAAAAGCAAAGAACGAACGAAAGTGAAAAGACATGAAAAGACTAAAGAACGGCGTAAGAACGAGCCAACGCACCAAATCCGCGTTGACAATCCGCCCTGTGGTAATAGACACGCCGGTGTGGCCAGGCATGGCGTTGGCGAGATCGAGCCAATTGCCGAGGATGACGTCGACGTTGGGGATTCGAGAACTGTGAGGAGACCTGTTAGTATTGGTAAGGGAAAGTAAGGTGCAGGTGGGAAATAGGGGACAAATGCTCTCTTCACTGACACAGCCCATTCCTAACCTCGTTATCCAGGCGCGGGTAGAAGGGAATCCGGCTATCGCGACCTCCCCGTTGAGGAGACGTGGGGGCGCGGGGTGAAAGCTGCGCTCAGGAACAGCGGAAGCGGGAACGAGACGAAAATGTAGGGGATGCAGCGAAACAAATTACGGCGCGTCCACCCGGGACACCGCCCCGGGCGCAAAAATCTGACGCGTTCGCGGGGCTGACACACAAATCCAAGGTCCACCTCTCCCATACCGCCTGCCGCATATGAAGCCCAGCGTCCTGGTGCGCTCGCCCTGCTCGTCTGGGGCGTAGCCTCCTCAAAAAACACAGAGCTAGCCAGAGAAAAGCACAAACCACGAGAAAAGACGCACTGACGGTGAATAATATGCATCGCGCTGTCGAACCTGAGCAGGGCCCGGGCTCACGAATTCCGACCCTAAGCACGACGTTCTCTTTGTGAAAAATGAATCAATTTCCGGCCACTTCTAAAGATGGGGAAAGGAAGCGGGGAAGGACGCACCGTGGTAAGAACCACCCACAACGGCCGCGGTTTTCATGTTCAGTGCCTTGGAAGAGCCATTCCAAAGCCATTCGAGAGCCGGCAGCCTAGCCATGGCGAGAGCCGGCAGCCTAGCCATGGCGAGAGCCGGCAGCCTAGCCATGGCGAGAGCCGGCAGCCTAGCCATGGCGAGAGCCAGTGGCAAGTGCCAGTGCCATTTTCAAAGCGAATCCGCCCGCTCCCTGAGCTTGCCGCGGCCAATAAGACGACAGGTGTTGCAGAACGGCAGAACTGTAGGCGAAAACATATGATCATGAGTGACATTGAGTCCGTCGCGGTCACATGAGGGTTTCGCGTAACGGTGTCGCGTAAACACGCACCAAAGCCCAAGTTGCAATTTTTTTTTTTTAATTACCTACAAAATTCGAGTGTCGTGCACTTCATGACGGTATACGTACCACGAATTGAGCGCATTCCGAATGTGGGCCCCTTAATAGATAGAAAGCCAGGCAGAAACAGAACTGGCGATTGACGTGTCTACCATGCAATTCCGCATTTATTGACTGTCAGTGATGCCCGTTAGTTCTATCTTGTCGGGATTCAGTCATGTCCAGTTCACAGCATGAAATGCTATGCTACATTCGCCGGCCTGTTTCGGAAAAGCGGGGATCATTCAATTCTTTCAATGTACAACTTGTTTTCTCAAAAGCTACCGCCTCCAATTTCTTGGTTTCTCGCTGCCCTCCCGGTCAAATTTAAGATAGCACAACTTGAGATCCACTTGTATAGAACAGACCAAGTTGCGTAAGGAAAGGCTAAAGTACATGCTAGAGGCGACGGATTGATGAGCCTGAGACTTGAGTACAACCGATAGAATCAAGTGTCACTGGAGATTAGAAAGAACCGAGTCCTGGATTGTGGCGGTGGCGCTAGGAAATCATTCTCTTTGGCGTTTTCACTGACAACAGATGGCATGAGCAGATTTTGGCTTTAGGCCATCGATACTGGTTGACATCAGATCTTTCGGGACTGCCTGCTGCCCGGTACCGATATGGCGACTCCAAAACTCGGAGTGGGAATGTGAAATTTCGCATGCGCTCGGGGGATGTTTGAATGCATCAACGTTCATTCCAGCGGGCTGTGAATATTTAATTTGGATGCCAGAATCCCGCCAAAAGCCAGGCACGTAGACAGGTACAGATTTCAAAATTAATTGACAATGGGACCCACATGGAACTCCGTACCCTTGGAGCCTCTGATCTTCACTTTTACTGTTCCACCTCTCAAAAAATATATGCACGTACTTAAAAGGGTTAGCGTTCGGTGAGACCGTGCCACCGTGGAGTTTGCGACAGGCATTGACAGACGTCTTTCACGAACACTATTTCTGTATCTCTCGGTTTTTTGGTTACAGTCCATGTTTCAGTGCTGGAAAATTCGACCACAAAATAGGAGGGAAGAAAGTGAAATCTAACTCGATTGATTGGATGAATGTCATTGATGGATCTGATCACGTACGAGTTTGACTCACGTGCACGAACATTCTACCACCACCGGTTCGATGAGTTTCCGAACAAAGCAATATACCATGGCGCCACGTCCGCCACGGAATCTGGGTTCACCCCTGAAAAGCTTCTCTCCAGTGCGATTCATATGCGGGGCTCTTAGATCCGGTTGCAGGTACGGGAGTCCTGCCTCCGTTACGCCGTAGAAGATCTTTGCCAGATCTGGTTCAAGTTTTGGACCAGATAGACACGGAGGATACGGCTCAGAATGTAGCGGAATCTTCAGCTAGATCTCCTTTTGGGACGCGCAATTCTGCCGGCTTCCACAATGGCGGAATACTTTGATCTGACATTCGGTATGGTATAATTCCCTTTTCTGCGCTGGAGGAGGTCTACACCATCGCTAAGAATAGTGCTGGACCTCTGGCACCGAGATCTTTTTCCCCTAAGAAACTATTTTTCTCGGGATCTTGTCGATCCTGGTGCGAAACTGTCGGAAGCGACTGGGTATATAATCGCTTCCCAAGCCTTGCAGACGACATACTGGATGCCTCTTCCTCCTCTTTCGATGTTGGATCCCTCGACATTACTGGACGTGTTCCGCGACCACGCCGCAAATGTGGACACAAGATCGAGCAACGTCGTAGAATGCGCGGACGAATGTTGGACATACGATGACCTCGACATCATTTCCAACGGCCTTGCTTTGGAACTCGAGGGCTGGTACGGCGCTCGTCCGACTGTCGCCATTATCGCGGAGAACCTTCCGTATACTTTGGCCTTGAGTTTAGCTGTCTGGAAACTGCGGGGAATTGTGGCTCCGATGGATTACCATGCACCTGCGGCCCTCTTACAGCCGATGCTGGCCACAGTGTCGCCCGCCTGCGTCGCAGTTCCGTCGACGGAGAAAGGCACACAAAGGGTTGCTCTCGGTGCGTATCATGCTCTGTAGTATATTTCGCCTCTGACCCTCTCTAGATGCGGGATTTCCCCTATTAAGCTTCACGCCTCAAGAGACCTCCATGGCGGCTCTCTCCCGGCGTTTCGTGGATGCACCCGATCTTCCTCGCGACCGGTATCCATCCCCTGACCCCACGAGCATCTTCCTCTACATCTTCACCTCCTCGGCGTCAAATGTATCGAACCTTAAATGCGTCCCGTTGAGCCACGAAACCGTCCTCTCTCAAGCCAGCTCCATTATCCAATGGAATCGACGAGCGTTTCCGGACTCGGTATTCGAGCATATCCGCGTTCTGGGCTTCAATCCTTTCTCCCATATATGGGGGTTTCTCGACATCTTCATGAATGTCTTCCTCACCGGCGGGTGCTACATTTTTGCCCTCACTCCTTCGAGCTATTTTCTTCGGGGCGCTTTGGACCATGGCTCCCGTGATGTCATTAGTTCCCTATTGCTCGCGATGGAGCGGTACAGCCCCGATTCCTGGGCGGCGATCCCGTTCATGTTTGATGGCGTAATGGGGAGGATAAAATCGGAGCCTCATCCGGGGCGCAGGGAGGAATTGATCCGCGTCATGCAGAGGTTTCAAATTCTCGAGATTGGCGGCGCGGCGCCGAGCGAGGAGTGTATAAATTTCGTGCAGGAGCACAACCTCCCTTTGGCCATCGGACTCGGGATGACGGAGGTTGGAGGTATGTGATAGATTCAATGATTGCATTGCTCGTCTCAATTGTTTCGTATCACGCCAGGAGTGGTGTTCAAGCGACGAGTAACGGAAGAGAAGGACGTTTGGTGGGCCATTGATGACACGTCTATCCCCGATGCGAAATTTGCCCTCGTCGACGATGGAAAGGAGAATGACTCCGGTTCGTTTCTCACACTCACTTCACTTGAAACACACCAACTTATGCCCGCGAAGAGGGCGAGCTCTACATCTCCAGCAAACTGATCGCAAAAGAATATCTCCAGCAAAATCACCCGTGTTTCGTGCTCGGCTCGGACGGCCTAATTACTCTCAAGACTGGCGATCGATATGTCAAGTCTGAGGGTCGCTTCAAATGGCTGGGCCGCAACGACGATTTCGTTGTAGTGAGTCTTTTTCTGTGGCAGTAAAGCGCTTCCGCTCACTGTGATCAGTTGTTGTCCGGAGAAATGGTGGATCCCCGCATCCTGGAGAAGACGCTGGATGCGTCCCCATCGATCGCGCGCTCATGCATCATCGGGAACAATTTTTTGCGCGGTTCATCGCTATTTCTATGTGCGCTCATTGAACTCCGAGCTGATGTAGACCGGGACCATCCCTCTACCGAATTGGAGATTTCACGGACGCTACGCACTATCAATCGTGAACTTGTCCCGCCGCTGCGCATAAACTGGACCCGAGTAATAATTCTGGAGGAAGGAGAGCAGATTCCTGTCAACAAGAAGCGCCAGATTTGGCGGAAGACGCTGGAGGCTCTCTTTGGCGCCCGCGTCGCAGCTCTGTCAGTCCCATCGAACCACGCATCTGCCGGAGATGCCCCAGCCAACAAGATTGTTCCATCGCAAAGCGCCCTGAAAGAGGTGGTACTAACTACTGTCGCGCATGCTCTTAATCTTCCTACGGAAACTTTAAAGCTGAACGCAGAATTGACGTTCGCGGAGGTGTGATTCAACCTTTTTGTGACGCGCATACACTTGATAAATTTTCATTATTCCAGTTGGGAATGGATTCGGCCGCTGCGCTGGTTATAGTGGGCAAGTTAAACGAGCACTTCAGCGCACTGAATCTTCCCCGTAACATCTGCCATACCCATGTCGACCTTGATTCGCTCACCGCCGCCATCTCGGAACGCTTGAGCCGCGCTGAACATGCTCCTGCGCCCGTCCTTCAGTCCGTTGCACGAACCGCTGCTCTGGGTTTATTGGAGGAAGTTGTCATCGTTGGCCAGGCCGTGCGACTTCCCGGAGATCTCAACACTCCCGAGGCGTTTTGGGAAGCCCTAGTCGACATGCGCAAAGATCTGTTGACCCCGGTTCCGCAGGATCGCTGGGACCACGCGAGCTTTTACCGGAAACCCGGAGAGCCAGTCAAACCGGGCGACATCACTTTCGAGCGGGCGGGTTTCGTTCAAGTCGAGAGCTTTGACAACACTTTTTTCGGGA
Organism: Mycena galopus ATCC 62051; assembly: GCA_014925785.1. NCBI lineage: Eukaryota > Fungi > Basidiomycota > Agaricomycetes > Agaricales > Mycenaceae > Mycena > Mycena galopus. The sequence goes on from WIQG01000052.1 coordinate 381,952, forward strand.
TTTCTGCACCGGAGGCCTTCTCTATTTCGCCCAGCGCTCGGCTCGTTCTTGAAACCACCTGGCAGGCACTCGAAAATGCGAATATCCCAATGTCGCGGTTGAAGGGAACGGACACCGGAGTATTCGCCGCTGCTTCAATGGACCAAGGATACACTCAGCTCATGTTCGCGTTATTGGGATTCGAGGGTGAGCAATCAATTTTTCCCTGTCATTGTGTATTTAATTTCGTTCATCTCCGCAGCTTATACTCGCTTCCACGGAAGTGGCACCGCTAGTAGTGCTAGCTGTGGTCGTCTCAGCTAGTGCGTTTCATGATTTTTTGGCCCAGATATACTTGCTGATGTTCAATTATAGCTTGTTGGATGTGCATGGACCCTCGGTTTCGTATGATACGGCATGCAGCAGTGGGATGGTTGCGTTTGACCAGGGTTGGTCGGATTTCATTCCTGCACGCATTTGTTCGACGCTAATTTCAATCACAGCTGTTCAGTATCTCCAAAGCGGTAAAGCCGAAACCGCCATCGTTTGTGGAGGGAACTCGCACGTATGGTGAGTGAGATTCTCCTTTTCAGTTCTCGATACTGATCTGTCACCATTCAAGGCCAGGGGATTTCGGGTACAGAATTCATCTTGTGTTTGCCGGATGATGGGCTGACCATCCATATTACAGATTCACATCCGCCCAGAAAATGACCTCTCCTAATTCCCGTTGCGCGACCTTTGCGAGCGATGCCGACGGGTGCGTGCATCAATGTTTACCGCTCGAACGATTACTGATTTTACACCAGCTACGTTCCCGCAGAAGGGGTAAGCGTCCGATGCTTGGTGTTTAGCGTTGTTCTGGAAATAATCCCCTTTCGCTTTCAAGGCGGTCACGCTCATTCTCAAAACGAAACGTGCAGCGCTGCGCGACGGCGACATTATTCTCGCCGCTGTCAGGACTACCGACACGAACCACAATGGTAGATCGCAGGGTCTTGTGGCACCCAACTCCGCAGCACAGGCGGCCCTTCAGCGCTCCCTTCTTGTGGCTGCGTCCATGTCGCCATCGGATATCGAGTGAGTTTTATATTTTATTGCAACAATACTCCCGCTTATGGTCGCAACAGTTTTATCGAAACCCATGGCACTGGTATGTGGTATTCCACTTGATTATACTCGCAGTCTCATGCGCTTCTTCAGGCACTTCCCTCGGCGACCTCATCGAGATTGAAGGGATCAACTCGGTATTCCGTGGGTCACACACGCCAGACCGACCTCTAATCCTAGGCGCTGCAAAAACCGCTGTTGGGCACACCGAACCGATAGCTGGACTGGTTGGCATCGTCAAAGCAATTAAACAGCTTTCTATCGGCAAGGTTGCCGGGCTGAGCAGCTTGTCCGGTGGTAAACTGAACCCCGAGATTGATACCACTCTGGTTCCCATCCATATCCCCGCGACAACTGCGGATGTACCTGCACGGAAGGATGGTGTACCGCTTCGCGCCCTCGTGCTGTACGTGTCTTTTGACCTCTGAGCCATCGGAGCTAACATCCAGCAGCGCTTATGGCTTCGCGGGTTCCCTTGCTGGGACTATTCTCGAGGCCCCGCCGGTGCCCAAGATCAACCCGACGAATATCGAATCATCGTGGATGGTCTTCACGGTCAGCGCCAAATCTTCAGATGCGCTGAACAGTTATCTCCGCCAATATTTCGAATTCTGCGCCAACGCTCCGGCTGAAGACTTTCAGTCCATATGCTACACCAGCTGCGTCGGTCGCGAACTATATCGTTACCGATTCTCCTGCGTTGTGAAAGATCTCGACGGTCTCGTCCAGCGACTGAAAGACCGACTGTCCCAAGCGACCCCCCAGCGGCACCCCTTAATTCGCGCGTAATTTTCGCCTTCCCTGGGCAGGGCTCTCAATTTTTCGGAATGGCGAAGGCGCTCTCTGAACGATTTTCTCAATTCAAGGAGATCCTGGTGGGCGCTGCAGAGGTAGCAGCCCCGCTCGTTGATTTCGACGTCCTGTCGCTTCTGCTCGGAACTGGTCAACCAACTGACGAAATCAACAAATCGGCGGTGGCTCAAATCTGCGTATGAGCTTCGATTTCCTTCTCTTCACTGGTTATCTTATCCCTTTCCAGATTTTCATTTATCAGCATTCCGTTGGGCAGTTCCTCCGCAAACTCAAGATTGTTCCGGATGGGGTGATGGGCAATAGTCTTGGTGACATCTCGGCCGCAGGTAAGATATTGTGTGCGTCCACAGCTGCTGTTCTTACTCTTGTATCTTTTCAGTCGCCGCCGGTGCCATGAGCTACGAGCTCGGGCTACAATTCGTGGTTGCCCGAGCCAAGATGCTTTCCCCCCATCCAGACCACCCGGCCGGGATGGCGGCTGTGGCAGCGAACGCAGACACAATTTCGAAATGCATTCAAGACCTCAAACTCGTGGATCGCGTCGTGATATCGGTCTTCAGCAGCCCGGGCAACCATGTTGTCTCCGGTGACTTGGACGCCATACGCACATTAGTTTCCCATGTAAAGGAAACAGGGACCAGGGCCACGCTTCTCAGCGTCGATCAAGGTACTTCAGGAAAATCGAGGCTGAATAATGTGCTCATCCTGCTTCCAGGCTTCCATAGTCACTGTATCGATCCAGCAGTTCCGCAGCTGGAAGCGTGGAACGCTGATCACCACAAACATTTCCGACCGCTTGATTTGCCCCTATTTTCGACAGTGCTTGGCAAACAAGTTGCAGAGAATGAAACTCTTGGCCCGCGCTATTGGGTTCGATTTCTTTCTCTAGATTCCATAACCTCATTCTAAAGTATCGGTACAGGTTGACCATGCCCGCAATCCTGTCCAATTCGCCCAAGCTGTTGAGGAAATCAAGCGACATGCAGCGTTTAAAATAGCGTGCGTCGTTGACGTTGGCCCTACCCCGACAGCATTGGCTGCCCTGCAGTCGAACGGGATGTCTCAGGCCACACTGTTCTCTTCCGCTGCAAAGAAAGGGAAGGACCAAGGGCTCGCATTTTTTACAGCAATTGCATCATTGATCGAGTATGGCGCCAACCCCGATTTTGTTGCATTATTTGGGACCGAAATACCGAAGACAAACGCTCTTCCTACCTATCCCTTCTAGCGTCACCGCCACTGGCCTAATGTTATTCCATCTCGTTCTGGCAAAACTTCGACTCAGGGTGCCGCGCCAGCTTCACTCGTCGTGGACGAGACCCTTTACCAGGTTAGCGAAGTTCCATACTCGGCTTTGCTCGTTCTAACTTTTGTAGACGCTGGATGATCATCGTATCAACGGCGACATTGTGATGCCTGGGTCAGCTATGGTGGATTTATTCGCCAAATCCAGCCCCCATCGCAGCTTGGATAACATCCGCTTCCAACGCCCTTGGTCTCTGCATTCCTTTGGAAAATTGGCCAAAACGAACCTTGTTGCCGGCGGCGCCTTTTCGCTAACGGACAGCGACAACGGCGACAAACTGTGCACCGGATCCTTCTCTTCGACACCGAGGCCCTCGAACCCAGGTCCTTCTATCCCGTCGGGTGGTGGAACTGCGCCCAACGACGTTGTTTTGGGGGATGACATCTACGCCTCCTTTGTCAAGGTCAAGTTTGGGCCCTTGTTCAGGAATGTGACCTCGGTCAGCATGTGGGACGACCATGCCGATGGCCTCATCAACGTGAAATCGACATCGAACCCTGACCATGACAGAATTCGGGCGCTCGACGCGTGTTTGCACATGTTCGGCGTGTTCAGGATAATACATGCCGACACTGACTCACCTGGCGCGTTTTTGCCCATGCAACTTGAGGGATTTTCCCTCCACGCGGACGTCATCCCGTCGTCCTTTATTTGCAGGTATGCCCTGCCGCTCAAGATGGAGCGCAATAACCATGTTGCATCGACGGCATTCGAGGTCGTGTCCCACTCAGGCGAACTTCTCGCGTCCTGCACAAAGTATTCCATAGGATGGGTCGATATGGCCCCGCCCCTGAAGGCAGCGCGCGTACAGGTCTCGTTCCAGCAGGTGTGGATGCCGAGGGAGCTCGGTGCCGAGCTTCCCGAGCGCAACTCCAAACTGGTCTACTTCGGGAAGCGAAACGACTGGATCGACACGCTGTCAACCTCGGCCGACAAGCATATGCTCGGCAAGTTGGCTGGCGTAGGCGGGGACGCCAAGGCATTGTGGCAGACCGAACAGTTGTTCTTCGCCCACGTTGTGGAGACCATCGACCTCGCGTCGGATTCGACTGTCATTCTCGACGCTACTACCGTGGACGACGCGCCTGACTGCCCTTCTTTCTCTGCTTTCTGGCAGAGCGCACTTCGTCTGATGCAGGCCCTTGGGCGCAGCAAGACTCGCTCTTTCCGACTCATCGTCATTTCCACGACCTCCGTTACCGTTGGCTCAGCGACGCCTGCGCCCGCGCCATCTGTCTTGGGCGCCATGGTCCAGGGCATGCTGCGTGTGTTCCGCACAGAAACTGGGCTGACTAACGCCTATGGGATCGAGTTCCCCCCCGACGCGTCCTCTCAGGTCATCGCTGATACTCTGAAGGCCGAACTGGCTACTAAATCTACGGAGAGTTTGGTGGCGTACCGGTACTCCCGGCTTCCAGGAGAGGCAGTCATCAGCCTGAGACGGTTCGTCCCTGAACTCCGTCCACCTGTGGAGGAGAGCACGGACATTCAGCTCCGTGGTGTTGCCGTCGTTGTCGGGATGGGCAGTATTGGTTTCGCGCTAGGCCCCCAGATGATCGCCGCTGGATCCTCTGCCGTCGTTTCCTTGGACGTCGACCCCCGACAGATGAGAAAGTAGGTGTTCTTCCCTCACCACCGTAATGATTGTTGACTTGATCTTTAGGTGGCTCAACAACTGTCGACCTTGGCCAAAAGCTCGGGAACATTCGCATATATGCAAGCAGATGCGTCAGACATACATGCCCTACGACGCGTCCTCCAAAATATCAAGGCAACGCACGGCGAAATCAAGCATATTCTTCACACCGCCGCTTCGATTTCGGATGCGCCCATCGATTCCATCATCACTGAATCTTTTGACCGTGTAATCCGCCCGAAAGTCCACGGCGCGTACAACCTCCATCTCCTCACGGCGGAACTCTGTCTGGAGCTTGACTCATTTGCGCTGTTCAGCAGTATCAGGTGCGTCTATAATTCTTGATTCACACATTCAGTTATTCACCTGTCCACAGTGGCCCGGTGGGAAATCCTGGACAAGTCGCCTACGTCGCTGCAAATTCCTTCGTCGATTCGCTCGCCGCGTATCGCCGATCCATGGGGCTCCCTGGCGTGTCACTACAGCTCGGGCCCTGGGAATCCGAGCTTGAGCAGGCCCTCCCCGAGTCGGTCGGCGCCCGCGGCGTACTGGTTACCAAAATATCACACAAAGACGGTCTCCCCCTGATCCTACGCTCCCTGGTGTCTCCCGCGGCCGTTCAAGTTATTGCGGCCTACGCTCCGCGCGGGCTGTCTCGGGTCCGTTCGCTCGCCACGGACTCGCTCTTCGCGCCTCTCGTTGCTACTGTCGCCGCCGCCAAATCCACTGAGCGCGCCATGAGCAGCACGGACATCTCCCAATCCGTCGTGTCCATCTTGCGCGAAATTCTAGAACTTGCGGATTCAGAACCACTGGGTACGTCGTTTTAAGTCCACGAGTGAACTTGCCGCGTACTGACCGATCTTTAGAGCTCAACGAGTCCCTTTCGGCGTGTGGGGTTGACTCGATTGCGTTCGGCCAGATTCGTGCTGCGATCATGAAACGGCTCGGGATCGAGGTCCCGCTAGTGTATCTCTCGGACGCGTTTACCGTAAACGATATGATTGGCAACATCCAAGAGAGCGTTGCGGAGCAAGCGGCGACTTGAAAATTTTACATATCTCTCTAGTTGTAAACTAATACTTAGATGAAACGAAGTAATTGATTTTGTTTTTCTTCCTCAACTCGAGATATTGGGGGATCAAAGTCAGTGCGACCTGTCTATTTTGAGGTACGAGCAGCTATAACGAGTTACACTATTATGATAGAGCAGGAAATGATTCGAAAATGAAACTCTTTTCGAGTCGCCTACATAGCTGACCCACCAACTAGCAAAAATCCAGACCACGGGGAATATGAATCTGGGTTGAAAACCAACGTTTAACTCGGACCTTAAGCTTTGTCCGATCTAATTTCGGCCGATCCGAGCAGCCCAACTACTTCCCAACTACTCCTGTCCTGCTCTCTCCTTCCTCCTTGGCGTTATTTTTCAATTTCGCCCGCAATTTGCAATGCCTCTGCTACCGTCTCATCTCGTAAACTGCAGCTTGCTGGATGTATCGTGTCACAAAGTGGACTTCTCAAAAGTCAAAACTGCTTTCTTTACATCTCCATTCCATTCCATTCAACTTCAAGTTTCGTGTTTCTTTCCTCAAGAGTCTAACGTCCTTTTCGCCTGCAGTTTTCTTTCTGCGCACTGGTATGTACTTAGAGTATTCGAGTCGTCGTTGGGATGTCACTGTCTCCTTGATTCATCTACCTGTTTGGATTTCGCTCCTGTTTGGCCATTTTTACATTTCATTGACTTACCAGGCTTTGAACCTCGATTTTGTTTGAATGGGCGTCAGGACGTCCCGGAGCCGTTGACGGCCCTTGTAATAGGCGGGTTACGTTGCAAGAACAAGCTTGTAATTAGGTCCCACTGTGGCGTGTGGCGTCGGAAATTGCGTAGAGCGAAGCGACCGCGAGCAGGGTGCAGAGGCCCGACGTTGCGTAGACTCGATTCGTATGCGAATGGCCCGTCCCCGTGAAGGGAAGAGTCAAGCGCGGAAAAGCAAAGAAAAGGAAATGGAGACGAGAGATCAGTTAGCTCGAGGTCGCGGTTTTGGACAAAGAAGAATAACCACTCACTGTAAAAATTAATTAAATCATTTGCGCATGGTGACTAAACGGGAGTGGCGAGCATGAACGGCAGGAAGCTTAAGACTCGGCGGCGCGCTGCGTTATTATGTACATATCTCGTTAGCGCCGGATAGTATTAGACATTCAGTGGGTTGAACGAGGAAAGAGAAGCACACCATTCCCTTCCATCCTAAATCGCTAAGGACAGAGTGGGGTTCACAGTGGCGAGGTCGAGCCGCTCTCCGAGGGTGACGTCGACCTTGGCGGATTCGGGGGCGTGGAGGACTGAAGTATGTTGAGTTACTCAGGCAAAACGCAAGATGAAATATTGGAAGGGGAAAGTGAGCAGGCGCAGAACGGGGAAACGAAAGCAAGAAAAGAGCAGGAAGGAGAACGGGCGAAGAACAGAAGCCGGGGACGAACTATGTGCGAGCAAGATCTCCGTGAAATTCTGGCAGGACAAATCCCTGCGTCACACCTTAACCTTCCTGGGCGTACGTGCGGTGAAACGAGTAGCGGTGTTGGACTATGCCCCTGCTCCAACTCTTGCGTTCTTCGTTTTCACACTCTCCCGAGCAAAGACGGCGTCAGCGGCTTCACGGGGATGTCCGCAGCCTTCGTTGCGACGAGGGCTGGGATCCATTTGTTCGTCGACTATGGACTCGCCTCTTCCCGCAGCGAACTACCGAAATCGAAACTCGAAACAAACTCACGCAAGCTGGGAATTGAAATAGGAAAGGGGAACTCAAGTACGGGCGACGCGTACCACACCCTGCTCCCTGTCCTCGGGTGCAGGCGGTGTGAATGCGGCTGCGCGCCTGCGGTATAATTGTGGGCGCCACTGGTGCCTTGCTGTGTAGGTGCACGGAGTTCCCGCTCCCTCGACGACGCCGCCTTCATCCCCGAACAGGATCCCCGACGGCCGGAGCGCAGGCGTCGCCGCACGCGTTACCCACAGACCCCGCCGCCGTCTGAAAAAGTACGACCCGCCACCTTCGTGCTGCCACTTCCCAGTTCGTGAAGAAGGTTGCCCGCTCGCACTCGCACTATTCGCCCTCGCCGACCCGTACGGTTGACCTGAGCTACCTCCTCCCCACCCCCGCAGAAGCCTCCCCCGTCAAAGACGAACCGATGAACTCACGCGCGATAACGCCAACAGAATAAGTATCCTCCTTCTTCATCGTGTCTCAGGTAGAGGAGGCATTTGAGGGCGAGGTGGCCGTCATGTGTACCATACAGTTAGTTAGCGATTGAATGTCGCGTTTTAATCTGAGCAGAACGGAGCACTCGAAGCGAGGCATCGTCGTTTGTGTCGTCGAGGGATCCGGGGAGCCGCTGTCGGCCCAGATTCCGAAAGGATCCGACATCCAATATTTCCCGTGTTCCCACGGTTGTAGGAGAAAAAGTTGAAAATATTGAAATGGCGCGAAGAAGGTACATTATTTGGGTGGGTGGGGAACAAACGAAGAGCGAGCCAAAGAGGAGGTGGGGGAATAAGAGAGGAGAGACGGGGAGAAGAGAACCCTAATGAAATTCGCGCAATCGATTCGTGGTGTCCATGTATAGGTTTTTAAAAGCAAGGCATGCACCACCGTAAGTGCCTACCGCAGTTTCGATTAACCAGTCTAGTCTCGCGCCGCCAGTCCTGGGCCGGAGGGGGCTAAAAAGATGTTAGAAAGAAGACACAGAATCGGCCGACGGCCGTTAGAGTCCGAACCCAAGGCCGGGAAGCTCCCGCGTTCCCACGGTTGATCACAATGTTGAAGAGGGAACGGGTACCAGAATCTCGGGGAATGAAAATAGTGATGTCCTCATTTTTCTACTGCACAGTCCTGGGCTGGTGGTGTTGGAGGCTTTTTACGGCTAGCCCGGGATCCAGTCGTTCTGATTCAAACCCACGGAGATCGAAAACTCATCTGGACCCTCAACGTTCAATATTCACAACTGCATCGAACGTCGTGTACGGCACACAACTAGGCTCGCTATTTAATTTCATTTCGACGCGATGTAGGCAGCGATTCGATTCCCCTTGGAGGCCCGCGCACAGTCCCTTGGAGGTCCAACCGCGAATTTTGCCCTATTTTGCCTGTTTTACTCGATTTTTCACCATCGGAACATCTCTGGAGACTCCAAAAAAAACCGTCTTTTGGCTACAATGCTGCAAGCGGCCTGGAATTCAGCTTCTGCATCACTGGAGATGGTCAAAACCTTTCCTAGATGGCTGGTTCGTGAAATAGACCTCTGAATCAAGTTTTGTTTTACTCTATCCGCGGTCGGATGGTGAAGGGAGTGTCCGCGGGCCTCCTCTTGGTGACCTTCCGAGTCCCAATTTGTTCAGACCTCCGTTCATATCGAATTCTGTATGTGTTTTGCGGGATAGCGTCTGGGTGCTCCTATCATTCTTCAAAGATCACACACCACCTCATATGTTCAAAAAGGACTGATGTCATTTTTTCCGTATTTTATAGCATACTCGGTTACTTTGTCCGGTAATCATGAAAAAGGTGCAAAAGGGCCACATTAAAAAGGGTGTAAAAAAAGCGCTACTGTGAATGACCCTATTATCAGAAACTGCCTACTCGGCCACCTTAGCATTTTTGACGTCGTGCACGCATGTCAAGTAGACTAGATACATGTTTATGGACTCTCAAACGAAGGCATGCATCCTGGGAGTGAGTTGAGATATTTTCCGCGAATTTAGGCGGTGATTTGATGGCCTGCCGAATTTCTTTTCTGGCAGTACCCCAAAATGGAAAAAAACGGCCTAGTCGGCCACCTTGCAAAACCGTCCGTTCCGCCTCATAGTACCATCCCAGTGTATCCCATATCATCGAGGACATAAAATTACATGATTCTAGACACTCAAGATGTACATCTGAGGTATATGAAGACGATAAATATTTCACTTTTCAAGTCACCGGGATGGGTGAAAATGTGATCCGAGCGGAATGGCATAGATTACAAACTACAGAGGGTATCGAGGTGTCAGATTAAGATATATCTGACTCCAGAGAATAATTTAGGACGTACCTATTCGCCAGGGATGCCACCCACTTGCGAAAAACCACCCGCAAAAAGTTCACTTGTCCGCGCAACTGAATTTCGGTGGTTTGCGGTAGTGCTCCGCCGTTACCAAGAAATCCGGAATTGAATATGCTGAGCAACCTGCAATAATACAGAATAGACTATCCCGAATGCATTCATCAAGTTCGATGTCCGTAGTAGCCTTATGTTGCTTGCTGTAGAGGCGGCCGGTGTGTGGAACTTAAGCTCAGGCGGAAGATCTCTTGCAGGACATATGATACGAGGAAGGTTTATTTAGGCATATTACATGAGAATGAGACATTCAAAAAAACCAAGAGAAAAGAACAAACCCAGAAACTCCCCAATCGGTGCGGAATTGGTGGAGAAATAAGGAAAAGACGAGCTGACAGGTCCTTCGGAGATAAGAAATGATGCTCACACGCCACCACCTTGACAGAAAACCTCCCACAGTTCCTGATCGCGACATCGGTTGGCCTTCAAATTTCATGTACGACATCCTTATAACTCGTACGCCATCCCACGGGCACCAAGTCTCAAAATTATGCACCGCAACGGCTTATATTATGCAAGTGGCCGACTAGCTAGTTTGGCCGACTAGGCAGTCGCTGATAATAATCATCATTATCACCTTGTTCTGTTTCAGAGTTCTCCCCAAGAAGAGAGGCGGCGAGGCCGCCTATAAAGACAGTCCCGAGAAGAATAATGTACAACATACACCCAGTGGCCAACCTCACTCCCATTGGCGCAGCAAAGAAGGTCGAAGCGACAAAGGACACAGGGGCCCGTGCACAAGTCGCGACCATTTGAGCCAGGGAATTTGTCAGCGATAGAGCGGACGGTTGGGCCACACAGTGGACGACGAGGACTTGTATCGAGGCTACGGATGCATGATTCAAGGATTAAGTAGTCAGAATCTATTCCTTTGCAAGACGACGAGGTCACGCACAATATGCCATCGACATGGAGAGGTTGGATATGATTTGCATCATCACGACGGCAAGCTTCACCAGATGCACCCGCTGAGCCGCAAATATTAATGGTGGTAGGGCTCCGATGCAGAATGCGAGACCGGAGAACGAGGAGGTGTATATCCTCTGCGCTCCAAGAAGCTGGAAAAGTCTTGGGATCATATACATTTGTATAATGGTGCTTCCAATGTCCTGCATGCGCATGCCCTCCAAGACACCGCTGAATATTTGGTGGTCTGGGAGCAAGCGGGGTGTTTCGGCGCTCTGGGGCGGTGGACGAGTCAGCGGCAGCAGTATTACTTGAAGGGAAGCGAATCGTCAGTATCCAGAATCATTACTGTGTTGTGGAGACACCTACAGAGATAGGCAGTCTGCACGGTGTTGAAGAGGCCGTAGTTAAACAGCGCAGTGAGAAGACGTGGAGTGAGGATGTCGCCAACTTTTGAGAGTGTCATTGCGTCCCCAACAACTGAACTGCTTCGAATAGTGCGAGTCAAGCTCTCAGTCACTGAGGTGGATCCATAGGAAGCGCAAAGTTCAGCCACCAGCGTCGATTCTGTGGAAGCGGGTGTCCCAAGTTTCTCGACTTTCTTGCGCTCTAGGATCGCTGGTGACGACTGTAGAAGATTTTTTAAAACCTATCTTTCCTCGGCATTGCCGCAATAAATAAATAGAATACCTCCTCCAAGCCGAAATATCCTATGAGGAAACATAACAGCGAAAGTAGACCAACAACCCCACATGGCAGCAAGTTCGGATATTCGCGCAGGACTCGCAGTTGACCCAATGTTTCTGGCCATTTGTTCGCGGGATGGGACAAGTGCTGCCCAATAATGGGCCTAAAGATTGTCGAGAGTGAGACGAGTAATAACAAAAGAATAAAGAATAAACCTACCCGAGCGTAGAGCCTGAACTCCATGCGATTGAGATGAAAGTCATCGCATATGCAAGGGTAGAGGCATCCGTCATCTGAAAAATCTCTGAGTCAAAGTCGGTTAGCTTGCTCAGATACGCTCACCTCTGCCAAACTGGTATTAAGAACACCTGTTGGAAACATTAAATCGCGATTGGAAAAATAGTGATGCAGATGGCTTGCCTGTATTCGCGTTGAATACACCCTGGGTGCTGCGGAACATGACGCGGGCCGAGTCGCTGTTGGACCATCCAAAGCCAATCAGGGAAGATGCCAGGCCCAGGGGGGCAAGAAGCAGAATGGGTCGCCTTCCGAAGCTGTCTGATGCCCGTCCCCAAGAATATACAGCCAGAAATTGAGCGACGAAAAAGACCGCTTCCTAAATGGCGTTAACATCAATGTACTGGTCTGAACAGTAACACAGAGATGTAGGCGATTTACCTGGACACTTGCTAAAATAGAGCTTGTGTTTGGGACCTCCATTCCTAGCAACGAACTGCCAGGAGGCATCGGTACCTCTTGAGTCAAGGAAAAAATCAAAGTACTTTTTATATTTGTTCGTCAAGTGATTCGAATAGGGGTACCAAGACACTGGGGCTTACGTCGAGAGTGCCCCAACTGCCTGAAAAATCATGAGGATTGCGAGCTGGGATCTTCGGAATGGTGCCATAGGATATCGCTGGCACAGTGGTATGAGCTAGGCTGGAGGTTTAGGGGTGACTGAACCGATTAACGGATACCCAGCCTCCGACACGAAGCTTGATGATGGCACGCTTTACCGCCCCGAATAGAGAGCCGCGGTTAAAGTCTGGCGAACCAGTAGCCGAATATCATGATTAGGATTCGAGGCCCATCCAACTTGACATCAATTTGCCAAGTTGCGGGACTAGGTCAGAGAATTTGTTTGTCCTCGCACCTTCGCTCAATCCAGAACTTTGAAGACGAAAAAAAATGAAATTAAGAAAAATTGGAAGCCGTTGAATGGCTCGACCCCGAATTGAACAGAGAACTCTACTTAAACGTTTTCATCGACCATGAAGAATTGCAGCCGAGTCCGCGGACGGCTTTTTTGTTGTGAGGGATCTGTCGCGGATGTCGGACGGACACGATGAATGTCCGTGGCCAATGCGCTAACCCGGTTTCTTCCCCATTGCCGCTGTCCCCTTGAAACTTGTTTTCGGTCAGGGAATTACACGTCGCACGGTGTGTTATTTTTCAAAGCTTTTCCCATGGCGACTGATCACCGATGTGTAGGGAAAATCCAACCACGTATGAATGAAATACGGAATGCAAGCTTCATAGCTGTGCTAACTATCGTGGTGCTATCTCCACTTTCATTTCAATATTGGCATGGGAAATCGGACACAAAAGAATATCGGCGCTCGTAACAGGATGGTCTCACGGTGCACATATTCAACCATCATGATCATCTTCCAGAGTGGAGAGGGAAGATTCCCGGCCGCTGAAAGTGACTCGATTCTCCACCATATAAAGGACGCTGATCAGGCCCCTGATTCCTCAGCGCTTTTCTTTTCCTTCGTGCCGCCCCTCCTTTCTTTTTTTTCTCACTCCCCTCAGTTTTATCCTGGTGATTTCATGATGCTGAAATTTCCCAACGGTTGAAATCGTTACATGCACTGAAAACTAGGCATCGCAGCGACGTTGAACAGCACTGTGGTCGGCGTCGCACAGACCGCTTCAAACTCCACATTTGTAAACTGGGAAGGCACGGGCTTGAACAACACTATGCTCAGCGTCTCACAGACTGCCGTGAACTTCTTCGTAAAGGAAGTAGGGAAGGGAGTGATGTATCTGACACCGAATGGGAGGTTGCTGTTCCTTGCCATCTTGGCATTCTTGATCTTCACAGTCTGGACCTCGCGCCTCGGCCCAAATCTTCCGAAAGGCAGGCGAGCGGCCAAAGCCCTGACTATTATGAAAAGCCGGGACCGATCCATTTGCCGTGATGGCCATCGTGTTCTGTATTGGAAGGGTAGTTTGGGAATGATAATGTCGTACATTCTCATCACTGTTGTAAGTTAAGGGTAAGACCTTCATACATTAAGGGCTTTAACATGAAGTTAAGTTAAGGCCTTCACATCAGGTCCGCTGTGGATAAGCCCTTGATTAAGCCTTAACTTCCAGACAGACATTGACAGGTACCTTTTCCCGCCACATAGCTGTGACCGTACCTGCAGGGAGGACGGGGACCTAACGGTGAATTTATACATTTAATTAAGCCTTGACTTCCGGACAGATACCTTTTCCCGCCACATAGCCGTGACTGTAACTGCAGGGAGGACGGGGACCTCATGGTGAACTCGTACATGCAGCTTTTCTCTCTCTCATTATATTCAGGTTCTTTATGATGGTGAGAAAGACGGTTCAGGTGATGGTTTCGAAGGCTGAGCTTTATTTCGGTGCATGGGTGCGCTTTGGCATAGTAACCCTTAATTAGCCCTTAAAATCACACCCTTAATTAACCCTTAATGTTTATGAAGCCGTTAACTTCGGCAGAGACCCTTAATAAGGCCTTAAATTACAACACTAAAATTTCTCATTGCTTCCGCTCGCTGTAAAACAGGAATGATCACCTTTGTTTATGTAACCAGGCCCTCTTTGGCATAAAATCGATTCGTTCATGGTATGCAAGAAAGGCGCCCGCTTCAGTTTTGGGGGCGCAGTAAACCGTTTGTCTTCCCGCTGGGAATATTATTTGTATCGCGTAACCAACCAAAGGATGCGCGTGTTTGGTTTGATAGCTCGGCGCGACGCGCTCACGTGCCTGATGTTCAAACAGGCGAATGTTGAAGGGGGGGACAGGTACCAGAATCTCGGGGAATGAGACTGGTCACCGGAGATCTCGTCATTTTATAAGGCATAGCCCTGGTGTTGGAGGCTTGTTAATTTAAACGTAGACCCGAGGCCCTTGCTAGTACAGGATCCAGTTGGTCATAATTGAGATTCATATGTACCCAACGTTCAATATTCACAACTGCATCGGACGTCGTGTGCGGCACACAACCAGGCTTCCTAATCGATTTCATTTCTACGCGATGTAGCTCAGGGCGACCCAGGGTTCGACTCCCCACGTCCGAATAGACTAAGAGTGGCAGCTGTAGTTTTTATTTCACGCAATTCCCGATGGTGTCTGTGGGCCTCCTCTCATATTTGATACATCGACCCCATCTCCCGCCTGGACTCCTCTCAAGTGCAAGAAAAATCAACCATGGCTCAGGTACTTCATGCAGGCTGATGTTGATGATAATACTTTGAACCCAGCAGGCGTATCCGCCGGCAAATGAGTCGCTATGTCCTGCCCATGGTGCGCCACTGGATCGATATCGCTGCGGCGCCACAAGTTGTATCCCGTCGTCGTGTTTGTAGCATATCTTTTTTTTTTGGACTCCAGTACTCACGCCGTCCGTTTCACTCAGAATCATAAAATTACTCAAGTTTGAACAAAGATCGAAGTAATTTGACCCAAGAAACAAATGTCGCGCGCGCGCGCGACACCTCTTGGCCTCCTACTCGATAGAAATAAAATAAGAGTAGGATAGAAGAAAAGTGGGATATATATATAGCGGATGATGCCCGCGTCTAAATATTTATATGGCGGTTTTTTTCTCAAGAACCCAGTCACTGTATTCGCTAATAGTAAAATGGTAGCCATGGATGTCAAGCACAGCGCATAAAATTTAACTCAGCAAGGGAATACTGAGCAGAGAACGAATGGTGTGTACGGCACAGACTGGCAGCCAGGCCCACTCACCACTCACGTAGTCTAAGTATGTACACGCACATTACACATGTTGCATTGGCCCGACCGTGATTTCAAACTCACCTTCCAAATATACCTACACTGTAAAGAGTGGCAATAGTGGGTAGCTACTAGTATCCACTTTGCATTAATAAATCGGACGTCGTGTATCTGTGGATAAATCGGACGGCGTGTATGGAGAAACCCAGGCCACTGATTGAGATATCGATGGGTGAAGCGCAAACGGGGTTTTTATTCCAAGTAGGCCGGCAGCTCTCATTCCATCTGCGATGGGCTTTCGGAAATTCTCAAGCTTTCGTTGTCCGAGTCGGTGGCAGGCAGGCAGTAATAGTACCATAAATGTATACATTCAAATTTCACTGAGACATGTTCGTTCAGATACAGAATATACATAGGTAGTACGTACATCTGGGTGCCCCGTGGACCATGGATAGCTATAAGTATGGTGCCGGCGGCTTCAGCGGCGGAATGAATTACTTACCTGGCGTGCGTCTCAAGGCCCCTCAATTACACCCACATGCTAGCACCGTGTGATGCAGCTCATTTCAATTTATTCGAACAGGTGTAGGTGTGTTGTGTTGGATTACTTGTTGCGGCATCGATAATACAACGTTCAAGGCTGTTGTTATAACGGAAATGTGCATCATCGCACAGCGCAGGCAACCTTAGTACCCACCAGTTCAATGAAAGTATGCATACAAAATACCGTGGGAGTGAAACGCGCTGTCGCGCATAAGTTCCGGATCTCGGTCCGCGTTTCGCCCGCTCCACTGATTATAATTTCTTATTGTATTGAAGAATCGCGAACAAGAATATCTGACAAGAGTTATAGATATGCAGGACTGAGGAATCAATCAAACGCACTAATCCTGCCAAGTCGTCATGCCTTCGTCACAACTAGTTCCTCGACGGATATATGTAGGCACTGAATTCTAGATGAAGGTCCTTCTCCCTCCGCAATGTTTTCTACTGTCGGTAGACTTACTGCCCTTATCAGTGTGGCCCTCAGGATCAACCAGTGTAAGCTTGCCATGTACATGCAGATGCGATATTGAACTTGCCTTATAATACTTCCAAAAAGCATCTGCACAGAACGTGACGTTCTACGAAGTCTCCGAGGAGACACTCTCCGGCTCCCCTGCCCTGTCCGCCTCCCTCGCAGGCGGCGTGTCCATCTCCGTCGGAGGCACCAATTCTGACGGCGGTACCACATACGTCCAAGTCGTCGCCGAAACTTCCGAGGTCCTAGTCGGGCCGAGCACCACCATCACCCTGATCAGCGTCCCCACCACAAAAACTGGTGCGACGCGCATTTTCTTGGATGCCGCATCCTACTAACTAACCTTGGCTCGTATTCTTTCGTGTCTTTCTCTTTGTCTGCGTGCAGTCACATTCGTAGAGAACGCTTCCGGCCTGCGCGCAAACCTTGAGATTTCGGGTCCTAGTACGACCGAGACCATCGTACAGACGTGCGGCTTCGGTTCCGATGGGCGTGGAACATGTGTGGAGACAATTACTTATGTGACGCCGACCCAGGTACTCTCGTACTCGGGGAATGTCGTCCCAGGGTACACGCTCCCGGCGACCCACCCCTCAGCGGCACAGGGAAGTGAGGTGTTGCGTAATGTATTTAAACCGGTGATTCTCGCAGCTGCCGTCGAAGTGGCGCTCTTTTACCTGTAGCCCAATGACAGCTACTCATATCTGAACATGCGTTGAATTTTTTTGCTTCGAGTTTCCGCTCCAAACACGAGCGAAAAAATCATAAATTAACTGGCGCAGAATGTGAGAGCCAGTAAGATGGTGGGCCGGTGTATGGAGAAATTGAAGAAGAACAGTAGAGTTGTATTCCTAAGAGTTGTAGGCCGCACAAAGCAGGACTAACCCAGGGGCTTTGGCTCTGGCAGGCACGGGCGTAAGTACCCTTGTTGGTGCAACTGTCGGAGTGGTTTGGTGCGATGACAGCTGGGCATTGCAGCGACTTTGAACAACACTATGGTCGGTGTCCCACAGACTGCTCTGAACTTCTTCATAAAGGAAGTACGGAAAGGAGTAGTGGACCTGACACCGAATGGCAGGTTGATTCCTTCCCATATTGGCATTGTTGATCTCCACAGTCTGGATCCTGCACCTCGGGCCCAAATTGTCCGAAAGGCAGGCGAGCTACCAAAGCCCTGACTATTATGAAAAGCCGGGACCAATCCATTTACCATGATGGCCATCGTGTCCTGAATCGGAAGGGCAGTTTTTGAATGATAATGTCGTACATTGCCGTTGCTTCCGCTCTCTGTAAGACAGGAATGATCACCTTTATTTATGTAACCAGGCCCTCTTTGGCATAAAATTGATTGATTCATTTTATGCATGGGAAATTAATTATCAGTCATTTGGAAAGCACCCGCTTCAGTTGTGGGGGCCCAGTAAATTTCTAGAAATTCGTTTCTCTTCCCGCTGGCAATATTATTTGGTATCGCGTATCCAACCGAAGCATGCGCGCGCTTGGCTTGATGGCTCGGCGCGACGCACTCACGTGCCTGCTGTTCAAACAGAGATTGAACTGAAGGAATACTTACTATGTACATCGTGGTCATGTCCCATGAATAACCGCCTCCATGTCTAATCCTAATGTAACCAAAGCCGAACTGAGTAACGTCGATGCGTGGGCTAGGGTTTGGTGCGTGTAGCGGGGTTGGGGTATGCTCCTATAAATGAGGTTTGTGGGGATTTTCGTCCGGCTAGGCCGTGGTTGAAGATGAAATGCGAGATTCATAGGCCCGACACTGAGGCCACTGGCGAGCCCACGCCCGGGCTCGGGTTTATGCGGAGCTTAAAAGCCTCAGGCGGACAGATTCATAAAGAGGGTAATTATTTCCCTCTCAATTAGAGCACATCGCGCGAAATCCTAGCCCCTTGGTTCCCTCACTAGTTCTTCTCAAATTCTGGTCTGCGTTTCGGAATTTCCCTCATTATTGACAGTCCTAACACAACTTGTCCGGTTCCGAAGACCGAGCGCGAGGGCAAAATGTGCATACATACATATTGATTTCTTACTACCAACCCACTGTTTTCGCGTAGGGCTTCGTGCTCTGTTCAACCCATTGGTGTCAGACCCTCACTTCGCCAGATCTGTGCTCTTCGCGACGTCCTCCCATTCCTCACAAATCTTCAACATCTCTTCGCACTTCTCCTTGATCCGTCCCCACCCATCGCTGCCGAGTGGAACACGGAAGGGGACTTTCCTGCCCTTCGCCATCCCCGTCCCCTTTACCAGCTCAATCATGCGCTTCACCGCCTCCTCCGAGTCTCCCGGCTCGTTTCCCACGACACCCGCCTCGAACGCCCGCGTCGCGGCGTTGAACTCGGCGTACGCGGGTACGCGCGCCGGAACGTGGCGGATGTTGCTGAAGGCCGCAGTGCGAAAGTACCCCGGCTCGACTATGTGCACGCGGAGCTGCGGAGCAAACATGGCGAGCTCCTTCGCGAGGCATTCCACGGCCCCTGGGGGTAAACACTCAGATTGTGGGTTGGGCAGAAACGTAAATAATCCAATTCATATTACCTTCCAAGGCAAACTTGCTGGCGCAGTAGCTCGATGCGCTGGGGTCGCCGTGCCAGCCGGCCTGTGAGCCGACGTACAAGAGTGTCCCGGTGCCCCGGGCGCGGAGGTAGGGCAGGAAGGCGCGAGTGATGTTCATAGGCCCGTGGAAATTGGTTCGAAGACATTGCTCCATGTCTTCCTGACTTCACGCCGTTCGTTCGCGGTTGTTTGGTTGTTGAAGAAATACCAGACTCACGTAAGTTCCTCCACCGCACCACTCTCAATGTACCCCGCGTTGTTCACTACAACATCGATGCCGCCGGGGAATAAGTCCCATGCCTCTTTGGCCGCCGCTTCAATATCTGATGCTGGAGAGGTTACATCGAGGGTCAAGATCTTTGCACCGGTATCCTGTAGATGCGCGAGTTTGGTGGATGCATTTCGACCCGTCGCGACGACGTTGTCACCCGCTGCACGGAGCTGGCGAACAAAGGCCTCGCCGAAGCCGCTTGAGCAGCCGGTGATTAACCAAGTTTGAGGGGAGGTAGGCGACATCGATGACAGCTGAATGTAAAATTCTGGGCCCGTCCCAAATCCTGAGGATGTGAAGCCGGAAAGACCCGGTTGCACAGCCCACGTCATCGACGTCATTCTGACGGTCACGTTTGGCCACATTTCTACCATCTCACACCATATAAGGCAATGTTGTATCCTGGTTCAAAACAGGAACTGAAACTTTGAGGGAATTTTGCCATTGGTCCGGCATTTTCCGGACCAATGGCAAAATTCCCTCAAAGTTTCGGTTCATGTTTTGACCCAGGATACAACATCTCCCTATATGGTGTGTCTCAGTCTGCGACTCTCTGTCGATGACGTGGGCTGTGCAACCGGGTCTTTCCGGCTTCACATCCTCAGGATTTGGGACGGCCTAGAATTTTACATTCAGCTGGGAGGTGGGTCTGGGAGAGCGCAAAAGCCTCGTGGCGATCTTATAATAGAAACACGATAAATTGCAAATAGAGTTTGGATCATGGAAACACCTCGGCTCTTTATTAACGGCCCTGGCTACATGATTTAATTGAACGTTCGTTCCGGCTCAGAGGAACCTAGTTGAACGTCGATAAAAAGCGGTAGGAGCGTCGTAAACCCCGATGCTTTTTTCTCAACCTTTTTTGGAATGAACCCAAACAAGCGGTCGGTATAAAGAGGAGGACGGATTTCAGAACGTGTACACAGTCATTTGATGGGTGGATTCCTGTGTAGACGGTTGGATATCAGACAAAGGGAGCCAACTTGTGAAGACCTACAGTAGGAGCCATCGCTATAATTCGATCCTGATCCATGAGGAACAGGTCGCACTCTTCATCTAAGGCGCGCAGGGTGCTCATATACGGTAAGGATGTTGTGACGGTGTTATTTCCGACATAACCGTCCAGCGAGACTGTCGTCGGTTCCACATGCAACTCGGCAGTGAACCCTGTCGATGATGGGAGATCCGTTGACCGCTGAGGAATGATACCGAAATCAAGAATTTGCACAAACCAGCGGTTTTCGCAGGGAATAGCAACACGTTCACCGTGGACGTGTCTGACGACAAGATATTAATGATTCTGAAAACTGCGTGTGCGCAGCACACACCTGTTCCATTGGTGATTTTCTCCCAGAAGCATACGTGAGTTCCGCGGGCCCCACTCGTTCCAGGGTACGACGGTGACTCCCGTTTTTTCGCAAACATGGTCCAGTACGTAGTCATGCAACCAGCGATAATGCACGAACAGGCGACACCATTTCGGGGGGGCCGAGTCGGAGTTGTAAGAGATCAAGAACATGTAAATTCGCTTGTCATTTGATTTCGAGAACGGCGTCCCAGAGATGGGTTTCGCACAAAACGGCCCAGCTTGGATTATCATGTTGATTACCCTCGTTGGGGGAAGAAGCTCAGGGAGCTTGAGAGTTGCGACATGAGTCGGAGAATCAGTACAGTCACCGTCGAATGTAACAATGTCGATCTGTCCCGCTTCACGCCCGGTGCCGAATGATGCATGGGCGAAGAGGTAGGAACGAGAAGACAGTAAATGGAACTCTGTTACAAGAAGAGGTTCGTCTTCGTCGTCCGCAGCTTCCTATTTTCGTGTGGGAAAAGATGACGGAGCAAAAACTTGCAACGCACGGTAATAGTCAACCCCGCCCTCCAGTTGAATAGGGCAAAATTGAATGGAGACTCGGGAAAGAATATCCCGATCACATCGTCCGCGATTTGGATAGAAAAGAAACCAATGGGGTCTCGGTCGAGCGAAAACGTCAGGATTGAACGGGCAGCGAGTGGGTGGGGTTCGTGCGACGATATGGTGCAGCACTCTAGGTATGCCAACTCGTCAGTTGGCGTGTAGAAGCGTACGAGTAAGTCCTGGGTCGGGTCGATCGCAAGGTCTCGGAAACTCTGCAGATCGATTTCCACTGAATGAATAGCCCTCGCCTTCTGTGGATCGTCCACGATACCAGACAATGATATGGCAACAAAATCCGGTCCCTGTTGCTGCTGTGCGAAAACTCCGGCCACAAGTTCGTAGGCGCGACACAAACCCAAAGACTCGATTTCCACAATGGTCTTGGAGGTCCATTCCAGTTTTCTCCATGCCTGACGGCGATCATGCAGAGCCTTCAGAGTCTCGGCGCGTGTTAACACGCCGGAGCTGCCGCGTGTCATACCGTCTGCCCATAACTCGATTGTATATTGCAGCTCAGGGGAGCTTTTCACCATGCCATGCCACAGCTTACAGGCCTTTAATCCATATATTGAGCAAGATCAGACACGGAGCGACGAACGGTCACGAACGTACGGTGGAGCAAAGCAGGAGGGATTTTGGGTCGAGGAAACCGAGGATTTCGCAGAGGATTTCTGGTGGAATGTCTTTGAGAGACGGCACCTTCATGCCGACGGTCGTCGCTAGCAAGGAAATTGCAGCTGGTCCTGCAGTGCCCTGGTGAGGATGGGGCAAGACGCAAGCGCGGTCGGGAATTCCCGGGTCACGGTATGGTGACCGTCGTCAGTTGACTCAGATTCTCAGGCCAAGTTTTCAATCGTCTCCTCAAGAATCCTCTGAAGAGCGCAAACCGCTTTTAAATAGCGACTCGGAGCGCTCTTTCGGTGAGCACAACACTTCAAGTTATCTGACAAAAGGCCGCGGAGTTGAATTGAGTTTGTAGGATCTTCTAGGTTTCAATCTGCTCGAATCTTTTTAATCGGTCGATTTGTGCTCAGGAACAATCAGAAGGATACTAATAGTAGTATTTTCTCACCGACGCCTGGGAAACAGAGCCGAAATCTTTGACCGTTGTTCAACCGTCTCAACTTGTTGTCATGCAGGCAGAGTTTGAAAGGAGCTGCCTCGGGACGTCTATCATGCATCTCGTGGACATGTCGGTTCGGGCTGCGGTTGAAGTGCTGCGCAGTGGTCTACGCAATATCGGCCGGCATGGCAACGTGATCGGCGCTTAGTCCGAAAACAGGATTGGCCAATGCAAATACCTTCATTGCCATTCCATCGTCTCTTTCTTCGCCGCAACACGAAATGGAACCTAATCACAACCTAATTTTCCCATGAGTCCGTAACCGTTGACCCCACCAAGGAAAACGACACAGCCCCGAAGCCTGGCGCCTCAAAAAAGGAAAGAAATTGCCCACCAGAAGCTGGGTATGTATGACCAAGGTGGGCAATGCCGTATCTGCTCAAGCCCGGGTGAGAATTGACCGGAGTCAACGTCGGTGTTAGAGGTGTCACTCACGATTAGCACCCGAATACCGAGTACTTTAGATCGGCCCTGCATCAGCCATTTCGGCAATCTCGCCCTCAACTTTCAGCGCTCATGCTGGGGCCTCGCTCAGACGAACACAGTCTCGGCAGGCCAAAATGGATCACTGAAGCAGACCTGCTGAGCTACCACGAGTACAACGCGGGCCGTCTCATCGTGGACCCAAAGTGGGTGAAATCCTACGTGTGCGAAACCTGTTCACCTACGGGACTCTAGGGAGGCCGAGAAAGAATTCGGGAGAGAGGTCGCCGCTCTTCTCAAGCTTTCCGCCGATGGCACGAGCATTCTTTGGCCACAACCAACTTCAAACCCTGAAGATCCTCAAAATGTGCGCAATCTGCTAACTCATTGTCGCGTCTAACCATACACTGCGTATAGTGGTCCGACAAACAAAAGTCCCTGCAGCTGCTCATCATCACCCTGGCAAGTGCTGTTCCCGACTTCGTTGGAAGTATCGGTGTAGCTTCTATCTTCGCCCTGGCCGAGCGGTACGGGACTACTGCTGACCACGTAAATGCACTTTCTTCCAAGTGAGTTCTTCCGGTAGGCGAATTGCACAATGTGCTAACGTCCGCCAGTTGGGGTGTCTTCCTTCTCGGTTGGGGAGGTTTTGCTGCCGTCATCGTTACACGGCGGTGGGGCCGCCTTCCTGTACTCTTCTGGTCTCAGCTCCTCGCGCTGGCCTTTCTCGTCGGGGGAATATTTGCACCTAATATCAACACATTCTCTGCTATGCGATGTATCGCCGCGTTTTTCTCGACGGCGCCCCAAATTACTGGGCTGTATACTGTATCTGACATGTACCCTTTTCACCTACAAGCCCGCAAGGTGTGCTCGTTTTATTCCAGTGCAATCCCCACTCATGACGACTGTAGCTCAATCTGTGGACCACGGGCTTTTTAATCTCGCCATTCGTTTCGCCTTTTCTATTGGGTTTCTTAATAGCGCACGCAAAGTACGTGTTCATTTCACCCACATGCGCTGAAGCTCATTTTTTGCAGTTACAAGTGGGCATACGCCGTCGGGGCCTTCTATTCACTCATTGTTCTGCTTATGATTGCTTTTCTTGGTCAAGAGACGCACGTTTTTTTTGCTGGCTGTATTCCCGCTGTTTCTGAAGGCCTTCCTTCGCCAGATTGTACGATCGTACGCTGCGTCCAATTCCCAGTCGACCAACTCTCGGTCTTCGTTATCGCGTGGAGACACTTCTTGGCGCCACCGGGTGGAAAATGACCAAGTACCGTCCAGGCTGGTACGAATGTGTCATCTCCCCTCTACGAGTTGCTTGGCGTCCGCACGCCCTGTTGATAATGATCTTTGGAGTAAGCATCATTCATTGGATGTGTTAATTGTGGCAAATTCCTGATGTTTCCACAGGGCGTGGAATTCGGACTTAGTATTGGTATACTAGATCGCTGCGGTTGACAATAGAAATGCTGAGGTGTTTCCCAGGCATAACTGTCACAAATGCCATATTCCTGGGCACCGACCCTCCAATCGGGTTTGGATTCAGTCAAACCAAGATTGCCGCCATGTACGCCACACCAATCGTACGTTGCCCATCTTTTCTGAACCGGAGCTTCAGGTCAGGACATTCTAAATCGCATACAGGTCGCTACCATCTTGGGCGAGATAGTGGGTAGGTACGGAAACGACATGATTGCTTCAGTGGGTATCCGCAGGAACAAGGGCGTTTTTGAAGCCGAGATCCGGTTATGGTTTGTCCCATGCCTGCTGCGTTTCTCCTCAGTATTTCATGCTGAGCTTGGGTCAGGATGTGTTATGTTTCGCTCCCACTGTACCTCACGGGTTTCCTTCTCCTTGGTCATGGGGTTGGGACCCGGAACATAGCTGCAACCATTCTTGGATGGGGAATTGGCCAGGTACGCGTTGCGTTTAGTCGAATTCCTGGATCTCACTGGCGAACAGATCGCGATAATGTTGAACACGACTGCGATATGTATGTTCTGTTGATCTTGAAACTCGCGGTAACTGACCCGGAATTCTGTAGACGCTTACCTCCAGGACTCCTTCCCCGGACACCAAGGCGAAGTCAGCGCGCTGTTCAATTTCTTTCGAACGATCAGCGGGTTCGCGGTCATATACTTCCAGGCGCCATGGCTTGAGGCAAAGGGCGGGTTCCAGGTTTTTGGCTGCGAAGCCGCGTTAGTCGACGTCCCGTTTTTCAAGTCTGAATTCACAATGCTGACATCGATACTTGTACAGTGTCGTCGTCGCGCTGTTCATCTTGATCGTGCCCCTTGTACAGTGGAAAGGCTCTGCGATGCGAGTACGTTCTTTTCGCCATGATTCTCCATAGACCAATTGCTGATTGGTACAATCTTATCTCAGGGAATGTACTCTATTCGCCCAGCCCCACCGCCTGCACAGCGTACGAACACTTTCCGCCTCTCGCAGCGATTCGACCAGGTGGAACCCGTGGCCCCTGAAATACCCACCATCAAGCCAATGCAGTCCATGGAAGAAGGGCTTGGCTTGGCGTTTCCGGGCGTCAAAACGACACCTTCGATGAGTAATTTGGGCGTGACCAGCATGGCCATGAACCTATCGGCCGCCTCCTCAAGTACGGTCGCAATCGAAGTGGCGTGAAAACAGTGGATGTTGTACTGAATATTGCGGCGGCCTCTGTATTATCCCATGTTGTATTGGAAGGGAAGGACGGTACGATGTATTAGTATCCATCAGTAAAATAGAAACCAAACCTAATTCAATTCGCTCTTTTGTCTAATAATTCTGGCACCTTTGTGAGCGATTTCAACCATGCATTTGCCATACATGCATCAACCCCATTTCCAAGTACCAAGTACTGCTTAATTCTATTCCCTGGGCTGAACCTGGAATTTAAAGCCGCCTGGCAACCGAAGCGGTCGAGATTCACGACACTTCTC
The DNA here is from genome assembly GCA_014925785.1 of Mycena galopus ATCC 62051. NCBI lineage: Eukaryota > Fungi > Basidiomycota > Agaricomycetes > Agaricales > Mycenaceae > Mycena > Mycena galopus. The sequence goes on from WIQG01000052.1 coordinate 407,824, forward strand.
TAGTGTTCAGAGGGACAGAACTCGGTTGATTCCCGCCGATCACCAAATCACCAATTGGCCGCTTCTTTTTTTAATCCCCGACGTCAATCACGGTGCGATCCGGATTGTCACGCGAACGGATAGCCTACCGAGAGCCCCTACCATTCCGTTCTCTTTCCGTGTCTATCTTTCATAATTCTCATAGCATGATACATTCCATTTAACCGTAAGCTGACGTGTATTCGGCGCCATAGCCATATAAAGGGGCCACTATTGAACTTGAAACCCAAGAAACTCATCTGCATCATGTCCTCTCGAATCGTCGCTGTTCTCGGCGCCACTGGCCAGCAAGGTGAACGAGTTCTTCATTCCATGTGGATATTCTGAGGCTGAAACGGGATTCAACCAGGATCATCCGTGTTGCAAAGACTCCTGAAAGATGGGACTTTTACTCCCCGAGCTCTCACTCGAGACCCGCAGTCTGAGGCGGCCTTGAAGCTCAAGCAGCAGGGTGCTGAAGTAGTCCAAGCCAATACTGCTGATAAGGCATCCCTGGTTAACGCACTGCGTGGTAGTGAGGCCGTATTTGTGGTGCGCGAGCTTTCTCCGTCTTCTACCGGACTAAGGTCTGACGCGTTTTGTACAGGTGACACTTTCTACCTTTCCCCCATATTCGGTGGAGAAGCCCAGCGAGGTCACGGTCGGGAAGAACATAATCGATGCGGCGAAGGAAGTCGGCGTAAAATTCATTGTATTCAGGTGCGTTCAACACTTGTGGCCTTTTGAACTTGAGCTAACACAGATAAAAGTTCGGTTCCAGGTTTGACTAAGTTGTCGGGAGGAAAGTACACGAAAGTCACCCTTTATGACGGTGCGTATCACCGGATGGTTGCCGTTTAGGGCGGACAACTCACCCGAAAACACAGAAAAGGAAGAGATTGAGGAATATTTGAAGGCCTCGGGCGTTCTCAATGCTTCGCTTCATCTCGGAAGTTTTGCAGAAAATCTTTGGAACACGCTGAAAAAAACGGATAATGGCTTCAACATCACCGTACCCAAATACACACCTACGGCTGGCCAGTCCTTTTCCTGGGTTGGACACGATGTCGGCGAGTCAACGCTGGCCTTACTGAAAAACTACTCGGATGCGTCCAAGAGCATTTCCGGAAAGGCCTATCCTGTTGTCACTGCGAATATGTCGTTCACTGACCTCGCAGCCGTGATTTCCAAAGGTCAGTTGAAAATCAGTTTACTACCTGATTACCAGCGATGAACATTCAACGTGTAGCTCTCGGTAAGGAAGTCACTTTTACCAGCATCCCTTCCACAGGAAACCCGGCTTACGATGAAATGGTGGGTCCCTGTCCATTTTCTGCTACATTGATATAACTTGACCATTTCTCGCGTGCAGTTTGCGGCGCAAGCTGAGTATAACGGTTTCTACACGTCAACACCTGTTCCGAACCCAGAGCTCACTGCTCTCGGCGCTAAATTTGGTACCATGGAGGAGTTTGTGGAGACGGAGCTGAAACAACGGTACCAGTGAGGAAGGGAAAAGCGCTTCCTTTCGCGTCTATTACTACGACTGTTTGTTGTAGATTTATCGAGCATTGTGGTGGACACGAGCGCGATGACGTTCTTGAAAATCAAATGCGACGCGACGGAACTTTAGAATTTTTGTTTATGGTTTTTGTGATGCACGTTCCATTTTAACGAGACACCCGCATCTTTGTGACTGTCACCGGCACGTGCCTGTTACTTTTCGCTCCTGCCACAATCCGCCACCTTTTTGGTTTCTGCTACCAGCTGGGGACAGTCAAGGGCTGGATTATATCTCATAAAATCTATTTCTAAACGTCCCACAACCTTGTCCGCCATGAGTATCAAGCCCATCGACAAAACCTCGATCCACAGGATCACATCCGGACAGGTCGTTATCGACCTACAGACTGCCGTGAAGGAGTTGGTGGAGAACAGTCTCGACGCAGGAGCAACTAATCTAGGCGCGTTGTCCCTCCTCCTACCGTGTGTACCTGACATGCGATGCAGAAGTACGATTTAAGCAGTACGGCGTGGCGTCGATAGAAGTGATAGACAATGGCGGAGGGATCTCTGAAGAAAACTACGAGGGACTAGGTACGTCGCGGTGACATTTCAGCAGTACCAGTTCGTTAAAGCTCCACCTGAAAGCCCTGAAGAATCATACGTCAAAACTGTCCTCCTTCGCCGATCTAACGACAGTGACCACCTTCGGCTTTCGCGGAGAGGCGCTTTCATCCTTGTGTGCGCTGTGCGAGTCAGTCTTGGTATCCACTGCAACTCAACCGCCCATGGGGGTCACTCTTGAGATGGAGTCGAGTGGCAAAATTCGTCATAGGGGAAAGGTTGCGCGACAGGCACGTCATTGCCTTTTTATTTCTTAGGCCGCAGTTTTGATATAGCATTCAGCGCGGCACCACGATAACACTTACCAATCTCTTCAGCACATTGCCCGTGCGCCGAAAAGAGTTTGAACGAAACGCGAAACGCGAGTTTGGCAAAGCGTTGACGCTGCTGAATGCATACGCCTTGGGGCCTTGTTCGAGTCGCAATGGCGTCAGACTAATAGTTAGCAACCAGGCTGATAAAGGGTAAACACAACGATTAGAACAACTCCGACGCTCACATCCCGAGCAGGCAGAAATCGGTGCAAATCCGAACGCCAGGGACGCCGTCTCTGCGCGATTCGGTATCGGCCCTCTGGGGCCCGAAAGCCCTCGACAATACTGCAACACTTGATTTGCGCTTCCCCGTCGAACGGGACAAACTGGCTTTGAAAAGGTTTCTTAGTCATTCTGGTTTTTCGAATTCTCAGAGAACGTATTCAGAGCACCCGAATCTGACAACGCTCCCATACAAGTTGCATTACGTGGCCTAATCTCAAAGTTCACAGTAGGCTGCGGACGAACAGGAACGGACCGCCAGTTTTTCTACGTCAACGGAAGACCGTGTAATCTGTCCAAGGTCTTTTTTCCTTTGTGACTCTCAGATCACTTGCCTTAAAAAAACCTCTCTTAGATCCAAAAAGCATTCAATGAAGTCTATCGGTCGTTCAACGCAACCCAATCACCTTTTATTATCGCAGACTTCATCCTGCCGACTGGTACGTCCCATACAACCGGAACGCGACTTTCGCTCATCGTCCCAGATTCGTGTGATATCAATGTCAGTCCCGACAAGCGGTCGATCCTCCTTCACCACGAAGCCAATCTGATCTCTGCGCTCAAGGTAATTGTTTCAGTAAATTCAAAAATACCCCAAGCTGAGCTCTGCGTTTCTTCAGACGACGCTGGAATCATCTTTCGCTTCCTCTCGATCTACGTATGACGTTGAGGCCACGCAGCAAAAAACAATGACCGAGATGTTGCTCCCGGCGTCGCAATCTTTGGGCAAGCGCTCATCTGTAGCCGTTGTCGCGGAAAGTGACCAAGAGGAGGACCCTCACGATGCTACTACCTCTATGGATGGAGGAGCACTGATCGAAGGGCAACCTCGCGTGTCGGAAACGCCTCCGACTGCTAAAAACCCAGACCTTGTACAAGTCGCGCCGACGCCAGCTCGAGCGGCGCCGTCTTCTTCGTCCAAGATCACCAAAATAGCCCCTGAAACTCTTGTTGAAACCCCGAAACAGCAAGACAACAGCCCGTTTCTCGTCCCTGAACCGATTCCCGCGAAAGCACAACGAGACTCCGGGGATGTGCGCACCACGCCTGTGATCGAGTCTTCCTCTAGGCTTCCGCAGAGGTCCAGCAGCTCATCCGAGGACGTGGTCGTAACCCTCGACTCGTCCAGTACAAACTGGCAACGTAAGCTGCAGCTAGCGCGCAAGCTACCGAACGAGGATGAGGACGAGGAGGATCGAGAGCCGAAGCCAATGCCGTCCGACGACGGCTACGCGCGGAAAAAACGCCGCTCGGAGCCGGACGAAGGAGCTTATGGGGAACCCAACCCTCAATTAGTGCCGACACGAACGACGCAGGCGACGAGCACTCAATCTGCACGCCAAAGCTTCCAGTCAAAGTTGGTTGGGTTCTCCCTGCCTGGGAGCCAGCTTGTTCCAGAAGTTGTTGTGGACGAGGGGGAAGACGAAGACGAGCTGGAATCGAGTGATAGCTCGCCGGCTCACAGTTCCACTGTTCCAAAGCGAACCGACGGTGAAGACGACGACGAGGGTGTTCAGGATGTTCAGATGCAGGATGATTTGGACGACGCCCGGGACGCTCCTTCCCCTATCCTCCCTGACCAGAAACGAACTTTGGCTGACGGTGGTCATGAAGACGTCCAAATGCTGGTTGATGTAGACGCTCAAGGCGCGCGGCCCGATTCTCGAACGGACGTGGTAAATGTTGTTGCGGTATCGCACATTGATCGCGATGAAAAGATGATACCTCCGTCCATGACCACCAAGTCCACAGACGCTCCTGGTGGCTCATCCATCATTGACCTTACCGACGACGATCTGTTCGAGTTCTCAGAGCTCTCTTCCTTCGCACATGAAACCGCCGTATCCACGACACCGTCTCTTGACAAGGTGATATCGAGACCAGAGGTGATTCAAACCTTCCAAGGCGATGGGGATCTCTCCCTCCGTTTCGACGTGTCCAAAATCTCGGGTTCGTGGCGGCGTTTGCGCGAAAATCTTGCTATCACTCGTCGCGAGGAAGACACGGCCTCGAAGAAACTTCTAGATGCTGGAATCACAGATGAGACTAGCGATGATGTCGCGACGGAGGTTTTGGCGCGGACAATCACCAAGGAGGATTTCGGTTCGATGGAAATTTTGGGTCAGTTCAACTTGGGGTTCATCATTGCTCGCCGGCGAACAGACGAGGATGGTACCGCGATGGACGACCTGTTTATTGTGGACCAGCATGCCGCGGACGAAAAGTACAACTTCGAGACTTTGCAGCAGACCACACGTATCAAATCGCAGAAGCTTTTCCGGTGAGTGTTTGCGTGTTCACTGCGGTGGATAGATTCGCCTGGTTGATGTTGGAATTTGAAGACCTCAGCCGTTGGAACTCACCGCAGGTGACGAACTGTTGGCGTTTGAGAACATCGAAGTGCTTCGACAGAATGGATTCGAGGTTGAAACCGCAACAGATGGTAGCACCGGATCAGGCCCAAGGCTGTCACTAACGGCCCAGCCAGTCAGCAAGGACACCGTCTTCGATATGAAAGGTGTGTTATTTTCGACTTTCTATGGACACGACTGATCAGTGCCGGAGATTTGGAGGAGATTATCCATCGCATGCGCGACCAACCTACCGGCCAGATGGTGCGCTGCTCTAAGGCGCGGGCGATGTTCGCGATGCGCGCGTGCCGGAAGAGCGTTATGATTGGGATGCCGCTCAACAGGAGCCAGATGACTGCTGTGAGTCGAAGAAGCTGCAAGGCGTCATGGGTGCACTGACCGTGGTTTTCTCTCCCAGGTTGTCCGCCACATGGGAACGATGGACCAGCCCTGGAATTGCCCACATGGACGCCCCACGATGCGACACTTGGCTTGTATAGTCGGTGAACAAGACCGACGAAGTGTGAACTGGGCGGCGTTCGCCGACTGAAGGGTACATTTATCTTCTGGCCCGAATAAATGCGCCTTGGATTTTTTTCGCGCTCACAGAGCAAAAGAACAATTCACCGTTTGTGCTGCACACTACGATTATTCAGTGGGAATGATATCAAATAAGGACAGTAATGCTCTCAAAATGCAGTCAAGGCGGAAATGCCATCAAATGCTTCGGGCGCGAGATTGCCGAGATTGCTTCTTTCGGCTGCAATACTAACCTATCTTCATATTGCATCCATTGCCTGACGCGGCTTTCGCTCATCTTGTATTTTTACAAGTCCCGCGAAGTGAAAGAAGACCCACAACCATGTCCATTCACGCTGTGAAGCGCTCTCAGTGCCATTTGGCTTGGGACAACAGGTACCCCGCCACCGATAAGCCGCCCACAGTGTCTCATCCGTTCTCAGCATCGCGCCAGTGCTGCGCATCCAGTCAGGGGAAACCGTTACGTTCGACTGTCTCGACGCCTCCAATGGACAGATTACACCAGCGAGCACCGTCGAGGCGATCAAATCGCTCGTGTTCTCGCAGCTTGACCAGGTGAACGGCCCGGTGTTCGTCGAGGGCGCTGCGCCGGGCGACACACTGCAGGTGGACGTTCTCCGCGTCGAGCCAGCGCTGTGAGTGGATTCCGCTTGATCTTGGACCTGGGTATACGACTAATAATAAAAAAAGGTGGGGATGGACTGCAGCAATACCAGGCTTCGGGCTCCTTACGGACGAATTCCCGGAGCCTGCGCTGAAGATTTGGGAGCTGGACACAGAGGGCATGGTCACGTACTTTGACAAAGAAAGGAAGATCCGCATCCCGTTGCGCCCGTTTGCGGGTGAGATGGGCGTTGCGCCAGGAAAGCCGGGCGCCTTCTCGACGATTCCGCCCTATGCGACGGGAGGCAACATTGACACGAAGCATTTGAGCGCAGGGGCGACGCTGTTCCTCCCCGTCGAGGTTGAGGGCGCCTTATTTTCTATCGGGGTCAGTGGCTTCTATACCGCGGTTCTTTGGACTGCCAGTTGAATTCCACAGGATGGGCATGCGGTGCAAGGCGACGGAGGCACGTATTTCCTTTCTCCCTACCCACGCATAAATTCATCTCACCTCGAGAGTAGAAGTCTGCGGTGCGTTCGAAACTTCTCTCTAAGTGAGACTTTGGCTCGAATTTGGGCAGGAACCGCGATCGAGACGCCCATGACCGTCTCCGTGCGCCTCACCGTGCGCAAGGACCGGCCGTACACGAAAACCCCGCATTTCAGCACGCCAAAAATCAACATCACGGACGAGGAATACTACTGCACCACCGGCATCGACGCGGACATGCGCGAGGCTACGCGTGCGGCGGTCCGCCACATGATCGACTTCCTCGCCGCAGAACACAACTTCACCCGAATTGAGGCGTACATGCTCTGCAGCGTCGCGGCTGACTTGCGACTGCACGAAGTGGTCGATATGCCGAACTATGTGGTACGCCGCAATCTAACTGCTCGCCCGTCGACCGACTTGCCTGACACTGAATGGCGTCAGGTGGGAATGATGATCCCCAAGTCGATTTTGGGGGCTTCCGATGCCAAGGTTTGCAGGGTTAATATTCAATTTAACTGGTGGTAATGATCGTTCTCAGGGTCGTCTGTGAATTGGGGTGCTTAGGAATTCAGGGTTTGGAATTTGCCGCCTTTGTATTTTGTTCTCTAGTGTGCTGCAAGTGTGGTGGCGTAATGTAAGATAATTCTGATTTAAAACATGCTCATCAAATTCCTATGCTTTGTCTGCATAATCCCGTAGACTCACACGGAGGTCCAACGAATTTCCCGCGACTGCAAAAATTGTGGATCCCCCAAAATCATCCTTTTGAAATTGAAGTTGTTTTGAACGCCAACATGATCAGAGGCGGGTTATCATTATTCAACCGTACGGGTGTAGATCGCTGTGGGATTCACGTTTTGTTCGTGTCGTGTAAGTTGGGAAACCCGGTCCCCACCCATGGAGAACTTGGAGCAAAAAATCCAATTTGTGGAGTTTTCAGGGTTCGTGCAATAATCCTGTCTTTGGAGAACAAGGGGACATTTGAGCTCACAATTCCGCCATTTAACTGACGGGGTCTGACTGGCTCTGACTTGCTCTGTTTAGCCCAGTGACTGTTAATGAATGCTGTCAATATATCATGACTTGGATTCGAGTCTAGGCTCGATCATTCCCCTTCTGCGGATCCTAATGGCGAACTTTGAAAACTCCACCTCCGCATGGTAATAACCCATTTCGGGCTCTGTGTGTCTGTACACGACCCAATTTATTAAGCCGCTTTCCGACAGTCCGACAACGAACTTCCGATTGCGATGTCCCGAGAGTGCATTCCTTCCTCGGCTCTGAATCGGCGGCGAATTTACCGGACGGACATTAAGCAATTTAGGGTTTACAAAGCATAGAGGCCGAGCCTGACCGCCCACGACTGCCCCCATACAGCACTTGCCGTTCCCTTAGTTCGCCGTTACATTTCCGACGGTCCGCAAACAGGGAAAAAAAAACCAACCTCACCAGCTGCAAGTGTTGGAAAAAAAAGGTCCCGATACTTGAACTGGCAAGAAAGGTGTCCATGTGCACCTATGTGCACGGCACAGGATAATCTATTCCCCAAAATTGAAAAATCTGACATATTCTGGATTGCGTGGCGGATACATCCGCGGAAGCAGAAGTTTGATGATCAGCTGTCAATTGACCGGGATATATGCCTGTGACCACCCGTTACAGCGCGTCTCACGAATCCCTCATCCTCCTTCGTTCCCGCCATGGCGGATGTGAGCAGAGTCCGGAGCGGCTCGCTCGATGACCCGTTTGCCGTCCACATGGCCCCACCGGAAGGTGAAACCCCCGAGCAGCGGTCGGAGCGGATGGCCAAGGCGCAAGCTGCGGAGAAAACCTCACGACAAATAGACGAGGTCCTGCTGCAGAGCAAGAAGATACTGGACAAGAAGAAGTCAAACGTGAAGATACTCCTGCTAGGTACCGAATTCCCTATCATTATTCTTTGGCCGAAGGCTTATGGGTATCGCGCAGGGCAGTCGGAGTCGGGCAAAGTGAGCAGTGAAATTCTCATATTTTCTCATCATCTGACCGGTATTTTCTCTAGAGCACGGTGTTGAAGAGTCAGTCTAGTTTCCGCTTCCGTCTGATAGATGGTGGTTGCTAACCCCTGTGGCGCCCGCAGACTTCCGGCTACGATTTACGCCACAATATTTCGATAGCGAGCGCGCATCATGGCGCATGGTCGTTCTGCTCAATCTTATCGGGTGCGCGCAGTGCATGCGCTCGCGAACCGTGCACTGAAGTCCTCGCTAGGTCGCTCCGAGTGATCTGCGAGACCATTGACAGCGAGCTCGAGGCGCCCGAGTTCAGTCTCGTCTCAGATATCCACCGCCGGCGCTGCGCGGACCTCGCGCCTGTGCTCCGCGAGGAGGACATAATAAACAAGCTCATCGCTCCGGCGAAGATCGCGGGGGAGGTGTACGTGCGCCCCGGCGGAGAGTGGAAGTCCACCCTCGCGACGTCGGAGATAGCACAGAATAGCGCTTCCGTGGTGCTTTCGATGCGGGATGAGATCGAGACGCTGTGGGCAGACACCGCTGTCCGGGAGCTGCTCGAAAAGAAAGATATTTCGCTCCGGGATGGGGGTGGATAGTGCGTTGTCTCTGTTCAATACGCTGAAGAATGCTCACTCGGGGCTGGCGCAGCTTCATGGACGACGTGGCGCGCGTCACGGAAGCCGACTACGTTCCCACAGACTGTGCGTCCGTCGTCACGTCCCCATGTACACCGATCTGATTTCATCCCGATCAACAGCTGATATCCTCCGAGCACGGATAAAAACTATAGGCGTCGAAGAGCATTTTTTCGAGAAGGAGTCGGCGCCCGGTGCGTGCACACGACCCGCCTTATACGCCAAAACTCTAATCTGAAGTGGTGCAGGGACCCGAGGTGTGAAGGACTTTTGGATATACGACGTCCCTGGCTCACGAGGCTCACGGGCGGCATGGTAAGCCCTAGGCTTTCGATTTCTCAGGTCTTGTATCTGTCAACTTATGCACTACACTCAGGATCCCGTTCTTTGACATGGGTACGCGCGCGGCTACTATTTTAGGCCCTTCCGTACTCACCATGGATGGTCCATTGCAGTCCAGGCCATCGTATTTTTGACCCCGCTCTCATTCTACGAGGTGCTCGAGGAGGACATCCGGGTGAACCGGCTCGAGGACAGTGTGGTGCTCTGGAAGGAAATCTGCGCGAATCAGCTTCTGCAGAACTGCCAGCTTATACTGTTCTTCAACAAGGTGCCTGCCGCTGGTTCTCAGTCAAGTCGTTGCTGTTCTGATTTCATCTTGTCGATTTTCAGATGGACATTCTGAAAGCGAAGCTGCGCGCGGGGCTGATAATCAAAGAGTACGTTCCGAGTTTTGCGGACCGCCCGAATACGTATGCTGGCGCTACTGGGTGTGAGTTTTATGCTGTTTGGTTTAGATGCAATCCAAGGCTGTCCCTAATCCAACCCCTTGTCACAGATTTCAAAGATAAATTCCGTGCCTATCATGTGCGTAATTGTACCTACGTATTCCGTTCACCCAGCGAATAACATTTTTTCTGACTTTAGAAACGCACGTCGCCCAAGCCACGGAGCTTTTTCTATTACGAGACCACCGCTGTCGTAAGAAGCGTTCCGTCCATTCTAGCCTCCATGGAACTGAAACGTTTCTTCAGGACACGCGTTCAACCGCCAAGATTATTGGAGCAGGTACCGTTTTCGCATCTGTCTCATATTCAGTGTTGATCTCATTTCGCTTGCGCTTTTAGTACACGAGGAAATCTTCCGCAAGCACCTGCATGAGAGTATTTTGATTTAGGCCCCTTGATTTACGCTATCGGCAGGCTGGCTATTTATCTGTACTTACATACTAACTGACCGATCTTTGGGTGGCGGGCCCCGCGTATCCTGTGTTATATATTCCAATTTTTCGTCGTGTATGTATCCATAGTCGCGTATACCATCGCTTTGCTTTTTTGTACTATACATGCTCAGAACTAGACTGATAGAAATCGAGAAGTTTGAGGAAGCATGATCGACATTTTACTGTATTTGATTCGAGAGATGGCGCGTTAGACCGTCGGAATGGCTGGCGGGGCGACTCGGCCGAGCAGGATGACGATATTGTTTCAGCGAGGCGACGATTGACAGCTCAACCGGGCCTGAGCTCCGGTCCAAGCGCGATTTCATTTACCAAATTAGGCATATTCGGGCACATTACCAGGGTCGCTGGTTACCATGGCTACGAATCCACATGGATTTCTAGTTGTTCAAAGAAAAAAAAAAAAATTGGAGCGAACTTGGGAAGATTCAGGAGCATAACTAGAACGTTCCCTTGTGGGCCCCGGCTAGGAAGCAATTAGCGAGCGGTTTGAATTCGCGATATGGGTAACTGTAGGCGCGCAATGCCGTAGGCGCAACATAATGCCGAACGTTTTGACGTGCGGCAACTTGGCAGGTAGCCACGTGCTCCCCCTGGTTTTCTTTGCAAAAGAGAGAAAAAAAAGGCACAACGAGAGGCGGGAGCTGAACATATGTTTTGGAGTGCTCACCAATCGGTGAATGCTTTGTACTTGGCCGATTACACGCAGATCTACGTATGTTCTCGACGATCACTGGCTTCTGCGCCACCGCCTGATGGGATCTTTCATGATCCATAAATCCATCGGGGGGCGTTTTGTCCTTGCCTCTCCCCAGCCCACCGCCCAGAAGCACCATGGCCGACCAGAGGTCCCACAGGACGAGCAACAGCTCTTTCGACCCCTTCGCCAGCGGCCTCCAGCCGCCCCCGAACGAGACTGAGGAAGACAAAGCCGTGCGGCTTAAGGCGGCGCAAACAGCAATACAGGTGTCCCGGACTATCGACGCGGGGCTGGCCGAGTCGAAGAAGGCCCTGGAAAAGAAAAAGCGTGCGGTGAAGATATTGCTGCTAGGCTAGTGCTGGTTCTCCGTTGCTCTGAGCTATCCCGAGGCTAAGCGCTTCCTTCCATTGCTATTGCAGGCCAATCGGAATCGGGGAAGGTCAGACGCGTGTTTATCTCTTCCACTGCGTGTCGCTGAGATGAGGATGTTCTTTTGAATACAGAGTTCGGTGCTACGGAGTCTGTTTACTCGTTCTGTGTCGCAGACGGCATCTAATGTTGTGGCAGATTTCAGGCTCGCCTTTACGCCCAAATATTTTGAGGGCGAACGGTTGTTGTGGACAACAGTGATCCACCTCAATCTAATAAGGTGCGTCTTGTCGCTCCTCTCCTCCACATTTTTTCTTCTCAACACCACTCCCATAAAAACAAAACAGTTCAATCAAGAAAATACTAACAGTCCTACAAGACGAGTGGGACGAGAGTGATGCCGCGCCAAAACCAACCACGCCACTCACGAGCGAGCATCGACGTCTCGCCTTATCCCTCTCACCACTACTAGCGTTCGAGACCAGCATCAGCCAGATAATGGATTCCAGCACAGGCGGGTATACGGTGACTGTGCGTCCCGGGGGCGGGTGGAAAGACAAGCTCGCCACGTTGGCTGGCCGGTCGGCGTCCGCTTCCCCGGAGCTGTCGCCCACGGGGGACAGCCCCGACCCTTCAAAGGTGACGCAGGTGCTGGCAGCGTGTAAGGAGGAGATCGTCGCTCTGTGGGAGGACGCAGTGGTGCGCGCTGTGCTGGAGGCCCATGAGGTCTATTTGCAGGAGGAGTCTGGGTTGTACGTCGCGTTTCAGCTCAATCTAGATCATTACTTGATTCTAACTCAAAGCGAACAGCTTCCTGGATGATACCGCTCGTATCGTGGCGCTGGATTATGTACCGTCGGATCGTAAGCACCCACCCTTTCCTCCGGGCTCATTTAATTTTTTGAACAGGCGACATAATGCGCGCCCGAATTCGGACTCTGGGCGTCGAGGAGCATCGCTTCGTCACCGAGTCCGGTAAGCGGTCAGTCTTCTTTCACCTTCAGCATGTACTCAGCATTGCGTTGGCTTTGTTCGTTATTGAACTAGGCTTCAGAGCAGGGACGGAGTTTTATATTACGGATGTGTGTGGGAGTAGTAGCCAGGTGAGTTTCAGTTCGATTACATTATGAAGCTTCTGGGTTGGGTTTTCCATTCCTATGAAGGTCTTGGGTTCGTGCGCTAATCTTCGAACCGCCTTCTTCCACAGCGATCAACATGGGTGAATCGCCTCCCTCATTATTTGGTAATACTTGCTAACGCGTCTGGATTTAGGTTCCATATTTCGATGATGGTGAGTTTGTTTGATTTTTGTTCGCAGTTGCATCGTTTGCTTGATCCTTTTTCCGTTCGTTCTAGTACAAGCAATCCTGTTCCTCGCACCGCTCGCGTTCTGGCAGAGTCTGGACGAGGACTCGAAGGTTAACCGTGTTGTACGTTCCGTCTTACCTTCCCTGCTCAACGCTTTTTTTTGAGATTTCGCGGTACTGATTTTTTGATTCACATTGGTTGTACGTACATAGCAAGACTCACTCGAGCTCTGGCGCGAAATTGTGGGAAACGCACTGCTGGCCAAGACGGCGTTCATTTTGTTGTTTAATAAAGTGCGTCACCCATTCCTAACATTTTATATATACAAGATATTAACCACTTTTTGCGGACCCGGCGCGTTTAGAAGGACGTCCTGCAAGCACACATCGACGCCGGCGTGATGGTGCGCAAGTACGTCCCGAGCTTTGGGGATCGGGCAAACGATGTCCCAAGTGTGACGAAATGTACGTCGTGACCTCCGCGTATACCTCAAGGAGGAGCAAGTTCTGATCTTATTTGTTTTTCAACCCAGACTTTCGAGACAAGTTTTCGGCGTACCATGTAAGCTTCCTTCCTTCTACCCTACCCTATTCCATCTACCTATGTGTATGTGGATTTATGTGGACGGATACTGACACGCCGCGTACAGCGGAAATTCTCGCCTGCGCCACGGCCGTTTCTATTTTACGAGACTGAAGCGATTGTGAGTTTAGCTGCTACCTCCTCGGCTATTTCCTTTCTGATACTGACTTTTTTTCCGCGGGGGTGTAGGACACAAAGTCGACGGCTACAATACTTGGGGAAGGTCTGTGCCACTTGCACATGCGAATACCGGGATATCATGCTGACGGCTGGTTGGTTTCAACTCCGCAGTCCAAGAACAAATAATCCGCAACCACCTCAAGGACCTAGATGTTATGTGAATACCAAATCTCGATCAGTTTACGTCACGCATCTCGTCCGCAACATGCTTCAGCGTTAAAGGTGTCACTAATTACGGATTATTCCCGCGCAGGTACAACGGGGCGCGCTAGGTGATGCGCGTGTCGGACGCCGTCGCATTGTGCCCGATAGTCGGAAGAGTGCATAACCGACGAGACGTCCCTGTACCATATAGCCGCGAGCTAATTATCCGTTGGGTGGCACTTTGGATGCCGGAGGAAGGAAGAGGCGCCAGAGGCGAACACAACGCAACCTAAATTAAGTTCATCACCTAGTCTACATATCATAACTTAAAACCAGACCGTCAAGGTCTGAGGTTCAAACATATGTTCGTATCATGTATCCGCCGTGGCGTTGTAGTTAGAGTTAGGTAGAAGAGGCCCGTAAAGCCTCGGGATAAATCATATCAGCAGCAAATCGTGTACAAGAATCTCCGTAATGTGCGTCGCAAGCGAGCCCCGAACCAATCTTTTGTGTGACACTGTCGAAACAACGAATGTGCGCGTGTCAGTAGGGCACAATGAAACACGACCGGAAAAACGCAAAAAAAAACATAACAGAACGCACCGAGGGACAGAGGTACCCGGGGAGGGAGCCGGAGTCTGAGCGGACCATGAACCACCGCAACGCCGTGTCCCCCGCGACCTCCCACCTACCACACCCCTCGCAATAATGCGCGAGGAGGTGTTCGGGGACGAGTACCTCGACCTTGCTCATCCCCGCGCTGGGCTCATGATCGACGATCGCGAAGAGCGGGGGCTCGTGGATGTCGAGGTTCATGAGCAGGTCGAGGAGCGTTTCCTCGCTCCCCGCTTGTCCCGGTCGCGCATCGGACTGTTCCCACCCAGAACGCGCACGGGGGTCGAACCAGAAGCGCGGGCGCGTGGACCACTGGACGTCTGCGCGCGTTTTGAACGGCCCGGGTGTGTCGAGACGCGAGATTTCGCGGCTGGGGGCGGTAGGGTAGGGCTGCGCGAAGAGTAGGAACCATTGGTTGGGGTGTTTGTGCCCGAGAGAGAGGTGTACTATCAGTCGCGGGTGTTGAAAGCTGTGGACGGCAGGCATGTCTTTCGTTGTGAGAGGATATTAGTGGTGTGGTGGAGGTGAGACGCATAAGAGGAATTGGGTCCCAGAACGCGAATACGTGGACTACCAGCTCGAGGGCATGGCAGGGCGGGTCGAGGTCGTAGTGGCAGGAAGAAAAGAAGAAGAATGAACGAAGTTAAGGAAGGCTGTGCACCATGTTTGGAGCGGTGGCGGCACTATGTTTAGAGCGGTGGCGGTGTTGCGATGACGAGGTTATATGCATCTGTCATTTACATCGCGGGTTCAATGGCCGGATATACCTACACGAGGCCCCGGTCACTTGGAGTAAAGTCGGTCCGGGTTTTTTTCGGAAATTTGGTCAGATTTACTCCATGAAAATCAGTCTTCAAGCCTGTGATTTACTCTATTCCGGACTGACTTTTTACGCCATTTTTTGCCCAACACTAGACTCGTTACCAGTCTGCCTATGAAGGGCAAATTATGTGGCGAGCACTTTGCCGTGCCTGCCATAATAGGTTGGGATCCTGTAGGCAGACTGGTTACGAGTCTAGCCCAACACATAACTTTCATGTTTTTTCCGTTCCTGGCCCAATTTGGAGGCATTCTTGCACTTTCATCAGGAAAAACTCCTGGGACATTAGTTCCACGCCCAAGTACCTTGCAATAGATAGCAAATCATAGTTCTACGTGTCAGCTATGCAGCGCTCATAGCTCCCATAGCTCCCATAGCTCCCATAGCTCTGCGCCAAGCACATATAGGGTGTTATTGTAGTGAGGGATCAACACATAGCACTGCATTGTTGTGACTAATTGGTCCATCGGACCACATAGCCACGGCCTTCTATATCACATGCTATTGAGGAGTTGCTGTTTTAGGACAAGCCATCACATCTGAGTCGTCAAGCTCAAGGGTCGTTGCATGGATGCTTCCCTGCAACAAGGAGGAGCACACAGTAAATACAAACATATCCTACCATGGCTAGAACAACAGCAGAGCTGACTTTATCTTAAACAAACTATATGTATGAAAGTGACACAGTGGCACTGTTATATTAGGGACAGTCAGAGTAGACGATTCTCGTCGATTCTGACGGTCGATTCTGGAAACGATTCTGAATTAAATAAAGCGTGGGAGAATCGCTTTAAAGCAGAATCGACTTCCAGAATCGATGTAGAATCTCCTCCGGAGGAGATTCTACATCCGATTCTCGAGGCGATTCCGATTCTGACCACTTACTTTTAATCTATTTTTAGAGAATCGCTTCCAGAATCGTTTTGCGAAGTGGGGCGGTCAAACTTGAGGCGATTCTGCCCACGATTCTGATGAAATCAGTTTCCAGAATCGTTTCCAGAATCGACCCTCAGAATCGGCGAAAATCGCCTACTCTGACCGTCCCTATTACATGAAATTCAAGATATTCAATTTCTAGAGCAACTATCTACAACTATGTAAGGACTGAAATGAAAGTAAGTAGCCATGTCTAACACATTGTCCGTATTCCATGTCCGGTCAAAGTTTATGACCAAATTTCCTGTCAAATACGTACGAAATGTTCTACTGAGACAACAGCTGAATTGTGGCGCTGAGAACGAGAAGAGTGTTTTATGGTATAAAGCCTGCTAACATTGTCGGGCTTTACCTCAGTATGGGCAGTGGTGTGTCAACATGGGTGAATACTAGCACTCAGTGAACACTGACTTGATGGCAGTGGGTTTTTTTTTCTTTTCCAAAATCCACATGCCACTCCATGATGGATTGCGCTGACATGCGTCGTTGTGCCGCGTGTTTCAAGGAGGGGTGCGTGGTTATTCAGGTCCTTGTTTTTCCCCCCCACCACATCTCCCTCAACAACCCCCACCACCCTCAATGTGTTTGTTGAATCAAGCATAGTTTGCTGTATGTGTCATATGCTTTCATTTGTTATTCACACTAATTGGGAGCCGCAGCCAGACTGCTGCTCCATCTATCTAGACCACATCAAATCTTTGACGGACTTCGAGAAGTGCTCTGCTCCACGTGACATTCTAGGCAACATCTTGACTCATTTACACAATATCAGACGGCAAGTATTAAATCTATTCACAACACATTTCTCTCATTCCTTGAATAGCTTCCACTCTGGAGCACAGCTGCTGGTTGGGGCAGCCACATCATCTCTTTTCAACATCTGCTGTCGACACTGCTACTCGGGAGTACCACAAGAACTCGGAGTCCGAAATTGAGGGTGAGTTTGGCGAGGACTCTGAGTGTAGTTTAATGGATGTGTGCTCTTTTATCCTAATATTCAATTATCATTGGTCCTCTTCACTGGCTGCCGTGAGCATTGACTATATTGTGCTATTTAACACTAGATAGCATTGTAGCTCAGTAGACATAGTGCTATGTAGTGCTATTTTAGCGGCAGAGCAGCTATCCGGTGCTAAAATAGTGCTACATAGCATGCACCCGGAGCTATGTGGCACTACAAAACAGGGGTTAGACTAATCTGCTATGCGAGCTATCCCAGCTATGTTGCGCACCGTAAACTCAATGTTTTTGCAGATGTTCCCCCCGCATTTGGCACCCTTGAAGGCTTCATGGCAGCTATTTTCACTCGCAAAAGAAATTGCCTCAAAGACCTTTGCACCTTGAAAAAAAATCTCGGACTCCACCTGATTTACTCCATAATGGACCGACCTAAGATCCTCAGACCCAGTGAAAAGTCGGTGGGATTGATTGGTATCTAAAGTGAAGAAATGAGTTCCAGACAATTCTTCTCATTTAAACTCGTCTTATTGCCAAACTGTCTCAAATTACTGTTAATCACCGAGATGTATTGAGATCAGCTGAGGCTGGTCTCATTTCTTCTCACTTGATCACTTTCGGTAGATGGTACCACAGAATGGATTGGGATGAAACGGCATTGATTGACATGCTTGACATCCAATCTCAGCTGATCACATTTAATCACCGACTTTTCACTGGGCCTCAGAGCCAGTTTTACTCTATTTTATGGACCGGAAAATTGAAAAATTTCGACTACACTACCGGGGCCGTCCTGTCTCAACTGGAGGCAAGCGGAAAGCATCCAGTCGCATTCTACTCCAACAGTTTGAACGAAGTCTAACATAACTATGACATCCACGACAAGGAGATGCTGGCTATCATCCGGGCCCTTGAGGAGTGGTGGCACTTCCTCAAAGGTACACAGCATCCGGTGATGAGCCACCAGATTGGCCAGGCGTGAAAATACCACTTATTTTCCAATTCCAAAACATTACAATCAAGGAATCGCCTGCATACCATCCCAGCAAGGGTCGATGCCGAGGTCCAGGCAGACGACTAAGAGACAGCAGCGTATAGCCAAGGAGTCAAGGGTCCACTAACGCCTCTCAAAACCTGAGTCGGGTTGGTCAGCCGGCGACAACTAGCTAAAACCTGATTCCTTACCAACGCACACCGTTTGGGGAGCCAGGGCGTTCCCTCTAATTAACCGGACACATAAAACTATCCAACAGAAGGACTGGAACGTGAGAACGAGACGTAGGAGGGCACGAAGGCAGCATGCGCTACAATTAGCTAAAAGGGAAAGCCTATGGTTCGCTTAAAGCCATCAACATAGGGGGGACACTTGCGCTATCCCATCACGTGGGAACTACCAAAGGTCACGAGAGGTGGCGCGTACAGGCCAAGAGGGCCAACAAGTCAAAACAAGGACTCGGGGCTGGAGCCATCAAATAATGATGTGATCCAACACTTTGACTCATAAACGGGAAACCGGCCGGTCCGGTCAATGACTCGATCTGAGTCATGAGGACATGCCCAAAACGATTATGACTCGGCACATACAATAAAAGAATTGTACAGGGCATAAAAGTCCAAAAGTGCCAAATTATGCTAACATTTCATACTTTTCATCCATTACTTGTACGAATATGAATGAGATCACTCTGTAAATTAGTGGGAGGAACAATAGGACGATCTGATAGGCTAGCTACTTCGGAACCGGGCTCTTTAATTATTATTCCTGTTTTAGTAGTTTAGATCAGTGTAAAGTGTATAAATTAGCCAGAGGTACAGGGTTAAGGCAGCGGATTCTACCCCTCCTTGCTAGACGTTGGACGTCAATTTGAAGACTAGATCTTAGCTGTGGTTGACACCTGATATCTAGGATATCTTGTGTAGAACACCAATAAACACGGAAGGACGTTGTTGTATAAACTTGTGTGAACGGAACGCGTGGACACGGAAACAGAACGGGTGGACACGGAAACGCGTGGTTACGAGAGTTTAGCGCAAGGGAATACGTTACGCGTCTTAGAGGTGTTTTCTGGATAGTCTTGAACTATCAGCTATAAATCACACACCCCTTGAAGAATAACCAACCAGCTCGTTTCAGTAAACCCGGTCGCATAGCGTCTAGTGGACTTGAAAGCACCTGCCAAAAACTACAACTTAAAACAAGAAACTACACTTTAGTCAACCTAATACTTGGTTGCTCCCCCAGACACAAGAGTTATTGGAAGTGGATATTTGGTGTTTTGAGAAGTTGCACCTTATAGAAGCGCCCTGCTCATCACTGGTCAAGATCTGGACAGATCACAAAAACTTGGAAAACTTCTAGAAGGAGCAGAACTTGAACCAGAGACAAGTGCAGTGGTCCTTGTACCCATCCCGGTTCAACTTCGCACTGCACCACCAACCTGGCTGCCTTATGGGTTGTCTGCCACCGCCCCGATCACAGAGTAGGCTCAGACAACACGGACATCACTGTCAGCACAGAGCAGATTCCAGGTTCTGGGGTGATGAGGGTGACTGAAGCATGATGAGATCAAACAAATAAGTCTGGAGTCCTATACATGAAAAGACAACGAACACAGCCACCGATCAAAAGCGTGATAAGAGCATGATATATCACGAGTTCGTTTCCACGGAGGCGCTGCACGCTGCCACTCGGAATCTGCTGTGTGTAGGCAAACTGAGAATTCACTTTGCGTGGCATCTCTCCATGACAAAGGCACGGGCAATATTCTTGTTTAGATTAGAATAGTGTGAAGTACAGGATTATAAGTACAGGTTATATACTGTAGGTCCCAGGGGCCGCAACTAAGGTACAAGGTCAGATCACAACAGATAGGGTAAATGAAAGATAGATGAAGGGGTAAAGGGGACATTCAGGAACCCGACATGACAGGGAACTGATTGGAGTCCCAAAAGAGAAATCGTGGTTCGATTGATCAGATAGTTGATCTGATCAATGATCGGGTTGCTCGGGTCATTTGGGTTCTAAATGTGAATGAAAAGTTGGTTCATGACATTACCCGCCCTTTAGGTAAAACCTGCCTTGGGTTTCATGTCTGCTGCTGTTTCTTTGCCCACAAGTCTACACCAGTGATGACCCATTTTTGACCTTGGGCCGTCTCTTTCAGGGCAGTCAAGTATTTCTCGTAGAACTCCTTGAGACATTCCATGGATTCTCCCAAGTGTTCTAGGAGTTCCCAAGTGTTGTCCTCCAGTCCATATCCTTCCCAACGAATGAGGTATTGCAAATGTTTGCACTGTTTGTTGACCCGTATCTTCAACACTTCCCCAATTTCATACAGATTCACCCTGTCTACCACATCAGGTGGAGGGGATCATTGTGATGTTGGTGTTCCGCCACAAGAGGAGCCCATGGATGCAGGAAAACAGTGTTGAAGCTGGGGTAGTCTTTCCAGGATGCCAGGAGTTTCAGCTCGTAGGATATCACCCCCACTTTCCGAACCACCGTAAAGGGTCCATACCACTGATCTTCAAATTTTTTTGTAGGGTGGTGGGTGACGAGGTTAGCTCCAGAGAGGTAGACTTTGTCCCTGGATTTATAGTTGGGATCTGCCTGTTGTTTGGCGTCATAGAACCTCTTCATCGTCTCGTGTGCTGCTCACATAGCAGCACCAGCCTCCTCTCGAACCTTGAACATCCGGGTTGCAAAATTCGAGGCCTCCTTGGTTGGCACCTCAAGCCAGGGTTCTGTTCCTTTCCACGGGTGGAATCCCATGACCACAAAGAAGGGGCTGAAACCTGTGGTCTTACTAACTTGGTCGTTGTGGTTGAACTCTGCGAGAGTCAACCAATGCACCCAATCATCTTGTTAGAAATTGGTGAAGACCCGGAGATATTGCTTGATATTTTGATTAAGCCGCTCGGTTTGTCCATCTGTCTGGGGGTGATACGCAGTGGACATGTTTGACTTTATCCCCAAAAGCTTCAGCAAGTCTCACATGAAGTGTCCCTCTGTTGCTGAAGACCACCTCCGGTAACCCAAAGTCCTTCCATACGTGGTCCGGATAAATCCGTGCCATGCCTTCTCCTCTGAGGTGTTCAGTACAAGGGATGATCTGTATCCCCTTCCTGGGTTGGTTGATGATTACCGCAATAGAGTTGTAACCCTTGGTGACCAATAACTTGGTGATCAGGTCCACCGACACGTTCTGCCACACCCTCTCTGCGACTGTGTTAGGGTGCAGTGGTCCTCGAAGTTTACAAGGGAACAGTTTTGTATGCTGACAGACGGGACAAGCCAATACATATCTCTTGGCGTCTGATAGCAAGGAAGGCTAGTAGTAGTTCCGGATTACTAGCTCTGCAGTCCAGAATTGTCCTGGGTGTCCGGAGACTTAATCATTGTGGTGTGCTCGTAGAATCCGGTGTCGCAAATTTCCTGAGGGAGGGATGTACACTGTTCAATACCAGGTTACAAACCTGTCAGCATGTTCTTCCCATCCTTCTGCCTTGTCCTCCAAAGCCTTCTTCACTATGTCTTCCCAGTCTGCTTTCCCGGCCTTGATGAACTGGTCGTCAGGCATGTCATCCAAGACTGCCAGCATAGTGTTCAGAAATTCTTGTCCATCCATCTCATTGTGTTGATACAGATCTTATTGTGGTAATACCAATCTTCTTCTTATTGTTCTCTCCTCCTATTGTTCTCTTGCTTATTGTCCTTATTGTCTTTACATTTCTATTGTTCTAGTACATATATATGTAGGTGCTTCACAATGGATCTGGGCTTTTTGCCATCTTATCTGTGACCTATCTGAGACCCTTGCCTTTTTGGCCCCTATCTGAGACCCATCTGCGCTTCTGATTCTAATAATAAGTGAGTGTTTGCCCTGGAATATAGCTGTTGGTCGACTCACCTCTATTCCCTCCAAATAAAGACTGGGACGAGCCCAATGAGCTTCAACTGGCGAGGCCAAAGACAAAGAGTAAGAAGAGGAAATTGGTGGCAGCTGACAGAGGGTAAGCCAGTGTGGTAATTGGGGCAAAGATTCTTACGAGTTGCTAGGGAGGATGTGCCTGCATGAAAGAAGACTCAAAAAGATGGCAAGACTGGACCGTCAGGGGGTGCAAGAACGAGAGCTGCAGTGAAACAGGTAGTCCAAAGTCGAGAGGCCGAAGCCAAGAGCAGCATATGAAGGGAAGCAGTAGATGTCTGCCCAGCCTTGGTGTTTATTCAGGTGGGGTTGCAAGGAAGTGGCAGGCCGCAATGCCGATGGAAATGACATCACGGCATCAGCTGTCCCATCATTCCCATCAAAGCTGCGAAAGGTTGCGGAAATTGGAATGCCAAGGTAAACAGAAGTAACCAAGGTATGTTGAGAAAGGGAGGAACTGGATTCCAAAGTATTTGTGATTTTGCGGAATTTATTGGGCAGTGGAAGTGCGGAGACACATCTGATTGATGGGAAGTGGCAGGCTGGAACTGTAATTTTGGCCATCAATTCAGCCCTGGGCCATGCACCCGGAAGCCTGGGGAGTGGATAGGTACATGCTGGAAGGAATTCCAGTATTATGGCCAGGGTGGTTTTATTTTTGTGGCAAATATTGGGAGTGTGCAGCATAACATCCAAATGGGACTGGGTTGTGTTTGATTGGGATGGTGCCACTAACAAAGACCCACTAGTGGGAAATGCCAACTCGATCAGATGGAGCGGACAGCCACTGAGGTTGCAAGAATGGTGGTGAACGGTGAAATTGGAAATAATATTGTTCCCATCACAGCTCTAAGCCAGGAATCCCCAATCAGAAGCAGTAGAGGAGGGCATCAAGCAATCAGGCATCAATAAGGAGAGAATAGCCTGAAGGGGCAACAGCAAGGGCAATTTTCCTGTTCCCTCCCGATTGGGAAATATACGTGCAGACCACGGCCACATTGCAATACAGTGCCCTTCACCTATAGGCTATCAACCACAATACATTGGAACATGGTTGCAGGTATTGAGCTACCACATTGCAACAGAGGTACAGTCTTTACATATCAGAAGGTGGTTGTTGGCCTTGGATATGAATAGGAATGATAGCGCTGAACTGGCGTGATTAACAACAATTTTGACCAACATGTGGGGTTGGAGCGTAAGACATGGAAAGAAGCCAAATTAGGTGGAGTTGATAATAGATAGGATGCGCATGAGCCGCACACGGCTTTTGGCACTTGCGCAAAGCTGCATGGTATTTTTTGTTTTTTATTGGTTGAATAACACTGCTATACCTGAAAAGCATGTATTCTCGTGCCCACCCCTGCACCTCGACATTATTCAAGTATTTGTTTCATCCGTGTGGAAAAACGTGTAGCAAATGCTGTACTGTGACAGCATCACTCCACCTAAACCACAACACAGTGCGATGACATCACACATGCGGCAATGGATTGATGCAACTACTTCCGAGTTCCCACACCTAGTATACACCAGATGCTGCCGATACCTCAATTACATAGATTATATTGATGAACATGCTGTTAAACCCCTCCCAGGAAAACTTTTCTGCCATGACTTTGCGCATCCTATCTATTTTTCCAAGAGCCAAAAAGATGTTCCTGCTCGACTTCAGGAGGCAGCCTAGGTTGCATGCGTGGCATGAGGCAAGAGAGAGAGAACAACAAGTACACCTATTAAGTATCAGTTCACAACGTAAAATAATACTAATTTCATGCCTCCTGCCTTATGAGTCTATGGCCACCGATGTCCTTGAAATTGGGGGGCAGGTGAGTTCATATATGGTGGAATAATAATTGAGGATTGAACCGAACTTCAAGCAGACTGTCATGAATCACCCGGGTTCCACTTTTTCGCACGATGTGTCTGCATCACGGGACTCTCATGACGCAACCACGGGACCTTCTCACGGTTGAAACCCGATCACGGGTTTTAAAGGACTGGGACACGAGAAGACGTTGAGGGTTAGGGAACCTTCACAGTTGGTTCCCCTAACCCTCCGACACTACATACAGGAGCCTGATCGCAGGCTTCAGGGACCAAGATATTGGAAGACGTTAAGGGTTATGAATCCCACGCCATCGGTCCTCCTAACCCTCAGATGCTATGGTGATAACACACAGGAGCCTAGGAGCATCACACATTAATGCTCCTTAACATTGCGATACAGGAACTGATCATGATCGTATTAATTTATTCATAATGTATATAAGCACATTAGAATCTCCTTGTACAGTAGATTCTACCTTGTCTAATCTCAGGCTTCTGCTTTGGCTTGACTTAGGGATTGTCTCCACCCTGTCCTACTTCCCCTCCATTCTATTGCGGGTTGTGTCCACACCCCAGGTATTATACCTGAGTGGATATCATACCCTGTTCGACTTGTTCTGGGTTCCGCCTCGCATCCCGACCCACAATATAGGGCCTCCTAACGAGGAGTCTGTTCAGTTGGTCTTGCTGCTTGGGGACCGCATCAGTTATTAGCGGCTGTCGGGTTTCTCCTGGTTGGGGTTCTCACCGGGTTGCTTGTCGTTTAGCCGACCCAGAGGCCGATGCTGATACAGACGAGAAATGTCACAGCAGGTGGGTGGTCAGAAGAGAAATATGATGTACAGCCTCAAGTCACAAATACTTGTCCTCTGTATTATCAGTTCGCGATTTAAATAGTTTTCCTCATTCAATGCTTGAATGCCTGTAAAAAATGGGCTTGTGTAGTGTACATGTGGTGTATCTGAGTGTGCCAAAATCTAAGGGATACCAGTGGCGGAATTCAAGCTATAAAATTCCATGTTCCAAATCAGTTTACGACCAAATCTTTCACACAGAGACAGTCTTGCACTGCTGGGTTTCTGGGGCAAATACAATATATCCTCGTGCTCAAGCCACTATATTCAATATGACACAAGTCTATTTCACAACAAAGGTACGGGTATTCAAATAAATGAGCTCGTCAACTGCGCTAAAGAGTTTTAGCCCGTGTTCCAAATGCACCTCCTTGTCAAGACATCCGCCAGGAACCTTGGACTCTACCCATGGGTTGAGCTGCAATGGAGCACCACTTAAAAATCCTGCGTGTGAAGGAGAAAGTTGAAATCAAGCATCTGATTGTTGAGATCTGCCATTTCGTCACCTACATGGTTGACAAAACAGCCTTTCTCGAGCAAGAAGAGAGCACCTTGCGAGAGGGGGGGAGATGGGGCTAGCGCACCAAGTGCGTGTTTTCCTGATGGAGCATGCAACTTCACTGCCATCCACATGGCACACCTCATGAAGCTGAGGTGGGTAGCAGGGTTTATGGACAGTCTCTCACATGGGAGGAGCGTGCCAAGGTAACAGCACATTCCTGTTGTATTAATGAGCGATATGGCCACGTGCGCACCATCACTGTCATTTGCAGACAAAGAAATGGGCCCACCAGAGACCGCTGGCGATGACGAGGGGGACATAGAGGATGATTAAGGCAGCATAACGGACACTCTCTTGAATATTCTGTCCATTACACAAGACAAGGGTGGGGTGCAGGGGAATAGGGTTGTGTTTTGTTGGAGGTTTCATGGACCTGTGGTTGAGATGTAGCTCGAAAGAGCTTTTCATTGTGTTGTAGCATATACTGTGATTTTCTTGCGGATTTTACAGCTATTTTTGCGCCCAGAATGGCCCACTTACACTGGGGTGGCAGGCACTTTGATGCGGGTGATGGCGCCTTGATGGTAGTGATGGCATTTGTCAGCAAGCGCGCGGGCCCTTTGATGACAGCAGCACGGGCTCCCGCCCCTCAATGTGTTATCTATCCCTCAATATATCTATTGTGGTAGATAAAGATCATAATTAGAGCACAATTATTGCACCGTACGAGATCAGCTAAAACCGGCGCTAATTAACCGGGGAGACCGCATACATCTCCCCGGCTATTTCGCCTGGTTACCTGGGTATTGTAGGTATGGACTACAAGCAATAAATTGCCTTGCTTGAAGTCAATTCTTGCTTGATTTCCTTTGGAAGTGGCTCAAATTAAAGCTGCAGATGTATACTAGCAGAATATAAAAAAACCTTGGGCGAAACTGAGCAAGACCGTGCTTTGAGCGCAAAAAATATGTTCGCAGGCGCGAGGCCTAACGTGGCCGGGTGGGCTAAATCAAATTCTCGTTGGACACCAGGAAGACAAGAAAAGAAAAATCACACACCTTCACTGCAAACATCTCATCACGGGAACTTGCGAGGGAATTTGGGCCAGCACACGCACCTGCCTAATTGAGAACCTCACGTGCGGCCAGCCATCACATGGCAGGGGAACAATGAACCATCAAATGTGTCCTTTCACCACAACCATCACCACCTCATCCTGTCTCCTACCTCTCCTCCCCTCATCTGGCGCTTACATTCTGCTGCTTAGCTCCCAGTACCCCCTGTATATACAATTCATCCACTTGGACGAAAGGATTGAAAGGTAAGTAATTGGTGCATCAATGAAAACCTTTATCCAAAGGTTCAAATCAACAATTCAATTCCAGATCTTTGTGTTGTGT
The DNA here is from genome assembly GCA_014925785.1 of Mycena galopus ATCC 62051. Taxonomy (NCBI): domain Eukaryota; kingdom Fungi; phylum Basidiomycota; class Agaricomycetes; order Agaricales; family Mycenaceae; genus Mycena; species Mycena galopus. Next base: position 434,486 of record WIQG01000052.1, read on the forward strand.
TCGGGGGTTCGCGTAGAAGAAACTACGAATGCGAATTTGAGAATAGGTTGTTGATGTGAAAGTTTAAAATCCAATAGCAAGAGTTTGTCCTTCTAATCCAATGTTCTTCGTCCAGTAATTGCAACCCTAACCCAAAATCCCGTTAATCCGTAAGTCCGTTCGTTCCCGTAATGAATTCCGTTAATCCGTATCGTTCCCGTAGTAGTTCCGTTCAAGTTCAAATCCAAAAGAGCAAATCACAGGTATAAAACCTGGGCAAGTGTTTTTTTTTTACCTAGTACATCTCGCTCTCCTTTTATACCCCTATTGTTTGTACTTGCCAAATAATCCACTACTACTGTAATTTGTAGGTAAAAGTGTCCTGTTTCCTGGATACAGCCCTAGTTTGGGCACGTATCCCTATTTCTTAACAACCGTCTTGACATTTCTTCTTAAACCAGTGCGTCTCCCTGCCTATCGTCTTGGTTTTGAGACAGTACCAGGCAACCCCAGGTTGCTCTGGATACGGGCTGTGCATAGCCGTGCTGAGACGCGTCAAGACCTCCTTCCTGTTGCGTCCGCAACGCGTTTTCGGTCCAACCTCCAGGAAGTCCCGTGACCACGTGACCGCTCGTACTGTCTATCCTGACAGTTCTTGATCGCCGTGCACGCCACCGTCAAACTCTCCCATTGTACACAGGTGAGCGGCGTCTGCTGTCTTGGTGATTTTACATGTCCATGCCAACCTTATACCAACTGATCCCATTGTCTATTAGTTCACCACTTTTATGTGTCATTGTTGCGAGCCTCAAGGCTCGGAGTTCCCCGATCACTCGGTAAGTCCCGACATCCTTCTTCTTCCATGCTTATGTCGCAGATTTAATTAATTCTGGTGAGTTTTCACAGGTGCAAAATCATCCCGTATGTTATCTCCCTTTTTCACAACTCCTGACTGTCCCCAGTCAGCCGAATTCCAACGCGATGGCCCTGGTAAGTCTGATCAAGGAAATCTCCGTGCCGTACAATCTCCGGATTTTCCTTGACATGCCGGTGTTTCTCCGAAAACACACCATCAAGGCCACCCTGTTGACGCCATTCCCACCCTTTGTCTTTTGCTCTTAACCACCACCTCGATGGCAAGTCCGTCGGGGTGGGCTTCTAGCCCGTCCTCCTCTGGTCTGATTCTCGCCTGTTTCGTTACGGACTCCATGTTTGTCTCCGCCGCTGACTCCCACGTCGCGGCACTAGCTGACTTCTATGTCGCTACCCGCCGCCTTTTCTCGAATTCCTTCCTGTCTTCAGGGTTTTGTCTGCCGCCTCGTTTGTACGCTCCATGCCTCTGTACAATGGTATGTTTTGCTCCCTGCTAGTTCTAACTGCTTCTGAGTCCCTGACCATAGTCCCCATTTCCGTCCGGAATTTTCTGTCGTGCCCATGGCATTATTCTTCCTGTCCCTTCGTACGTGTACAACAAAATGTTGTGGCTCCGCTCATTATTTGTCTGACAGCCATTGTTTTCCCACAGCCACGGCCCTTTTTGCATAAAACGCCGCCGCCGCCGCCGCTAATTCTTCATTCCACGCCAAGTCCCTGCTTTCACCCTTCATCTTCGACCTTTATTCGTGTATATTGTCAACGCCACTCTTACGATGTCCTCTTCTTCATCTAACACTTCTGCAAATAACGGTGCCTCTTTCTTTGACCACCCGAGTCCAGCGCCGTCAGTGCCTGCGCCCGCTTCACACTCTACGAGCTCCTCGCCTGAAGGCTTTGTTATCCCAGCCATTCCTCCTGTCCACGATCCCCTGGTTGTTACGCGTGATGCCCATGGCCACCGCCAACTTCCTCACGTCTCCAATACACCGCTTCATGTTGATGATAGTCGGGTTTTGAAGTTGGTTCAGCCGCGTCCTATGGTGCGCATCCCCTCCCTTTTCACCTCTCTTTTTAGCTGTTGCTTAATTCCCCTTTTTCCAGATCGTCGCAAAGTGCCTTGACTGCGCCGAAAAAGCGATCAACTGTTCTTTTATGGAGGCTGGCATCCCGTGCCCTCCCTGCGCCGTCCTCAGGATCCCCGACTGCACCTGGTCCGACCCCTTCTGGTTCATCGAGAATCTCCAGCGATCCCGCGATCAATATCTCCTGGACGAGCGTGACGCCTTGGTGAAGTCTGTTCAAGAGGGCCGCCTCGCTCCCTCCCTCTTTGGTACGTTGTTATTCTTTTATTTTTCCGAGCCCTACTGACTTCTCCCTTCGTCTTTTAGAGCGTGAGTTCGAACGCGCTCAAGGCTGGTTCTACAGCGGTGCCCAGGGCGCGATCTCCCGGTTCCTCGTACGTCTGCTCCCTTTTTATCGTCCCTAGCCTTTGGCTAATTATTCCTTTTACCAGCTCAACTCCCAGGCTACTCGTGACACCGCCGTTCGTGGATACCACGCGCTTGCCGCCGCTTCCACTGATCCCGCGACTTTACTCCGTTTCCTTTCCCTCGGCTCGGACACCGGTATCCATCCTCTAGTTTTGCAAGTCGTTGCCGAACACGTGCTTTCTCTTTACGTTGTCATGACCTCCTAGTCGCATACGCCGTCACCATTCGTCTTGATATTTATTTATCATTGTGATTTCGACTTCCTGTATTTTTCTTGGCGTATTTTAATTTTGAATATACCACCCCCTGGGGTTCCTTCGGCGTTACTTCTTGTGTTCCCAATTGTTAAGTTGTCATCCGAGGTGTCCCCGTCGTCGTTTTTAGTGGAAAATAATTTTCTGTTCATCAAAACCTGAAACTCCTCCAAGTTTCAAGTCGTGCCTACTCGTTGTATCGTCTGTTGGCCTCCACGTTGACATCGACTCGTTTTAAACCTTCCAGTACGTGTTCCTTTCCTTCGCATTGTTCGAAGCTGACGCGCTTTTCGTTTCAGGGTCTGTGTTTCAGTTTCTGCGTCACTACCTTTCAACCACGTCGCCTCCAGTGCCACGTCTTGAAACACGAAATTTTTGCCATTGTGGCTACGTGTCCTGGTGCGTTTTTCATTGTCTCTCCCTTTTTCACAGCCTCCAACTGTCCCAGTTGGCTTGGCTATAAAAGGTACGCTATCCTGTTCGTTTTTCTCCATTCCTTCCCCTACTTCATTCTTCCTTTCTCTTGACTGCAGGTCCAGTCGCAGAAAGTTCTACCATGGTCTCCCCTATCCCTGGGTCTCTTTCCAAGTCCAACGAAGAAACTGTTCGAAAAATCTTCAAGACTATTTGTGCCACCAAGTTCGAAGATCCTGTTGATCAGGACTCTTTTCTTGTTGACTCGGCCAATACCGTGGTAGGTTAAACTCCATCTACCAGTTTCTTTTTACTCATCCTAGCTGCAGCTCCAGTTCCGTCCACAAATCGCCTCCTTCGCCTTGGTCCCAGAACTTGGCGAATGTATTTTTACAATCCGTTCGATGATGCATGCCAACAACGCGCGTCTCGGCACCCTGTTCAGCGACGCATTTATCTCCATCCAGGATTTCGCCGGCGAGATCGTTCGTAAAAGGCAGATGTTCCGGGAGCGCAGGCGCGCCCATATCGACCGTATGCGTGCCGCTGGAGGCACCGCTGCCCGTATTGAGCGCAACGCTGCCCTAGAGTACGCAGCAAATACTGACCACAAGGTTCGTTATTGATCTCCTCCTCACGTTCTTCCTTTGCTGATTTTCATATTTCAGTCCCCCCATTCTCCCGGCGAGGATGTGGTGTCGATTCCTTCGAGTGGTGACGAGTCTGGAGCCGATGAGCCCGTGCCCATTCCCAAGGTACGCTGTCTTTCGTCTCTTAACATTCTCCTTTTTAATAATTCAACCAGAATCCCCCATCGAGCCCTATTACCGTTGATTTGATCAATATTCCGCCCAGTTCTCAGGGTAAGTTCAGTTATTCTTTTGGTTTATTCCGTCTTTTTCATTGCTCATAGTATGCCCAGCTACCCTTTTATCCCCTATTGATGAGCTGGGTTTTCACTTGAGCAGAATGTCCTTGAACGCGTATCCCAACCTCCTTGTGGGTCGCGTTTTTATTTTCCTCTATTCCCCTCTTTAACTTGTACACCAAGCAGCCGCACTCTCCGTTGTCACCAAGCCACTCCCTACCGGACCTCGTGCCGGACTTTACTCTCGGCCAACACAGGCTCCCCGCAAAAGGCGCCGGGTGGAAGAGGGGGAGAACGGCCACTCGCAAGCAGGTACGTTCTATTCCTAATTTTCTGTTTGGTCGTTTATTAAACTCTCTTCCCAAAGCGCAACTTTTCTACGCCCGCCCCAGTCGTCCAATGCAACACTCTCCAAATGATTCCGCGCCCCTTCGGCCCGCCGCTTCCCCTAGCGAGGCCCAACTTCGTGGCCGACTGGCTGCTATCCAGGCCGAGATTCGTCGCCTCGCCAGCGCCCAGAAAGAGTTATACTGGCAGCTCCAAACGCTCCGTCAATCCGAACCATGCAAAGCAGCGGTCCTCTCGCAAGTAGGTTGTTACGCTTATCTTTTTCCTGCCGTGGTTTAACTTTTCCCTATCCAGGAAAGTTAAATGTTGCTATTATTGCTCTGCTGCCGACCATCTCGTAGCGCTCTGTCCCTTGCGCGAGACTATTGACTAGTCTCCTTCTATGCCGCCTTCCCCATATTATTTATTTTTCTTGTTGGTACCTTTCTTGTTTTTCCGTACCCAATATTTATTGCGGAACGCCGGTCGATCCTATATTTGTGTGAACCTTGTTTTAATCGATCCTTCTTTCTGATTATTGTCTTGTTATTCCGGGAGTCGAGGCCTTGCTATTTCCAGGCAAGTTTCCTCTTCTTTCGTGTCTTGTTTTTGGGTTTTTATTATTTTCTTTCTTCTTTCAGATGGGTTCTTCTATGTTTATGATGTAACCGTTTCGTAGTTTGTGCTCTATTTCAAGCCAATCCCATTTGTTGAGTCTTCTTTTTCTATCAGATTTTCTGTTTTATTCATCGTTTCTTCCATCTTCCGAGCCCATTTAGTTGTGGACTCGTTTTATTCCTCCTGTTCCAAGTCCTCATCCAGGACTTCTTTTATTCTCGAGTCCGAGTTCGGCTGCAGACGGGCTCCTTCAAACTGGAAGTCTCTGCCCCGGTAATCTTCTTCTGGTTCACTTTCCAATTCATCCAAGGTTTCTTGCGAGACATCAATTAATTCCTCGATGCGTGAACCAATGGTGAGTTTTTGACGTTGTTGATAGAGAATGACCCTGAACCTTCTGATTTTCTTCTGCCAGATAGCACCATTGAACTCGCAAACAATGTAAGCACCTCCCTTCGTCCGTCTGACCACAATTAATGGTCCCCACCACCTATCTCGGTTTCTCCCACTCAAGGACCCTTCATCGACAGTATTCCGCACAAGTACAACATCGCCAGGTTTGAAGCAGTAATCCTTTATTACATGCTTATACTTCTCGGCATAATCCTCCGCAGTCTTTTCTTTTATGGCAGCCATCTTGGCTCGCATTTCTTCAATGTGTCCGATGTGTTTGGCAAGTGCGCGTGCTCGTAGTCCAACGAGCTCATCCGTTGATATTATTTTGTCAGGATATTCTGCTAACCAAGTAGCCTCGGCAATATCCAGCGGTAAAATTGGATGCGAGCCGCAAACCGCGAAATACGGTGAGCACCCCATTCCCCTTCTAATTGTAATGCGATCTGCCCATATTACTTGGGGTAAGAAATATGACCACAACCGTAAATTTCCTCCAGTTGCCTTGTAAAGAGATTGCCGTAGGTCCCAATGACCTCGTTCTACTACTCCATTCGACTGAGAGTGATAAGGTGAGATCCTTATACCTTGGATTCCGTATTTTCCTTTTAACCACTCCATCGCCGCAATAAATGGGGCCCCATTGTCCGTCACAATCCAGCGTGGACAACCCCATCAACAAATAATATCTTCCAGCAAGAATAATCCAATATTCTTGGCGGTTTGCTTCCGTAGTCCCCGTCCTTCCAGAAATCTTGCCAGTGCGCACCGTGCATCCACAATAAAATTATATCCATTAGATTTTTCACTCATGTGCATCACATCCGTGTGCACCTTCTGAAAAATACTTGGTGTTTCCGAGATGACCGGTGGCGCCTTGATAATCGCCAACTGCCTCTTTTGACAGAGATGGCATGCCTTCACATACCATTGTACGTCACCCTCTAGCTCTGGCCACCAAAACCTTTGCTCAAGTAATGATGCTGTAGCAAAGCCTCCACGATGACCAAGTGAATCGTGGGCTGCGCGCAGCATGTACATTCGGTGCTCCTTTTGAACCACTAATAGATTTGCGTCCTTCCCACGCCGGTATAATTTCCCTTCCTTCGAGATAAAGAATCTTGATGCGTAGCGCACAAAGCGCTTATACTTTCGGTCATCCTCCATTCCTTCAGGACGCGTCAATGTATCTTTCAACCACTCTGACACCATAATGACCCTTTCATCTTGCTCACGCAATCCAGCGCTTCGATGCTCCTCATCGTATGGCTCCCTTTGTTCTTCATCATCTCGCCATTTCTGATCTGGAAGTAACTTGTCTTCAGATTCTTGAATCTGGACATATGCGGGGTTTTTTTTTTTTTTTGTGTCTTTGTTTATTCCCCTCTGTGTCTAGGACATATGGTAGGGATAAATCTGCCTAATCTCGCGCTGTACGTATGTTTATATATAATGTCTATCGTTGGGTATTGCATCCATCTAACATATGCGGGTAAGACTAGTCCTTGGTCCCTGTAGCCCTTTGTGATACACTTCAATACCAGCTGTTCGTCGGATCGTGCCAAGTTTAATTCCTTGCCGAAATCTTGCACATCCGTGGCAGCTTGATAAATTTCCAGTAAGTAGCCACCTCGAGTATCAATTTCGTGTTTGAACTCGTCAATATTTAGTGGTTGTTCCGCGAAATAATCCCACTCCTGGTGCATACTCGGTGGCCCATTTAGCTCCAGGTCTTCCTCATCATGCCTAGGCCATTCTTCATCGCCTGGTTGAGCTTCTCGTCTTGACAACCCATCTGGTGGGAAGTTTGCCCCTTTGGTATGTTTAAGTTTGAACTTGAACATCAAAATCTGCTCAATCCAACGGTTTATCGTCGCATTAGGTCCCATGCCTGGGTTATTCAGCATGCCCTGAATATATTTAGCATCCATTTCAACAACCAATCGCCTGCAACCGAGAAGCCAGTACTGCATGGCTTCCAATGCTCGCTTTAATCCATAAAGCTCCCTCTTCGGTTGTCAAAATTCTGCTTCCCTCCGGTTCAGAGTAATTGATGCAAACTTGGCGTAGTATCGTCTTTTCGGGTCGGTAGGATCCGTTTGGTAAATTTGGATCCCAACCGCCATCCAAGAGGTATCCACGGCTAGGACAATATCCGAGTCCCAGTCATAATTCAAGGGTTTTAGACACGGTGCGTTCGCTACTGCTCCTTTTAGATTTTCCATCACTAACTCCTGGTCTGCACCCCATTCGAATTCAACATCTTTGCGAGTTAACTTCTGGATTGGCCTGGCCAGCAGTGCATAATCCTTTATGAACATCCGTAAAACTCCCACGGTCCCAAGAAAGCGCCGCACTTCAGGTACGTCCTTCAATGGTGGCCATCGTAATATTACTCCAATCCGGTCAATGTCGGGTTTCCGCCCTTGAAACGAACACAGATGTCCAACCATGAAGAATTCTTCTGCGCACAAGATCGACTTGGCGCCCGAAAAGGTACCTCCGCAATATTTCACACGTTGAATTATCCTATTCAAGTTCATGAAGTATTCCCAGATAAAACGGCGGATCCCTGAATTCCTTGGAATTGTTTCTTGACTTCCATCAGGTAACTCGTAACGAGAGCCTGGTCCCCGAATAGGTACGTCGTCGATATAGGGCATGGTAACATGCGGAATTTCATCCTGCAGAATATATGTGATGTCGTCATGGAAGATAGGAACACTGTTTGTCCATCCTTGTGGAAGTTTCACCAGCCGTAATGCGCCGAAGGGTGTTTGAAAGGTAGTGAAGTCCCTTGATTTTTCTCCAATTTCCCGATGGTCATAACCTGAGAATAGATCAAGGCATCCGCCACACGCTCGTCCCGCAAAATGGTTGGCTAATTCCTCCGTCGCTGGTGGAAGTCCCGAGTGTGCAATGGTAACTGCATTCAATGGTTCTAGAGCATGTACCAATCTAATGCTCTTCCCATCCTTCTTTAGGACTCCGAAAAACTTGCTTCGGTAAGAGGCGTTGGAAGGTTCGTAGACTCCCGCATCGAGACGTCTCTTGATTATTTTGCAAAATTCTTCTAGTTGCCCGCGCGGAATGGGAATGCTGCGCTCGACCCAAGTTTCATGCTCAATGAGCGGGAATTCCACAGGTGGGAAGAAGTCTTTCCGAAAATTCCCTCGTTCTTCATCATTCCACGCGAAGGCCTGCTCATGATTTCCTATGATTTCATGTAGTACTTTCATTTCCTCCGGTAACAGAAATCCAACATGCCGTCGTTCCAGCTCTTCTTTCCGCTCCAACGTGTACCTTCCTTTCGGTACAAACTCCTCTGGCTTTGGATTTAATATAGGTAACCCCTCCAGGGGATCTCCTTTAATTTCCCTCCGAATTCGATACTGGTCCGGCAGCTCAGTATATACTGGCCGGACTTTGAGTCCCACCGGCTTATACTTCTTGCCGGCGAATACCGACACTGTTTCACTCGTAGATTCTCCTTTCTCCAAGGCATCCGGACACACGAAATCAATAGCCTGGCAACAACTGCATCGCACATCCATGCTTACTGTGTACCAGGTTCGTGGTTCGTGCCAGGGATCCCGAATCCCATTATATTTGTTCACTACCTCCTCCAGGACGTTTGCGAAGACCTTGTGCGGGATGCCGTCCAGCTCCTCTACACTCTGATTTCGATATCCTTCGAATAGGTCTGCGGCCGCATCATCCGTCTGCATGTCAGGAGCTTCCTCTGACACTGCAATATAAGCCTCAATAATCTTCTCCGCCGTCATAACTCCTCCCCTTGGTTGGTAAATTTTCTCTATTCTCATTTCTTCTTCCTCGTTGAATCCGATTACGAAGGCCAGCTCCTCTCCTTGACCTGGTAGCGTCAATTCATCGAGGGTTTGCGAAAAACCGAGTGAGAAATTCCTTGGTGGTTATTTGATTGCCCCGGTTGAGTTTTCTTATCCAAGTTGGATTCTTCTCTAACCCTGTCATAGGTCGGAACTGTCCACGATTTTCCCGTGTTCGGATCCGTCAGCGTTAAGAGCTGCCTCCCTCCTTCATGGTCGGTACGACTTTTTGTCAACACATCAAATGGTCGGCCCAATAATATTTTGTAGGCAGGATCACGGATGACATGAACTTGAAGAAAGATCTTCAGTTCCCCCCATCTAAATGGTACGTTCCTTGCCAACCCCATAGACTTTTCTAATTGTCCATTTGCACTCTGCATGTAGATGTTGATGTTTGGATCCCAGACCAGGCCGCAGACCTGCGCTTGTTCTAGCGATATGGACACAATTTGCGATCCTGAGTCAAGGACACATTCAATCGGTCCTTGACTATTAATATACGGGAAAGTTACCCGTAAAGGTACGGAATCCCGGGCAACATAAATTTGCTTGGGTTCTTCCCCTTCGCTCAACCCTTCCAGGTATTGCAAATACGGGTCCTGCGCAATGACCGATCCCGCTGGTATCCCCTCCATCTTCACCGTCGTAACAAATACTCCTTCGACTTCTGGTAAGTCGCCGACTTCCACAGCATTAACCATCAACTGACTATCCTGTGCAGTTGTGTCCAGTACCTGCTGTTGTTCAACTTCGAGCACACCCGTCGGGAGAACCAGCTCCTGATCCTTGGAGTGTTCCTTCACTGGCTGCCGAATCCTTGTAAGCCGTAGTTTTTCCCCTTCCCGGAGATCCTTGCTCATCCCAAATAGGTCGCCAAGTCTTACGGTGACTTCGGTATTATTAATGCGCTCCAGCATTTCATCCGTAAGTCCCTCCCGTTGAATCGGCGCCTTTAATTCGTATGACCTCCTTGATTCATCGAGATACCGCCGCTCCGCTTTGCTTTCAGACGCCGGCAGAGTTCGAGCCCCAGCGCTTACCGGCTTCACAAATCGGTAAGGTAATTCTTTCCCTTCTCCTTCGTTCCTTCTTGATTGATTTTCGGACCTATCTCCCTCCAGAGGCTTGGAAACTTCTTGCTTCGTCCGCGCCTCCTTCCTCGGGGTCTCTAAAAATCCTGCTCCGGTGGGTCTGCAAAACCCACAGTACGTGTTTTGCTCCTGGTCTGCACATATTGGTCCTGAGCAGTCCCCCCTATTTTCATCATGTTGAAAACAGTACGTCCAAATTCCTCCATATTAAACGCAGGTACTGGTGCTGCTTGATTCGTAAAAGGGTGGACTTGTGCTTGCATCTGCATGGTCGACATAGGTTGAACCAAGGGCATAGTTCCCGTTTGAACTTGGTTGAGTTTGACGCGCAGAGTGCGTACTTCGTCTCGCAATGTATCAAACTCGTCTTCCGAGGCTCCTCCATAGAAGGTTTCATTAAGGTTCTGTCCCACTGTACTCTTCTTTTGCCAGTACTCCTCAACTCGTGTAGCAGCCGGCCCTTTACCTCGAGGAATAAAACTACCATCCGGCAATTTTTGCTGTCCATCCTCGACTACAATCCAACCCTTGTGAATGTGAGCGGCCTTTATCGTACATTCCTTCGAAAAATGGTCTTGACCATCACAGTAATAGCAGCCACTACGCTGTGCTGGCGCTCCATACCCTCGGTTGTACAGTCTATCCTGACTATACGAATTAGATGGCCCATTTCTTCCCATGTCTCGTGGCTCGACTTCCGGGGCAGGTCCAGAGTTCTTTGAATTCTGGAACACCTTTAATAATTCCTCGTGAGCCGCCTTCAATTGTTTCTGCGCAATTACAAGCGCATCTCGAAGTCCTGACAGTTCTCCCCCTAATTCTTCAATGCGCGTATCTCGGCGCTCGATTTTAACCGTTGGGAAGCGGTCCGACCTCTTAAATTCAGGTTCATTGTCTCCCCAAGTTGCCTCCGTGCTGCCTTTATTTGCTAACCGCTCTGCCATCTTGATCAATTCATCCAAAAGTATCGGGTCCTCCTTTCGATGATCTATCGCGTTCGGTGCCGCCGGTTGAGGTGCGTTACCTCCAAGTTGTAATAAATCTTCTTTGATCAGATTTCTGGTGTTAATTGCCATCCTCAAGGTCTCGGCGAATCCCCGCTCGAGCGCCTCAAGATAACGCCGACAAGCTTCTCTATTCAAGATGATCGCAGGTGGCTGGCTGAGTTTTCGAACCAGCGCCCGGTAGCGCATCCCAAAGCGCTTTAGACGTCCTTCCTCTGACCGTCTAATCATCTTGTTTTCTTCACATAATTTTTCTAACTCCTCGAGGGTCCCATCTAGGTCCTCTTTCATTTCTGGGTACGCTTTCAAGACCGCCTTCTTGAAGTCTGCGTACATAGTCCCTTGTGCATATTCTGCAAGCGCCCTCCAAATTTCGCGCTTCTTTGCGGGAAGATAGCTGGTAAGTAGCCTCTTCATTTCTTCGTCATCCGTTATCTGAGCCAAGTTGATAATATCGTCAACTTGCTCGATAAAATCCTGTAAGTCTTCCTTATCCTCCGTGGTAAACTTCGGGACATTTGATTCCCAAGGCCGCGGAACTTTAAAACTCGCAACACCGGTTCCAGCCGGTGCTTGAGGTGCGTTCGCCATTGGTGGTGTGTCTGGTGTGATTGGTCTAAGAATAAATCCTAGATCGAAGGAATCCTCGGTGTCGAAGGAAGGTTCAACGTCGAATAAAGACTCGTCCGCGCAAGGTAAGTTGTCCAAAGATTCCTCATTACTGCTAAAACTCCTGGCGTCGCCTGCGATACCTAAATTGTCCTGCTCCGTGCTTCTTCTCGCTGCGTACGCTGTGAAGCGTGCGCGTACTCGTTGTCTAACTTCGTTCCTAGCTTGCTCGATGGCCGCTCGTGCTGAATTTCTGCCAGCAGAAATTTTGTTTGTTGTTTATGTCCAGTTACTGAAGATTGTGGCCAGCACAATCAGTTGAATATTCCAAATGAACCCCCTCGTGGTGGGCTCCAGATGAAAGGTAAGTAATTGGTGCGTCAATGAAAACCTTTATCCAAAGGTTCAAATCAACAATTCAATTCCAGATCTTTGTGTTGTGTTCGGGGGTTCGCGTAGAAGAAACTACGAATGCGAATTTGAGAATAGGTTGTTGATGTGAAAGTTTAAAATCCAATAGCAAGAGTTTGTCCTTCTAATCCAATGTTCTTCGTCCAGTAATTGCAACCCTAACCCAAAATCCCGTTAATCCGTAAGTCCGTTCGTTCCCGTAATGAATTCCGTTAATCCGTATCGTTCCCGTAGTAGTTCCGTTCAAGTTCAAATCCAAAAGAGCAAATCACAGGTATAAAACCTGGGCAAGTGTTTTTTTTTTTACCTAGTACATCTCGCTCTCCTTTTATACCCCTATTGTTTGTACTTGCCAAATAATCCACTACTACTGTAATTTGTAGGTAAAAGTGTCCTGTTTCCTGGATACAGCCCTAGTTTGGGCACGTATCCCTATTTCTTAACAACCGTCTTGACATTTCTTCTTAAACCAGTGCGTCTCCCTGCCTATCGTCTTGGTTTTGAGACAGTACCAGGCAACCCCAGGTTGCTCTGGATACGGGCTGTGCATAGCCGTGCTGAGACGCGTCAAGACCTCCTTCCTGTTGCGTCCGCAACGCGTTTTCGGTCCAACCTCCAGGAAGTCCCGTGACCACGTGACCGCTCGTACTGTCTATCCTGACAGTTCTTGATCGCCGTGCACGCCACCGTCAAACTCTCCCATTGTACACAGGTGAGCGGCGTCTGCTGTCTTGGTGATTTCACATGTCCATGCCAACCTTATACCAACTGATCCCATTGTCTATTAGTTCACCACTTTTATGTGTCATTGTTGCGAGCCTCAAGGCTCGGAGTTCCCCGATCACTCGGTAAGTCCCGACATCCTTCTTCTTCCATGCTTATGTCGCAGATTTAATTAATTCTGGTGAGTTTTCACAGGTGCAAAATCATCCCATATGTTAGGATCGCGGTTTAAGGTGTGCCACTTCAATTGCCACCCAAGCTCTATCCCGCAGGCTGCTTCAGCTGCTGGTGCCACTGGAGCCACTGGAGGTCAAGCTCTGATACTTGTGCATCCCACATGAGTATTTGATCCTATTTTGTCTTGCCACTTAGTGATAGTTTTGGTCTTTGATTTTTTACTTTATTCGGAGTGGCCCAAAATTGTGTACCTTCCTCAAATAATTTGTGACCATTCATCTATATATCTATCCCTTCAGTTTAATCCAATGAACCCTCATTTCAGAGCATTCAAGAGTTCATTTCTCTCATTTAATGACTTGGTTGCATCGTGTTCAACATCTCACAACGCCTTGCCGTGATGGCCGCACCCACACGTGATCTTGTTATATACCACGTGTAGATGGGAAGCATGTGGAGATCCATGCGAAGGTGGATAAACGAGAAATGCTCAGAATACTTCATTGCGTAAAAACTCGTCTTCGGCCAAAGGCCGGACGCTAGTCCGAAGACCGGCAGATCAGAGAATATGAACCAGAGGAAGTCTGGCGTAGTGGCGGAGTATGGTGATAAGCTGGGCGGCGTAATAAGCCAGTAAGCCGGATTCCGCCGGAGGAGGTACCGGGTGGTACGGGATGTAACAGATCTCCCAATTAGTCAGTCTGTGTGTCGGCCCAACATTCACTTGCGAGCCCGTCCAAGATACGCAGCTTACCATCCAGTGCATGCGCATATGTGCATTATCATGCTGTATGGAATGGCTGGTACACCGCTGTGCAACGCGCTGCTGTGAGGGACCTATTGATGTCCCCCGGCCAAGGGGCACTCGGGATTAAAATAACGGATAGGGGGTTGAAAAGATTTTCAAGGACCTCGGTGAGACCCCCCCTCCCCCTCCCCCCTATATAGGGAAGGAGTTTCCCACAAGCAGCGCCGGACCGCTCCTCTGGGTCATGTGCACATGCATCACCACCCAATGGCCACTCAGCCCGCTCCCTGCTCAAATAGGCTGATGTTAAGTATATTCTACCAGCAGGTCTCTGGATGTATACAGGTCATAAGATATTTTATTTGAAGCAGTAACTGACTTGAATACTGTGCTATTTCCTTCAGTTAGGGTCACAGATCACACACCTCAAATCGTACAAAATGTTTGTAGGTCATAGCATCACAAAGGGGTCCTACAAAAGGTCCCTTTCAACTCAAACAGGCCCAAAATCGCGAAATAGCATAGCTGTGGTGGCTGCTGTGCAGTACAAGGATCATAGAAGATACATCCGTTGATCGACAGTCGGAGGCACTGCGAGGGTGGTGGGATCGAAGTCGGGGCTGCTGGGAAGGTCTACTGTAAGATACGCCATTGCCATGGTCTCGCGGGCTCTCGGGCGCTGGTATGGCATTTTATGAGCGAGTAATTTTTGTACGCTGCCGCACGAGCTTGGAAGTAGTTTCTCCACCCAGTTGGCAGGAATTTCCATCAGTTTTGCTTTTTCTTGTGGTCCCATTGTGACTGGAGACGGTGGGGCGGCCTTGGTGTGCAAAAATTGTGCTGTTGGCGGGCTTACGGAAAAAATTGTAAATCACAGCTGTCACAGACCCCTATACAAAAGGGTCAATTCGTAGGCAAGGTCACACCTCAAATGACCCTACTAATTGAAGGAAATGGCACAGTAAGTGCTTCAGACAATCTATAATACCACCACTAAATTGCAAAAATATTCCTGTGCTGTATACTACGGCCAGTGTAAGTATCTAGACACCTCTGAGGACTCAATATATGTCCTACAGGGCCTTTCATAGGCCCAAATGTGCTTTAAACATCATTCTGGCTTAGTTTGAAATATACTAGATACTAGAAAATATTTTTAAGACCTTCCTCGGGAACCCCCCACCCCCTGTCCGATATTCGAATCCCGAGTGCCCCTTGCCCACAGCCGCGGAATGCAACAGTGTTTGCTGGTACTGATCTGCGTGGATGTCAGAGCTTATGTGGGAGTGGCGCACACGAAAGGCCTGGGAAGGATGCAGAGTGTCCAGGTGATATTTGCACAGGAGATGTCCAATGGAAGGTCTACTGGTGGTTGTGAGGATAGAGGAAGAAAAGAGGAACATTTTCAGATGTACCCAATAAATCCTCAATTCCTACAGTATCACGACCACTGTTTTCCTCGGAATCAACAGAAAGCTGGCAGGTTGAGACATCAAGAAGATCCAAAAGGAGCCATCGGGCACTGCGCTGCACCACGTTTTAGCATTCTCGTCATCCTGTAGGACTTTGTGCCTGAAGTCAGAAGCCAAAAAGCCAAGGCATCCCAGAAGTGGATGGGGATGAAAGATGGGATGAAGGATGGTGTAGACAAGCATCCAGAGGGACTTAAATCAGCCCTAGTCCTTTCCGGTGCATGTGGCGGGATGAGAGACAAGATTTCGAGTAGAGGCAGCAGATGGGATAACTTTACGGCACATCCGATAATAATTTGAAGTCGACCAGTCGATTTCGTCGAGTGCCCAGGTCGTTGTGGGTGCAAAAGGTGCCAGGAGGTCGTAGGAGTGGTTAGAACCCGTGCGGAGCCTCAGCTAAGCCACAAGCCGGCCAAGAACTTTAAATGTACCATCTGTTTGCAAGCCACATGCTCAGGTCCAAGGAGAGTTCGGGATTTGAAATTTGGATATAGGGTCGAAAAGTTTTTTTCGGCCCCAGGGTGTCTAATGAGTGTTGGAGATAAATTGAACACTCAGCACTCCGAGAGCTGAATAATTCTAACCTGAGAACTGACCACAGTTGGCTTCAATTTGGCTTGAATCATGGAAGACATGGGTTCAGACTGAGAAATTCTCTTCTATACACTCTCTGGGCATTTATATGTGTTTCTTATGAGCAACCAACACCTCCCTCATGGTTTATTAGCCATTTTGCAGCTCTAAACTTTATATACTGAAAAGTTTTTTTCAGCCTGACCTGGACCCCCCCCTCCCCACGTACAGAATTTTAATCCCGATCCCCCCTTGCTCAGGTCTGCACTGCAAACTCTGGCTTCGACCCAATCCTCTCACCCTAAGCTATGTGTGAGATTGTGTAGGTGAAGCGCGGGAGACAACTTCGGTTGGTTGCGAGCCTAAGCACCGCTCTGCGAACTATCTATGGTGGGCCGCCGACGCCACCGCGACTCTCACGCTGTTGTGCGGGAGCTCTCGGGAGCTCTCATGAACCTTTGATAGAGAAACTCGCACTAAAATAAACCTGTTCACTTGCGGGGCACTTGGACACTGGATTCCGCCACCAGATTCTTCCCTCGACAGCAGATTCTGTTGAAATAAGCCCAGTTGCACTAATAGGGGCAGTCAGAATAGATTTCTGAGGGTCGATTCTCGAAGTCGATTCTGATTTAAATAAAGCGTGGGAGAAGCACTTTAAACCAGAATCTACTTTGAGAAGCGAAACAGAATCTCCTCCAGAGGAGCTTCTGAATGCGATTCTCAATTCCGATTCCGCTTCTTGGCTGTAAAATTCAACTATTTTTAGAGATTGCTTTCGAGAATCGCTTTTCTAAGCGGGGCGGTCAAAACTGAGGCGATTTTGACAGTCTATTCTGATGAAATCAATTTTCAGAATCGACCCCTAGAATCGCCCTCCAAAAGCTATTCTGACTGCCCCTAATTTAGATGGCGGATTTTGTCGTGCGACGCCCAATTCATTTTTTTATTTTTATTTATTTTTGGACATCTGATTCCATTGGATTATCGTTCGCGGCGCCTTATTGAAACCGGAGTCTAGCGCTCGATTCCAGAATCAGGGTCGTTGCGTCAAATTCGGGAGCCTCCCCCGCTCGGATCCAGCCGCCAGGCGAATTGTACTGAACTAGAGAATCGTCGTATTTGATGAGGATACTCAGGATACTCATCGTGTTGGGAGGGGTGGTATCTAGGGCAAAATTATGCTTACTGAATCAAAGCGTCATTGTCGCCGGCGCTGATGGTACCTGAGATGCCATAAGATTATATACCACATCAGAAGATACAAACAAATTTCTGTTCCATCGAACCAGTGGATGGGATGCACAATTGAACAGGAGATGCGCCGTGGTTGATCGAGCGAAGATCGCGAACAGCTCAACCATCGACGAATGTAGTTGGGAACGCAATAATCCAAGGCAGCCCTTACACCCGCCCCGAAGACGGAAAACAGTAGTTAAAACCGGGATTAGGAATAAAGTGCTCTGACACCAATCTGACACTGCTTGTGAGGATCCGTTGCGCACTGAGTCTGACCAGACGGACCCGGATCAACATTCCTTTTGTGGCTATGGGAAAAAGCGCCTATATCCAGGCTCATGGCCTGGGAAAATCGGAAGGAGCACGTTAACTTCCATCTCTCAGGTAAGATGAACTTCGAGGCTCCTCATCAGCTGTACAATGGGGCTTTTTTTGCAGGCTTCGCAACTCCCGCGAATACGTTCCCAATCATGAGGATAATATGATGCATAGAGCCCATCTTCTTCCCGCTCCCATCTGTCAGGTGAGAAGCAACTACTTGCAGGATAAATATGCATCTGCCAGCCAGTCAGATAGGTCTCCAAGCGTCTCAAGCATGCCAGCCTTAGTCGATGTCAGCCCCACACTAGGCGAGCAGAGAATTTTCCGAAAATTTGCGCCATGTACCTGACAGCAGGGGCCACTTAGGTGCCTTGGAACTTGGTGTTCTTCTGTCCTACCTTCTCTTCGGTGTGACGACGACCCAGTTGTATGTGTACTACACTCGCTTCCCAGACGATAACTGGAAACTCAAACTACTGGTGTGTATGCTTCGCATTCGGAAGAGCTAACGCGACTAACGATGTTCTGCAAGGTCGCCTTCGTTTGGTACGATCCCGCTAAATTGATGTTCAGTGAATATGAATGCTCTTTTCCAGGGCGTGCGAGGCCACGCACTCTGCGTGCGTCGCGCACACACTCTATCTATACACCATCTTGAACTACGGGAATCCGAAGAGCTTGATTCAAGCCCTGCCATTTACCTTCGACACGGCCGTCTTGTTCGCCAGCATCATCACTGCGTTCGGTGCGCGCCTAGTATTTCCTCAAACTTATGCATTCTAAGAAATCACAGTCCAAGGGTTCTTTGCGTACAGAATCTATATCCTCAGCAAAAGGCGAATTATGGTCCCCGCTATTTTCTGGGGTATTTCTACTTTCCGCTTCATCGCGTGTCTTGGGATCTTCGGTACAGGCATCCATATGAAGTTACTGGTCACCTATGAGGCGCAATTCGGATGGCTTATGAATACCGTCTGGGCTATTGGCGCCGCCAACGATATCGGGATCACAGTATCTTTGGTTTATTTGCTGTATACCCAACGGAACGAAATTCAGAGAAAGTAAGCTGGAAGTGTCTATATGCGACCGCCACTTATCCTTTTGTACTAGGACTGTTCCGTTGGTTGATAAACTCATTATTTGGACGATAGGTTGGTTCTTTAAGCTCCCAACCTTTCGCACTGATCACATAATACAAACTATTAGAGACCGGGATGATGACCAGGTAATCCCATTTTTGTTGTTTTCACGGTCGATTTAAGCACCCGGTGGAATAGTGCCTTGACTCTGATCTTCGTACGTATTCCGATCATTCCGGTCACTTCTAACTTGATCATTGCCCTTTAGTTTGTGGCAATGGGACATAATTGTATGACCATTCCCTTCGATGACAATTCGCTCATTGATTTCTCAGTTGTTTGGCTTGCCATTTATATCATTGGAGCCAGAGGTAAGCTCTGCGTCCAGATATAGCTCCGATCTAATACTATCTCATGGCGAACAGTGTTTTCCAACTCCTTGCTTGCGAGGTGGGTTATTATGGCCTTAATTTATCGATGTGGTTGGTACTGACATCAAATTTAGCTTGAATGGAAGGTCCACTCTTCGTGCTATGGAAGAACCAACCTCAGTGGTGAGATGTCAATACACGGTGTCGACGTTCTGAAAATTAATTGGCATTCGAATAGATCCACATTCCGAGCACAATTATCGGTGGCCCCCAGACGAAAAGCACCCAGATCTCGATAGGGCTTGAGCTTCAGCAGACGCATAGCTCTCACAATCCTACCTAGCGTTATTTTCCAAAAAGATGGGGCCTTCATTGCTACCCGCCGTACCTTGCTATTACCTTACCAAAGGGGTTACCAACCCCGGACACTCTCTCGCTCATTTTGGAATCTCTACCACCTACAAAAAATCTCGGCTCTATATCCCGCCGTTCCCATGCTATTAGATAGGATGCGCATGAGCTGCACGCGGCTTTTTTCAAGTATTTGTTTCATCCGTGTGGAAACACGCGTGGCAATGCCGTACTGTGACAGCATCACTCCGCCTAAACCAGGCCCGCGGACACTCCCTTGTAACTGCCTCCGCTTTTCCCCCCAAAAACCCGCTGATTTACCTTATTAAATGTGCGCTCAGAGCCTTGATTTACCTTATTTTCGGAGCGAGATATCCAAAAAAAAAAAAAAAAAAAAAAAAAAAAAAAGGTTTTTTTCCCGCTGCCGGCACATTTTCGCATTCTATCGGTACTGTGACAAGCCGTGAAGCGAAACGGTTGGCTTTGACGCATGATTAAAAATGCAATATCACCCCGATTGTCCCATACTTTGTAATGTGTAGGTAGAGGGACATCCCAGCTTCCTACTAAGACAAAACCCTGTGTGATTTGGTGCAGTGACTGTGGAGAACAAAGTTGTTCTTTCCAAAAGATCAAATGTGAGTAAATAACACGGAAGCGAAACAGTTGTAAACAAGCCCGTGCACGCTAGCTAAGGAACTTGGCTGTCTGGAAAATTGATATTCTTTATCTACAACCTTCAAAACACATTCGAGAACCTATTTCACTGTAAGCTCTCTCGTCTCTACATGAGATATTGATCTGCATGCCAAACAGCAGCAAATGAATGATGTTGAAAGACTTGGATAGCGCAGGCTCGGCAGCGAGTTTTGAGCCAATTCCTTTTGGGGGATTTGACTACATATGATGTACATTCATGTGCCAAAATCTCGAGCTCGTAATGAGACTCGAACCAGTATGACAAGGTAGTGTTTTGCTTCCGTGTTGTGTTTTGCTTCGCGGTTTGTCACAGTAAACTAGAGACTACTTCTTCCCTTTGCGACCCCTCGCCGCCTTCCCAGTCGCTCGCACGGCCGGATTTCCTCCTTAGTGATGCCGAGGTGAGGTCCATCCGGCCATGCACGGCCATGCTCATCCAAAAAAAATTGTGCACAGCGCAATTTACCTTATGCGCGGAGCGGCATCCGTGATTTCGAGGCTGATTTACCTTATTTTGCAGAGCGGGATAGAGGTCAAATTTGGGCCTTGATTGACCTTATCGCGGAGGCAGTTATTATGAGGAAGTGTCCGTGGGCCTCCTAAACCACAACACAGTGCGATGACATCACACATGCGGCAATGGATTGATGTGACTACCTCCGAGTTCCCACACTTAGTATACACCAGATGCTGCCAATACCTCAATTACATAGATTATATTGATGAACATGCTGTTAAACCCCTCCCAGGAAGACTTTTCTGCTGCGGCTTTGCGCAATGCACAAAAGCCCCATGAAGCTGCATGCGGCCCATGCGGCTTTTGCGCATCCTATCTAATACTTTGAGGGTCCTTATAGGACAAAACATGAGTTTGTGCACTTTTCGGACCCGTTTTCTTGAGATCTTTGAAGAAATCTGAAGATCTTCAAAGATCTGAACTGAATTTCGTTGACATCAAAGATCTCCAAAGATCTTCAAAGATCTACAGAGAAGTTGGTGCTTCAATCCGTTGACAGCTTTTTATTGCACAGCCACACCACAGTTTTCAACCGACTTCTTTCAACATCTATGACAAACATCCTGCCATCGGGAACGTGAGGTGCATGGCCTGAAATTTCGAGGTCTTGGTTGAAAGTTCAAGATCTTGGGCATATTTTCATGTTGATTGTTCATTGCCTTCACAATCAAAATTTCGTGTTGGGGTCTCAACAGCATCATCTGCTAAAGTGTCACAGTGTGATAGGTGCGGGGTCAGC
Source organism: Mycena galopus ATCC 62051 (assembly GCA_014925785.1). Classification (NCBI taxonomy): domain Eukaryota; kingdom Fungi; phylum Basidiomycota; class Agaricomycetes; order Agaricales; family Mycenaceae; genus Mycena; species Mycena galopus. The sequence goes on from WIQG01000052.1 coordinate 455,680, forward strand.
AGTTATTACCCAATTCAACCACCTTCCTTTTGTGAACACCTTATCTGCAAGGTTGTCAGTAATCATAATTGCAAGCTATCATATACTGTTGGTATTCAGGAAATCATAGGTGATGGGCAACAGAGTTCCTTTCATGCACCATACATGCCAGCATAACTACAAGTTAATTTGAAGTGAAAGGTGTTCCCTTACTTTGCATTCAGTCATGTAGTAATATTGATGCCCTTATAAAGAGGCTCTGCTATAACAATGGCTCTGTTATCGCTTTTTTGGCACATGACTCAGCCCATATGAGTAGTATTGTCACAGAGTACCAGGACCCCAGCGCACCACCTGATGGGATCACTAAATTAGAACACAGCAGTGATTGCCCAAGGCCCAAGGCCTTAAAACTCCAAGGCCTTGGGCGATTTCCGGCCGCAAGTTCCGCCTTGGCCAAGCCTTAGAGCATCACGTGTATGCCATTATGTCATTTTATTTTTCCCATCTTTTCTTCTCCATCGACAGCATCCAGTGTTCTCTTATTCACTGCCCATTGTTCCCTTCATTACTCCGCTGGCATGCACGCAAGTCATCTGCATTAGTCATGGAAGAGGAAGAGATCTTGATACTGGCACTGGTAGACGAAGAGGAGGATGCGCGTCCCGACGATGGCTGAGATTGACTATATCAGTAGATTTAAAGCTTAAATTTATTGTTTTTGATACCGCCTGGATGCGTGAGAAAAATCAGCCAAGGCCTTGGAGGCACCCTTGGCCAAGCCCTTACCCTTAACCAAGGCCTTGGAGATCCTGAGATCTCCACCCAAGGCCTTATGGGTGGTCACTGGAACACAGCCCAACAGACAATTGCACTTTCAAGTGTTCTTTGTATTTCTTCAAAGAACAACAATTGTACGGGTCATAGTTTTCCATCAACCTCTCTCGAGATCTCTGACAGACGGCAAAAAATCACCCACATTAAAGATTGTGGAATATCTTGCAAGATCAACAGAGATGTCTCGATATGCAAATGGCATCTATTTCTTAGATCTCACCCACATGTGCCCTCAAAAAGTTCACTTCTTTTGAGATCTTCAGAGATCTTCAAAGATCTCGAGAAAGCTTTCGGCTCTTTGTAGATCTTTAAAGTTCTTGGAAGATCTCGAGGTAATAAACACAGAAAAAGCCTTTTGTCCAATAAGGACCTTCATATAATACTGTTATATCTGTGTCGGAAATGAAAAGGAATGGCCGGACTGAAGTCCAGATGGAAAGTGATACCACAAGAGTAAGCAGGTACACCAACTAACTTGGCCTCAAGGTCGAAGAGAAGGATAAGGCAGAGATTGGATGATGGAGCAATGCGGAGGCAAGGCACATTAATTATCAACTAAAGTTACATCTGAAGTAAATATGTATTTATAGTAAGTACAGAGATAGTCTGGATGTGGTTAGAGAAGTAAGTAAAGACAATAGGGATAAGCGAAGACAATAAAAACAATAAGGGAGTACATGTGGGCATAGGTCATAAGGTTGATGAAGGGGAAATGCTCAGTAAATCATCATTGTGTGAAAACCCCAAGGGCATGCAGACACATCAGCAAGAGAGACAGACACGAGCCAGAGTACAGATGACAGGTCTGGATGGAAGGAGAGTCAGATCCGAGGATCTGGACAGAGCCGGACAGTGAAGGAAATGCATGGTCATAACCATACAGTAACCAGTGATCAGGTTTCGACTTGGGTTGGGGGAATCTCTGGTGTAGGCCTTCATTTTATTTTGTTGCAAGCATGCTGGCAGCTCTGACTAAAGTTTGGTTTGATTTGCATAAGTATCATGACACTGGGGGCAAAGGCCAACAACACATGTGGAACCCAAGTGCATTTGACCCATGTGGTCCACATCTCGAAAAGTTGGCAATCACCTTTATGGCACCTTTGCTTTTGGGGAAAGATCATCGGGTAGGCTGGAAAATGACTTTACTCTCTTGCTGTTCATCATTGCCTTGGCTCATGCACAGCTGTATTGAATCTCTCTCTTAATACTTATCACATACTAGGCACACAATATCATATACAGAAGTGTATAAATAAATACACAAATTGATTTGACAACATGGATAAATAGCCACAGGTTGAAGGTTAGGAGGGGAGAGGGACGGAGGGAGGAATCTGAAAGGTGAAATCATGCAAGACACCAAGAATGATAAATCCACAGCTTAGACAATGCACAGGTTCATTCAAATAGTAATCACTACTTGTTTGTCCATATCATTGTCAAGATCTTGGGTGTTGACCACAGACAAAGTTGTGGGCCCAGTGGGGGCATGCAAAGTTTCTAGTTGGGTCAAAGCCTTCTGATGAGTATTTTCTGCAGTCTCAATCCTTGCATCAATGTCAGCTACATCTTGGACCTGTGATGACTGCACAAATAGTGGTCGAGCAGCCTTCCAGAGAGTAATTGCCTGGGTGGGATGTCCTTGCTTGTCTGCTAAATCTCCCAGACGTAGAATGCACAGTGCTCGGTTATGATGGACATCCATGTGAGTGAACCCTGTTAGGGCTACTTGATAGAGATTTGTGGCTGTGGTTTCATCCTCATTCGCAATGAATACATCTCCAAGGAACAACAGAGCCTTGTGTAGCGCCCATTTATCTCTGGCCTTGTATGCACACCCCAAGTATATCAGTGGCCATTTCTGCTGTGATTCGCTGACAGGCCAAGCCCGGATGTTGGCCAATTGTTCCATGGCAGAAAATGCAGATTCACTATGTGTGCTCCAGCTCAACTTGAGGCACTCACACAGTCTGTTATAAGCTGCATCAAACTTCTTCTCTTGGAGCTCAATAATCGCCTGTAAAATGTCACACTGGACAAGGATTATTGAATTCAATTTCCCATTTGCTCTGACAGTATCCAAGTTGCGGTACGTGTCCTCTCTGGGACCACCAATCATCACCTCAATCAGTGCAGAATTGAGTAGTCCATAGGCATAATGACGATCATGCCGTGCAGCAGAAGTGGCTTTGACTAATTCATTGTAAATTTGTCTAGCCTGTGCATACTCTGATTTCAAGCGATGGATCTCTGCGAGTACCAATGTAATATCATGGTCAACTCGACCTCCCTCAAAGCCAGACATCTTAACCAGTTCTCTGGCCTTGTTAAGTTGAGCTGTACTTTCCCGGTATTCACCTAGATGCATGGAGATTGTAGCGCTAATTTGAGTTGCATGGGCTTCAATGTGCAGATCTCCAGTCAGTTTTGACAGCTGTTGTGCTGTGCTGGCATGTGTTGTGGCAGCTGCATGATTACCTGTACGTAATTCCAAGCTAGCTATGTTTATTAAAATCTCACATTGTTGGATGTTGCTTTTACACAGTTGGGACAATGTCAATGCCCTCTGGAAAAATTGTGCGGCTTTCTGTGGATGTGCTTTGCGAAGGAGGTAAACTCCTGCTGCTGTATAGAATTTGGCTAGAAACAAGGATTATATGAGGCAAAAAGTGGTCCAAAAAATGTTTGGGACTCACAGGCAACCAGGGGATCATTGGTATGATCAAGCTGACTTGTTGTTTGTGCTATTGTTTCCTCTGACATGAGTGTCCAGTAATGTATGGTCAGCAGAACTTCAATAACATAGAATGTTGTAAGTCGGTTATCATGTAGTCCAGTGAGAACAGGCCGAATATGATCCATTAGGAGTGTATGACCACGTCCAGTCATCCGACAGAATGCATTCAGATGTAAGACACAGTGAATTGTGTCTGCCAGGGTTTCAGCACTGAGATTTAATCCTCGTTTCAAGACCACATGGAGGTTTTCGAGATTAAAGGTCATTTGAATGACTATAGGTTGCCCCTGCTGTCCTCGATGTTTTTTCAATAGACGAAACAAGACATAAAAGTACTGTCGAATGGTTTGTATATGGGACTCAGAAGCTGGCATAAATTGCTGAATATACTCCCTCACAGGCATCAAGAGTAGAAACCGCTTGTTCCCATCCTGATATATCAGTGAGGTGGCCTGTAAAGCAGCTTTGCAACTGAGAATATTTGGAATTCCAAGCTGGCTTTGGACAAGTTCTGCCTCAGAGAGTCCATTGGGGAGGATTGATAGAAGGCTCAATAACTGCTTGCTGCCAGATGTGATTCGAGGGCTTGCCAGAGAGAGACTAATGGATGCATCCAAACTCGACTGTCGATCAAAGCCTACAGAGAGCAGTGAGGTTTTCTCCACCTCCCACCGTGCTAGCACATTTGAGAAACCTTCATAGGCAGCTAGGTGGGCCATTAGATCAACAGCTAATGGCATATTATCTGTGAATTGCAGAAGTTGGTTGACCTCCTCAGATGTGTTGTAATTATCTGTAATATCCATGAAGGTTTGTTTTGCAGCATCATCAGACAGAGGCTGCAGAGGCAAAAGAAATGGATGGGTCCATTGAACTTTGCCGGGCCTTTCAGCCCCTCGCATTGTGATCTAAGGCCATCATTAGTGAGGCTTAACTGATGTGCTGTGGACGTACAATTAATGCAAGATGTTCCACCTCACTGAGCAGGCTCAGGAATTCCTCAACTCCATTTCGAGCCTGGATTGGCTCCCATGCTGTCTCCAGGTTGTCCAAAATCAGAAGGCATGACTGTTTCCTTGTGAAATACTGGACAACAAGTTTAGTGAGATCCTGGCCAGGATTCAATCCAACATGCAGCCCAACCAGTGCTACAAGCTCAATACCAGTGGTTGCAGCTTCGGCACTGACAAAGAATCTGTGCTCAAATTTCAAAGAAGTGTGTGGATGGTGAAGCACTGCTTTTGCAAGACTTGTCTTGCCCATCCCACCACCTCCCAAAATGGTTATTCTTGGTGACTGCTGGCTGAGCAATGTGAGAACACTATCCAACTCTTGCTCCCGGCCATGAAATATTTTTGGCTTTGAGGGCAACATTGAAAATGAATTTGAGCTTCATGAAACACTATGAGAGGAGTTTGTACCTCACAAACCAGATCCTTTACCTATTTTTTGATCCAATGCCACCCTGGTACACCTGCATCTGATTGAGAGCAGTCTCACAACTATGTCAACCCTGTACATACCGAAGACCTCTCTGAAAGTGTGCCAGTATCAGACAGTGTTTCAATCAATTCAATCAATTCTCTATGCATGAGGTCGGCCTTGTTTTTGAGCTCCCTGATGTCATTCAAAGTCTCAACACCTGCCTGAAACTATGTAAATTCCTTCGGTCCGACATCAAGCAATTGAAATGAGTGATACCTTGAAGACATCCATTGCTTGGTTCAACCCTGCGTGACAATCTTGCAGTAATTTGTTCATCTCACTATTTCGGAAGAAATGTTTGATCTTGCTGCCCTCCTGTTGCGCCTCAATGAAGTTATATATCTTGTGCAGTGTTCTACACAAGATGTTGTCAGAAGTCAATTCAAAATAAATATTTAACTTACTCTGTGAAGTTCCCAATATTGTTGAGCATTGCCGGGGAGAGTGATCCAGCAGTTTCAGATTTTATGTGAACATTGATAATTGCCCAGAGAACTTGGGGTATGTTGTCCATGAGCTGTGCACAATCTTTTTTATTTCGCTTCACATCCTACATCATATGAGTCCATGCAATGAGAAGGTCTCAAAAACATACCTTTAACAAATTGATCAAGGCCTGGATGGTGTTTGAAATATACTGGACAAAAGGGGGCCCAAAGGCATCATTAAGCTCATTGAGAAGTGGCAGGACAAGTCCCAAACAAGCTGTGATGTTTTCAATGCGTGATTCAGAACTAGTAGGCTGGCGGGGCATTGTAGAGATGGGCATCAGAGGTGGGGTATGTGTGTCTTATATCTGCCAAGGGCCAAGGCCGTCGCTTGCTGTCACCAAGCTCCTGCTATCACCGTTAACTTGGTAGATTAAGGCAACACGACGCTATTTGCTGCTTACTTGCGCTCTTTTTAGTCTAATTCTCTTCAGCTGCTCTCCGGTAGGTGATTATATTTGTTCCTGTCACACAACGGCCAAGTTGAGGTGGCCGACGCGATGTGCTGATCTCACGTGATCGCGTCCCTCTGCATCCGAGACCGCTTCAAGCACAAGTACGATAACTAGACTCGTGTCCATGGCGCAAGATAACTTGCACGTAATCTAAGTTCAGCAAGAAATTATGGCAACATGGACTGGACTCCAGCTTGGGTTTGATGCCCGGGCGGGTCGCGGACCGTGTTAGACCGCTGATAGGCGATACTGCCGATACATTTTGGGTATTGAGGACCCCAGGAACCTGTCTCCCGCATCATGCCCGCTGCATGGCTGTCTCTCCCTCCTTGTTATGAGCCACTCGCATCAAGCTCTTCACCTTGCCTATCCTCGATATGATACGGTGAGCGGGCCCTGCTGAATTATCTCAATGTTGCGCAAGATACCGCGATCCACATTGCCAGGCACCCTGTCTCTAACGACCGTCTTCACAAAAACGGTAGAAAGTCGTTTACAAGACTATCCCGTCTCTCGCAATAGAGAATGAACAGCTTGAGATTATCCGCATCCACACAAAGCACCAGGAAACAAAATTCCCCGAGGGCATCCATTCATTATTATTAAAGGTGCGTGTAGTTCGGTTACCACACTGGATAGCTTATAGCTAACAATCCTGGACCGTAAGCTGCCTGAGCGTCACACACTTCCTCTGACTAGGTGGGACATTCGAGGCCCATAGCTTGCCTTGAAGGGGTCTTCACAGTTCCCTGGGTGTAAGGTCAATTGGCTGCACTTCGTTCACGGCGCTAGGCGCGGGTGGATGCTAGCTGGATACCCTCTGAGCCCTCCATTTCTCTCCTTCCTGCGTCCCTTCTGACGAGCACCACGGAAATACAAGGTCGTCGCCATCTCGATAGATATCGCAGCACTCCCCATGATGGTACAACTCCTCACCTCACCTCACCTTCATTCGCCATCGCCATCGCCGCCCCGCCGCAGCTGCAACACGAGCACAAGTGCCCATTCCCCAGTCGAACATACACAGCGCTTGCGGTGCTCTCGTCGCGACATTGCAAGCACATCTCTCAGTGAGCGAGCTCCAGACGCTCGACTCCCGATGTGCCCCTCTTTGTCGTACCTCACACGCATCATCCTTCCTTCCCTCTGGCATCTCTTTGTTTCCCTCGGGAGATAGTGACCATACTTTCCGATGTCTGCTCGACTCTTCCTAATCCTTGTGCCTTGAGTTCCGGGACGCACACGGGCAATACTGGATTCGCCAAGGATCATACTGCCGACAACTCGTATGCTTTCGAGGGCCATCCAGTGGATCACTACCGTCAATTCCTTAGTGTATGCATTGAATGATAGAATTGTTTTACCTTCATCTCTCGAGTGCGCAAATAATCTGCGTTGAACCCGACCCCATCAAAGTGTACTGGGACGGTTCTATAATCTTGATTGCGCATTCCTGTCGTCAACGTTGCCAAAGCATTTTTCTATGTGCAACTGGATTTCAACTGTCGGAAGTTTCTTTTCTCCTGATTCCCGGTTGTCATTTTTTTCTTAGTGTACGCATTGAATGATAGGGCTTCCTTCTTTGGTCTCAAGTGGTGTGAATGGGCTAACAATGTGCTCTTGAACCGATCTACAATTCAAGGCCATATATAAGCCTACCATGATGTCTTAATATGATCTATTGTGAAAAATATTGGCGTGGTCGTAAAAGCGTGCAAGTCGCTAAAAAGATGACCCTGGAGTCTTACTCCTACGTGTTTTTCCCATAGAGTAGCTACTAGTGTGGCAGACGAGATTGAAAGAGGCTTGTTTACTTTTGTTGTAGAATTGTTCTACTTCAAACTCGTTCAACTCTGTTGGCGCCATAGCCTTCGGGCATATCGGGCAATCCGCCAGAATCAATATATGCATCGTAGAATATGGTGGAAGACTATGGCACATTGTAGAATAGTGTAGAATATTATTATGACTCCTTATGACTTATGAAGGCTGTACAATACGAGTATTTAGACCGTTGTATCAGTAGCATGTCAATATATAATTTTATCTTGAACCACTACAATCTCTGTGTGATTAGTGAGACATTTACCCGTCTCGAACCCATCCTAAGTAAACTGCGCTAAGAAACTCGCCGACAACTGGTGCGCAATATGGTTCTTGCGAGCATTATACCTGCAACATCTTCAACCTAGGCCTCTCCAATGCGAGAATTTCCACAGGAATTAATCCACAAAGCGATTGATCAGCTGGCGGAGATCGGCCGCAATGACGAGTTGCAGACATGTTCATTGGTTGTGCAACGCAGGACATTGCGGGTTCAGAAGAAATACTTTTAATCTGTTCATTCACCGACTCTGAGAACTTCCAAAAGACTTCTCACTTCAATTTCCGCTAGTCCACACATTGGAGATTACATCAAATTCCTGCAATTGCAAGTCGATTCCTTGGATGTTGGTGCTGAGTCTCCAGAACTCGTGAATTGCCGGCTATTATACGGTGTGACTGGATTTGCCTGTGATTACGCACCGTGGACTGCTAGGCCAGAATTCTGGCGCGGTACAACTGGCCCAGCCACAATTGTATTCGTATTTGTTCCCGCCAGCATCAATTTTATGCCTACGGATGAGATTTGTAAGTGGAAATGGGTTTTCACTTCATTGATGATTCACTTCCAGCAGGTCTAAATGAAATCACGAACCTGGTCTTCATAAATTGCCAATTTACGAATATTAGCCACCTGATAAGCGTCACTGCGAGGACGACGAACCTGGGCAGGTTAACCTTGGTTTTCTGCTATCTTGTGTCGTCCCAATCGACAAGTCTCGCACTGGCCCAGCCAAGCCTCAAGTCAATTGAATTCAAAGCCGTCGCATCGGTGCCGAGCAGAACCTCGCATAGTACGTCTTGTCCAGTAATGCTGTGTGTGTCTTATCTCGTGGATGTCGACCCAATGACTAACTGGCTGGGAAGGTAGACCAAGGAGCACATATTTGTGAAGGCCACAATGCGGATGAGTGGACATTGGAAAGATGTACCCAAGGCCGCAGCTCCCGCGGCGAGCCGAGTGACACATATTTAGCTTTGTAACTCACTTCCTCACATCCTCCTCCTCGCGCGATCACTGCCAATGTCGAAATCCATGTCTACAACCTCTCACTTATATTAATACTTCAATATTCAAAGGACATGTTCAGCCCTCTTGCTAACGATATCTACTTAGGAAAATTCTATTTGGCACCCCGGGTGCCTGTTACATAAGCAGCGCCTTCTGTAAGTATGTGAGAGGCGCAATTGACGTCAGAGCGCCCTTTGCCGTACGGTTCCTGGACTGTGATTACGACAACGGCGGTCACCGTTCATCGCCGAGATTCACCGGGTACCTTTTATTGGCACATGGCAGTGTTGCAGTACCTGCAGGGAAGACGGTAATTCTCTTGCGCTGAGCTTGTAGCGTTCTCTTATTCCTTCTGGTCACACTCAGGCAACATAGTTCTCCTTATAGGTAGAGTCAGGCACTCATAGAATCGTTTATATTCTGCTGCACTCAAGTCGCTCTCTTCAGACTTCAACTTCCCTCGTTTGCGCAAAGACTCCCGCGCATTCTACTCTTACAAAATGTCCCGTACGTCTGGCATAGCAATCTCACACTCCACTAATCTCTAAGTTCATGTTGAATTCAGTCCACGGTCATGGCCACCCACGGGGCAATGCTATTGATTTGGACTCGGACTCAGACTCTTCTCTTCCACCTGTATCTTCACTCCTCGGCTTGACTTCGTCTTACACTAAGTACGAGTCCTCCCCTGCCTCCACGAAATTTTCCACTGCTTTTATTTCTGCCCTCACTGTCGACCAATGTATCACTCTCGATGTCCCGGCTAGTGTATTGGACTCATTTGCAGATGACTCAATTCGTATTTCGGCCCAATTCATGCTCCGCCTCATTGCAGACCGTGGTTGGGTTTGTGAACAGCTCTTCAAAATCTCACATTATGCATCGGCAACTGTTCATTTCATTGCAGTGCTTGACAACGGCCACATTATATGTGACTGTATGATGGGTACTAACCTTGGGATTCCTTGCCGGCACTTTTATACCCTATTGCGATCGTTCAAATCTCAGCAGCTAGTCACCTTTCACTTGGGTCTTTTTAATTCAAGGTATGCATGTCCCTCATTATTCAACCACATCTCATAAATTTATTGGTCATGTAGAAGGCTGGAACACCCTACCCTCGATGTCAGTCATACTCCAGCTGTAACCATTGGCCCCAAAACCGGAAACTCTCACCCATTACCAATCATTCCTACACCGCAACCCGCGTTTTATGATCGAGCATCGCCGCCGCCTGTCACGCAAACACTACCTGCCAAGGTAATTCATCACCAGGCCATGACAAAATTCAAAGACGTCCTCCGCCATGTTCACACTGAGGCCGATCTTTCCACGCTCAAAGATGAAATTGAAGAGCTCATGTACGTTGTTGATCCATCAGCTACCGTTGGTTCTCACAATTGACATCAATGCACAGTGAACGGCGCAATGCACTTGCCGGGCCTGCAATTCTACCTCCTCGTGCAATTAAGACAAAAGGTCGTCCTCGCAAGAAACGCCTTGCTTCTGCGCATGAGGAGCAGCCATCGGGTAAGAGGGTTAGATTGAGCAAGGTCGCTGAGGATGGTGACGGATATGGCCGTCGTAAATGCCGTACATGTGGGGAACGTGGGCATTATTCTACCACTTGTGCTAGACGAACTGCGTAGATGACCCTGAGGTCATAATACATGGTATATCATCTTTCAGACAACTGTTTTGAACTCAAAAAGGAAAATTTCCAAATTTGGCCACTGAATGAGTATGTTCAATTTTGGCGCTGATTGCTCCGAAGACAGATTTACAATAAGATTTGAGTATTTGCAGGGGGCGCAAATTCCCCTTGAACTCCCCTGGGGGGGCATACGTTTCAGGTTCAAACACCCGGGGTGCCGAATAGAATCACCCATCTACTTATGGGCCGTTTCTGGGGTCCCCTCTCGTACTTGACATCCGGGCATCAAAGCCTGGCTGATAGCGCCGCGAAATGTAAGCTGTCCAGTCCATGTTGCCATAAGAAATACTTCTACCTACCGTCTCTTCTCTTACCGCCCGCCGCCTCACGATATTCACTTCAGCCCTCCCTCCAGAACACCCGATGTCACCACCCATCCAGCCGCAAGGAGGGCAGAAAGGGGAACAGAGGGAGTTAAGAGAAATAGCACGAAGATGAATGGAAGGAAGTAGAGATACGAGGGCGAACGGGTGGCGGGAGAGAGCAAGAGAGCAATGAGGAAGAGAGAGATGAGCTCGGGGAATCGCGAGCACAGGCGTCTTGTACCGGTTCGGTTACGCCTACGCCTTCGTGCTCAGTGGTTGTCACAGCCGGTGCCACAGAGCCGCAGACGCAGCTACTGTCGGCGAGGGGTGGAGAAGACGGAGGAGTTACGAGTGGAAACTGCGTCATCCTTCCCATCCGTGCAGGTTTCGTGCTCGGGTCGACGATGCACGGGTTGAGCGCGCGCAGGATGTCCGTGTTGGGGGCTTGGCCAGTGCAGAGGAGCTGGATGGGCTGTTAGCTTTGACCGGTGATTTACGAGAGAGGCAAGGAGGAAATGAAGAGGTAGGAGAGAATGGAGAAGGTGATGGACGCAGAGCGAGTGAGGGGAAGCAAGACCGGGGCGTATACCCCGTCTGCCCACCCAAGGCCCAGGGTCCGCAAGACCTTGCATCGATCGACTTGAGTTATGCCGCACTTACTCCTCCGAGTCTCTTTTGACTACACGGAGACATCAGCGTCACTACTCGCACACGCCCCCGCATCCGCTGCGCCGCTCCTACTGTCCGCCCTCGGCACACCACTCGCGATCTTATCACCACCGCGCCGCATCACTACCCGCGCCTTGCACAACCCGCCACGACGCTCTTGGTATGATGCCCTTCGAAGCACGAGGCACGGAGCCAAAAAAGAAACGAAGAAAAGTAAAATTAAAGGCAAAAGCGAGCGCATCACCATTCGCCGCGCCGCTCCTACCAATTCCTCTCGTATACGCGCATGCGCCAGCACCACGAGCGCCCAGACCCGCCCTCTGTGCAATCCGTGGCGCTGTGCGTACGACTCCCTTTCGTATACGACGGTTGTCCGCCTCACCACCCACGACAGCACCTCGAGCGCCGAAACAGTAGTAGCACCACCTATGAGCTGCACCCGAGCACTACCCGCCCTCGGCACCATCCGCCCACGGCCACGTCCGCGCCCCGCCACGCTGCGACTCCCCTTGTTGCGCCGGAGTGCCGACACCACGCGCACCAAGCTCATCCGCCGCACCGTTCCTGCTCGCAGGGCGTAAACTCCGGTGCATCCACCGCCATCTTCCGCACCGCTGAGTAGCAGTCTCAGCGGATGCATGGCGAGGAGCAGCCGCTCTCCACACCGAAACCCGCCCAGACGGTCGCCCACCCCACTCGTGGAGTGAAAGTATCCATACGCCAAATACGGGCCAGTTAGACCGCAAAAAAAGAAGAAATCCGAAATAAATAAGGAACCCAAGAGACGTACCACCCAATCTGCATTTACCGCCTTCCCGGCGTCACTGTACCTGTCCCCCTGCTGCCGCTGCCGTCTTCAGCACGCGTAGAGACAAGGTCGAGTCGCTCGTGGAGGATGATGTCGACGTCGGTGGAGTCGAGGGCGTGGAGAACTGGGGGGTAAAATTAGCATGACGTAGAGGTGCGTAGGAGACGTTAGAAGGAAAGGGAGGGGGGGGAGGCGATAGATGCAAGAAAAGCAAGAACAGGAGAATGGGCGAAGAACGGAAGAGGGACAGGCGCGGAACAGAAGCCGGACACGAGTAACACGCGCGACTACATCGCCTTCCTCCCTAACGAGGCGAATCCACCCTGCGCATCGACACTGCGCCAAGTGGGTGACCCCCGCCGCCAAAAACCTTCCCGCCCATCGACGAGGTTCCCAATTCGCCATCTCGACGTCGCCTGGGGACAAGGTGTGTGTGTCCACTCGATGTGCTGCTCCGTGACCGAAGCGGTCCTACTCCTAGGACATACGCAGACTACCCCGCTATCCCCTCCTGCTGCCGAAGAAGAGCAAGGCGCCGGCGTGCATGGTGCGGCGCCGGACAGGGTACTAGCAAATGAATTCCCGAACTTGAAAACAAGAGAGGCGGGGAACGCACTGCGAGGGTGAATGAATGCTGTGGCGCTCGGCAGCGCCACGGACACTCGACAAGGACAGAAGACGAAAAACGAAAGCCAAAGTACGAAGTGTGCCAGACACCGCGAGCTGACCCCACCGCCGTCTCGTCTCGTCTTCGCACAAAAACGCACGCTCCAGCCCGTCCGCCAAGGTCAAGGGCATTCCTCGCTTGAGCCTACGAGGAATTTACCCCGACTCGTCCCGACCCAACGCCGACGCCGCCTCCCTTCACCCCTAAACCCCAAACGAAGGCGGTGTCGCCCCTGAATCTTGCTGCGCTCGGCAGCGGGCGGGCTTTCGACGCTACAAACGCGTCCACAGCTGCCGCAGGTCATTTGCATACCGCCGCTGCATTAGACTCAGACCCCCGCCGCCGTACTGGTTCTCGATTTTGCTACAAAGCACGCATCGCATCGAGCTAGGTCCACGGGTAGGCTCCCGCTGGACAAAGGCTCCCCGCCTGGACACCGCCTTCCCTTCCCTCCTGCGCCGAATAGGGGACGCCACGCACATGGAGATGCACACAAGAAGTACGAGGCTCATTTTGCTCTGCCCCCGTCTGTACTCCCTGCGCTCCCTGTCGCCGAACGCCGAACGCCGAGCGCTGAAGCGATGCCAGCACTAACGCCAGAGAGGCCGAGGCCGTGTCCGTTGTGTGGCGTGCGCAGAGGCAGGAGGTGAGCGAGCGAGGGAAGCAGCGCGGGGACGCGGGAAACCCCTACTCCGAAGAGACCACCAAAAAGACACAAACGATGGCAGGACCCCGTAGCCTCTTCGCTTTGCGGGAAGACAGGACGCAGCCAGGCCAAAAAAGCCACGCCGCCAAAAAGGAAAAAAACACGAGCAATAAACAAAGACAGACTCACCCTCGCTCTCGCCACCCATCGCGGCGACGAACTGCGCGCGCGAGTGCGCTTGGCGGACCGGATCTAGTTCTACAATGTCGGCGGGATTCTGTGGGAGCGCGTAGCGTGGGTGAGTAGAACGAAGAGAAGACGAGGGAGGAGGGAGGAGGGCAAAGGCACGCACAGATCCCCAACGCGCCCCTCCAACGACGAGGCCAAACAGTGAAGTCGCGAGGGCGATGGCGCGCAGCCAGGCTACGGAGTCGAGTCTGGTGTCGGTTAGTGTGCGCTTCTTGCTTCGCTCCCTGCGTTTGCGTGGGTTCATATGCGGTGGAGAGCGCACCATCTGCACCTGTGTCCGCCTCGGATGCGACATGCAATGGCTCGCGTGTGCAGGAATGGGTGGTGTGTCAGGTTTCATTCCGGTTTCCATGGCTTGCGTCCGAGTGGAGGGAGTCGGGGACGTTAAACATGCGCTATGGCTGGAGGCTGGCATGAGATGAAGGCCAAGAGGAGCGTACACGCTGCATGCCTGAGATGATGTATAGTATACGTTTGCACGATCCAATTCTCAAGAAAATCGCGCCAAAGTCATTAGCGGACGTGTCTACTGAATTGTTAACTCACTTTCAAAAGCATTAAAAGGGAGAGGGAAAGACGCACGGATGAAAATTGCAATCCATGAGCACGACGCGCTACCCGTTGGACTCGGATTATCTGCGTTGCGCGCCTACATCGACTCGGTGAGAGAGCAAAGTGGGAGTCGGCCGTCGGAGCCCGAATACCGAAAGGAGCAAAGGCCCCGATTCATCTTCCCACGTGTGTGAAAAATGTTGAACGGTGCCGGAAGCGCAATACATAGCGAGCTTTGTTCTTTCTTCATATTCAAGACTCCCCGAGTCCTTAATTTTGGAGCTCGGGTACGGGCACGTTTTTCTCGTACTGCAAGTGCCCCCCCAAAAATCCAGCACTC
Organism: Mycena galopus ATCC 62051; assembly: GCA_014925785.1. Taxonomy (NCBI): domain Eukaryota; kingdom Fungi; phylum Basidiomycota; class Agaricomycetes; order Agaricales; family Mycenaceae; genus Mycena; species Mycena galopus. The sequence goes on from WIQG01000052.1 coordinate 470,729, forward strand.
GAGTAAAATGAAAATTGTTCTATTCGTTCTATACCTACTGATAGTACTCTGCATCACCCGCTGAAGATCCCCGAGTAGAGTCGAGAAATTCGGGCGTTGTGGGGGGGCACAGCCAGGTCTACTTTGGAGAAAGGAGTATTATGTGTAGCTGGCGATCCAGGGTTCGACTCCCTGCGTCCGAATGTGTGATACATTCTTTTTGATTTTGGTTTCTATTGGGCTCATATGTATGATGTTCCAAACGTCACATTATTCCACACTCGGAAAAAAACTTCAACTCTTTGGAAAAAAAAAATGTTTACGGTTCAGAATTAGGTTTTCACACACCAGGGTAGACTATTTACATCTAGTAGACCAGTCCTGAGAGAAATCTGACTACAGTAGCAGACTGTACCATCGAAATACAGACGCCATCACATTCTGATGGTTCTTGGCACACACCGGCCACGGATTTCTGGGCCGGCAACAGCAAGAGCAGTGAGTGGGGGCATTCAGAACCTTTATTCATGCTACGTGAACTAGCTGAGGGGCAAAAGGGAAATTTGTGTTGAGTGTCCAATGCTACCAGTGTCGGATTGGCCTCAGAAATGGTGTATTAGGCTAGATAAGTTACCTTAGCACAGTACAGCCTTAATCTGAACCTTGAAGAAATTTTTTTTCAAGGAGTCAAAGTTTTTTTTTAAGGTTGGAATAATGTGACGTTTGGAACGTCATATGGCACTCCTCCCCATAAATTACTGTTGAAACCTGATGCATTTGCTGGCTAATTCAAAATTTTGATGCTTCATAGGGGTTAACAGAAAATACCAGGGTCATTGTTCGCAGACTCTTGTGATACACAGTTAAGGTTCAGACAATTTCCACTGTCGTGGCTGGAAAGCTGGTCGACTCTGTTTGTTCAATGTTATACGGTATAACCAGAGATTTAATTTCCTTTCATTTCAGAGACACTTCATGTTTCTCACATCAACTGTCACTTGCAGCCCCATGGTTTTGATTTCACTGTTCAATGAAAGCAGATGCCTCTTGCTTTCTGCCATGTGATCACTTTCAACGGATATCAGGCTTGAACAGTCAAGACCTTGGGTCTTGATCTCCAGAGAGACATTTTTTCTCATAGCCAGTTAAACTTGGTGACAGGAGGCATTCCTGATTTGGAAAACATTTTGATTCTCAAATATGACAATGATTTATCTACATGTACAACCAACATTGTCTCAGAGGAACTTCAATAATCCAGGGTCTGCTGGACAGTTCAGTTATTGGACCAACTCAGAACGTCTATGGTGGCCCTTGGCATACTTAAAGTATGCAGTTGAACACCCCCCCACCTTCCCCCCCCTTCGATTTGGGGTCGGGCGACTGCCTGGTCGCGATAAGTATTTGCAGCCTTCTTTTCGTCAAATTCATTGGATGAGTAGTTGCTGCGGGAAGCTCCAGTTCTGATAACCGCCCGAGGCGCAAGGTGCGCGTCTGCAAAATTTATACAGGTGAGCTTGTCGTATGCAGACCTCCCCCATTCAATTCGGGGTCCGGTGATCGCGCGATGACCATCGTCGACATATTATCTTCGATAAGGCGCGAAGGGCCGACGAGCAGCAGGGCCCGCTACCTTCCGAGTATTCACGACAGGGTGATATAGGTAATGTGATGCAGGTGTTCTTCTATTTGAGTTGAATAGTAAAACATTTTGCTCGGCAGCGGGCAATCATACTTAGCCTCCTCTACAACTTTGAGATCTTTGATTGGAACGGGTCCGAGCAAATTTCTATTTGCCAAAGTGAGAGGCGGAACTTTGTTAGATCGTACAGCAAAAGAATAAATCTGGGAAAAAAGCAAATTGAACCATTGCTTCAGGCGGTTCGACGACGCCAGCAGGATCGATGCTGACATTCTAAGGGCAGCCGGGTAACACAAGTATCGGCGGTTGGCAATCTAAATCTATATCAGGATCAAGCCAGCAATTGTTGGGAAGCATTCCAGTATCGGAATGGCGGAGATCCGGACGTAAAAGTAAACCGGTGTCAAATTCATCAGCACGCAATAGATAGAACATGCTCCGAGAAGAGATCACGTTTAGAGCATGCGGCGCAGGTGAATCGCTTGAGCGCTTCTGCAAACGACGTTGCAGGAAAGCTTTCGAGTTATCTGAAGCAATCTGTGGCTAGTTTCGTCGGATTTCCTCGAGTTTTTTCTCGTGTTTAGAACGTTCGGCAAGAGTAGCACACAGCTTAGACCAAAGACACCTCATAAACTGGGCTGAAGCGAGCGTACTTCAAGTTATTCTTGAAGAGAAATGAGCTTGATGTGTAATGACAGGGTGAAGGGTAACTGAGTGGCAAAGTACGAAAAGTATAGGTCAAAACACAGTAGACAAAGCGTGATGGGTTCGATCGAAGGACGGGTCATTGTCACAAGAAAGAACAAAAGCGCGAGTGATGCGATCACTTGAGAGACAAAAGCGTGCACAGCCTTGCCAAAAATCACTGATCTCTGCCAAAAAATTACAACTTCGTCTCTAAGACCCATTATATGATGTTCCAAACGTCACATTATTCCAAACTCGAAAAAAACTTCAACTCTTCGGGAAAAAAATTCTTTAAGGTTCAGAATTAGGTTATCACACACCAGGGTAGACTATTTAAATCTAGTAGACCATTCCTGAGAGAAATCTGAGTAGCAGACTGTACCAGCGAAATACAGACACCATCACATTCTGATGGTTCTCGGCACACACCGGCCACGGATTTCCGGGCCGGCAACAGCAAGAGCAGTGAGTGGGGGACATCCAGAACCTTTATCCATACTAAGTGATCGCTGAGGGGACAAAAAGGAAATTTGTGTTGAGTGTCCAAGATTTTTATTTTTTGCTCAATTGGTTGTCGAAAAGTCTGTAAGGGCAACCTCAGCTCGGCGCGGGAGCGCGGGAGACTAGCGGGAGAATCCGAAGTAACTCAATTGACAGTACTAAATACAGGTTTCTAGAATACGCACCTAGCGGGAGAATCCGAAGAGAAGAAAGGATAAGGATTCCCACGCTAGGCGAGGTTTTTGTAGGTACTAGCCAGTAGCACGTGTCCGGATCAATCGGCAGTGGTCTCGAGCTTGATCGCATAGCACGTGCCAGTGAGAGCGACCGGACGAGGGGGGTCGGAGGAGGACGGAGTCCGGAGGGACGGAGGACGACGTTCCAGACGAAGGCATAGGCTGGGGCATAGGACCGAAGGCCGGATGGTCGGGCGAGGTCGGACGGACGGACGAGGCTGGACGAAGGATCGGACGAGGAAGTGGGGCGGTGTGATGGGCCGGAGCCGGACGGGTGGTTCCCCTGACATCACCCCCCCCTTGGAATGCGGCGTCTCGACGCATGAATCGGACATGGGCGTCGCGCCTCCGGAACGAGAGCGAGTCGAAAGCGGCCGAGGCGATCCGGCGCGGGGCGTTAGGGTAGCGGCGATAATAGGCCTCAATGGCGTCTTGGGCGAAGACGTCGGAGTGCTTTACCCATTTATTGTGTTCCGGGCCGTAGCCTTTCCACCGCACCATGTACCAGAGGCTGCCATAACGGACCTTCGCTTCTAGGATCTCTTCGACTTCCCATTGAACGTCGTGGTCCATCTGAAGGACGGGCGGGGGTTCGTCGTTCCGGGGGCGTCCGGGGAACGGATCCGGTTCCGCGAGCTGGAGTTTCACCACCGGGAAGACCGGGTGGAGCTGGGAGTACCGGGGGGGAAGCTCGAGTTTGTACGCTCCCTTTCCGACAACTTTCGCGACTTTGAAGGGGCCGAGGCGTTTGTCCGCGAATTTGACGGACGGACAGGTCGTCCGGATATCGGAGGCGTCCAGCCAGACTCGGTCGCCTACCTTGATCTCTGGGGCGGGCGTGCGCCTTCGATCATAGTACAGCTTGAACTCGTCCTTGGCTTTAACGAGCGCGGCTTTGGCTTCCGAAACTCCGGATGCGATCCGGTCTCGGAACTCATTCACGGACTCCACGTTCGAGCGTAGTCCGTTGGGCTCGAACCCCATCCGGGGGAGCCTTCCAGTGTCCGTCATGAACGGGACTTGCTGCGTCGAGGAGTGGACGTGGTTGTTGTACGCGAACTCCGCGGCCGGGAGGAGCTCGTCCCAGTCGTCTTGTTTGTAGTTCGTGAAGATCCGCACGAACTGCTCGAGTTCCTGATTGACGTGCTCGGTCTGGCCGTCGGTCTGCGGGTGGTAGGCGGTGGAGGTCGCCGGTTCTATCCCAATGAGGCGCCACAGTTCCGTGGTGAACTCCGCGACGAACTGCGGCCCGCGGTCGGAGATATATTTCCGGGGGGTTCCGTGGTGCCTCCAGACGTTCCGGTAATAGAGCCGAGCGGCTCCGACCGCGCCAAGGCCGGTGTGGCACTCGTTGAAATGGGCCCGCTTACCCAGGACGTCGACCACGACCATAACGGCGTCGAAGCTGTGCGCGTCCAGGAGCTCGACGATGAAGTCCACTGAGACGGTGTCCCAGCGTTCTTCCGGAATCTCGGTCGGGTGGAGCTCTCCGTGGGGTAGCTTCCGGAGTGCCTTCGTCCGGTTGCACGGGTTGCAGGTTCGGACGTATTGGCCGACGTGACGGGACAGCTGGGGCCACCAGTAATTCCGGGAGATGAGCTCGAGGGTTTTGAAGCGTCTGGCGTGTCCGGCGACCCGGGTGTCGTGGTGCAGGGCGATGATCCGGCGTCGGAGGTCCTTATTCCGCGGTACGACGATCTTACCGCGGTAGTAAAGGAGCCCCTCTGCGACACGCCACTCGGACGACCGGGGGGGGCGGACATTCCGGTTCTTGAGGAGCTCTTGCGCGACCAGCGCGACGGGGTCCTCAAGGTCCAGTTCACCCGCGAAGGCCTCCCGGACGTCACGAAGGAGGGGGACTTCGGGTCCGGCTACCACGACGCCTTCTAGCGCGCGGACGTGGAACAAGTCCGGGCGAAGAAGGGTAACGTCCGTGTTGTCCGAGCCTACCCCGTGGTCCGGGCGACGGGACAGCGCGTCCGGACGGCCCATGAGACGTCCGGGCTGGTGGTGGAGCGCGAAGTCAAACTGGGACAGGTACAGGGACCACTGTGCCTGCCTCCGGTTCAAGTTCTGTGTCTTCCGGAAGTACTCCAGGTTTTTGTGATCCGTCCAGATCTCGACCGGATGCTGCGTACCTTCGAGGAAGTGTCGCCACTCCTCTAGGGCTCGGATGATCGCAAGCATCTCTTTGTCGTGGATCTCGTAGTTGCGCTGGACGTCACTCAGACTTTTGGAGTAGAACGCGACCGGGTGCCACTTTCCGTTCGCGTCCGGCTGGGACAGGACGGCCCTGGTAGCGTAGTCGGAGCTGTCCGCCTCGACTCGGTATGGATGCGACTCGTCGGGTAGGACTAAGACGGGCTCCGCGGTCACCGCGTCCTTGAGGGCTTGGAAAGTGGCAGCCGCGGCAGCGGTCCAGGTCCATGCGATGCTCTTCTTTGTGAGGTCGAAGAGGGGCCGTGCGATGTCCGAGAACGCCCGGATGAACCTCCGGTAGAGGTTCGTGAAGCCAAGGAACTGCTGCACGTCCTTCTTGTTCTCCGGAGTGGGCCAGGCGGCGACTCCGGCGACCTTGACCGGGTCCATCTCGACGTGGTTGTGCGAGATGATGACGCCGAGGTACTTGATCGACGACTTCTCGAACTCGCACTTCTCTGGCCGGAGGTAAAGCTTGTGCGCCCGGAGCCGCTGGAGGACTTCTCGGACGATCTCTCGGTGGCACGCGAGATCGGAGTGAGCGATGAGGATATTGTCGAGGTATACCATGACATCTCCGGACAGGATGAGGTCTTGGAAGATGTCGTTCATCATCGTCTGGAACGTGGCCAGAGAGTTGGTGAGGCCGAAGTACATCACCAGGGGCTCGAAGAGCCCTCGGTTGGTACGGAACGCGGCCTTCCACTCGTCGCCTCCCCGGATCCGGACGTTGTTGAAGCCCCACCGGACGTCGAGTTTGGTGAAGAACCGGGCTCCCTTAAGGCGGTTGATGAGATCGTTAATCAGCGGGAGCGGATACCGGTTCTTTACGGTCATCGTGTTGAGCACCCGATAGTCCTGGACGAACCGGAGGCTTCCGTCCTTCTTTTTGATGAAGAAGACCGGAGACGCCATCGGGGATTTGGACGGACGGATCCGGCCGGTGCTCAACCCATCCTCAATGAACGCGTCAAGTTCCTTCTGCTCAAGGGGGGAGATCGGGTAGACCTTGCAGTTGGCCGGTTTCGCATCCGGGACGAGTTCGATGGCGTGGTCCCACGTCCGACGTTCCGGCAACACGTCGAACGACTCCTTATCGAAAACGTCGGAGAAATCCTCTACCCAGGCCGGAACCGAGGTCCCAGGCGAGGCCGAGTTCCGGGCGTAGGCCTCCGCGAGCCTCTGAGAGACGGTGCTGCCTGCGCGGATTTCTTCAGTCGGAGCGAACGCGGTGTAGAGGATCCGGTCGCCGTCCTCGAGCTCGTCGTCTTCGTCACTGTCGTCGTCGTCCGGGTCCGGAGTGAGGTCCGGGAAGTCGTCTCCGTCGTCGCCCGGATTATACCCGTCATCTCCGCACCACTCCTCTGAGTCAATGGCACAGATAGACAGGACGGGACCTTCACGGAGCTGCCAGAGGATCGCAGCAGAGATCTTCGCGTTGCGACGGATGGCGCGGAGCTCCTCCCGGCAAGTGCTGCAGCTGGTCGGACAGCGGGTCATCCGGACTTCCTTAGTCTCCCAGTCGATCTCCGGGTTGTGCTTCTGAAGCCAGGAGTAACCGAGGATGACGTGCTGCTTTCCGAGCCGCGTTACCGCGAGTTGGATGCGTTCGGAGTGTCCCTTGTAGTTGACGACCATATCAACTACGCCGGAAATGCCTCCGGACGCATTGGGCGTGCCGTCGACGTTGAGGACCGGAATTGGCTGGGAGAGCTTCCGGACGGGAAGGTTGCGGGAGATCACGTACTCCGAGTCGATGAAGTCTCCGGTCGCTCCGCAGTCAACCAGACCCTTCACGGACATCGTAGCCGCGGTCTCTACCGATTGCATCTCCAACGGAATGTGCAGGGAGTTCCGGCCCTCCACGGAATCAATAACGTACTGCTGGGGTAGTTTGCGTTCCCACCTCGGACGGCGGACGCGGGGAATGGAAGGGGGAAGTTCTGTCTTTGCCTCCGGGGCGGGAATAGGGGGTGCGCCTTTCGTATCAACTGCTGATTTATTGGGTATATCTTTGTAGAAGCAGGAGTAACAATTGGGGGACGCGACCGAGGGCGCACCGCTCACTCGGCCAGGTCTGGAAAACCCTCTGGCTCCGCGTCTCCGGCGTCCGGCTCGGCCGGAAGCCCAGCGGTGGTAGAGAGGCGCGCGAAGAGTTCTCCGAGGAGGTCGTCACCGAGTTGACGGACGACCTCGTCCAGGATGTTCGCGTGCCGGACATCCGAGGGAGTCGGGCAGTCTCGGGCGAGGTATCCGGCCGCGCCGCAACGGAAGCAAGTGCGCGGCGTGAAGTGTGCGTGGGTCCGGTCGACATCCATTGGAATGCCAGGCGGAAGGGCGGGCGCCGGCGCGGCTTTAGGAGCAGGCGTGAAGGAGGGGACTGGGAGGAACGTCCTAGTGCGGGGGCGTGCGGCCGGAGCCGGGGCGCGAGTCGGAGGTGCTCCTGCTCGGACACGGGCGAGGGCGTCGTACTGGCGGAAGGCGCGGAGACGCCATCCGGCGTAGTCTAGCAGCGCCGGAGCGGTCCCGGACGTGGTGATCGCCGCGTTAATCCGCGGGTCGAGCCCTGCGCAGTACTTGGTGACGCAGACGAGCGGGTCCGTGTACCCGGCCGTGGCGGCGAGTTCCTCGAAGTCGTCCGTGTACCCGTAAACGTCGCGGGAGCCCTGGTAGTAGCTATGGGTCTCCAGCCGGAGGAGAGCTTGGTCTTGCTCGTTTTCCTCTACAAACCGGAGCCGGAACTCGGACTCGAATTCCGCCCAGGACGGGAATGGGAATGGAACGATTGCGGACTGTCGTTCGGCCCATCGTCCGGCTGCGTCTCGCGCCATAAAGGACATGGCGTACCGCACGAGTTTTTCCTCAACGACCTGTCCGTGGACCATGAAGGCTTCCGGAACCAGTCGGAGGTATGTGAGGACGGAGTGGAGGAACATCCGTCCTTGAGTCCGGTCGCCGTCGAAAACGGCTGGGGGGTTCGGTCGGAGAACCGATTTTGCTGCAGGGGTGAGGGTGGTGAAGTCTGGACCCACCGCCGGAGCCGGAGCGGCAGGGACGGGGGCAGTCGCAGGTGGATTTTGGCTGTTGTGTAACACGCGGAGGAGTAGGGTTTCGATGTTCGCGAGAGAGCTTTCTACCGCTGTCAGCCGGGATTCGGGGTCGGCAGCCGGGTCTAGGATGTAAACATCCGGGAGCTCGGGTGGCGCGGACCCGTTTCCGGGCGTCGGGGCGTCCATCAAGGAGGAGGGGTCGAGATTGGAAGTGGGGGAGGCCGGAGCACTAGCGTAGCGGTCCGAGTCCGAGTCTACACCGAACTTCGCAATCTTGACCGGTTGATCCCTTAGATCCTTTCTTCTGCTGTAAGGGCAACCTCAGCTCGGCGCGGGAGCGCAGGAGACTAGCGGGAGAATCCGAAGTAACTCAATTGACAGTACTAAATACAGGTTTCTAGAATACGCACCTAGCGGGAGAATCCGAAGAGAAGAAAGGATAAGGATTCCCATGCTAGGCGAGGTTTTTGTAGGTACTAGCCAGTAGCACGTGTCCGGATCGATCGGCAGTGGTCTCGAGCTTGATCGCATAGCATGTGCCAGTGAGAGCGACCGGACGAGGGGGGTCGGAGGAGGACGGAGTCCGGAGGGACGGAGGATGACGTTTCAGATGAAGGCGTAGGCTGGGGCATAGGACCGAAGGCCGGATGGTCGGGCGAGGTCGGACGGACGGACGAGGCTGGACGAACGATCGGACGAGGAAGTGGGGCGGTGCGATGGGCCGGAGCCGGACGGACGGACGGACGGACGGACGGACGGGTGGTTCCCCTGACAAAGTCAGCCAATTTTTTTTTCGGGGTCTAAAGGGTGAATCTGGTTTTATGATTTATCCTAAGGCCATAATGACATTAAGATACATGACACACTGTCCTTCACATGATGTATGCATGATTTGAACAGTACAGCTGGTTTTGGCATATCCCACCAGCCATCAAACACTGATGCCGGTAGTGTTTGCATAATACAGCTTGCTACCGGTGTCAGATTGGTCTCAGAAATGGTGTATTAGGCTAGATAAATTACCCTAGTGCAGTACAGCCTTAATCTGAACCTTGGAGAATTTTTTTTTCAAGGAGTCAAAGTTTTTTTCAAGGTTGGAATAATGTGACGTTTGGAACGTCATACCATTACCTAAAAGTAGCGGGAATTTTATGGTCACTAAAAGGTGCTCAAATCCTCATTCTGCGCTGAACATATCTTTTTGGCTCACACCAAATCCAAATTCACACCGAACGCGATTGTTCATGCGCCTGCCCTCTCATGTTCTGTCGCCCTCACCGGTTTCTTGAATGAATAAGATCTGCACTTAACTGCTGATAACCGCCCGCGGTGCTAGATGCGCGTTTGGCGAAAACACGACAAACACCATGCACAGTTGCTGGTGGTTTCGTGGTCTGGTTATTCCTCAACTGAGTTCATTCATTGTGCCATAGGTGACTTCACGCAACCTCTTCCACTAATGCAACAACCTTGAAATCTTTCTATGTACGCTGTAATGCTGGTAGTATCATCCGCTCAGCTACAGAACATATATTTTTTGGCACATTAATTCAAACCGCAGGGCTTGGCAGCACCTGGGGTGCGTCTGCACCGCGGACGTGCGGAGTCTGCAATGAAGGTTAAACCCCGCCGTTAGCGCCCTGGCACCGCTTGCCAATTAGAGCGCTCAATCAAGCGCGGGGTGGAATAGACTTTTTTAAACAAAGCGGGCCACTGCCCTGTTACCTTTTGCATGAACCGCATTCAATTCAGCGCCGGTTCATCCATGAGAAATCGGTCTCCCTCTCCGCTCCGCACTGTCTGTTCCCATGTAAGCCCTTCCACCCGTAGAGATAGGTTGTTTTCCCTGTATTCGTCACTCTGACAAGTATCAATCATTGGATTCGGGCATGTGGTTGTTGAACAGAAAGATTCGGCAGTTGAGGCCCATGTCTGATGGACCATTGCGCTTATGGTTGTTTTCCCTGTATTCGTCACTCTGACAAGTATCGATCATTGGATTCGGGCATGTGGTTGTTGAACAGAAAGATTCGGCAGTTGAGGCCGATGGCTGATGGACCATTGCGCTTATGCACTCACACATGGGAAAGTCCGAACACTGCCCGGCCAGACCACATATAAGCTATGGACCTTGCCTGGATCTCAAGTTTGATCCACCTCTCTACAATGTCCCCCCAAGTTACTATCGCTGACATTTGCCTTAACAACATCGTTACTGGTTTGATACTTATCATGCCACTGCTCAATGACCTCAATGACGGATTTGGGCCTCCATTTATTCAATCCATTTCAAAAACCATTCAGGCTTTGATTAATCTGGCTCAGGTAAATGTTTGGGACTCTGCGCTGCGCAACTGCTCAAATATCATAGACGGTGAAGCGAAATCAACAGAAATGTGCTCAGGTCATGCAAAACATTCATCAAGTCCTGTGGACCATCATCAACCTCTATATGAAATCAGAAACTGTTGAGCCTCTGCCTCTGTCAATGTTAGATCACATTGGCAAATTCCGAGAGTAAGTTTTGTTTGTTTGGTACAGTGTCTTCTGTAACTAAACTCTGTGTAGAACCCTTCACAAGATATATACATATATTGAAGCACAACAAGAGGGGAACATGATCAAGAAGCTGTTTCGCAGTAATGAGATGAACAACCTCCTCAGGGACTGTCACAGAGGATTGAACCAAGCAGTAGAAGTGTTTGGGGTACGATTTATTTTATTTGCTCTGCAGGGCATTGACGTAATCTACCTAGATTCAAACAGGAAGCGCGACATTGAATAATATAAGGGATCTCGAAAAAAGAGCCAATCTCCTGCACAAAGAATTGAATGAATTAGTTGAAACACTTTCTGATACTAGTACTAGTACACAATCGGAAAAGTCATTGGTATGTGCATGGTTGTTCACATCTGCAAAATTACCATAATTTGAATGCAGGTATACTCAGGTCTCAATCCCTCAACAAACAGGTAAAGGTCCTCTTTGTGTCTTTATCTTCTCTCATGACTTCCTTAAAGCTCAACTTCATTTTCCATGTTGCCCTCAAAGCCTAAGATATTCCATGGCCGTGGAGAAGAGTTGGACAACATTATTGCTTTGCTCTGTCAGGAGTCACCAAGAATAGCAATTTTGGGAGGTGGCGGAATGGGCAAGACAAGCCTGGCAAAAGAAGTGCTACACCACACAGACACTGTGGCTCAATTTGAACACAGGTTCTTCGTTAGTGCTGAGCCCTCAACTACAAGCATTGAACTTGCTGCACTCATGGGATTACATGTTGGATTGAATCCAGGCCAAGATCTCACAAAACCTGTTGTCCAGTATTTTTCAAACAAAGTGCCTTGTCTTCTCATTCTGGACAACCTAGAAACAGTTTGGGAGCCATTACAGTCTCGACCTGGAGTTGAAGAATTCCTGTGTCTACTCACAGATCTAGAGCACCTTGCATTAGTGGTATGTTTGTGGCTCTTGAATAGTTGAATAGTGCTTTGGCTGATATTCCTCAGATCACAATGCGAGGGGCTGAAAGGCCAGCGAAAGTTCGATGGACACGTCCATTTCTGTTGCCACTGGAACCTCTTTCCAATCATGCTGCAAGACAAACTTTCATGGATATCACAGATAGTACTGACACAGTTGAGGAGATGGACCAACTTCTGCAATTCACAGACAACATGCCTTTGGCAGTTGATCTGATTGCCCATCTGGCTGACTACGAGGGCTTATCAAATGTATTGTCACGTTGGGAATCAGAGAAAACATCTCTACTTTCCGTGGGCACTGACCGAACATCAAACTTGAATGCATCTATCAATCTTTCCCTTTCAAGTTCAAGGATCACATCTGACAGCAAGAAATTATTGAGTCTCCTCTCAATTCTTCCCAATGGGCTCTCAGATGCAGAACTGGTCCAAGGCAATCTTGGAATTCCTAATATCCTTGAGTGCAAAGCAACATTGCTAGCCACTGCATTGGCATATCAAGATAGCAACAGGCGAATATTATCATTGACACCTGTGAGAGAGTATATTCAGCAGTTCCTGCCTCCTTCAGAATCTCTCATACAATCCTTACGCAAGGCATTCTATGTGCTTATGGAGCTATACCAAAACAACATTTCTTGTGGCTATCATGGAGGGCGGCTACAATCTGTAGTCACCCAAATAACTTTGAACTTGGCAAACTTGCATGAGGTCCTAAAGCGAGGATTAAATGAATGTGATTCAGATCTTGCAGATACTACCTACTGCACAACATCTCTCAGCATGTTCTTCAGATTGACTGGGCGTGATCATACACCACTGATGGACTTCATTGTGTCTCTTTTGCCTCAGCTGTGTGATCACCGACTGGAAATGGTGTTACTCACTGAAGTTTTAAGAAGCCCCAAGCACCGGAACATTGTGTCGGAGGAGGCCATAGGTCAAGTCCTAAACTATTTGGATCATACCAATGACCCTTTGCTTGAGTGTGAGTTCCAGACATTATCTCACATTTCTTGGCTCATATGATTCTTGTCTGTGCCAGCCAAATTCTATCAAGCTGCTGCACAGTACTACCAAAGTCATAAAGCTGATACACACAGTGCTACACTTTTTATCCAAAAGGCCCAGAAATTGGCTGAGCTGGCTGAGGATGGGAATCAGCAGTGCAATGTTTCAATGGAAGTCGCTTGGCTCAAATATGGTGCTAGTGACTATTGTGCTGCGCAAAGAGAGGCAAGTGTAGCACAAAGATTATCCAAACTTTCAGGAAACTTATATCAGGAAGCTAGAGCCAATTGGCTTGCTGCCACATGCTTCAGAACTCTGGGACAATACCAGGAGAGTGCAATGCAACTCTGTAGGGCCAGAGAGCTTATTGATATTTGTGGTCTCGGTGGAGGTGCTCTTGATCATAGTATCACACTGGAGCAAGCAGAGATTCATTTCATGAAATCAGAATATGCAGAGGCGAGACAGATCTCCCAACAATTGGTTGCAATCACCTCTGCTGAAGCATATTCAGTCTGCTATGCAAATGCACTAATCAATATTGCACTCATTGACACAATTTGTGGGGTGACAGAAGATGTGTGCCAGAACTTGGATACAGCACGGAAGACATTCAGCAGCAATCATATTTTCTATGAAGGGGTGACCAGCCTCTGTAACATGGTTCAAGCAACTATAGAGCTCAGACATGGAAGATTTGACATAGCAAGGACCGGATTTCAGAAGTGCATTGCTTCCCTCCAGGATGCCAGCTCCCAAGAGGAGTCTTTCTGCTTGGAACAGTTGGCTAACATCAAGGCTTGGCCTGCTAGTGACTCCCAGTACAAATGGCCAGTATTATATATGGGGCATGCCTACAGGTCCAAACAGAAGTTAGCCTTGCACAAAGCACTGCTATTTTTGGGCGATACCTTCATCTTTGATAACATTGAAGACACAGCAACCAATCTCTATCAAGTGGCTCTAGAAGGATTCACTCGCATGGATGTGCATCACAGTCGAGCACATTGCATGCTACGTCTTGGAGATTTGGCAAACAAGCAAAGACATACCTCTGATGCAATTTCACTCTGGAGGGCGGCTCAACCCCTATTTGAGCAGTCATCACAGGCCAAAGATGTAGCTCGAATTGAGTCTAGGCTGATGCTTGTCGAAAAAGCACATCAGAAAGCTCTTGTGAAACCCGAAACTTTGCATACACCTGTTCAGTTGGTGGTGAAAGAAAATGCTCCCGAGATTGAAGACAAAGTTGTTGTTGATGAGCCTGTGGAAGAAAATGTAGTCCATGTTGCAGTGTAGAATCATCCCAATCCTTTCTGACCTTCATATTTATACTCTGTTGTCATTGGAATTTATTTATTAGATAGGATGCACATCAGCCACATGCAGCTTTTGGCACTTGCACAAAGCTGCATGGGATTTTTGGTTTTTTATATATAATTATGAGTTCAATGGCCTTCAAACCTGTATTCCAGGCCTGAACCCTGTGACTCTTGAGTATCATTGAATTCAGTTGCAGAGCACATGTGAGAAATGCCCTATTTTGACGGCATTTCCAATACACATGCCGCAGTGGATTGATCATCAATTCAATGCTCACCATACACCAGACTCACCAGATGCGACCAGTACCCTTCATTGCATTGGATGTATTATTGTCAAAAATATGGCTTTGGATCCCCGCCCAAACCAATTTTCTGGTGCGGCTTTGCACAATGCACAAAAGCCGCATGAAGCCGCATGTGGCCCATGCGGCTTTTGCACACCCTATCTATTTTACATCCTCAGTGGATGTCATTTTTATGGTTCCTCGTTTAGTGTCTGCCAAACTATTTCAAGTTCATTCATCCATTTAATGAGGCCAGTTACGAGCACTTAGTAATTGTTCATGATAATTGATGACTGTCTTTTTTTGCGACCTTATTTTTTATGGTCAGCATCTATTGTTGTAACTCAAATAGTGGCTATGCATCAGATTTGTTGAAGCTTCAATAGTGGCTATGTCCTTAAGAATCATCGAAATTCATTACATTTGAGTGGCTGGGTTCTTGCATAAGCAGTTTCCGTGATGTGTTCTACGTTCAAATCTCGCAGACACAGTATTAATTTTTTTAATTGTATGTACTGCAATTTAGCATAGTGGGTGCTACAAGTCTTGTCTGAGCACAAGGTTTGATGTTATTTCTGCAGCTGTCATTCTTTGTTTCATTCTTCTGGAGGCTACTTCCTTGCAATTTCACTGCATTCAGAGGCCAAATTGACCGACCCTGCCGAGCTTTGCAAATGTTTATTGACCCCCTCGGCAAGGTCTGCCGACTCTTGCTCAAATGAGCTTTGCAGAGCTTTGTTGACTCCCCCCTGTTGACCTTGTCCTCTGTTGTCAATCTGTCTTGAATATTCTTCTGTGTGTCTGATAGTGTCCGTAGAGTGTGTACCTTAAATTAGATGTGGTAAGTAAATTAATTAGCAAAGTTTTAAAGCCAGTATCTGCATCCAAGCTGTGATGCCAAGCTGCCATGTGCTAGATCAGTAATGTCACCATTCTGGTAACTGAGGCTCATGGCAAACATCAAGAGGCTCTCACTGTCGAACCCAATGTCTGCTGGCCACTTGAAGAGCCAGAAACAGCTTCACCAGCTGAGTCAACCAGATTGATGAAGGTTGGCGGGCTCTGCCAACAAGGGGTCGACCAACCTATGCCAACCCACCATAGTTGAGCCTCTGCCAATATGGTCCTGAAATACAGTGTTTCTCCAGTCTGCTGTCAGGGGAACCCCTCTTCAGCCAGCTCACACTGGCATAGAGCCTGTGACTTGGCCTGTGATTATTGCCATGCAGCCCAAAGAGCTCCACGCTCCACTATGATGCAATCTGCATGAAGCACATTGCATCATAGGTCACACGCTATGATGTGTGCCTGATCTATTAATTCCTCAGCCTCATTGCATCATTAGTCACGTGCTACTGTATATACAGTGGCAGCGAAATCTGATGCCACCTCCAAAAAAGGAAGGTGCCATCAATTTTCCTCCTTCTCCGTTATCTCGAGCCATACAAGAGATTTTCAGACCAGATTTTTACATAGGATGGTTGCTAGACATGTTTACAACTACTCTGTAATTCTGTTTTGATGAAAACAGATGATACACTAAGGAAATCTATAAAACATCAAGAAAAACACGAAAAAATTCAAGTTGATAGTCCCACGAGAAGTCATTTGCTCCCAAGGCGACAAGGAGACGCGGAAACGACGTGTAAACCTTCCTGGTGTATTTCTGGAAGTCCTCCAATCCCCAGATGACCATCAGCGCGTCAAAAGGTTGTGGAGGTAATTGTTATGAAACTCTGACTGTTCCATGATCTTGTCCTAAGATATTTTGTAGAAAAGGAGGGCCTTGTGCTTGGTAGGAGTGCACTGGTTGTACTTGCACACTTCAGGCGCGTTGTTGGACATTGTGTTGTGGTGGTTGTGTGTGAATAAGAAAGAGTGACATCATCGTGATGCTGGCCAGTTTCTGACGCAATCCTTCAAGTTTTTAATCAAAATAAAATTACAGAGTGGCCATACAGATGTCTAGCAACCATTCTATGTAAAAATCTGGTCTGAAAATCTGTTGTATGGCTCGAGATAACGGAGAAGGAGGAAAATTGATGGTACCTTCCTTTTTTGGGGGTGGCATCAGATTTCGCCGCCACTGTAGGTGGCACCTCGCATGGGAATCCATAAGACCTCTTCTCTTTGGATTCCCCTCACTAGGTGCATTATTCCTGCCAGTGCCAATGTAACAGCATGGTCACTCAGACCTCCTTCAAAGCCAGACATTTTAAGAAGTTCTCTGGCCTTGTTAAGTTGAGCTTGAGTTGAGCTGTACCTTCCTGGTACTGGGCTAGATGTGTGCAGTATATACCGATAAGCCTAGTTGCATCAGCTTCAATGTGCAGATTTCCAGTCTGTCTTGACAGATTTTATGCTTTGCTTGTGTATGTTTTGACAGCAGCATAATTGCCAGTCTGTGATTCCAACTGAGCTATGTGTAGTAAAATATCACATTGTTGGTTGTTGCTTTTACACATTTGGGACAATGTGAGCGCCCTCCGGTAAAATTGTGCAGCTTTCTGTGGATGAGCTTTGTAAAGGAAGTAAATTCCTGCTGCTTTATAGAATTGTGCTAGCAGAAAGAGGATGATATGAGGCAAAGGCTGGTCCAAATAATGTTTGGCACTCAGATGCAGACAAGGGATCATTGAGATCATCAAGTTGACTTATGGCTTGGTCTACTGTTTCCTCTGATATGAGTGTCCAGTACTGTGGGGTCAGGAGAACTTCAACAAGGTACAATGTTGTAAGTTGGTGATCATGTGCTCCAGAGACAACAGATCGAATATGATCCATTAGAAGTGTATGACCACGTCCAGTCGTCCGATAGAATCCATTCAGACATAAGGCACAGAGAATTGTGTCCGCCAAAGTTTCAGCACCTGGATTGAATGTTCATTTTAGGACTTCATGCAGGTTTGAGAGATTTAACGTCATTTGAATGACTATAGGTTGCTTCTGCTGTCCTCAATGTTTCTTCCACAGAGCAAACAGAGCATAAAAGTACTTGTGAATGGCATGTATATGGGACTCAGAAGCTGGCATAAATTGCCGAATATACTCCCTCACAGGCGTCAAGAGTAGAAACTGCTTGTTCCCATCCTGATATATCAGTGAGGTAGCCTGTAAAGCAGCTTTGCAACTGAGAATATTTGGAATTCCAAGCTGGCTTTGGACAAGTTCTGCCTCAGAGAGTCCATTGGGGAAGATTGATAGAAGGCTCAATAACTGCTTGCTGCCAGATGTGATTCGAGGACTTGCCAGAGAGAGAGCTATAGATGCATCCAAGCTCGACTGTTGATCAAAGCCTACAGATAGCATTGAGGTTTTCTCCACCTCCCATTGCACCTATAAAGCCCAGACAACCCCACTAATTAGTGTGGGGCTGGAAACTCGGTCCCCATACTAGTTAGTGGGAAAAACGGTGTGTTCAGGCTTCCTTCAATATGTTTGCAGATAACTTTTGAATAACTTTCAATATTTTGAGTACCTGGGTATGTAGAGGGTAGACTTAGGCTTCTTTGCATAACTTTCAATAACTATAGGACTGATAGGCCTCAACACAGTTCCTTTGGAGCTGCATTATCCCAAAAAGGAAATTCTTCATATAGGACCGAAAAATACATGCAAAAATAGGGGAAAATAGGCGAAGAAATATGACTTGACAAGCAGATCCCTTCCCCTTACCTAGATGTACTGTCCCAAAAAGGAATTTCTTGATACAGGACCGAAAAATACATTGAGAAAAATCACCTAAACCTCCCAAATATCCCTTCTGTTTAGAAGGGGATAACCTTATATAGAGACTATACTGAAGCCTGGTTGTTTCGTGTGTGGCATCTTGATTATACATGGGATTGTATACTAGGATCTCCTAGGCTAATTTCAATAACTTTTGATAATTATTGCACATCTCAACTCAACACAACTTGCACTTACCCCAAAAAGGAAATTCCTCATATAGTGCAGTCAGTCCAAGCTGAGGTCATGGTCTACCTTTTGCATGGTCCACTGCCAGCACAGACATCTGGTACATCAGCTCAGAGAGGGTCTATATGGGGGGCTACTCCTAGCTAACTTGAATAACTTTTGATAATTATGATGATATCGCCGGCTTTTCGAAAGTATTTTGCATTTTCTGCAGCAACAACAAGGTCTATCCCAAAATTGTAAGCACCATCAGGTAGAGCACAACAGGAGCTACAACTTTGGTTTGGGGTCTATTTTTAGATTTTCCAGTCCCACACCAGATGTATACCCCTCTCAAGCACCTAAGGTTATAAGTATCACGTATGGATCTCCTAACACGGGACTGGGACCAAATCTCATTGCCATCACAGAGTGGGGTCATTACAAAAGCCGGTAAATTTTGTGGCCCGAAATAAAATACCATTGGATATTGTTTGAGACACCAGTAAATTCTGTGATCCACTGACATCACATCACAAGTCAATGAACTTTGTGACCCTCAAATACTATTCAATTCATTGGAAGTCAGTACAATTTGTGACCCAACATTACCACTCCTACCACAGACCTATTTTGGAAGGTCAGTAAATTTTGTGACTTCTTTACTGCCACAGATCGATCTCCACAAAACACTTCAAAAGTATTTCCAGTGTAAGCCACTCCTGATACTGGTACTACTGGGTAATCTTTCCTAAATCAGGTGGACTATCCTTATCTTTGACTGTAAGGCATCAATTCTCATTTATTGATATTTATTGCCAGGTTTGGAAGTGTATTTTGCATTTTGCACCACAACTAGGGCACTAATGGCAAAACTGATTGGACAGCCGAATAGCGCCAAAAATGCTCTACAACTTTGGTTTTGAGTTTATTTTTGGACTTTTTGGCTGACAGATTTCATTTTTCGGCCACTACGCTTTTTGCCCAAAATGGAAATTCTTCGTTTTGGGGCAGAGATAGGCTGTCTTTCTTGGGTTAACTTTGTAGTTGTCATTTTTTGTGAATGTGATAGGGTCTGAGTCACACTGTAGGGGTAGGGACACAGGGAAACATGGACATCATGTCTGAACCTGGAAGTGTATTTTGTGTTTTGCACCACAACCAGGGTACAGATCACAAAACGGATTGGACGGCTGGATAGCGCCGACAGAGCTCTACAACTTTGCTTTTTAGTCCGTTTTGGGATTTTTTGACGTCTACGGGCCT
Source organism: Mycena galopus ATCC 62051 (assembly GCA_014925785.1). Taxonomy (NCBI): domain Eukaryota; kingdom Fungi; phylum Basidiomycota; class Agaricomycetes; order Agaricales; family Mycenaceae; genus Mycena; species Mycena galopus. The sequence goes on from WIQG01000052.1 coordinate 490,292, forward strand.
TCAAGCTGACAGATTTCCTTTTTTGGCCACTACGCCTTTCGCCCAAAAAGGAAATTTTGCGTTTTTTGCTCGTATTTCGGCGCATATTGGCCGTTCTGCTTGATTTAACTTGCAGGTTATCATCCTTTATGAATGTGGAAGAGGCCTACATCACATCCTGACACAGGGAAACAGGGTAACATCCACTTAATGTCACAACTTCCAAAATTCGATCCCTGCCATTCCTACCTCCTACAAAACCATGGCCAGCTGTCAGCAGTCTCAGGATAGTGTCATGCCATCATTAGACACTGTTTCCACTGACTTTTCCCTTACTCCAGGTATTATATAGATGAATTTTGAGCACACAGGATATTTGCTGATATGTTGTTTTCCCTGCCTTTCACTTATATGGTGCAGCTTTCCAATTTGTCCCACATGACATATGAGATGTATAAACCTGTTTTTGAGACTTTTATCCCTCCTTGGTCAACCACAGAGGGAGCTCGGCGATGTTCAGAGTTCAACCTGATATTCAGGGTATTCAGGCTGCCTTGTGGTATTAATACAAGTTCCAAACCCTCCCTAGGGTCACCCAAGATACATCACATTGGATGAACCAAAAATTGAAGCAAAACATTGACTTGAAGTTGAGATATGTAAGGTGACAATTTCTAATCATTTGTCAAATAGGGCCTCAAGCACCATATATAATGTAAAGAAAAGCTTGTAAACAGCATTTACCACTGTAAAAGAACAATATTGAGCTTTATTTGAAAGAATTTGGTCAAGTTTCCACTAAATGGTGTTTTCAGGCATAAGGGCTTCACCATGAATTATTGCTTCTAGAGTGCGCACTGTCCCAAACACAATCTGCCCAAATCTTGACCAAACTGAGTGAAATAAAGTTTGGGATTGATGTTTTACCTTGTAGCTTCCCACTTTTAACATTTATTTCGCACTAGGTGTGCTCCTTAGCCCCCAATTGGTAATTTGATGGGGAACTGACATTTCAAAAATCTCATGGTTCTGACCAAATACTGACAGGGATTTTGGCCAGGGAAGGTTGGGGCATGTCATTGTAATAGTCCTATGTAGTTGGGCTGATGGTCAGCACCATTGGACCCAGCAGATGGGGTGAACATTTATGTGCTGCATACTTTCCTTCAATCACAATGAGTTTGCTAGTGATATGGCTATAAAGTCCCTGGGAAGTGTCAATAGATCTCTATAAAGCATCTGGAATATGTATTTAGCCAGTCCAATCACTGGTACACACAAGGTAAGGTCAATATTGAATTTTCTTACCTGGCCAATAAATTGTGTATATCTTCATCAAACACTGAAAAAATGTATCCACATCACTTTAGGAACCCATGAATATGGGTAGAAAGTGCCTTAGCTTGGCTCCAGCTGTGGTGTGTGAAGTAGTAGTGCCAGAAGTACAATTTTACAAGTTCAGGCATTATGTCCATGTTACCTTGTTTCCCTGCCTCAAGATGTGATGTAGGCCTCTTCCACATTCATAAGGGATGATAACCTGCAAGTTAAATCAAGCAGAACGGCCAATATGCGCCGAAATACGAGCAAAAAACGCAAAATTTCCTTTTTGGGCGAAAGGCGTAGTGGCCAAAAAAGGAAATCTGTCAGCTTGAAGGCCCGTAGACGTCAAAAAATCCCAAAACGGACTAAAAAGCAAAGTTGTAGAGCTCTGTCGGCGCTATCCAGCCGTCCAATCCGTTTTGTGATCTGTACCCTGGTTGTGGTGCAAAACACAAAATACACTTCCAGGTTCAGACATGATGTCCATGTTTCCCTGTGTCCCTACCCCTACAGTGTGACTCAGACCCTATCACATTCACAAAAAATGACAACTACAAAGTTAACCCAAGAAAGACAGCCTATCTCTGCCCCAAAACGAAGAATTTCCATTTTGGGCAAAAAGCGTAGTGGCCGAAAAATGAAATCTGTCAGCCAAAAAGTCCAAAAATAAACTCAAAACCAAAGTTGTAGAGCATTTTTGGCGCTATTCGGCTGTCCAATCAGTTTTGCCATTAGTGCCCTAGTTGTGGTGCAAAATGCAAAATACACTTCCAAACCTGGCAATAAATATCAATAAATGAGAATTGATGCCTTACAGTCAAAGATAAGGATAGTCCACCTGATTTAGGAAAGATTACCCAGTAGTACCAGTATCAGGAGTGGCTTACACTGGAAATACTTTTGAAGTGTTTTGTGGAGATCGATCTGTGGCAGTAAAGAAGTCACAAAATTTACTGACCTTCCAAAATAGGTCTGTGGTAGGAGTGGTAATGTTGGGTCACAAATTGTACTGACTTCCAATGAATTGAATAGTATTTGAGGGTCACAAAGTTCATTGACTTGTGATGTGATGTCAGTGGATCACAGAATTTACTGGTGTCTCAAACAATATCCAATGGTATTTTATTTCGGGCCACAAAATTTACCGGCTTTTGTAATGACCCCACTCTGTGATGGCAATGAGATTTGGTCCCAGTCCCGTGTTAGGAGATCCATACGTGATACTTATAACCTTAGGTGCTTGAGAGGGGTATACATCTGGTGTGGGACTGGAAAATCTAAAAATAGACCCCAAACCAAAGTTGTAGCTCCTGTTGTGCTCTACCTGATGGTGCTTACAATTTTGGGATAGACCTTGTTGTTGCTGCAGAAAATGCAAAATACTTTCGAAAAGCCGGCGATATCATCATAATTATCAAAAGTTATTCAAGTTAGCTAGGAGTAGCCCCCCATATAGACCCTCTCTGAGCTGATGTACCAGATGTCTGTGCTGGCAGTGGACCATGCAAAAGGTAGACCATGACCTCAGCTTGGACTGACTGCACTATATGAGGAATTTCCTTTTTGGGGTAAGTGCAAGTTGTGTTGAGTTGAGATGTGCAATAATTATCAAAAGTTATTGAAATTAGCCTAGGAGATCCTAGTATACAATCCCATGTATAATCAAGATGCCACACACGAAACAACCAGGCTTCAGTATAGTCTCTATATAAGGTTATCCCCTTCTAAACAGAAGGGATATTTGGGAGGTTTAGGTGATTTTTCTCAATGTATTTTTCGGTCCTGTATCAAGAAATTCCTTTTTGGGACAGTACATCTAGGTAAGGGGAAGGGATCTGCTTGTCAAGTCATATTTCTTCGCCTATTTTCCCCTATTTTTGCATGTATTTTTCGGTCCTATATGAAGAATTTCCTTTTTGGGATAATGCAGCTCCAAAGGAACTGTGTTGAGGCCTATCAGTCCTATAGTTATTGAAAGTTATGCAAAGAAGCCTAAGTCTACCCTCTACATACCCAGGTACTCAAAATATTGAAAGTTATTCAAAAGTTATCTGCAAACATATTGAAGGAAGCCTGAACACACCGTTTTTCCCACTAACTAGTATGGGGACCGAGTTTCCAGCCCCACACTAATTAGTGGGGTTGTCTGGGCTTTATAGGTGTCCCATTGTGCCAACACATTTGAGAAACCCTCATAGTCAGCTAGGTGGGCCATTAGATCAACAGCCAATGGTATATTATCTGTGAATTGCAGAAGTTGGTTGACCTCCTCAGATGTGTTGGAATTATCTGTGATATCCATAAAGGTTTGCTTTGCAGCATCATCAGATAGAGGCTGCAGAGGCAATAGAAACGGATGGGTCCATTGAACTTTGGCTGGCCTTTCAGCTCCCTGCATGGTGATCTGGTAAATATCAGTAACACAGAACTGAGATGTTGTGCACATACAATTACAGCTATTTGCAGAACATAGGGCACGGCCCATTTTTTTGTTTTTTTTGTGAGTTTTCACGAGATCGGCTCCTGTGAGCTCAATTCTCGACCGTTTCCCTTGAAAGTTAGCTCATTCTATTTGGACGGAAAATACGGATGCCTTGACGTTGCCCAATTTTTGATAACAGGCTCAAAATGATTTGGTGGGTCAGATTGGGGTGTTTTTGCACATGTGAGAGCAGAATGTGTGCCAGAGTCCTGTTAGTGCTCCGATTGAGCTAGATTTTTGTTATGGTGTACATGAAACTATTCCAGGGGGCTAAAAATACCGTGATTTCCAATGTCACCTGCACTTAAAATATATGGTGAGTTGCAGCTGGACGAATTTCCTATGACTAAGAATGTGAGCTGTGGATTTGAAGTACAGCTCACATTAAAAATATCGGTACGTGAAGCCCTCCGCAATACACTAAAGTACATCATATTAAGAATCTAGGGTAATCGAATCACAAATGGTCTTCTGGTGCTCGTTCTGTGCCCAGAGGTCTAAAAACAGCCCAATGTGACCCACGAAATGATTTTAAGATGGTTAGTAAAAATCGGGCAACGTCAAGGCATCCGTATTCTCCGTCCGAATCGAATGAGCTAACTTTCAAGGGAAACGGTTGAGAATTGAGCTCACAGGAGCCGATCTCGTGAAAACTCACAAAAAAAAAAAAAAAAAAAAAAAAAAAAGGGCCGCGCCTTATGTTCCGCAAATAGCTGTAATGCAATGTTCCACCTCACTTAGCAGGCACAGAAATTCTTCAACTCTACTTTGAGACTGGATTGGCTCCCACACTGTCTCCAGGTTGTCTAAAACCAAAAGGCATGACTGTTTCCGTGTGAAATACTGGACAACTGGTTTAGTGAGATTTTTGCCAGGGTTCAATCCAACATGCAGTCCAACCAGAGCAGCAAGTTCAATGCTGGTGGTTGTGGCTTCAGCACTGACAAAGAACCTGTGTTCAAATTTCAAAGAAGTGTGTGGATGGTGAAGCACTGCTTTTGCAAGGCTAGTCTTGCCCATCCCATGTTAGAATCGACAATGTCGGTATAAAACCGAACGAGGAGGACGACTAAGAGAGCGTCTAGCTCGTAGTTATGAAAGGGTAAATTGTTGTATTCGAGGTTTTTTCCTCGATAGGGAAGAACCTTGTCGAGGGACGCTACTTATACAATACATGCGGGCCGTACGACTAAGCTACTATGAGTAACCGGTTAGACTACCGAAGCCCGTTTATCCGAGCCTAGGTGCCGATACTTCTAAGAAGCACTACTACGTCAGACTTCGTACGTACGTATGTCACGATACAATAATATCTGTATATGTAATGGTCCGAATCAATCGCGGAAGGGGAAACTAAACTAAACGCCGATGTCCAATTCCCACGTTCAACATCCCACCCCCTCCCAAAATGGCTATTCTTGGGGACTGCTGGCTGAGTAATGCAAGAACATTATCCAACTCTCGTTGCTGGCCATGAAATATTTTTGGCTTTGAGGGCAGCATTGAAAATGAATTTGAGCTTGATCAAACACCATAAGACGAGATTGAACTTCAAACAACATCTTTTACCTATTTTTGGATTCCATGCCACCCTGGTACACCTGCATCTGATTCAGCGCGGCCTCACAGCTATGTCGACAATGTACATACCGAAGACCTTTCCGAAAGTGTGCCAGTATCAGACAGTGCTTCAATCAATTCAATCAATTCTCTGTGCATGAGGTCGGCCTTGGTTTTGAACTCCCTGATGTTATTTGAGGTCTTGGCACCTGCTTCAAGCTATGTAGAATCCCTCAGTCCGACATAAAAGCAATTGAAATGAGTGATACCTTCAAGACTTCCATTACTTGGTTCAACCTTGCATGGCAGTCTTTCAGTAATTTGTTCATCTCATTATTTTGGAACAAATGCTTGATCTTGGTGCCCTCCTGTTGCGCCTCAATGAAATTATATATCTGGTGCAATGTTCTACAAAATTTGGTCAGAGGTCTATTGAACCGAATATTATATAACTTACTCTGTGAAGTTCCCAATGTGGTCCAGCATTGATAGAGAGAGAGATCCACCAGTTTCAGATTTTACGTGGAGGTCGATAATTGCCCAAAGAACTTGGTGTATTTTGTCCATGAGCTGTGCACAATCATTTTTATTTCGCTTCACATTCTACGCAATGTGAGCCTGTGCAATGGGAAGGCCCCAAAACATACCTTGAGCAAATGGATCAAGGCCTCCATGGTGTTTGAAATAGATTGAACAAATGGGGGCCCAAAGGCATCATTGAGCTCATTGAGAAGTGGCAGGGCAAGTCCCAAACAAGCCGTAATGTTTTCAATGCGTGATTCAGAAGTAGTGAGTTGGCGGGGCATCGTAGAGTCGGGCATCGGAGGTGGGGTATGTGCGTCTTATATCTGCATTGGCACTCCGTGGCTGTCGCTCGCTGTTACCGAGCCGCTGCTATCACCGTTGACTTGGTAAATTAGTGTAACCAAATGCTACCTCCTCATTTATTGCTTACTTCCACGCTTTTTAGTCTAATCCATGTGATTGCCGTTATACAATGTCCAAGTTGATGGCCGACGCGACGTGCCTGAGCTTCACGAGATCGCATCCCTCTTCATCGAAGACCCGTCAAGTCTCATGAATTCAAGCACAAGTACGATAACTAGACTCGTGTCCATCGTGCAAGATAACTAATCTGAGGTCAGCAAGAAATACTTCTACCTCCCGTCTCTTCTCTTACCGCCCGCCGCCTCACGATATTCCCTCCAACCCTCCCTCCAGAACGCCCGATGTCACCACCGTATTTAGGCCATCCAGCCGCAAGGGGAGCAGAGAGGTGGAACAGGGTAAGGACAAATAGCACGAGGATGAAGCAGAGATACGACGGCGAACGGGTGGCGGGAGAAAGCAATGAGGGAGAGAAAGACGGGTTTAATGATTCGAATGGGCTTCGAGGATGGAGGGAGCAGAAGGGGACGTAGGGAGAGAGTAGGAGAGATCCGAAGACAAGAATGAAGATGAAGAAGGGGGGATATACGATTCTGACGAGGGAACCAGGAAGAGGAAGCAGTTACGACTCTCGGTGAGTAAAGAAGAATGAGGAAGAAACGAGATGTCCAAACCCAAGAGAAATCTCGATCGCGGGCGTAACGGGCGTGTAGCATTTGAGGCGTTCGTCTTGCCCATTCCACACACCAGCTTCGTCACTCTCCTCATTAGTCCTCTCTTCATCCATACCCCCTACAGATGAGATTCCTCCCGCCACCTCCGCCTAGGAATACACATTATGCTTCTTAGGGACGGCGCCGAACGCGTCCGCGGCGTTGCCAGCTAAGTACGTCCTGGAGCTCTCCGTCCGCTGGGTCCCTGAGCCAGAGTGATTCGAGGAGAGGAGGCAACGGCAGATGTGAAGGCGGAGGCGTCCGAACGTGGATCAGCAAGTGCATGTAAACACCTCACCGTAGGGTGCTGCGAGGGTACACGACGTCCTCCGCATCCGCGTCGTCCGTTGGGAAGACAGAGATGTCCCGCAGTGCGTTATCCGCCAGCGCGGCGGCCAGGAGCGCCGAGTCGTCTGGTACGGGTTCGGTTACGCCTACGTCTTCGTGCTCAGTGGTTGTTGCAGCCGATGCCCCAGGGTCGGTAGTCGCAGTCGCGGAAAGCTACTGTGGGCGGGGGAAAGGCCGGGGAAAACAGAGGGGATACGAGTGCCAGTTGCATCGTCCTCACCATCCGGGAAAGTTTCGTGCTCGCGTCGACGGTGCGCGGGTTGAGCGAGCGCAGGAGGTCTTGTTGGGGGTCTGGCCCGTCCAGAGGAGCTGGATGGGGCGTCAGCGTTAACCGGTGGTTTACGAGGAAGAATGGGAGGGAGCGAAGAGGTAGGAGAGAAATGAGAAATATGATGGGCGCCGAGCAAGTGAGGACCGGGGCGTATATCTCGCTCCGCCCGCCAAAGGCTAAAGGCCCAAGGCTCAAGCTCCTCCCTTGCATCGATTCGGGTTATGCCACACCTGCTCGTCCGACTCCCTCTCGGATATAAGGAGACGCCTGTGTTCACCAGTAGCTCGGACACGCTCCCACATCTGCTCCGCTCGGCACACCACATGCAGTCACATCATCACCGCGCCGCATCACTGACCGCGCCTCGCACCACCCGCCGCGATGCTCGTATGACGCCCTTCGCACGAGGTACGGAGTCAAGTAAAGGTAAAAGCGTGCGCATCACCATCCGCCGCCCCGCTCCTACAAATCCCTTTCGCATGCGCGCCCGCGCCAGCACCACCCGCGCCCAACATCTTCCGCCCTGTACCACCGGCCGCCCGCCCTCGGTACCATCCGCCGCTGCGCGCACAACTCCCTTTCGTATACGACGGTCTTTTCGCATCGCCACCCGCGACAGCACTGTTGTCGGAAGCGTCCGAAGACCCGCACACTCGCACCGCGTACCTGATTACTCACCTCGCATCCTATTTATATCTCGCTACTTATACCTATTTCCGATACGATTATCGCAATCAATACACCCCCACCTTGCCCGCACAAAAGGTTATGGGCCACCGCTAGTCTGCTTAAGCCTCTGCTCACCTTGCTGCACTTCGTCTTCCTTGACAAACCCCACACGCAACGCGCAACACCACATCACACCCACATACACATTACATCACTTGCTCCGACGACATTCAATCCGGAGTCACATACACCGGGACGACTTTCATTCCTCGGCCACTTTACATAACGTACACCCCTACATTTCCCACACCTGCCCATCCACGATGGCCCTCACCAACGCTTCGAACCCAATGATCCATCCGGACATTCGGAAGCATTTTGATGGCACGAATCTGATGGCTTTCGAGACCATGATTACCCACATTCTCAGTGGCCGGCACGTCGATGGTTATCGTACTGGCGCCATCACTTGTCCTTCTTCTGCGGACTCTCCCACTTCCTCTACCGACTGGTCCTCGCCGTTGCCGACCCGCGATGAGTGGCTCGCTCGTGACGAGTGGGTACGCTCCACTATTGCGCTCAACATCGTCGACATCGTCGAGCTTGGACTAAACGACATGGGTACCGCAAAGGAGTTGTGGGACTCCATCACGACAAAATTTCGTAACAAATCTTCGATGGCTGTGGCTTTCGCCAGGGACATGATTGCCCAGGAGATGTTCAGTCCTGACAAGGACATTGTCGATCACTTTAAACGCCACAACGTTCTGCGCCGTGCTGTCGTCGACGCCGGTGGCGCCGTATCTGACGATGAACATATCACCCACCTCATCAAATCACTTCCCACATCCCTCGACTACATAAAACCGACTTTATACACTTTGACGGGCGTCAATGACGTTGAGAACCTTCTCAAGCTTTCCATTAAACGTCCTGACCCTTCGACCTTACTCGATTCCCACGCACTCGCCGCCAACGCACGTAACGGGCTCATCTGTACCAACCCGAACTGTAAACGCGCAGGCCACCTTATTGACAACTGCTATTGGCCAGGTGGTGGGAAGGAAGGCCAGTTCCCCGCCCACTTTGGCAACCGTCACACACCGACCGCGACCATGGCCACTAGACATATTGTTCTTTGATTCTACCCTGTGGTACGGATCTGGAGGAGTGTTGGAGTTGTGATCTGTTCCCTTCATGCAGTATATTTATTTTTCTTTTTTCCCTTTTCCACTTCTACTGCACCTTTCTACTGCTCTTTTCCCCTTCTTACTGGGTCTTCGTTCGCGGGGGACTGTTGTCGGAAGCGTCCGAAGACCCGCACACTCGCACCGCGTACCTGATTACTCACCTCGCATCCTATTTATATCTCGCTACTTATACCTATTTCCGATACGATTATCGCAATCAATACACCCCCACCTTGCCCGCACAAAAAGCACCTCGTGCGCCGAAACGGTAGTAGCACCTATGAGCTGCACCAGAGCACTATCCTCCCTCGGCAGCAGCCGCGCCTCGCTGCGCTGCGACTCTTCTTGTTGGGCGGAGTGCCGGCAGCACCCGCACGCGAGCAAGGCGATCCGTCGCACCGCTCCTGCTCCCACGGCGCAAATTCGGGCACGCCCGCACCGCCATCCGCGGCGAAGCAGTAGTAGCAGTAGCAGTCCCAGCGGACGTGTGGCGAGAAGCAGCCGCGACCTCTGCTCTCCTCCACACCGAACCGCAACCAGACGGTAGCCCACCCCACTCCGCCTGCAGCGCGAGACTCATGTGGTGAACGTATCCATACGCCAAATACGAGCCACGTAGACCGCAAAGCAAAGCAGAAATCCGAAATAATAAAGAACGCAAAAGACATACCATACCACCCGATCCGCATTGAACACCCTTCCCGCCGTCGTGCGGTGACGCTGTTCTCGTCCTCCTGCTGCCATTGTCTTCACAACGCGGAGAGGCGAGGTCGAGTCGCTCGCCGAGGATGACGTCGACCTTGGTGGAGCCGAGACCGTGGAGGGCTGGGTGATAGAATTAGCATGACGTAGAAGAGACATTAGAAGGGAGAAGAAACAAAAGGCCAGGCCCGAAACAGGCGAAGAACAGAGTAACAGCGGTGCGAGGTGACTGAATTTTGCCACGCTACAACGACGGAAGGAGGCGAGTCCGCCCTAGCATCGGGCATCAAGAAGAGCAAGCGAGTCAAGTCAAGGGGGGGTCGGGATTAAAAAATCGGATATAGGGAGGGAGGGGGGGGGGGTCCAGGTCGGGCTGAAAAAAACTTTGTGGTACATAAAGTTTAGAAGCTCAAAACAGCTAATAGAGTATGAGAGAGGTGTTAATTGGTTGTAAGAATGACATATAAGTGTCCAGGGAGTGTATACAGAAGATTTATCACTCTGAGCCCACACCCTTCATGATCCAAGCCAGAGTGAAGCCAAGTGTAGTTGATTCTTGAGTCAAAAATTATTGAGCTGTTGGAGTGCAGAGTGTTCAGATTTATCACTGACACTCATTAGATGGTAGAAAAAATCATGATTCATTTTGAGGAGGTGGTTGGAGGTGAGTTGAAGAGCGGCGGCTGGATGCGGGAAAAGCGGCCCGGCCTAGGGGTGGGAAACTCCTTCCCTATAAGGCAGGAGAGGGGGGGGGGGGTCAGCTTGGGGCCGAAAAAAACTTTTCGACCCCATATCCGATTTTCGAATCCCGACTTCCCCTTGAGTCAAGTCAGTCAAGATGCAGACTCCCAGTCGAGGAATTTCATCTTCCAGAGGGTGCGACACGACCGGATGTGGGCATCGAGGTGCGCCGTGGGCGATGACTCACCGGCACTTTTCAAAGAATTGAAAGAAGGAGGGAGGGAGGGCACACCAGTTGCAGTCCACAAACACGCCTCGGACACGCCCGAAAACCCCGCAGGCGCGTCTACATGAAGTCTCAGACGGGGAACAAAGCGCCTAGAACAGAACGCGCAGACGCGGTGACCCGCGGCCTGAATTCGAGCGAAATTCGAGAGTAAGGAGAAAAGGCAAGGCGGTTGTCGGCCGTCGGAGGCCGAATCCCGAATCCAGAAAACTGCGGTTCAACTTCCCACGGGTGTGTTGAAAATGTTAAAATGTTGAACGGTGCGCTTTGATTTCCGGAAGCGAAATACATGGCGGCTCAGTTTTGTCTTCATATTTAGGACCCCAGGAGTCCTTAATTTCCGAACTCGGGCTTGGGCATGTTTTTTCTAGGCACTGCAAGCCCCTCAGAATCACCCAAATCCCTAAGCACTTGAAATTAAAATCGTTCAATTCTTTCTATAGGATGCCACTAGTTCCCTGCACGACAGAAATACATCACAAAGAAGGCCCCCGAGCCCAATTCAAGAAATCGGATGTTGTGTGGGGGACACAGCCAGATCTACTACGCCGCAAACATTGACGCCGCTGGCGATCCGGGGTTCGACTCCCCGCGTCCGAATATGGTAATGGCATTTTGATTTTGATTTTGATTGGGCTCGAGTAATCGCATCCCTGTGCACTGCAAAATGACGCACCGTAGCTGCGGAGCCATCCATCCAAATTAAATGTGTACTTGTTGCATGTATACATCTGTCTCCTTATCTGGGAGTTTATAGTAGTAAAGGCACAATACAACCACTCGGGGTTCGGAATACAAATAGGACTTAGATACTCACTCACATCATGACCGTCGAACTCTGAGCTCAGCAATTTGAACCAGAGAAATCGGATGTTGTCTACGGCACATCAGACCTACTTGGCGATCATGAAAAGTGGCTGGCCATCCGGGGTTCGACTCCCCGCCGCCCGAACACAGCAGGATCCGATTGAGGTGTTGTTTTTTTTTGTCAACCGGGCTTGACCGAGGATTAATTTTCCCCATAGGTTGGATTTAAAGTGCTTGAAGAATTCGGAGTCCGCACGCGGTTCAACTTCCCACACCGGTGTAGGACTCCGGATGGGTTGAAAATGTTGAACAGTGCGCTTTGATTTTCGCAGACTCGGACTCTGTACCAGTGGCACCAAAAAGGCCCCCAAGCGGAGTCAAGAACCCGAGCGTTGTGTGGGGGACACAGCCAGGTCTACTGTGGGGTATGTGTAGCTGGCTATCTGGGGTTCGACTCCCCACGTCCGAATGTTGGGGCAAAAAGACGTGATTTTTATTTTTATTTCTATTGGGCTCAAATTCCGAAAGTAATGGCATGCCTGTGCACTGAAAAATGATGCCCCGGTATTCCTAGGTACATACCTTACTAATACTAATACCAAACCCGACATCTCTGCTTCGTCTAGAGGGTAAAGGTTTACTAATAAAGGCACACAACACACAACCACTCGGGGTTCAAATACTGTATAATACAACCTAGAGATTCATCACAATCGTTGAACCCTATGCTCCGCAATTTGAACCAAAAAAATCGGATGTTGTGTACGGTACACAATCAGACCTAGTTAGCGTGGATGAAAGTAGCTGAATTTCACGGGGATCTTGCTCGCACATAGTTTGTGCCCGCCTTCTGTTTCCGCCCGTTCTCCTTCTTGCTCTTGTCTTGCTTTCATTTCCCCCCTCCAATTTTTCATTTTCCATTTTGCTTGACTAACTCGACATACTTTAGTCCTCCGGTATGGCGGTCAACGTGTTACTTTAATAAAAAGGGGTAAAACATCATGTTTTTGAGGGAACAACTGTAAATTCCAGTATAAACAAACAAAAACTTTGAGACTTTTCTTGTCGAGGAAACAGTCTTTCATGATAAAGTAAAAAGTCTTCGGTTAAATCATCCTTTGAGAAACAAAGTCTTTTGCACTTTGTTGACTAAATGTTTTATTCTTGAACTTCACAAACTTTTTGTATTGACGGAAGAAACAAACATTTGGTCTGCACCAAAACTTTTGTCGAAGTGGTGCACAAACTCTAGGGTTACCACAGCCACTCAGCGTGATCCGGTCAATCAAGTGTGATTGACATATTCTGCTCCGAGTCACCATGACTTCGTCGCTCTCAATTCCACAGGAGCTCATACACAGCGCGCTCGAATACCTCTCTGAAGACATTGAATCTCTATCCCAGTGTGCCCTAGTGGGGCAGTCTTGGCTGTATCCTGCCCAATCATGCATTTTCCGCACAATTTCTCTTGGGGTGGGCCTGCAGGATGGGCTTGCTCTAGGACTTGTCGACGTGCCGCCTTTGGGGCCCACAATAAACCTCTACCCCCTCTTCCACAATCTCCTAGTCGACTCTCCTCATCTTGCATGCCACATCCGAACGCTTCACCTTGGTCTCCGTCCACTGCAGTCTGAAATATCTGCCAGCATCGCAGCATTATCAGCAGACGACTGGGCCAAGATTGAAGAATGTATCGTTGATTTCCTACCTTTGCTCTGTGGCAAGGGATTGGAGTCCTTGGGGTTATTTCCCTGTGGACCAGGAATACATGTATTCCAGTTGCAACCCCGCATTTGTACAATGCTTCAAGCTCTATTTCCCAATTCGCTCAGCCTTTGCAATTGGAAGTTTGCAGATTGCTCAGCTCTCATTTTGTTGCAAAATTCCTCCAGTAAATCCCTGAAATTTGTGGATTGCGAGTTTATCCCTCCTCCTACCCAATTCCCAGCGCCTACAGCCTACAACCTTGACACCGTTACGCTTGATCACTGCCAAGGACTCCTGGTGTTTTCAAAACATTGGGTTCCTGCTCAGCAGCCATACACGCAGTACATGGTTGTCGCAATCAATGCCGCATATATTTCGGAAACTGCCAGGATCATCTCCAACTCCTTGTCTGAGATAGCTCGATCAGTTCATCGGTGCTTGACTATCAGTTTTGGCCATAGTGAGTGCGAGTTCAATCCCGTTCAAAACAAATTTACTGATAAACCCAGTTTGTGCAGATTCCCCCGTTCTCTTCAGCCTTAGCCCATTTTCCCACCTCGAAATACTTCATCTGGTATTCGCCGATAATAATAATACCTGGAGCGGTCAGATTTCAATGGCATGGCTTGAGATCGCCTTTGAGGTCATTTCCCTTCAGAACAGGCTCACTCTTCACCTAACGATTGCGACAATATTCTCGCGTCAAGCAGAATGGGAATCCCGCTTGCATTCACAGTTGCACAACAACCCTACAGTACACATTCGAGAACACAGCTCTCAACCCAATGGCTTTGACGGCCGTATTGTTTCTTATGTCTTGCGCTCTCCCACACAATTCCCTTGACTTTCTACTTCAATACATACATTCTAGCGCAAGTACTACAGAATTAATATACTCCATTTACACGCTCTGTTCAAATTGTTAGGAAATTAATAAGTACCCTGTATGTTATCGACGTACCATGATGCGTTGAATTACATTTTCTAGCTCCTGCTTATTGATGCCGAGGGGGAAAGGGAAGTGAGTGTGATTAGCTAGGTTGGCGCCAGCCGTCCAAGACGCAAGTTGTTCTCTTGCAAAGGCCAACAAACTGGTGGTCATCGCTGCATTGTACCTCTCGCTCCACCGTTGGTCTTTGCACAAAAGATGTTCTGCAAATATGGCGCCAAATCCGATGAGCTCTTTGTCTTCCTTAGAAAGGAAGCTGTCGAGATGATTATAATACACCTCGAAGGCTACCCGAATCCCGATAGGGTCTGAGGCATGGATTTTGAAGCCCAGCAGTACAAGTCCCTTGAACGCACCGAGGGTCGGATTCTCCGCAATCCACGCACCCATTTCCGCAGCCGTGGGATGGGCGCAGATATTGAGAAAGGCGAGGTTGTTTGCGAGCTGCAGCGTAGTTAGGCCATTGCCCTTCACGCCATTGATGCCTAAAGACTGAATCATCTGCAACCCTTCCAGCCACTTCCGACGAGGTATATCAGGGTGCTCATCCGGATCCTTGTTGAACAATTCCCTGGTGAAGTCCTTCCAGATACGCTTCACAGGCAGTGCGAAAGGTGGTCCGAATTTATTTTCATGCGAAATGACCTGACCACCGGTCCCTCGGATGGTCGGATTAACCGTAAGGTCATTGGCAGCTTGCCCCCACACGTTGGCATCGTCAAGAACGACATAATCTGCGAGCTTTTTCATTGAAGCCAACATCGCTTTCGGATGACTCTTCAAGTATTGATCGACGACGGCCTTGTTTGAGGACTGGAATTCTTTGAAGGTGTCGATGCATTCATTGGCGTCGGTGAAGAAGAAGGTTTGCTGAGAAAGGAACTTCTGGGTCGTAAAGCCTTGGCCCGTCAACATCCAGGCGAGTAAATTCGAGAGCCCGACGTCTGTAGTCGCTTTTACACCTAATATATCTTTCAGTAATTGGGAATTCATGAGAAGACACTGCAGCAAACCTGGGATATGGCTTTTCAACAATCGAAGGTTCACGGATGCTGCACGAGCGGGATTGACATGATCCAGGTTAGTTCTCGAATCTGAGCCGGTAGCGGGGTTCTGTCCATCCAGTATTCGCCGCAAGGGCTGGACCACACCGCTGCCCTGCCGCATCTTACTGAGGGCTTCTCGTAGAATGATGGCTGGAATCGCAAAGAGGACAGGGGCTACAGAGGGATCCACCACCTCATCTGGTTGGAGGTTGACCACAGGAATGCGCTTCCCTCTTGCCCCCTTCTTGGGGACTGGCCGCGGTCGTTGTTCGGGAGGGAGAGCGTGAGGATTGTCAATTTGGTCCTGGGATATGACATGATGCTGCTCGAGCTCAAGGGTTCGGCGATGAATGTACCGTGCCAGCTCTTCAGCATAAAATGGGATGTCAGGATCCAAGTCGATGATTTGTGCTAGTTTATCACGTAGAGGTCGCAAGGTGACTTCCCTCTTAGTAGACATCACTGCTGCTGCGAAGCGCTTGTCGCTGCTAAGGTTAGCAGGAAACATCCCGGTCGGACTAGTCAAGATCGGGAACACCGCGCCGGAGGCAAGAATGCTTTCTCCGCATGCATCAACAAGGCATTGAAGCACTGCGCCTCTCGAGACAAGCCGAGCATGCACATGTCTATGCTTCTCTTCTGCTACTGCTGCTGCTTTCCCTTTGAGCGGTTTTATAGATCGCCGTTTGCCCCGTTTGCCTGAGTTCATCGACGCGTCGGTGTCCGTCATGGGGATCCAAACAAGCTCACGACAGAGCAGCTCAAGGAGGCAACTGCGCGCTGACGTGAGAACACTTTCGTCAGTGGCGTACAATGTCTTGACTGGCGGCATTTCGACTGTCTTATTCTCGTCGGTGGTTTCGCGCAGTTCATATAACCCTTCGGGTACCTCCTCCAGTTTTGGGGGTGGCCATACCGCTGGAGTGGAGGTTGAGGAAGAAGGGGCGCCATTGATTGGAGCTGTGGAGGTCGACACCGAAATGGTCGGGTCTGCTGCGTCCTCGAGAGCAACAGACGGAGATACGTCCACCAAATAAGACTTCTTTGATTTCTTCTTTGGTGGTTTCGCCTCTAGCTGCTGCCGTTGCATATCCCGGACGTACAGCATTACATGGTCAGTCAGGAGTGCAAAGCTCGGGAAGTCTCTGTTTAGACTCGCCGGCCCCCGCGTATGTGCCAGAATAAGTGCATCCACAAGTGCGGGAGCGGTATCGGTCAACCACTCGTACACCGTAAGGAGGATGCGTCCGATCTCCCACTGGCTAGCGTGCTGTAGAATCGAAACCTGCTCCAGACTTTCGAGGAGCGGGGCGGCCAGCTGTACACCCTCGTAGAGCCTGCGAATTCGAATAACAGAGCTATTGTTGCTCATAGAGTCGTATTGCAGATAGCTCGAAATCCAGGTGTTTGTGATATTCTGCTCCCCGATTTGTGTCAAGAGGGTGGTCGGATTGAAAACACGAATCGAGGAGGCAGGAGTCGTCGTCACCATCCCCTGCAGAGTTTCAAGCTCCTGTTCGAGAGTGCTGCTTGAGAGCAGCTTTGCGCACGCCTCAAATGTGCAGCTGTCCTCGATCAGGTGCACAGCTTCCACATTGTCGGGTTTTTCCGCCTGCTCAGCATCTGAGTCCGTTGACCGGCGTCGCTTTTGCTGGTGCTTCACTTTGATATGGTGTCGTTTATTCCACGCCTTGAACATATCCTCTGCGTTCCTGCGGTCGGATTAGTACAGGGCTGTTTTTTCCTTTCTTGGAACACACCCAAATGCGTCTGCATGCAACCAACTATCTTCTGCGCTGGATGCGTATCCCTTCCACCGAACACGCCATAGTTGCTCCCCCTATGCCTTTCAGTCAATCACCATTGAGGAAAGAGAAATAAAGACACACAGATTTGTCCGAATACTCGACGATACCAGCAATCTCATAGTCGATGATACCGGCCATCTCTGCTCCAGCAGCCAGAGGCTCACCAGGCTGCACATCCTCCTCGTCCTTGTCCTCATTCTCTGAATCTGAATCGCTGTCCTCCTCCCCAGGTTGAACCTCCATCTCTGTGTTTGGATCTACGACTATGTTCATCAGGAAAAACCTCCCTGATAATTCTTTGCTATTTTTGGAGAAAATTTCAAGGGGCCCCAGAAAATTTGAAATTTTTAGTAGTTTTCATGAACTTTCGAAAGATTCTTCAGAAAGTTATGTAAATCTTTCACATTTTAGGGAGGGGGGCATTATTTTGAAAGATTTTGGCAATCTTTCTGGATTTTACAGTGAGTTCTTGAAACTTGCGAGCATGAGTTGCGTCTTCTCAAATCATGGTATGACCTGCTTCCTTCAACTTCAAGTTGTTCATGCGTGACTCGAGTTGACTCTGGCTGCTATGTTGCCAACATATGTAGATGTTCAAACAATACCGGACTATGACAGAGAGACTTGTGGACAAATAAGCTGCAGCGATGATTTTGGAAGAGTAGACAACAAAAAATTTAACCAAGTCCGTTGCCGAAAGCTGTCGTAAAGCTGCTGTAAGATCGCGGCATTCGATCCCCGGTGATGCACGTGGTACTGGCCATGTCTGCATTTTGCAAAGAGACAATACACATCAACAACTCTTCTCTTTTTTCGCCCTGTCGCTCCCCGCCATTCCTTCCATCTGAAGCCTCTACATGGGAGGATCTCCCTCTTTTCTCTCTTCCAAGCCTACCCCAACCTCTTGTGCCCCTCCCTTGATGTCGACGATGTCCGCCCCATGCTGAGTGCGGGTGTAGGCAGTACGGGCAGTCCGATGCTCACGGATTAGGTATGTCATTTACATGGCTCCGTCCCTGCATTTTCCTTATCCTCCTTCGTTGTGCCGTTGCTGACCACCCCCCAACGGAGCCTTTATCGCCTCTATTCTCCCGTTTGCAGAATGCAGCTCTAGTGGTTGTCGTCGCACCCCCTCGAGCTTTCCGAGGAGGGTCTCGCCTCCGCGCGCAAGGTCCGCATGAATGCCTTCAAGAACAGTACGTGCCTCTCCCTTCTTGTCTTGCCTCTCCCCCTTCCTTGTCTGTCTTCTCGCTTACTATCACCCCGCAGGCATCGACCTCGCCGCTATCGCGCGCACCTCCGTCGCCGTCTCCGGCTCGCCCCAAGGTCATCGTCCCAGTTATCGCCTCCGGCGCAAGGTCCGCATGAATGTGTTCAAGAATGGTACGTGCCTCTCCCTTCTTGTCTTGCCTCTCCCCCCTTCCTTGTCTGTCTTCTCGCTTGCTATCACCCCTTGTCGCCCTCGTACTGACGACACCGCACTCGCAGGCATCGACCTCGCCGCTATTGCGCGCACCTCCGTCGCCGTCTCCGGCTCGCCCCAAGGTCATCGTCCCAGTTATCGCCTCTGGCGCAAGGTCCGCATGAATGCGTTCAAGAACGGTACGTGCCTCTCCCTTCTTGTCTTGTCTCTCCCCCCTTCCTTGTCTGTCTTCTCGCTTGCTATCACCCCTTGTCGCCCTCGTACTGACGACACTCGCAGACATCGACCTCACCGCTATCGCGCGCACCTCCATCGCCGTCTCCGGCTCGCCCCAAAGTCATCGTCCCAGTTATCGCCTCCGGTGCGCGATGTACCTCCGTCTTGAGTCTCTTTATGGTACAGTGAGGTACGCAAACTCATCGTTGTTGCGCACACCATCTGACATCTCTCCGTCTTCAGTCTCTTAATGGTGCTGGGAGGTACGCAAACCCATCTTTGGTGTTGCGAGTACCGATGTATGTTCGTCCCAGTCTTTTTGTGGTGCTGGAAGTTATGTAAACCTATCTATTGTCGCGATGCTGATGTATCTTGTTTTAGTGTGTTGGGAGGTACAGAAACCTATTATTGACATTGCACGCACTAGCTGATGTATATCTAGGCTATTCTAACCCAGTGTGTGCGCACCTGGTTCGGTGTCCCCGTTGTATGGCTACGGTCCGTATGGGGTGCACCCTGGTGTGTGTGGTTGAACTGGACTAGACAATATAGGCATCGGTGTTAAACTTCTCTGTATAAATAAAAGTGTATTAGATAGCGAACATGCAATACAATATCTTTATTCCTACCTTTATGCACCCTTCCTGCAATTGAATATTCTCAGAACTGCCAATGAAATCGTCGAAACTTGGACTAAAATTATGCGAAAAGTTGCGCAAATTATGACATTTTGAAATGGACTCTCATATTTCCACAAAATTTCGCGCACTCCTGAAACTGAAGATATTTTCGGGCATTTTTTGCAATTTTTACAGGAAATGCACGAAAATTACCAGGGGGGGTTTTCCTGATGTTGTCATCGTCGACATCCATCCTCCCCCGCTGGTCGTTAAGAGATCCTCCATCATCCCCTGGATCGTTTTCTTGCTCGTGCTCACTGTGCGAATCAACATCGATCAAACTATCGTCCCCATTGTTCGGCAAATCCAAATCACCCCCATCAAAGTCGCTTGGAGGATCTGGAAAATCATTGTCATTGTCATCCCCCGGAAGGAATAACGGTTCAGGTCCAGTGGACACATCAAGGACCATCTCCAATGCATCCGATTCAAGTGTATCGAGTGGTACGTCCGGTTCAGGAAGCAGCCGAGGCGGATCCTCCGAAATCATGTAGGCGTACATTTTGCGGAGTGCGCATGAGTCGAGTGGGATGTGCTGCCGCACATACTCTGCGAGCTTTGTTCGGTTTGGTGCTTGATATAACCTAGAACAAGATCAGACTAAGTATGGATTCAAGTTCGCAGGAATAGATTACCAGTCTGCCTCAGTCTCCGACACGCTCATTAGTGCACTTGAGCCTTGTATCCGGATTTTCCAGATTGTCTATCACTGAATAAGTACTGCAAAGAGGGAAGTGAGTATACTAAATTAGCGTACCATGCCCCCTACAAGCTCTCGTCCGACAATTTCACTGATAACATGGCGTGCTGGTTCGGTAGATTGAGGTGCCGACAACGATTGAATGGGACGTCGCTCTACGATGGAGAAAACCTCCTCGTTTAAATCCCGCTCCAGTTTGATACACGCTTGAACTGTGTAGTACATCTCCTTTGTAATCCGGATGAGGTACTTCGCGCTGAGCTCACGATGCCATGCAAAGTGTCGGCGCATCTTCATCACCCATTTTGCGTTGTCCTCGATATCGAGATCGAAAGGTGGAGGGCCGACAGAACAGACTTCCTTGTTCTCGTCGATGTATTTGATTTTTGAGAATAAGTCGGCATTGCTTATGTCGAGGAAGAGACCGCAATATGCAAGAGCATTGCGAGCACCGAAGACGACTTCATGGCTAAGCCGGGTAAATCTATCAAAATCACTTCCCAGAATCGGTTTGCCGTGCTTGGCAAAACTGCGCGAGTGGATTTTGTGCAGAACAGGAGCGCCCAGGTTTCCAAAAGTTGTGGGCGGGGTAACAGAGAGCTCCGCACTGCGAGAAACGCCAACCTCAGTCACATATGGGACCAAGAAGACACACTGCAGCGGCGCGCACATGTTGTAGGCGGCAAGGACTGCCTCCTTGTCGATCCAGCCCTGGTTAGGACCAGCAGGATATGAAGGGGCAAATCCAGAGTGAAGATCATTGCCGCGAAAGACAAGATAGATGATCAATACACCTGTTTCACGGATGTACAGCCCACAGCGACCGAGCATGAAAGGCCCTGGATCTGCCCCTATGCCAGCTCGTTAGACGTAAATAGTGGGATGAATAACATAACGTACCTGGAGGTAGCCGCAGCAGGAGGATCCCCATTGTCCAGAATGTATAAGCGTCTGAAAGATCTGTATGCCATCGACCTTGCTGCGGGCCAATTGAATATTTCAGATCCCCAGTACCAGAAAAATTTCCCTGGAGACCAGTGGCCCCCGGACCGAGACCACCAAAGACGAAGATATTGTTATCGTCAGTGAGAAACTTTATCATCTCCCACTCGAACTTCGACAAGCAACAAGGCAGGATGAGCTGCTGTAGCTCGTGGACGACTGTCAATGTTCTCCGTATGACATGCTGAGCCATCGGAGTATCAGCTTGCACCGCCGGCTGGAAACAGCCCAACCCTTGGCCCTTCTCGACCGTGGATGCCAGACTATATGAGCCATCCTTGGAATTTGAGCCTGGAGGAGGTTTGCTGGAGCGGTCGTTCCGCTTGAGCTCCAACTGATAGAGCGCGACAATGGACGGATCGTCTGGGGAGTCAGGGTGTCCGAATGCGAGCTCATATAGCTCTTTCTCGAGCATTCCAACTTTGTCCGCAATTCCATTGCCAAATTGCCTTAGAGATGCACTCGTCTGGGCGACGGCTACGGTGACGGTGTGGTGAGCGTTCCCGTCGACGCGCTGGATGTAGGGAACACCAAGGATCTGGCGAGTCATGCCGGGGAGCGGTTTTGGAATAAACATTCCGTTAGAATCGAAGGCGGGCTCGATTTCTGGGGGTTTATGGTGCACAGTGCTCTCCGCCGAATCAGTGGCTTCTCAAAGACATGGAAGTCGGAATAGTAGACCTTCCCGCGGCGGTACGCAAGATTAGTCTCGAGATTGAAGCTGGGTGCCTGCGGATACCAGCAGTTTTTGGGCGGCTCTCGGCTAGGCGGGGGGGACTGGACAAGGGGGAGGTCACCATCCTCATCGGTGGATGCATACTCGTCCCCCTCCCAACAAAACTCGCCAACGAGGGGTTCCAGTGGCTCAACACCCGAAAGTGGCATCCCGTACATTAATGGTGGGGCGGAAGCTGCAGGGAGATCTGGCATAGAATGAGCACTAACGCAGGCTACAGAGAGTATATCAACACACCTCCATCCCCAGTATTGTTCACCGAACGGGCCAACTGACTCTCCTGCTGAAGACCCGCAAGTATTGGCTCGATAATCGTAGATGCTGCACCACTTTTATTCCCGCGAAGAATGTCTTGCAGAACTTCTACAGTGACTTGAAGCTCAGGTAGTAAGTGGCCTGGGTTGCCTGGGGGTTCTCCCGTGGCTTCCTCGTCTTGCAAGGTCATGGTATATACAGAGCTGTACGAAAGCAAGTCCCGCGATCTAGATTGGCATTTGATTGTCATTTGATTGTACAGCATGCGGAGTTTGAACTTCCGCCGAACCGGCAAGTGCGATGAAGACCTCGTCGAAACCATTATGTAATTCGACAAGGTCTTCATCGCACTTGCCGGTTCACCCACTAAAAAGCTTGTTTTGGATAAATCCACCTCGTTCCAGGTAATGGACAGCGAAACTGGTGTGCTTGTGAATATGCCTGCCCTCAACTTCTGCACTGTTCTATTCCAACCTGGCGCACTGCATCCTCGTCGTCTTAGTGCAACAGCTCCCACAACAGGGCTGAGTGGTGGATTGTTCCCTATCCAAATCCAAAACAACTCATATCTCTGCCAAATCTGGCTCGTTTCACTCCATCCAAAGACCCACCCTCTCCGCTCGACCACCCCAAAGACGTTTAGCCTATCCGTTAGGTGTTTCAATGCGAAACACGTGCGCGGGACTGGTCCGAGTGTCGCAATTGCCTGCATTGCCACCCCATCCAAAACCACCTCATATCTCCGCCAAATCCGGTTCGTTTCACTCAATCTAAAGACTCATTCTCTCCGCCCGACCGCCCCGAAGACGTCTATCCTATCCGTTAGGTGTCGCAATGCGAAACACGTGCGCGCGACCGGTCCGAGTGTCGCAATTACCCGCATTGTCACCCCATCCAAAACCACCTCATATCTCCGCCAAATCCAACTCGTTTCGCTCAATCTAAAGACTCATCCTCTCCGCTCGAACTCCCTGAAGACATCTACAGTATCCGTTATGTCTCACAATCCGAAACGCGTGCGTGCGACCGGTCCGAGTGTCGCAATTACCTGCGTTGCCACCCCATCCAAAACCACCTCATATCTCCTCCAAATCCGGCTCGTTTCGCCCAATCCAAAGACTCATTCTCTCCGCTCGAATACCCCGAAGACATCTACCATATCCGCTAGGTCTCACAATGCGAAACGCGTGCGCACGACCAGTTCGAGTGCTGTGCCTGCCTGCATTGCCACCCCATCCAAAACCACCTCGTATCTCTGCCAAATCCGGCTCTTTTCGCTCAATCCAAAGACTCATCCTCTCCACCCGACCACCCCAAAGACGTCCATGCTATTCGTTAGATGTCACAATGCGAAACGCGTGCGCGCGACCGGTCCCAGTGTCGCAATTGCCTGTATTGTCACCCCATCCAAAACCACCTCATATCTCCGCCAAATCCAACTCGTTTCGCTCAATCTAAAGACTCATCCTCTCCGATCGAACTCCCTGAAGACATCTACAGTATCCGTTAGGTCTCACAATCCGAAACGCGTGCGTGCGACCGGTCCGAGTGTCGCAATTACCTGCATTTCCACCCCATCCGAAACCACCTCATATCTCTGCCAAATCTGGCTCGTTTCACTCAATCTAAAGACTCATCCTCTCCGCCCGACCATCCCGAAGACGTCTATGCTATCTGTTAGGTGTTTTAATGCGAAACGCGTGTGCGCGACCGGTCCGAGTGTCGCAATTACCTGCATTTCCACCCGATCCAAAACCACCTCATATCTCCACCAAATCCAGCTCGTTTTGCTCAATCTAACGACCCACCCTCTCCGCTCGACCACCCCAAAGATGTCTACAGTATTTGGTTGGTCCTTGAATGTGAAACGGGTGCACGCGACCGGTCCGAGCAATCGAGTAAAAGTTTGAGAATGGGATGGCATAGGAAGGGGCAAGGTGTGATATCTGGTTGTCTCAAGCATCAGTATCGTTCAGTGTCCCAAAAACAACATTTAATTCAATCAATGTCTTCCTGCGAGCTACTGGAAGAGTCTGAATCATGGTCTACATCTCTTGCATCTCCAAGCTCAGCTTCCTCGAAAACCAAACTCCGTGTCATCGCATCCAGTCCTTGCGTAAATAAAATCGCCCGGGGCAGCCAAATATCCCGAGGGAGTGCAACAAGTATTTCTTTCCCGCGCGTTCCAGGATTAATTGCCTCCAATGCTGGATAGGGGCCATCCCACTCGTTTTCGAGTACACCATAACCTTCAGGGACTATTCCCTGTGCCACGATGGCATCCAGAGCCGCGAAAAAATTCTGCTCAATCAGTGGTGACCGAAATGGATTCCTGTGGCGTGCTACCCTGATGGCAGGATGGCGTATATTATGCGCTAAATCATCTGTCACGGCATTGATGAGAGGCTCAGTTTCGTCGATCCAATCATCCTCCTCTTCATGTCCAGCTCCCGTTTGCCCTGGGCGCTGAACCCGCTCAGTACCTTCAACACCATAGTAGCGCTCAATTGTATCTGGGTGCACAGCATCCATCGGATCAGTAGCATACACACCCTCGTTCAATTGGCCCATAAATCGCATGTCCTAACAAATAGATATGTATGAGCATCCGTCCCAGCTAAAACCATTCTAACACGTACTGCGGGGCTCCGATCATGTGTTTGTCGACCTGAGATCGGATGGGCATTCCATTGTGTTTGGAACACGCGACAGTCGTTATTCACATTGTCG
This sequence comes from Mycena galopus ATCC 62051, assembly GCA_014925785.1. Lineage (NCBI taxonomy): Eukaryota > Fungi > Basidiomycota > Agaricomycetes > Agaricales > Mycenaceae > Mycena > Mycena galopus. The sequence goes on from WIQG01000052.1 coordinate 515,443, forward strand.
AGGAATAAATGATGAAGCAACCAGATATGGCCAGGGTTTTTACGATCAAGGTGGTGGAGATCCCCGAGACGGGTGAAGAAGGTGCGCCATGGTCGTGCAAACTGGGTGCCGACTTCTACCCATAGTCGTTCTATACGAGTGTTGTGAGTAGATCTTGCAATACAATCAGAGTGAGTACTAAAGAAAAGAGGATGTAAGAATAGCTCACGAGCCCCACATGAACGAAGCTCTGTTAGGCCCGCGGTGCAGAATCATCCAAACAGATACTTTGACATTTTCCCCTCCACGATCGCCACGTAGTCTGGATGGTGTTCCATAGTCTGCGATAGCTTGCTTGAAAACTTGTAAGACGGTGCTGGCTCGATTGTTTGTGCTGGCTCGCAGACCCGTTATCTAGACAGCTTTTTTAATCCACAAAAAGAAATTGAAAAAGGCAGTTATATGTACCGTTCTGCAGAATCCGTCAATAAAGCCGTGGATGACTATTCCCCACCAGATAAGTTTGTGGTGTCCATCGCAGTGCCAAAGATAGTTTGGTCTCGGAACGGAATACGCTCTCCGGTGTATATTCTGCTGCCGAAGCAGTTGGCCGAGGCCATCCACTCTCGCCAGCGACTTTCTTACCCGCTCCTTCTGCACCCGCAATCCCTTGCCACGCAACTCGCCAACGACATATCTCCTCCCTGATGTTGGTTTGGTTTTCTTGAATTCGCGGACGAGCGCATCAAGATCAGTGTCTGTCATCTCATCATACTTCCTGTTAATTCCTGCTGCCTTCATCTTTCGCCCCAAGACAATCCGGTTGATGTGAATAGCAGAGGCGAGGTCCGTCTGTGAAATGTTTCTGTTTGCCGCGAAAGCCTCTTGCAGTAGGTTGATGTTGACTCGTTTTTCTGGGCGGCCACATTTGCCAGTGTGAATCACTTCAACCGGCTCAAGAAATGTGATGTTGCGATGTTCACTTCTAATGGTAAGCCTTTTTCATTCAATGAAATACAGCAGACTCACATTCCTTGCGCTGCCAGAGCTGCCATCTTGAGTTCGCAAACCAGTGGCCCGATCGCGTGTGCACATGCATGGGTAAATGCCGAGGGGACACCCTGACTTTCAAGCTGCTCCAAGATGGGGACTGAATCGTTCACAAGTTTTTCAGATGCAAGATTGAGACGCAGAGGCTCTCCATCCTCTTGGTGCAACAAATTCAAGCCGTGTGTGAAAGCTGTTTCTATACGCTGGTACGCGATGTGCACATCCGCAGGCCATCCACTGTACAGGTTTTCAGGAAGAGGAGGGAGATCGTTCATGTCAGAGAAGGCCCAGAACAGAGAGTCTCAAGAGTACGTATCAGTGGCGGTATTGCGGAAGTATTAAACTTTCTGACAAACAAAACCACGGAGTGCCGCAAGCTCTCATCTTCATCTTCCTCTCTGGCTTTACTATGGATTCCGACGTTGAAACCGACTCGAACCATGACGAAACCTCCACAGTCACTACATTTCCTGATTCTGGCCTTTGCCAGGCAGACTCAAACCGCAGCCTACACTATTACTTTGACGATGGTTCGATATTTATCAGAGTACATGGACAAAAAGAAGGAAAAGACATTCTCTAACTGACCCATTGATATTCAGCTTTCCAACTCGATCATCATTTATTGTGTCTGGGGCTCCCAGCTAGCGTTGCAGTCCAGCTTCTTTCGGGACCTGGCATCGCTGCCTGCACCAGCGCCTGGAGGTCAAGGAGCGTCAGCTGGCGATGGGAAGTCTGAAGCCTCTCCTCTTGCCCTTCAGCCCACGGAGGCCAATTTGAAGCGTTCCTCGAATGTGTTCTTGCCAGGTACGTATTGAATTGCGCGCCTATTCTATTCTGCTTCTCACTGTTACTAGATTCGGTGAGAAAAGCCACAAGCACCGACCGACCACATTCTGGATCATGGCCCTCGAAATGGCTGATTTTTTCAACGCCCCGAAAGTCGCCAAACTAGCCAAAAAATGGCTATCTAAACGCATGGATCTCGACCCGCTGTGGGCCTGCATCTCGCCATGCAGTACCAGTTGTGGAATGGATCGAGCCCTGCTTCCGTGCCCTCATCCGTACCCCGTTGCCATTGCTCTCCGACGCTGAAATCAAGCTGATTGGATTCAGCCCATACGTCATTCTGGCGGAGACCCACGCCAAGATCACCCAGCACCGTGCCTTGTGCGCTGTCTTGGCTCCTCCCGTTACACATTACTCTGGGTGCGAAAACCCTACAACCTGTTCACTAGCATGGGCGCATGCGTGGTGGGGAGAAGCCGCCAAACAGGGCATTGCCATAGCCTTGATCCATCCCACCCAAATTCCAGCGCGCAAAATACTCTCCACCCTTTCCGATCTTGGCACGAGCTGGCAAATGCCTGCAAGTTGTCGGAAGCTCACGGTGAAATCTCTGAAAGATGACCCAAGTCTGTTGTTGCGAGAGGAAATTTTCATTGCTAAAGCATTAACGGAATTGAAAAAATTCTAGATCGTCTCGCTCCTTCCTCATTCTTGTTGTTTTCACCTACATAAATCCATATACCCTGACTCTTGCTGTGGCCCTCCCAGCGCATCCCCACTCGTTTACTGTGTCTCAAACTCATACTGCGTCTATGATATATCCTCTTTAATAATGAATCTTTTCCGGATTTTCATTGGGATATAAGAACATGGAAATCATGTCCAGAATCCGGACAGAATAAATGAAGAATTGTCAATCCAACTTCCCCTATTTTGTACAAATTGCGATTGAAGAGAGGTAAGCGAAATATATCAAATGTTCTTCTTACTCCACGGTTTCTCATTTATTTCCATAGCCCTAACACGCAAGTTCCATTCTGCAGGAAGGCTTTCAAAGACAAGGTAGGTCGGCAGACATACTAGCAATGCGGTTCTCGATGACAATGTCTTTCCCTTTACCCATGGAGTCGAAAACGCTGCAGAGGAGAATCGTCAGTATTCTATGTGGTCATCTAAACGGAGAAGGGTGAGCTTGCGCAGGCAGCAAGGTGCAAGGCACGCACATTGTTTATCTGTTTGTCTTCCCGTTCACAAACCCGACGTCGGTGCTCACTCCACGCTTGAGTCATGTCCTAATTCACGCCAGATGTACAAGAAAAAAGGTGTGTTTTGATTAGTAAAGGTAGCGTATAATAGAGTAGAGAGGAGAGAGAGTATTCCTGTGGCGACAGTAATATACGTGAATTAGGATATTGACAGCCGTATCAACTTGATACGAAAGCAGTTGTGTTAGCGATGAGAGAATGTAGGTAATAGCAAGCAAATGAGCAGAGGTGAGGGTATTCCGATGGCGGTAGTACGGAATTGGGATATAGATCACCGAGGTGATACGAGAGAGAGTGGGTCGAGGAGGCACTGCATGGGGAAGGTAGGTAGTAGAAAGCAAGCTGGACCGAGTCAAGGGAATATGTAGGGAGATAGGTAAGAGCGAGTAGCTGAGCGGGGGAGATGGCACAGGCAAAAATAGGCGATAGCAAGCGAATGAGCAGGCGGGGGTATGGGTCTGAGGACTAGGAGACAAATTACAATCCTTCCGTCAGATCATCGATGGACGCAATCCTGTCCTCTTCGGGAAAAGGCCGCGTCCAAAAATGTGGGTCTATTTCAAAGTCGGACTTGTCCCAAGTCATGAAGTGGGGCGTCATGTATGTTGTATATGCCGAATAGTCAGCGTACCGATTTGATCGTGCAGGTCTGGTAGGTGTACTATTGGCTGAGGTACCGATGCTCGGATGAGGTTGTGGCACCCGGGTTGCAGCTGCGGCAGCTGTGGTGACTGATGTTATGACGACTCGGACGGGCTGCGCCGAGGTAGGGGCAGGGAAGTCTCCATCGTCATCATCAAGAATCGACACAATGCTGGGAGCAGGAGAGGCTTCGGAAGATTGTGAGCAGGATGTGTGTCCGAAACCGAAAGTGCACTCACGAGACTTCGCTCTGGCCTTTCCCAACGCCTTCTTTGAGGGGCGCCGAGGGGAATCTATTGTATATAATGTGAGCGTATGAGCATGAAGAAGGCTTTGTTCCATACCATTGTCACTATCTGGGTTCTTCCACGACTTCTCACTTTCGGAGTCCTCTTCCATAGAAGAGTAGCTGTCAATCTCGGACTCGGCAGGATCCAAACACCAGCCTGTTTCGTGGTCCCAGACTGATGCTGGAATTGCATATGCTGAAGCTGTGGATCTGGCATCAGCAGCGCCCCCAAAACTCAAGTTCTATCAAAAAAGATTATACCTAGGAAGATCTTGCGATCGGAGGGCCTACAGGAGGAACCAAAATAACGAGTCATCTCTTTGGCGTCGGGGCTCGCATGGGGGGAGGCTGAGAGTGTGAGGTGAGAGCGGATCAAGAACGTCCAGTGGAACCGCGACGGAACGACCATAGTATCGATCGGATGGTACTTGTCCATGTGAGTAAAGAAGTCTGGGAAGCGCTCGCGGAAGAATTGGTTCATCGCGTAGACGTCCCAGTTAGATTTGATAAGGAGAGGAGTGTGCAAATTATTAATAGCAAGATGCCGAGTTTCTAGTAAAGCGATCTGCGGGCTACGGGGAGCTGTAAAAAGAGTTCGGAGGGAGTTGTCCTGCATAAGGTGTTTAGTATGTGCTTGCCGACGAACTGTCTTGTTGTGGACTTACAGCTTGTGTGACCATGATGATTATTTGCCCCAAAAATGTGTCCTTGACTGTTTCAGAAACAGTTTTTTTCTGTTGCTGATTGTGAGCTGTGCGTAATATTGTACAAATTGTGCTTGTTACCTTTCTTGGCACATCCGGCTCGGATTTACGCTTGCGTTTCATTCCTGCATTGGTTTCAGCTGGGGCGGCTGCAGTGGAGGTCTTAGAGGAGGAGGCCTTTGACTGGCTCTTTGAGCAGTGCCTGCAGTCAACAATGCCCTAAGCAGTAGGCCCCCTACGTTTGATTAATCCCTAAGTTCTAGGCTCCCCCTAAGATAGGCGCCATCCAGATCCATCGAGTCACGTGAACGTGACATTTGCGTGACAGTAACATGGGAAAGCGCGAAATTTTGAAATCAAGAAAACAAAAACATAAATTTTGTGCTGGGAGTAACCCAAGAGGTCAAAAATTAACAAGTCAGATTGAAGCTAACCTGGATTCTTATGATACTGGTCCGTTTGGGTCATAATGAGTAGGTGCTTTTGATTGCATGATGATGTTTGTCCAAATTTGAAACACCTTCAGCCCTTGACATTGCGGATTTGAAATTCCTCAGTTGTACCTGCTATTGTTCAATCCCAGATCTTCAAAAGCTCCCATGAAATTGCATGATAGGTGGTATTTTGACAAAAGCCTTCAACTTTGACACTGCTGCTCCAATGTTCACTGACCTTGGCTTGAACAAGGAAATGAGGTTCTAGGATCAGGATTTTATTAAACATCATTGCTGTAAGATTTGATAAATCTCTGCTACCAGAGGAGCTAAAGTAGAAATATAAGTTGCAGGAAGGCGTTAAACATACTTCTCGAGCATACTTATACGTGTCACGTGATCGTGTGAATTACCCTTTTAGGCAGCGCGAAATTTTTGGCCTCAAAATATATTTGTGCCACAGACAACTTCTCTTCACATTCTGAGCGCTTTTCCCAAAAAAGGCAATAAACCTTTTTTTGAGGATAGCTATCAAGAAACCGTAACCACAGGATTGTTCCCTTGATCAAACTGCACATTTCTGTGGTTTTAGTTTTAGTTATCATCCTGATACCATCAACTAGTAGCACTCACAGTGGGTGTCACGCTATGGCATCACGTGATTCGATGGATCTGGATGGTGCCTATCTTAAGTCCGCCGGATTCTCGGCTGATATGAGAAGATTAGGGCAAGAATATTATTACAATAATATTATTTGCCAAAGAGTGCAGTATCCAGCCATACATACGTACCTGGCCCCAGGCAGTAGCTGGGCCAACCAGTGGTATTATTCCTCCATGGTGCCTGGGTTCAGCCAAACATTCATATAATATAACCCCACTGAGTTGGTGAAATGAGCCGAAGGTCCACAATAATATTATCCAGGCTATCACTCAGTGTTCAGCTGAATGGCTCCATGAAAAATAATAATAATATTCTGCCTTGTGGTCTCCCTTCAGCCCAACACAGACAGAATATTATTGGCCTAGTTGGCATGAGAGAAGCCAAAGAGTGCTTGAATATTGGTGAGCCTATCAGCTGGCCATCAGCCAAAGAGCCCTAGGAATGATAAATAATAATATTTTGTCTCAGTGTGTGCGCTTAGCCAAACACAAGTGTAATATTATTTCCCCTGCAGCCCGTGCAGGAAGCCAAAGATCAGTGAAATATTTGTGGCCCTGGGGCCCACCTTTCAGCTGAACAGCTTTGCTACAGGCAATAATAATATTCTGCCTCATCACCTGCATTTGGCCAAAGGGAGGTATAATATTATCATCCCTGTGGCCCACTCTTCAGCCAAACAGCCTTGTTACTGATAATAATAATATTCTGCTGCATCACCTGCACTCAGCCAAAGAGAGTTTAAATAATATTATCCCTGTAGCTGTGGGAGAAGCTGGAGTCAAATTAAATACTGTAGGCCCAGTGTTTCATGCGTGGCTGAACAGAGACAATAATAATATTCTGCTTGATTGCCTGCATTGGGCCTAACACATGTATAATATTGTTCACCGATCATGCCTGGAAGCAGCCAAAGACCATTTTAGGGCATGTATTTTGCATTTTGCACCACAACCAGGATGCAGATCCCAAAATGGATTCTACAGCCAAGAAGCGTTGAACGGGGCCTTTAAATTTGGTTCTGGCTCTATTTTTAGTTTCAGTGGTGCGTCAGGCCCTTCCCAGATGACAGATTTCCTTTTTGGGCCACTACGCCTTCAGCCTAAAATGGTAATTATCTGTTTTTGACCTTCCTTGGGTGCGGACTGGCCCTTTTGGTTGTTTTAACTATGCCAATGTAATGTTTCATTGGTGTGTAAACAGCTTCCAGCACATTTTGGATGAGGCAAACAGTGCAATATAGAGATATTGTACAAACTTTCAAAATTGAACTGCTGAGATTACTATTTCATACCGAGTGAAAAGAAAATGTCCAGAGCTACAGAAGGGGATCATGCCATCATCAGACATTGTTTGAACATGATTTCATCTCAATACAAGCATAATACAGACACATTTTAAGCAGATTGAGATTACAGTTGTTTGCTCTGGGCATTGCTTCTCACTGATGTGAAGTCGCTCTTTCAATGGTCTTATATAACATGAATAATGTTTCAACTCGTTTGTGGGACTTTAAGCCATTCTGGACCAACCCAATATGACATTTGGTCATGTTTAAGCCTCAAGCATGTATCTGGCTTCATTGGGGTACATCTAGTCTTGAAGCATTCCATATACACAGCTGAACCTGATATGGAACATCACAGTACCACGTGTGACAGAAATCAAGGCCATCTTTCGACCTAAACTTGAGATATGTGAAGAGACATTTTCCAATCATTTGGTGAATAGAGCCCCAAGCAGGGCAGATAAGGTGAACAAAAGGCGAACAAAAGCGTTTGGGAATACCAAAGGACAATATTCAGCTTTATTTCAAGAATTTCCATCGAGTTTCCAAGAATTGGAGTTTTTTGGCATGAGGGTTGAACCACAAATTATAGCCTCTCCAGTCTGCGCACTTGAAAACACCATTTGGTCAAATCTTGACCAAATTCGATGAAATAAAGGTCCAGATTGTTATTTCGTGCTGTAGCTTTCGTTTTTTGATGTTTATTTTGCCTCAAGCTGCCTCCTTGCCTCCCATTGGGCAATAAAATCGCGAACTGACCTTTCATAATTCTCCGAATTCTGAGCATACAATTGGTAGGATTTTGGCATCTGAAGGTTGAGACACCTCATTACGATTGAATCATATGCTTAGACTGGTGTTCACTAATGTAGGACGAAGTGGATGGAGTAAACATCCAAATGACACATGATTTTCTTTAAATCCCAACGTTGCTGACAGTCTCTTGGCCACAAAGAACCTCATAACGCTGTGGAAACTAACTGGATACCATAGGTAAGGTAAGATGTGGATCTGAGTATTGGCACGAATCTAATGAGGTAAACAGGAAAATTCCTCATTTGGCTAATGATATGGGTATATCCTGTTCAATTGGTTCCAGAATGTATCAAGAACACTTCTATGACTTGCCTAAGGCAATATATAATCCCTGGTCTTTCCTCCACCAAGTCCATCTCTCATAAACTATGAATGATGTGGAATCAGTAATCCTGAGAATGATTTCAATATTACAGAGTTGTTGACACAGAGAAGAAGCCTCCAGTCTCTTCCAGACACCTGACAGATTATATCTGTGAAATCAAAGTAACCATAATGGCCAATCCGCACCCAAGGAAGGTCAAAAACAGATAATTACCATTTTAGGCTGAAGGCGTAGTGGCCCAAAAAGGAAATCTGTCATCTGGGAAGGGCCTGACGCACCACTGAAACTAAAAATAGAGCCAGAACCAAATTTAAAGGCCCCGTTCAACGCTTCTTGGCTGTAGAATCCATTTTGGGATCTGCATCCTGGTTGTGGTGCAAAATGCAAAATACATGCCCTAAAATGGTCTTTGGCTGCTTCCAGGCATGATCGGTGAACAATATTATACATGTGTTAGGCCCAATGCAGGCAATCAAGCAGAATATTATTATTGTCTCTGTTCAGCCACGCATGAAACACTGGGCCTACAGTATTTAATTTGACTCCAGCTTCTCCCACAGCTACAGGGATAATATTATTTAAACTCTCTTTGGCTGAGTGCAGGTGATGCAGCAGAATATTATTATTATCAGTAACAAGGCTGTTTGGCTGAAGAGTGGGCCACAGGGATGATAATATTATACCTCCCTTTGGCCAAATGCAGGTGATGAGGCAGAATATTATTATTGCCTGTAGCAAAGCTGTTCAGCTGAAAGGTGGGCCCCAGGGCCACAAATATTTCACTGATCTTTGGCTTCCTGCACGGGCTGCAGGGGAAATAATATTACACTTGTGTTTGGCTAAGCGCACACACTGAGACAAAATATTATTATTTATCATTCCTAGGGCTCTTTGGCTGATGGCCAGCTGATAGGCTCACCAATATTCAAGCACTCTTTGGCTTCTCTCATGCCAACTAGGCCAATAATATTCTGTCTGTGTTGGGCTGAAGGGAGACCATAAGGCAGAATATTATTATTATTTTTCATGGAGCCATTCAGCTGAACACTGAGTGATAGCCTGGATAATATTATTGTGGACCTTCGGCTCATTTCACCAACTCAGTGGGGTTATATTATATGAATGTTTGGCTGAACCCAGGCACCATGGAGGAATAATACCACTGGTTGGCCCAGCTACTGCCTGGGGCCAGGTACGTATGTATGGCTGGATACTGCACTCTTTGGCAAATAATATTATTGTAATAATATTCTTGCCCTAATCTTCCCATATCAGCCGAGGATCCGGCGGACTTAGGGGTAGAACTTAGGGATTAATCAAACGTAGGGGGCCTACTGCTTAGGGCATTGTTGACTGCATATTGTGCTTTGAGGTGAATTTGGAAGCGGCCAGTTTCGAGGAGGATGGTTTGGAAGAGGAAGCGGCTGGAATCAGCCGGCTCGGAACTTGGTATGAGGACACAATTGAGGCAGCAGATGGAATGGGAGTGGCAGAAGAGTATGGTGCTTCAGGATGATACCCTTCGGGGTGGTCGCATGTGCACCGTCCATCCCGCCCTGGTTTAGGTATAAAGCGATGGCATCGGCATTCACTGCCATCGACAACGCCTGAGCAGAATCGGGAAGAGTCCATGAAAGAAGAAAAGGAAAGAGAGGGTTGCTGGGTTGTAAAAAAAAAGAGCGTGTAGGAAGTGGTTGTAAGACAAAGAGACTGAAACCAGATCAAAGGAGCTTGCTGCCCAGTCCTCTCAAAATCCGAGTGATGGTTATTTTAAGAGCAAGAACGACGTCATTTGCCAATGGAGTTGACTGTGGCTGTGGTAACCCTAGAGTTTGTGCACCACTTCGACAAAAGTTTTGGTGCAGACCAAATGTTTATTTCTTCCGTCAATACAAAAAGTTTGTGAAGTTCAAGAATAAAACATTTAGTCAACAAAGTGCAAAAGACTTTGTTTCTCAAAGGATGATTTAACCGAAGACTTTTTACTTTATCATGAAAGACTGTTTCCTCGACAAGAAAAGTCTCAAAGTTTGTGTTTGTTTATACTGGAATTTACAGTTGTTCCCTCAAAAACATGATGTTTTACCCCTTTTTATTAAAGTAACACGTTGACCGCCATAATTATTGGCTTCAAGGGTTTCTGTCGCTGAACTACAGATTACCATGAACAGGAATGACACCAAAAATCAACGGAAGAAAAACTGATCTGATTTACGTGTCCATCTGAGTACCGCTGAGACCTGACAACAAAGCAAACACACTGGCACAATAAGCTAGGAGTTATGTGGGTATAAGAAAAGTGACATATGTACCAGATGCGCATCAGCAAAAGCTGGGTTCATTTGTAGCGAGGATCCCACGTTACGTAGTGTTCTGTAGTGCTCTGTAGCGGTACGTAGTTTTGACTTGCAAGACCCGACATTCTCCCAAGGAGGCCGTCAGTGAATCTCGAGTCCCCGATCCTCCGAGCCTGTCGCACAGATTTCATAAATGTGTCCGCCTCTGTCAATGGTGAATAACTAGTGTTTGGTCCATCTACCAAAGCTTCAAGAGAAATCATCGCGCATCTCGCAGCTTCGTAGGTCTGCACCTGACGATCACAGCGCTCGGTGGTCTCGTGTATCTCGTCGCCCACCCTAGCGTTATCCTTTTGCTTCCTATCATTCTTCGTCTTGCGGTCGCGTACAGCGGTGAGAGCCTTCACCCCAACCTGGACAGCACGGAGGGCATCGAATGCTTGACCCACTCTCCATCGTGTCTCCTCGACGCCAAGAGTAACGACATCGAGCTCCAGCCGCTCCGAGGCTGTAAGATCAGATGGAGGATAGAGAATTTCATACTCGAGCGGAACGACAGGAGACGCAGCCGCTCGTGCCGCAACTTTGTTTCCTAACTTCGGAGCAATCGACTTTTGCTGCTGTCGCCACGAAGCAATCATGTTACCGCCTGTGGTCCGGCGGGTTAGAGCCTCTTTACCTGTAGATTCGAGATTATATTCGGCGTTGGTTTGAACCGCAACGCGAAGTTGGCGCCCGTGAATATTCAACCCAAGTCAAGTAACTGGGAGCAGTTGAAAGGGATTCGACGTACTGCTCATCCTGGATCTTCAGTGCATCATTCAACAAGCGGGCTACTTTACTCCGTGGTGTTAGACTCGATTGGAAGTCTTTCTGCTTTGCATTATATAAAAAACCAGAGGGTCTGGCCGTAAACGGGATGGCACCAGGCAGATCTTGGGCAGAATGGGTTCAGATTTGGAGGGTGGGTCCGGGACTGTGGTATGTACCTGCTTGCCTGAGATGGGGCCGGTGCCGATTTTCACACCGTTCTGAGGTTCATAGCGTGGCTATGCCAGGACAGGATGGACAGTCGTAGTCTGGAGGCGCCGAGGAGAGGACGCCGGAATTAGGGCTCGAGCACGGAATATTTATACAAGGACAAAGCTGCGCAGAGATCGTGCGGAAGCGTCGAAGCCCCAGAACATGGGCACCGTCTCAGGATGCCAGTTGATTGAAATTTGAAGAAGGAAACTGACCTCGGGTCGGAGGTTGGAGGAATGAATGTGATTTCAAGGGGATAATCAATCGTGAAATGGACGGTTCCGTGCTCGGGCGGGAACTTCAAGGATTGTAGATTATTAACTGCATTAAACGCAGGACGAAACTGGAAATACGCCTCAATAAATGAAGTCCGTACCTCTGTTGTTGAAGGATGGGCCTTAGGCCCGAGGATTAGCGAGACCGCGCCGCGGATGAACTGCAGGAAGTCAGGTGAACTGAACTTTAGCTCAATTCGAAGCGAAAGACAAAAAATCATCCATGGTTGAAACACTCAAGAAATTTCGGGCCCGAGTCTCCCAGAAAGATGATACCACTTTGTCGATGGGAGCTGGAGGTTTGAATGAATGAAGTCAATTGTCCCGCAGACGAACACAATGAGTCAGTACCTCAATCTGAGAAATCTGGTAAAGGAAAGTGATTGACCGAGAATCCAGAGCTATGTTGGGGAATTACTAAAATATCTCCACATTTCTGAGTGAGTGAGAAAGGATCGAGACTGAGTTGGAATTATTTCATTTGATGTGAACACGTCGCCCACTGCAATACTATGCTCGACGGCTTGATCATGAACCATCTCGGTTGAATACCGAAGCTTGTGCATGAAGGCACTTGCGCGCCAGGGTGCGTGCCAGGGACTCTTTTCGTTAGACTCGAGGCAGTGCACTTTTCGAGACGGCAGGAAATAGAAAAATCGCTCATTCCGAGGGCTGAAAATACCCTCAGGTTGCCAAGGGTTTCGCTGCTCGGCAGGTTCGGTTTTAATCAGTCTCCCGACTGATTTGCCATCACCTTGGAATGGCGGGGTTGCCCTGCCCCCTTCCCGCCGGCCTCCCGAAACCCTCACCATCTGATTCGCCTAGTACGATAATTGCATATCTAAATCTATATAGGCTGCACCGCGGTTTATGATTGATATCCGACACTGTAAATGGTTCGCCTCGGAGTTCTGCTGAGAGCCGCACGGTTGCGTCGAATTTATTTAGGAAGAAAATATCTTGACAAATTCTGAGATAAAGAAAGCGCTAACCCAACCACGCACCTACACGGTAAAACTTGAGCCTTGACCAGAATCCTCATCCCAAATTCGTGTTCGGTTCAAGTTCGTGCCATTATGGTTTTTTTCTATTTGTCTTAACCTCTGCCCCACGACCCCTTTGAAGTGAACTTCAAGGCACACGTTTGCCAACAGCCCATGAAGACACTCAGTGAAATATTCCCCGTTCAAGTACGCGAGACCAGCCAAAATAAATAAAATGTGAACGGTCCGTGATGAAAGGTACTGTGTAGACCAACACAGTTGTATGTCCAAAATTACGCCTCGAGAAACTTGTTTTTAACGCAACACGCCTTCTTGCGACATTAAACTGCTTTAAAGCTGGCATGGAATTCAAACGAGGTATAACGTTCAGGAGCGCCCTCACAAAGTACTGTGGACTGTTGCGATTGAAGCGAACCAGAGGCTTTCCTAAGTAGTAGTGTTGCACGAGAGCTTGCCTTGAATGTGCCACCAATGAATTGAGATCGACGGCCGAAGAACCTACCGAACAGGGCCAGTGGCACGAAATTGGGGTTCAGCTGCGTGGTTGATAGCGATAAACTGCGAATGGAGAGAAAGTCACGATTTGAAATCCAGGGCGTTTCAGAGCTCTCACCGTGGCATTCATCCAGCTTCAGAACCAGTGCGAAGTTGCTTCTTTCCTTCGTGCCGTGGTCTTGCTTGTCTATCCACGAGAGACGACACCAACCCAGGCTTGCATTTGCGTCGTGAAGGTAGGAAAAAAAAGACATTGAGGAAATGCAGGGCTGTGCCCGGTAAATGCCGCCATCAAAACGGCTCTTGCTGACAACGCTCACGATGCTGTCTTTAGATTCCAGTGATGGCCCTAGGGGCCCTATTTTGCACACCGGGACCCAACAGGGCCCTCAGAGGCCCTATTGCCCTATTGTGAGGGCCGGAAGAGAGGGCCCTCACGTCCCAAAAAGGAAACTTTTAATCATTAATATTCTGGCTAGTCTAGCCAACGTACTCATCCTCGGAGTCAATCTCTACAGCACCATCGTCGGGAATCTCATCTTCTTCGGCATCAGCAGCAGTGTTTTGAGCATCGCGCTCAGCCTGCGCCTCAATCTCAGCACGTGTTGGACGTGAAGGAGGTGCGCGGCCTTTGAAGAGCTTCACAAGCTTCATCTGTGGCCACTTCTTGAGGCGCGGTAAACGCGTCGGCTCCGGCTGCGCGCCATCGGGCTCCTCCTCCTCCCCGCCATCCTGCTCTGCATCATCCACAACTAAGTCCATCGCCTCCTCCTCCGCTGCCGCCTCCGCCCTCCGCTCGCCAATCCATTTGGCCATGCCGATGCGCCATGTCTGTTCTGCTCGAACGAGCGCACGCCCGCGCTCCGTCTCATCCTCGGCGTCCTGGTCCTCAAGCAAATCAGAGTGCCGAGGGACAGCCAGAAGGCTGGATGCGTCGGCGTGGTTCTGGCGCTTGCGTGTACCAGTCTTGATCAAGCCTTTTTGAATGTGCTCGCGGCGAATGCTTTCCCCGACCTGAATACGGTTAACAAGCCCCAAACTCCCTGTCAATATGTACGTACCTTTGCTTTCCTTTCCAGTTTTTCGAGCCCAGTTCGAGCTCGCCGATCGGAAAGGCGGATTTTGAGATTTGAGAACAACCTCTCCGCTCCCGCGGTGTTACAGACGATCTCAAGCAAGAGAATAGCCAAAGAGCGCAGCTCTTGCTCTCCAAGGTCGGCCGAGGACAGTGCATGCTCCCAGACTGTTAACGGACATTTACCCTGGCAGAATATCAATAAGCATGGAGAAACGGGACTCAGAGAGATCGACATACACGCCGGTCAATCCAGGATGTCATTTTGTCGCGAAAGTTCTTGTACATGCCGGTGGACGCGAGGAAACGGAAGAACGCGTCTTCAATCGCGTTTTCTTTCTTGATGCGTGTCGTGATGCTGTCGGGGTTACCGGGACGATTCTGCGTACGACGATACACCTGTAGAACCTGTTTTCGGAACAAACAGACAAAGATAGGGAAAACAGGCGTACGGTGAGAAGCAGATCAACCAGCATGAATGGATTAAACCCTGCATCGGGTCCAAATGCGCTCAGCCCCTCGAACGGATTGAGCAGCAACACGAGGAGGAACATCGTCTGGTCAGCATCCTTCCAACGTTTCTCCAACCGATTTACCATCCCCTTTTTCACCTCGTCCTCGGGATGCTCCGCAAAGTGAAGAAACATGCCCACAAATGCAAGCAAAACCTGGTCAGGGCGAACATCATCCTGCTGGTTGATGTTTGTACCAAAGCATATGGGCTCAAGGTCCGCGATAACAGTCTGCACCCCCGGCCAGAACCTGTTCTCGCGGTCGACGATCCGTGCAAGCATCGACCGCGCTTCCTCCTCAAGACGAAACTTCTCTGTCGACTTTGCCGCCCCGACCTGGGCCTTCACAATCGCCGCCTCATTGAGGATGGCGGCTTGAGTGAGCGCATGTTTTAGACGGAGAACGCGGAGAAAGGAGGTGGCATGCGTGGTCCACCGCGTCAGGTTTGCCGTAAAGTACGACAGGACAATCACCCGACCTTGGTTCTCGTCCGCGCTGACAGACTGCTGTGCGCGATCGAATATATCGCGCACCTTGTCGTGGTTGTTGATCCAGTTCACAATCTCGATGAGTTGCTCGGCAATGTCAAGCGCAAACGGGAACACCTTGAAGTAATCGCTGACACAGAGTTGACTCTGCATCAGGAAAACCGACCCCCACTTGATAGTGCTTCCTAGCACTGGCCTAGTTACATAGCAGTACATAGTATCCCTAGCTACTACCCCCCTATAATGGTGCTAGGCTAGCAACAAGTGACACTAGGCAATGCTAGGCGACACTAGGCGAGCACTAGGCGAGCGCTAGGGCGGCACACGTAAACACTCCCAGAGCTCTAGGTGCTTGGCGCCTAGTAGGCCAATGCATGCTGCCCACATCCTGCCGCTGCCCGCTGCCCGCTCAGGCTGCCGCTTCCGCGCCAAGTTCCTCATCTTAGTTCTCACCACTAGCAGGATAGATCAATGGATATACTAAACTACTGTTTCTATTATTGAAGGCTTTGACGAGTCTTCTGTCTAAATCTAAGCAAGATAAGCGCTGCGCAAAAATGCTAGAACAATTGAAATTACCTGCAAGTGTTTTTTTTTTTGCTTCCAGGAACAACGGCTCTAGCGTTATATCACGCCCAACCCGGCCTTCAACTCGCTCGCCAAATCCGCCACTGCCCCTCCGGTGGCTTCCAGTCCCGCCCCTCACCTCGCATATTGGCAGACGAACCCACACCGCCAGTGTAGCGCGGCGCTCCTCTTACCCCGCCACGGGATCCATGTACGCGATGAGTAGCTCCTGCCCAGGCTTGATGTCTGCGAGGGCGCGGACCGTGATGCGCACGACGCGCGCCGCTGGTCGAGGTGGCGCACGGACGCGTTGAGGGTGCAGCTATGCACAGGGTGTAGAGCCGCCGTGCGCTTCGAGGTCTGCAAAACGATGTTTCAAAATTAAAAAAAGATTGTACCAGCACGAAACAGGGCGCGAGCAGAAAAGAGAGTACCCACTAAGGCTCATACCCAAGCCCTGAAGGAACCCTGTGTCGTAGTCGAACAGCGCTGACTCGATCTCAGCGGACAGCGGCTTGCGCCGGATCGCAGACACTCTTTTCTCCTCTGCCGTCTGGTTCTTCGGTACGCCTTCTTCTCATTCATCGCGGCCGTTGGAATTTCGTGCGGAAAAGCTCGAACGCGGCCTTCCACTTCTTGTGATCCGGCTCGGACCTTCATTCGCGCAGTGTTTATAAATATCACAGAGGGAAGGGGCGCACGCTACCTGAAGCTGTACTGCGCGCTCCTCCATCGAGAGCACCGCGAATCCACGCACGAGGGCCCAGTCCGCCGTGAGCACTTCTTGGCCCGTGCCCGCGGCGTTGGCCAGCGAGATGGTAAACCCCAGGTTCATTGAAGGAGCAAATAATGAGCACCACTTGAAAGGAAGTAACGAAGCAACGTACTCGGGTGTCCTCAACATTTCCTTGCATTGGGAAGGGTCCTGGATATAGTCGGAGTCCGTTTCGGATGAAGGGTTGAGTCACTCCGGGTTGTACGTTGGCCCAGGGCTGGCTGGAATGAGTTCAAGTACATAAGTCATAATTGCAGTATGGTCCATTGCAGTGAGGCTGTCGCGGGCTGGGAGGCAACATAAGAGGTAGAGATGTGCCAAATATCCTAGGAGCACCTAGCCGCTAGCAGTGCATAGCACACACATAGTGGCAAGCCAAGCTAGGGTAGCGCTAGTCAAGTGCTAGGGAGCACTATGGATGCTATGACGCTATGGCAAAATAGAGCCAACTATGCCTCGGCAACGGTTTTCCTGATGTGCAGCAAGATCAGCAACAAATAACGCCATCTCGAGATACGAACCTGGTGGGCAAAACAGCTGGGGAGAAAAAGATCGGGGCGCAGTGTCAGAAGGATTGCGCGACCTTTCTTGCTGCCGCCGTCCGCGTCCGTAATGAAATAGATCACGTAGCACAAGTATGTTGCCTCCACCTCGTTGATGATTTTGGCAAAGAATGCGGCCATGGATTCACCGTCCTTGTTTGCCGCCGTGGTGTTGATGAGTTTGAGAGTTGTCACCTAATGCGTACAATCGGAATCTGATTAAACTCACAATGGGAAATTTACCTTGCCTGGGCGAACACCACACACACCGGTGATACCCCTTCGGAATCTAGACCATGCGTCCGACCTATATCAAGATGTTAGCATTGCTCGGTGGCTGCGCGGAAACTCACTCAATCCCGATGTTCTTCCCCTCGAGGTCCTTGATGACCTTCTTATCAACAATAGCGGCCGCGTCGTTGAGTAGTCGTCTACCGATCAACTTCCGAGAGGGAAGGACGTCGGCTGCGCGTGAGCGGAACATTTTGAAGAGAACTTGAACCTCCGGTTCCTCGAAGAAGTTCTCCGCAAGGTTGCAAGACACCACGACGCGTTCACATTGTGCGTGGATGGCGTCCTTGTGGCTATCGGCAAAGGGAAGGTCAATGCCTTTAACGGGCACGAGCTCCGTCTGCCGCAGCGCCGGCTTCTTGTTCTTCTTCGAGGCATCCCCAGAATCGTCGCTATTGCGACGCTTGCGGGAGGACGTAGCAGCTCCCGACGCGCCATCTTGTGCTGCAGTCTTCCGCTTGTCGGCAGTCTGCGCTAGCAATATTGCCTGCGCCGTGGCATTCGGACAGGGAGGCTTGGATTGATGTGCTCCGACTGCTCCGAGGATATGTACGACCCAGCCTTCCGCGTAACCTAGTGTGCCCTCGCCCATTGACGCAATGGCTGTTGCAGTGGATCAGATGTACTACTGTAAAACTTTTACTAAAAGAGCGGCATGTGAACTCACCGTCCTGCGTGTGCTGGCCCAGTGCTTGAAATTTCTCTGCCTCGTCCATATCCGAAGTGTCGATGGGGTTGTTGAGCTTATATTTCCCGATGCAGCCATTACAGTAGGTGCGGTACTGGTGCTGGTTGGCCTTGCGCCCTCTTGTGAACTGTGCGGAGAGTGTAGACATGTCGGTGTGTTAAAATGACCGGTGTCCGCGTCCGTCACTCGGGAAATAGCAGAAAACCCTCGCAAACGCACAGGGGATTCATTCCAATTAGTGACTACTTGTACAATATCTGTGGGAAACAATATATCTAAGTGGGGGAGACGAGGGGGTAGGTACAGTACCTGTTGCCTGAATATACCGGGGAAATTGGCAGCGGCGCCGGTGACAGCGAGTGACCGACTCGAAATTCCAACACGGTGGTCGGGACTCGGTGATGCGCCACGCAAGCGCTACGTCAAAATCACACTGGTCACTGTCACGGTGACTAAGTCGTTGGATAAGATAAGATAACACAATAGGGCCCTCAGAGGGCCCTCACGACAACGGGCCAGTCGACAGGGCCCTCTGTGAGGGCCGAGAGGGTCCTATCATGTAATGGCCCTGTCGGCCATTGGGCCATCACTGTTAGATTCTACCGATGCTATTTTCTCGACCTCGCCCCTCAAGTCCGAGCTCGATCCCGCGTAGGACGCTGCGGTATATGCTCATTGATCAATCGTTGTTAATCAAGGTCTTCGATGTGTATCTTGCGGGATATACCCTCAACATTTCGGTAAATCCAAATCTCATTGAGCAATACTTCCTCCTCCTTTCTGGGCAACACACACTCGTTCGGCGTTATTTCGGGGCTCTCACCCAATGGCCTCGATGCAGTCCCTTCGTTTTTGTCTCGTTCTGTTAATGCCCCTTATCATCGATCTTCAGGCTGTTCCGGGCGGCAGATCTTTCCGACCGCAGACTATAGAGCAGTCAACATAAATGACTTATTCGTCATCCATAGATGTGTGAGCTCCTCGCCCAGATCAATACTGGTGGGACCGAGTTTATTACTCACATCGTTTCAAAGGCTGCAGGTATTTCTGCCCTGGCAGTGTTCCCCTCCGACTCCAATCTAATCCATCTCCGGTAGCAGATGTGCCTAGGCAGTGCTAATCAGTGAGGACGGAAATTCCCTGAGCTGCGCAAGCCTGTGTCCGACCATGGAGAAGCTCTTAAAATAAGTTATGACCGCATATATAGCGAGGTAGGAGTGGCTCATAAAGCATCTGTCTACTTACCACATACTCTATGCACAGACCCATCGACTATCAGCACCTAGTTTCTGTAGAGGTCTGGATCGCATGCTGAGCGTTCTGTAACACGCGTCAGTTTTTGTTCCAGGACCAAACTCGATGTTGCATCGCTGGTGTATGGACTCGACCCGGATAACTGGATCAACCGCTTTCATCGTGTGCATCGGGCTGCAGTTTGGCTGGACAGTTTGGAAACGAGTCCATTCCCCGCTTTGGTTTGGTCGTGGCAAGCCAAATTTACTGAGCGCGTCGATGCTTCCTCCTACATCAAGCATGTGAAGTTTTGTGATGAAATGCGCCACAGAGCTATGAGCAGCTTTTTCACCACGCTCGGTCTCTACAAGAACGTATCATCTCTGCATATCAAGACACTCGTGATTGATGCTGCTGTAGTCGAGACTTTGCGGGGTCTCCCGCTACTCGAGACGCTTCATCTCCGAGTTGAAAACATTGATAAAGGAGATCACACCATCATCGGTTCAGGTCCTCCACCCTGAAAGTTGCGCAGCCTGCACCTCCACGATGCTCATCATCTCCTTACAATTGACGCATTTTCGATGAGCAGGCCCGACGGCCTTGTTCGCTTGTCCGTTGAAAAGATTGGACTTGTACAAGGCATGGAGTCATTCGTGCGATTTGTCGAGCAATGCCCTCGTCTAGAATGCCTCACGGGTGACTCCCCCGCTCCAGACTCACCAGTCCCCTCCATTGATGTGTCCTGCCGGTCCCTCCGACTTCTGCGCACCCTAACCGGCCCGGCGTACCCCATCCGATCACTTGCGCCCAACAGACCCATCCGCAGCGTGCGTGTTGTGGAACGTAATATGGACCTGGAGGACCTGATATCAGTCTGCACGGACATCTGCCCCAGCATCGTTCCAGTCCGAACCCTGGCGCTTCCGCGTGCCGCACCAACCATTGAGTTCCTGCGCCGACTCGGCCATTTTCGACAGAATACATTGAGGTACGTCCGACGCATCTGATTCCACTGAAATTCAGTTGTCGTCGAATATTCGCTTACACGTACCATATGCAGACCGCCCTGAAATGGATCTGCGATGGCTCGGTGGACTTGCCGCCCAAAATCACGATCTTCCGCTTGGTGGCTAATTATTCAGAAGAGCTGCCATTGGAAAAACAACACCACGCATTAGTCATGTTGGGTGAGAGCGATATGAGTGCCTGCGCGAGGTGCAGGTGGGAGGACGGGATACTATCTGGAGACGCAGAGAGGGCGGTGAAGTCTGGCAGATCGAGGGCAAGTCTGGGGTCCGCATCGCTCATGCTCGTGCGACCGGACAAGGAGAGATCTGAGTCAGTTTCAGCGGCGAATCAAGTAGGTTGAGTTTTGTTCTGACCTTCGAATCCAGTCATGTGCGAATGACCTAAATCTCAAACCACTGATTCCCCAACGCGCACACTGTCAGCTTGGTGTGATGCATCGTTGAACTTGTAAGTCCTGCGTAGAATAGCAACTCCGAACAGCAGCTACATACCCCAACGTGAAATTATTCAGTTTGTCAGGCATTTAACGGCTGTGCATAGTCAACGTGTGGTGCGAAGCGTGGGTCCGCGAAGGTGATAACATCAGAATGAAGAAGGAAAATAACAGAAAAAGAGGGGCAATTGCTGAGAATGCGTTAGGTAGGATATATCGAAAATAAGAGGAGGGAACGAATGGTATTGGGTGACAAATCGATATAGGAGTTAGGGTAAACGTGACCGGGCTCGCATACATGTTGTCGAAGCATAAAGTCCGTTACGCATATATGTATACACAGTCAAGTAGAGAGAACGTAGACATTCGAGAGCCCATGATGAAGCTGTCTAGGAGAGATCTTGATCCGGAGATAAACGACACCAACGCACATAAAAACGAAGCGCAATGGTCCTCGATCGACGAGGAAGAACGGATAAGGTGTTGGCCGAAAACAGACGGGTCGAATAGATGGATGGGAGACTGGACGGAGCATGGGACACGTGGATGGTTTGATGGATTAGGCGACAGGAACCATTATTAGATGAGAAATACGGCGGGCGGTGGCGTGTGCGACGGTGTCAATGAGACGATGAGGAGAGTGGATGAAAAGGCAGGCGCGATGGAGAAGGAGCGACATGAACGGAGAGGTGGGTTGGGGCAAGACAAAAAGTCAAGCGATGGAGGAGGGGTGCGGTGGCGGTAGCGTTGACTTTCAGAGCAGCGACGGGAATGCGAAACAGCGGAGAGGGAAGGAGGGAGGTAATCCGAGACGTGGAAAGGACGCAATCTGGGAAAGGGCGGAGAGTAGTAACCCATGAAGAAACGCCGGATCAATGTAGATGTCTCCGAAACGGCCGGAAACCACCCATCCTAGCGCAGCGCCGGCCCGGATCGCAAAGTATCATCGCAACCTGCTTGTGAGTCATCTCCCACATGCGCACAGCGAAGACCAGTCGCCACCAGAGTTTCCGGATAATTCGAAAGAAATTCCCAAAAAGGAAGTGGTTGGGCGCAGGTGAGATGGTGGACCGAGATCTGACGGAGCGAGACGGAAAGGAGAAGGAAGGTGGGGGTGGGAGGGAGACGCAAAAAGGAAGGTGGGTGAGAATGGAATGGGGAGCTGCGAGGGAAAGGGTGAGGAGGGAGAACAAGTGCGATAGGGGAGGTGAAAGTAGGTAGGTAGTGCGGAAAGGAGGAAGGGAGGGAGAAAGAGCGGAGGGCGGGATGGTGGCGAATGCAGGAGATCATGAGCAGAAGCGAGAAAGGAGCGAGGGCGGGAAGCACGCGCCGCACCCAAACGACCGGAGCGTGCTGTGACCGATACCGAGGTCGGGTGTATGAGCAAACGACGTCGCCAGCGTCAGGAGAGTGTGCACGGGCACCGGGATGCTGGCGATGAGCGGCAAGAAGGCAGGGAGAGGTACCGAGTGGGTCATTTTCTCGGGTGCGTCCATGCTCCATCGCTCTCCCTCGCGCCAGGTGCATACCGGGTCGCGCACTAGCCTTCCGTCCCCCGCAGTCGTCGTGTTCGTCGCAGGATGCTCGAGGGGGTGGAGCGCGGCCCCGGAGGCGCAGCCGTGAAGCACTTGAACACCATTCTGGGTCGCGCGCGGCGCAGGGGTCCCTGCATGGAGCTACATCCTCCTCGAGTGCGGTGGCGACGTCGCAGGTGGAGGCAGCGGAACAAGCGAGGCTATTGAAAAGGTAGGCAAGTCAGCGGTCGTAGAGCAGAGAAAGAGACAGAGATAAAGCGGCGAAGGGAAGGGAAGAGCGGACGCGGGGAACGAACAGAAAAACCGACGGAGAATAGGGAATCGTCAGAAGCGCAAAGACACACTGTTATGAGCCTGCGCACTGCTCGTCGTCTGCATGGTGTCGACTTTTTGGCTGCAATAGATTGGATTCGCCTGGGAGCCGCGCTGGCATGATGAGAGAGGAAGAGCAGGAGGCTGTGCTCGGTAGATGCCGCCATCAAACTGCTCTTGACCTTGACGCTCACGACGCTTCTGCCTTTCTGCGTTCCTCGCTGCTTTAAGGGGACGGCTATCTTTCTGCCCACCGTACCAATAAATCTGTCTCTGTCAGACTCTGGTCATTCGATTCTCGTCGACTTGCGTACTTATTCGCCTGGAATCTCCTCGGAATCCTAATTCCATCTCGGGTTTTCATTCTCCCCTCATTTTCTCCGTGCTTCCTATAATTTCGCTGTATCACCTGGGTAATCCTGGCTACGTCGGCCTTTCTGCTTTGAAATCTGATTTTCCCAAAATGCTACGTTCTCACACCGTGTCTAGAAAACGCGTCTTGCGTCTGTCGGCTTCATGCCAAGATACTAGCATGTATTCGACGACTATGTTTATGCATACTTCTTTGGGCCGGCGGAGTAATGTCTTGTCTGCTGGCTGAGGGTAACTGACAACGCGCTTCCCATTGTGCCGCTTCTCGTTAGCGGTCATCGCCGACATCTTTGATTCTTCTAAGACACGCGAATTATAGCTATTCTGGTGAGCTTTGTGTTCAACGGCTATTCGGGGCCAATAGACTCGGGCACAATTTCATCCAGGACGATTTCCCACCGGTTGCAGCCGTGGTTGCGATCAAAACGTCTCTACCAAATCAACGTTTGGGAGGACACCCCACGTTTGTAGACGGAATATCATTTTCTCATTAAGATCTATATGTGCACCGATTTTAGATTGTTTTTAGTGGGCCGACCCTACCCGGGTGGGAAAATGGAAAGGGACAGTCGGAGTAAAAACTGACCATAAAATAATATCCCTAAAACTAACGTCGGAGAACGCGCCCACGATAGGACATGGACGCTGGGTCTGCCCTCCGCACATAATGCGAAACAAGGCCTTCAAGAAATTTGTACCCGAGACCGGTCTCAGGCTCACCGAAGACATACGGAAAATTGATGATCCGCTACCACGGACGGCTGTACGCAACGCACAACTTCTGTGGAAGAACTGGAAGGATCAAATATACGCCAAAGGCCGGAGACATGCAAAGATTGTTGTACCGAAGATGGATGCAAAAATTGAGGCTGTCGAAAACAACTTGAAAATGATCCTCGCGGACGAGAACCTAACGGAAGAAGAAAAGAAGTTATCTGCCGCTGTTTGCACAGAACACTTAGCAGTCCTACACCGTGCCCGTTTCCGGGACTCGAGAAAGACAGCGGAGGTGCGCAACCGACTAGAAGGCGAAGTAATCAGCAAGTACTGGTCCCTGATTAACAGGCCAAAAAAACCGAGAGAAATAATCAATAGGCTCCTGATCAACCCGTCGGAGCCAAACCCGACAAACTACCGCTACGAGACAAACTCGCGAAGGATGGCGACGATAGCCAGGAACTACCACAACAAAATCCAGAAGGATAGGCGCGGAACAGCGCCGGACATCAGAGACCACACAATTGACGTGGTGCTAGCGAGAACTGTGCGGAAGGCAAACTTTGAGCAAGTTGCAGACCTGAGCAAGAAGCTTACACGGAATGACGTCCAGGAAGCGCTCAAACTCTCCGCCAACGGCAAGGCCCCCGGGCTGAACGGATTCACATACGAGTTCTGGAAAATCATAGATGACAGATACAAAACATCGGTGGCGCAGAATGTGCCGGGCTTCGATATTGTTGGAGTGCTACAGGTAGTCTATAACGACATCGAGACTGAGGGAATGGTTCAAGACACAAAATTTTCAGAGAGCTGGATTTGCCCGCTCTTCAAGAAGAATAATAGAGCGGATATAGCAAATTACCGCCCAATATCATTACTGAATTCAGACTATAAGATATTCAGGAAAGCATTGACAATAAAACTGGCAAGAGTGGCACCCGATCTCATACACCCTAACCAGGCCGGTTTCGTGCCCGGAAGACACATCTATGACCAGATCTGGTTGACCAAAAGAATCATTGAACTAGCTGAGGCAACGGAAGAGGACGGGCTAATAGTAGCGCTCGATCAAGAAAAAGCGTACGATAAAATTGAGCATGACTACCTATGGAAGGCGCTCCGAAGCTTCAATATACCAGAAGAATTTATACGTACGGTCAAAGCTTTATACAGCGATGCCTTCACATATGTCATGGTAAATGGAGAAAGAAGCGGGAGGCCTTTCCAAGTAACGCGAGGGGTACGCCAAGGGGACCCACTGTCGTGTCTCTTTTTCGATCTGGCTATTGAGCCCCTAGCTGAGTCATTGCGGCTGTCGGACCTCGTAGGAATTAAAATTCCGGGCTCGGATGAGCCGTTAATAGCGAGTCTTTTCGCAGATGACACGATGGTATACCTCGAGTCAACAGATGACTTTGGAACCTTGGAAAAGGTACTCACCGAGTGGTGTGTTGCGTCGGGTGCAAAATTCAACATTGGAAAGACTGAGATGATACCAATCGGTACCCTTGCCCACCGTGACAGAGTGAGAACGAACCGCTTTGTAAATGGCACTGACGGCACCCCAATACCGGAACACATTAAAATAGCAAAAGAAGGTGAACCCATCCGTACGCTGGGAGCATGGGTCGGAAATGGTGCCAATCAAGTAGGGACATGGGCCCGAACAATTGAGAAGGTAGACACGGCCCTGGAGCTATGGGAGCTTGGCAAGCCGACCATGGAAGGCAGGAGACTGATTGTTTTGATGATCGTAGGCGGCATGACACAGTACATGGCGAAAGTGCAAGGCATGCCCAAAGAAGTCGAAATGAAACTGGAAAAGGGAGTAAGAAAATTTCTGTGGGCGGAAGAAACGAATGTCTCGGTTAACCAAGAAACAATATATGCACCGGCGGACCTAGGGGGGAAAAACCTGGTGGATATTGTAGCCCGGAATGAGGCAATAGCTATAACATGGCTGAAGTCGTACCTCGATTTCAGCAAAGAAAGACCGCTGTGGGCACTAGCAGCCGACTCACTACTATCCTACCACGCGCAGGCAGCCGACAATAATGTCGACCCAGAGACAAGGGTCACCATGTTTCTGCAAACATGGGACTCGAAGGTAACGACACTACCCACCGATTTAGCAACCATGGTCAAGGCCGCAACAAAATGCGACCTCCGGCTAGATGGCCTAGCCATAGCCCGACAAATTCAAAGGGCGATGCCAATCTGGTTCCATCAGAAATCCACGGCGTCAAGATCGCTGTTCACGGGGGGCAGTCAGAGCAAAGACGTAATACGATGCCTGAAAATAACCCACGAGATGTATACTACGGGAGAGGTGGAAGCGCTCGCCCGTAAACTTGTGACCCCCAGGCACAAAAATGGAAAAAAATTGCCGCTGCACAACATGCATAGAAATGAGGCAGCTAAGGTGCCGTGATCCCAACCGATGCTGCAGAAGGGCCAAATGCATGCTTGATTCACAACTTCCGAAGTGGAACCCAATGCTAAACCAACCGGAAGACTGGGAAAATGAAATAGGCGACGTGCACCCCTGGACGAGGAGATGAAAGTTTTTGATACCAAGATTACAGTCCGCCGAACACTGAGTGATGCCTTCAGAATATTCACCGACAAAAAGGAGAGCTGCGATACAGCACCTGATAACCGCCTTGAACCAGAACCAGATGAGGAGGATATTGTTGCATACACCGACGGATCGGCAACGGACAACGGCAGAGAGAACGCGAGAGCCGGAAGCGGGGTCTACTTTGGGGACAACGACATACGTAACATGGAGATAAGGATCCCAGAAGATCTGGAACAAACCAACCAGGTGGCCGAAATCCTAGCCATTAAAGAGTGCTGTGAAGCATGCCCGAAAGACATACCCCTAATCATCATGAGTGATTCTCTCACAATGATTGAGGGACTCACGAAAAACCTGTGCGCATGGGAGGCCGAGGGCTTCAACAATGTCGCTAACGGAGAAATGATAAAAATCACAGTGGCAAAAATACGAGAGCGGAAAGCTCCGACATACCTCAAATGGGTGAAAGGACACTCAGGAATCAAAGGAAATGAAGAAGCAGACAAGTTGGCGAACAACGGGCGTATGAAGGATGAGGCCAGTGTGCTGAATATGACGGTACGAGACGACCTTATCCTCCCTGGAGCAAAACTCAATGTAATGACCCAATCTCTGGCTTACAAAAGTATCAGAAAGCGTAAGATTGAAACACAGTCGTACCGAGCCGCACTGGATAGGAAAGCAACCAGAAGGAACATGGCACTAGCTAAAGGGGCAGCAAGCGAATTCAATAATGAATCCACACCGGCGAAGGAGATCCGGAAAGGATCGAAACACAAGGACTTCGGGAGGAACATCTGATTCTTCTGGATGGCAATCCTTGGGGGGTATAAGATTGAAGAACACTGGAAAAATATCCCGGACTTCGAGGATTGGGGAGTTTGTAAGGCGTGTGAGATAACAGAATCTATGGACCACATACCCACAAAATGTGACGCGCCAGGGCAGGCACAAATATGGGACCTAGCGAGCGAAATCTGGAGGAAAAAGACTGGCGAGGACATGAGACCTTCCTTCGGTGAGATAATAGCTTGCGGAGCAATAAAGAAAGAAAACGCTGGGACGATGCGCTTGTACAGAATACTCCTCTCAGAATCAGCGTACCTGATATGGAAGTTGAGGAATGAAAGAGTTATCCGTGAAAAAGATGGTGCTTCGCCTCAAGAAATTGCGAACAGGTGGAACAAGTGCATAAATAATCGCCTGGAACTCGACTGCCTCCGCACAAATAGCAATAAGTGGGGAAAGAAGGCACTGCGCAGATCCTTAGTGCTTGCTACCTGGAGCAATTCACTAAGGAACGAAGACAGATATCCCGATGACTGGATCGGGATGACCGGGGTTTTAGTGGGTGTGGGTTAGTTTACAATGATGGTCGCCTGCGGACCGGAGTAAGTTAACCCTAGCCCCACACAGCACATGGTGTCTCAGGTGCGTGTGCGATTGCGCATTTCCCCAGGTGGCTCTCTGTCGGCTGGGTTCTTGTTTCCTCAGCTTCTTTCAACGGGAGGAGGGAGGTCGACTTGGTCGGTCCAATGATCGGGGGACGGGTTTCAAGCGAAGGTTGGTGTCGCCGGAAACACCCCGTGAGGAGGACGTGAAAGCGTCCCTTTCCACCTCTACCTAACGTTCCACAAAAATAAAAATAAAAATAAAAATAAAAATAAAAAAAAAGAAAAGAAAAAATAAAAAAACATTTGATGGCGGCAAAAGAAAAGACGACGCGGAACACGAGAAGACAGCAGAGCGACGACCCCCCAGATAAGGAAATTGTTTGGTATCACACCGCTCTGCAAACAAACCGCACTGTAGCTCTGGACCACCGTAGTGAGTGGTTCAAGTGCCTGTATAGGTACTAGGATATGTATTCTAGAGAAATAAGTGTTCTACAGTGTTCTACAATGTTTTACTGTGAAAAGGCTTCAGACAGACAGAGAAACGTCTCTTCTCTTCTCTTCCTTTTTTTCTCTCTCTTTATAAAATTACACATGTCTGTCCGAAGCTTTTTAAAGTCCGCTCTGGGATAAATCAGCCCGGACTTTCGGATGAGCACCAAATTAGCGAGGCCATGTGCTCAGAAATAGACGCTCGCGTGGGAACCAAATTAAAATTCAAATGAGGAAGCTATAAAATTACGGCTGTCTGTCCGAAGCTTTTCGAACTCCGAAGGGTTCGCTTGATGGCATCTCGATGATGCCTCAATGCCGGCATGATCTCCAGAGCCAGCTCCTAGCACCGGCGGCCCCAATTCCGTTCCGGGATGCGTATCATTGCTCCGCGCAATCACCTCCATCATTTCTCCTTCAGATATACTCACAAATCTCCGCAAATTGTCTGATAAATAGCCAGGTACGCCTACTCCCCAGTGTCAACTCAGCTCAGTTTAACTCAAGTGCATGGTCAAGACAGTTTTGCCAGGTATCCTTGAATGTCAATTCAAGTCTGCTAAGTGAACATTTCAAAACAAACAGGAGACGATCCTGCCGCTTCACAGCGTAGGAACTACGTACTTATAATAAATACTTCGTAATCCTCCTTAGCCGAGTGGGAGCCAGGCGCGAAGCGCCTGGCGAGCGCTTGTCTATCTTCTACCTCTTGATAAAATTACGGGTGTCTGTCCGAAGCCTTTTAAACTCCGCGTTTGGACTTTCCAACCCGCAACTTTGGAGGCGCCCGTCAAGCGCCCGCCGCCGCCCTCGGCATTGCATTACTTTAGTGCCACTCATTCTGCCTTAGTCCTTGAGAGGTCTTTAACTTCTTTAACCGAAGTGCTAGGGCGCGAAGCGGCCCAGCGCGCTCTTGTAATTTCATAAAGAGAGTGATGCTTAAACAGGTCTAAGCTGCGAAACCGGGAAACAAGGTTCTCCTCATAAGTTCAGAGCAAGGAGTGGCTCAATCTGTGTGCGTTGGTGTGTATCATATGGGACAACGCGGGTGAAATAAAAATGCATCATTCTCCCTAAGCCATTCAACAATGCGGTGTATACGCCCGCCTCAACTGCTCCCCACCCCCCGTTGACTCCCTTGCCCTCATAATTATCCTTCTCTTTCGTGCGGCAGTGTTGCTACCCACTCTCATGGGATAATTCAAGAATAGCAAACGCGGCATTCGCTCGCCCGCGCTATGCACGCGCCTCGTTCTGCGGGAAGACAACCTTCCAGAGCGTAACGGAACATCTTATCCTCCTTCGCGCAATTGTCCTTACAATAAATAGCCTGGCGATGGGTTGCATTTCTTCCTTCCATTCTCACTTCGGAATGATACCGAATATTCCTGCTCTCCACCGGTGGTGGAACTCATGCGAGTTCGATGACAGCTTTGTCCGGAGCCGATGGGATGGCGTGAGCACGCCATTCTGCCCCAAAATCTCCTGCGGCAGCGCACCCATTTGAGTTGGGGCCAGATCCCAAGAAGCATGCAAACTTTTTGGCATGGGATAACCTCTGTCGGGCTTTACCAGGTCAAGTATTTGCCCCTTAGCCCCGTGTGCTGCTGCATGTAACCACTCCCAGCATCAACTACATTTCCTGGTCCTTTTCCAATACTGGATTATTTCCTTCAAATCGACAGAGGGTGTGACGCGTGACCGGTTTTACCCATTCGACAGTTCGACACCGGCCGAATTTTGGCGTGACACTCCCAAAATTTCGACATTTCCCACCAAAATTTTGTCTTTTTTGCGTCTTTCAGGCAATTTTGGGCTCGGTGTGACGCTCGGGAGGTTCGACAGACGCCTGCGTGACGCGTGACCGCGACCAAATTTCGGCATCGACACAGGGGTGCGTGGCGCGTGACTGTCGATTTGAAGGAAATAATCCAGTATTGGGCTAACGCGTCCCTACTCAATATTACTATCTTTGGCCCAGGTGTGACGTACAGAAGGCTTTAATTGCGGTTCTGTCATTCTCATTGTGGAAGTGTCTATCGACACGCTCGTCGCCAATCCACCATCAATCACTTGCGCGCGAGCTCCTTCTCGGGCATTCACAGCCACCTAGTCTTTATCTCTCTCTTGAATATCTTTTACTCATAAGAATCTATCCCTCTCCTCCTTTCCCTTTCCCAGAACGACTTGCCACTACTCCGGCCACGAATACCTCGTACGCGCCCCGAGCATGCGCACAACGAACGGCCACGTGATCGCGTCACCAAGAGATCGACACGCGAGTTCTTCGCGATTATACCTCGTTGGACGGTTGGGCGGCGCGTATCTTTCTACCCTCACACTCTCCGGTCCCATACACGCGTTCCACGGCCGGATCCTCCCTCTCACCTATTTTATTTTAGTTATTTCTCTTGCGCACATGTACATCCCCCCGATCGCGAATTTGTCCCGAGGATCGCGATCAGCTCGGAACGCACCGGGGATTGACATGCTGCTGGCTTGGTCAACCAGACAGCGGGCGCTTTGGGCGGCGTCGTCTCCCTATAAGCCTTTGTGCTATTCCCGGCTGGTCGCGGTTCGAAGGGCAATTAGCGTGAGGCGGATTTCCTTTTTTCTACACACGGACTCTATATTTACATGGCAACGATGTATTTGAGTTCGGAGTCCAGGTGGCGCGAGAGCACGCGTTTCAGCCTGGTCTCGCACACGGTATATTACCTTGAAATCAATGATGGAGAGGGACTTCTTCCCTCTTCCCTTCTGCCCACACAATTCCCCTTTGCATCGCGAGCTTCAAGACACATCGAGCGCAGCGAGGACCTCGGCGTCCTATAAGCGAGGAGTCAAGATTGTTATACGAGCTAAGTCCTTCTTATTACATACAGCTGCGTAATTGCTCCACACGCAGCCTAGGGTTTACTCACGACCCTCCTTCTCTCTGATCCACCCCGGGATCAACCCCATCTTCTACATCGTCTGCACAATGATTGTTCAACAGTCGCATTTTTGACATAAGACACGCATAGTAGTATAAGTAGAGAAGATTGACCAACTCAAACACCAAAGGAATGGCATGAATGGGTTAAGACTGCGGACTGTGAAGCGTATAAGAACCGTTATCTCACCGACTGAGAAGCACTTACATGGCAGGGACAGTAGTCGCAGGTCCCGGCTGAGCCGTGAAAGTCGGGAATGGAGACGTAGCACACTATTGAAAATATTCCTGTCAATAAAACGCCAGCTGTCCTGGAGTACTCACAGCTTGCTCTATGTCGTTTTGCGTCTGCCCAGCGGGCAAATGCGGACCGGCATTGGCAGGGAGGGGAGGCGCAGCGGGAATAACATCGGAACAATCAATGAGATTCGCGGGATTATGCCCAATAGTGGCCATCTTGCTGAATGCCGGCGGGAATGCCGAATGCACGGCGGCCAGATTTCCTATCCAAGCATCAGCGCCGCAAAAGTCTAAGAGCGGTGGACATGGGTTACCAGCGAAGGATTGCCAAGCACAATTCGTTGCAGAATCACGGGCCATCTATTGAACGGATAAGGCAAGACTCGGAGGCATAGCTAAAGCAACACGGACCAAGTGATCCGACTGGAGCCGCAGCTCACCAGCCACAGCAGACATGACTTCTCCTTGGCCGGTTTCGTTGCTGCATTTTGATCATAAGCAACACTTTGTGAACGCGATTTGAAGCGCTCACCCTGGGAACAAGGTGCCTCTCAGCTGAACTTCGATAAATACTTGCGTATCAAAGACCTTAAAAAAAAAATCAGGAGCAGGAAAGAAAGTGTGTAGAAGGATCGAAAACCGAAGGCGTGGAATCGAACGGGGTCCCAGGGATCTGTGAGTAACGTTGAGCCACGAAGTAAAGGTCAACATTCGGAAGTTGTTCACAGTTGGATCCACATTATCCGCTCCAGCAACTGAGTGACTGGCCAAGAGAGTGACAACTTCGGCGGGAGTAAAGCCAGCTGCATCCTTCATACGAGCCAGTATGACGGCGACATTATCTAGGTGCACCATTAATTCGACTTGCGGTACCAAACGGAAAGTACCTACCGAAAGGCTCAGGCACCAAACCGTCAGGACCGGGAGCTGGGGCGAGCGGCAGTGGGCGACCCATCATGAATCCGACTCGAGGAGCACCGGGACACAAGCTGAGAGAGACGGCTGACGTGTTTCCAATTAATTTAGGTGGGATACAGGCAAAATTGTGTGAGTTACCTCCAGCGAACTGAATAAAGTCTCCAGGGGTCACATTGTGCGCCTTAATGAAGGGAATTTGGGTGGCAACCTATAATGAAGCTCAAATTAAGTGATCAATATAGATATTTTAAGCCGAAGGCGCACCGCATCATCGAGACCAGCATTCGCAGGGTAGGCGAGTTCAGTGTCGTTGAAAACAATGATGGACCCGTCCGCGCCTCCTCCACCTCCCGAAGGAGAGAAACCGATTGCGTCGTGGAAGCTCATACGCAAGGCACTATGGGCCTGGGAGATGTTAATTCAGTTGCAGGATACTCCAGTCATTTTTTAAAAAGTAGCCCACATCGTCACCACATTCGTTGTGAAACATATTGGGAATAATGTCATCGAGCACCTTTATCGAATGGGGTATGAGTTAAAAAACAATAAACCCTCTGTCAAGAAGCGACCTGCCGGAAACCATGCGCAACATGCGGCGTTTTTCACAATCTGCCCGCCCGCACATGTCGCTCTACGGTGCGGGGTGGAGGCACCTGTTAAGCGGTGAGCATACGGGGAGGAGGGAATATGGTTCGGGCAAAGTCTGACCGTGAACAGAGCGGACGGTTGCGAGAATGACGAGAGCGGAGGAGAGGTACTTCAGGAACATGACTAGATACAGGAGAGACGCGGTTGTCTACTGTCTGTGGGCCATTCCAGAGGCGCTTTTATATCTTTCCAGTCAGTCTAATTCTGAGCATCGGGAACCGCGATAGTTGAATTCCGAGCAGCATTGCCGAAACCCGACTACCCGTGGAAGATAAGATCGTTGTCTGGGAGGAGACATTTGCTCTGGGTGTGCCCGTCTATTCGAAGAAGCGCTGTGAAGTCCTTGTACTGCATGCTATTGAGACACTAAAGATACAGAAGTTTGAAGCCTGTCTCCGGACGGTGGCAAAATGCGACAAATTCTGACCGTCTTGGGGGCGAACTCAGAAGAAGTAAGCTCAGTGGGTTGAAAATGCAGCCCGCACTGGATAGTATTACTTTCTTCGGTCAAAATGAGGGCATAGAGGCTTTCTATTTCCACGTCTTAAAATGAACCCCTGGGATCATTGGCATCCCGCATGCACCGAACCAACGCACTGGATGGAACGGATAGATTTTCATCTTTCGTCAGGGACAGCAAGATGAGTATAATAAGCTGCATTTATCGGTGCTGCCGAGGACGCATTTATAGAGACATCCGGTGATGTTCTGGCATATTGCAGAGCAAGATGGCCATCCTCCCAAAGAATCCCTTACGCGGCTCCATTGGTAGCTCGGACCCGAAGGAGTGGCTTCGACATAAACGCCTTGCAATAGTTATGAAAAAAAATTCCAGTAAGGTGCCGTTAGAATGATGTTGCAACAGTCACAAACTCTCGGATATTGAGAAGAAACTTGTGATTGGCCCCCAGTAATTCGGTGTGCGCGCCCAGACATGACCTTGGCACGGGGAATAAGGAATAGCCTGAGATCTTTTTTCGCTTTTTAATCAAACTCCACTTGCCAAGCCTGCAGATACTGGATTATTCGTTCAAATCGACAGGGGGCGTGACGCATGACCCATTTGACCTATTCGACATTTCGACAGGCCCCCCAACTGAGCGTGACCGGGACAAAAAATTCGAAATTCAGCGGAAACGATGCTATTCCATTAGCCAAGAGCCCTAGTACATCCTAAGAATATTTGGATCCAATTCACCTTACCTTCTTTGACTAGGTGTACCCGCGACCCACCCACCACCGATAATAGTGCTATGCAAATAGCTTGTCCCTCTACGCGTGAGAGTTGATATCAACCCCGAGTTTACTGTACCATTTCGACCAAGTGTTCATTAATTTTGGATTTTTTATACACCGAGATGGCCGAAAATTTTTCTTTTGAATTGTGGTGATTTTTAAAAGCCTCAGAAAAACCCGGTGTTACGCGTTACTTGAACACTTGGTCGAAATGGTACAGTAGTCGCCGACCGTGTTTACACTCGAAACATATCTGTACTATGGTTTGCCTGAACCCCTATTACCAATTGGGTTAGGTCGAACTGCAACCTGGTTTGTTACTTAAACGATGGCACAATACCCGGCCTCGGGAGTCGGGTGCCAAAAAGGTTGTTTTCCTCGCAGACGTAAACGTATTTTGATCAATATATCATCTTTCGACTGATAGCTTTTTTCTGACCTTGAGGTATTATACGTTGATAGCGTACTTCGGATGTCGCGAGAGCCGGTTCAGGCAACGGTTCCCCACCGAAGCAATGGGCCTCCTATCAGAAGGGGCTCATGCTTGTGACTCAACAGCCGGTAAATACCCGTTCGATGCGCATATGCCCGAAGCTGGAACCTGAGTTAGGGGGATGTGTTATAATTTTGGCTGTCTGCCCCGAATCCGGAGTCGGTGAACTTCCGGCACCACGCGGACAATTCCGCGAAGAATGCAGCGAGCTCACAGAGAAGACATGCCAGTAGCTCGGGCGAATATATATGTGGCACATAGGAATGATAACAATCAGTCCCCGTCGATCGTGGAAAGTGTGGTGATGTCTTAAACTCGGTGGCCAGAGACGTGTAGAGCCGGAAAACTCCCGGGCATTGCCTGGTTTTTCACCATCGAACTCTCCAAGGAATCGCGAGTAGTCGACCGGCGAATGACGCGGTCAATGACCCGTTACCCGGTCGATAAGTCAAGGATTCTTGGATAATGGCCAACGCCAACACTGGTGATATAAATGAAGGCAAAGTACCAGCTTCCGGGCGTTCATCGCCGGAAAGGGCGTCTGTCTGATCATGTCCGGCTTATGGCTCTGAGAATGACCCACTGCACCGAATCCTCTGCTTCGCCTACGCGGTGTGCTTTTCAGCGCACCGAAGGCCAGATCTGATGAGTATAAAGTATTTTCCGGGAGTCTGGGATATGTGGAATCATTTGGTCGATCCTTGTAAACCGTCGAGGAGGACAGCCGTCTACCTAAAGAATCAGATTTAAGTCCAATGTAGTTCGGGACCGAACAGCTGAGTCCCGCGAAAAAAGCGAAGTGCAATGATCCCAGGAATCCGCCAAGTATCGAGCAGTGAGAAATGATTGGCTCACCGCGATTCGCCGTAGTCTTGGCATGACCCATACACGGCTCGCCAAGAGAAGAAACGAGGATGTGAAAAATAGTTCTATGAATACTTGCACAGGGTAGTTTTTACTGATAGCCGCCAACCTAAGAATAGTGTTCTTGTATGTGCTTGTGAGACAAATTCGACGCAAGTAGTCGCAGGCCGCGCTGAAGGGTAGGATGCATTCCTCATGTCTGTTGGCTAGAACGCCAAAAGAAATAGGATTGGGTTGAACAAAAGGCTAGTTCGCAATGATTCAACGAGCGGTCTTCGGCGTACAAAAAGCGAGATAAGCACCAGAATAAGGCAGCCGTTGTCTCTTGGGAGCGATGGGCTATCAGTGGCTATCATTTAGTCGGGTGCAGCGGAAGTTGGGTTCGCAACTTTGCAGAATTCCGCAAGATGTACATCACCACAATTCTGTTGATCGACAGAATTCTCATGACGGTTCTTGATATAAGTCAACGGCGTACTTCGGATGTCACCACAGCCGGTTTAGCGGGTTCCCTGCTTTGGTTGTCGTGAAAGCCGGTTTAGACGACGGGCTCGTCAATTTCAAGACCTCCGGTATTGTAGAACCCAGCACGGCAATCACCGAAGGAAAATAAGACCATTGGCCTCGTTTGATAATGCATTCATGAATCATGAGATACTTGGTGAGTGAACAGCCAGAAAATACAAACTTCATGTCGCACCGAGGTACCTATGCCTTGGGGGCAACGGGCTTAACCTTGAAAATCGGATGCATATACGAGAAGAATATTGGGGAGAAAAAGGAGGAATGAGCGTCTGAGGTGTGAGCGGAAGGTGAATTTCTCAGGGCAGTGAAAGTTCATTGGCTGCTACACTCTTCAGCTTGCTTCCGGGACTTACTAGGACCGTTTAGCAGCTATTGGCCGCTGCACCAAAATTAATCTGAAGATATGGACCCCGTGGGCCGGCCTGAGCTCTTAAATCTCATTTGACGTTTGCGAGATGAGAATGTACCCATAGAGTCAATTCGGGAAATTAAGCGAAGAGAAAATCCCGGGACCATGATTGGACTAGGAGAAAACCGAACGGGGCAGAAAGGGGACCGAGAGAGCCAAGGGCAGCAGCAAGGTTTGGCTGTGTTTCGATGTCGTTTACACAGGGGCGGCAACAGCCGCGATTGGTACATTTGCAAACCAGGGAGCTCGCACAAGGAAGGGGCAGGCAGGAAGGGGCAGGCAGGAAGGAAGAGGAAAGGATGTTCTGGCCGCCGAACTTCAGATTAGTCCTGGT
The DNA here is from genome assembly GCA_014925785.1 of Mycena galopus ATCC 62051. NCBI lineage: Eukaryota > Fungi > Basidiomycota > Agaricomycetes > Agaricales > Mycenaceae > Mycena > Mycena galopus. Next base: position 552,424 of record WIQG01000052.1, read on the forward strand.
TGCTCTGAAGCAGCTTGAGATAACTGACCGCCCTGCGTGGCACAACTTTTCTGCCAACCTTCTAGCCACTACTAGACTTTAAACAAGCCACACTTCGGTTTTTTGAAGATCCAATGCTCATCCGTGCTTGCGCTGGCCCGGCTTTAACGAAGTGAGATGGTGTAATTAACCTCCATGGGTGATAAGTAATCTGTGATTGGCCCATCTTGATTCGGCGGTGCCAACGACTCTCTCACACAATGGTGTGTGCTCCGTTGGCATCTGGTAGTTACATGTAAGGAATCCAGGATAATCACTCTTACATTACTACCTGTTTGTCTTCGGTAGACTCGTTGTTCAGACATTTGGACCACACGAGTATAATAAATCCCTCCCACACGGCGCGCCAAGAGAAGCAAGTCTGAGAAATCAGTTCTATGAATACTTTTTGTCAAGCGGGAACTGATGTTGTCCCACGGATCGTGTAAACGAATTCGACCGGGTCGACGGGCTAATACACCATTCGGAGCAAGCAGTCAGACGTGCTGCGTGGAACGTACCGATATCGACGCCATTCACCACGAGTTCGGTTCGAGTAGTCGCAGGCCGCGGCGAAAGTTATGTAGAACATATCCATATTGTCTGTTGCGTAGACGAACGCATTAGCTCAAACAAGTGGCTGGTGTGCTAGTCCCAAATATTGCAACTCGAAAAATAACCCAAACCAGAATATTTTAATAAGCGGTCATCGGGGCAAAAAATCGAGATAAATACCAGAATAACGAGCCCGTTATCCATGATGTGTTGAGACCGAGTGGCTACCGGTGGTCGGATGCAAACAAGGCTGGTTCCCGGGCAGAACATCGATTAATCACGTCGCCTTTCTGCCCCCAATTCTATTGGCCTCAACGGACTTGTCATGATGGTTCTTAGTGTACGGTAGCAGCATACTTCGGATGTCGGGAAAGCCGGTTTAGACTAGCCAATGCAAGCCTGCGGATATTGAAGAAACCGAAGAAAAACAAAGCCATTGGCCTCTATTTATGACATTCATCTCGGTGACTGAACAGCCGAGAAATGCGAAGTTCACTTTGGACTCTAGCAGATAGCTCGGACTGTACAAGCTCAACCTTGAACTTCATCCAATTATTCGCGGAGATGTCCAGGTGACTGCGATGAAAGATACCGGAATTGTCGATAAGATGGTACTAGTAGTTTCAACCTACTACGGAACAGTCCTTTGATGTTTGTGAGATAAAAATATACCCAATGCCAGAATTAAAAGAAGGGGGGAAGTGGCAGGGGCATTGCTGGAGTGGTAGGGAGCCGAAAAGGCTAGGCGAGAAAGGAGACAAGGGAAGCACAAAAGAGAAAGGATTTGGCCGTGTGTCGCAAATAGTCATTTAAGTGGAGCGGAAATCCATCACCAGAATTGGTACAGAATGTTCTATGAGTAGGTCAAAGCGTGGGCAGGCGAGCAGGAATAGGAACTCCAGAGCGACCTAGAGCCCAGCGAAAGTAAAAGGGATGAGACGGAATCGTCACGGAAACCGCAGGTAGGCAGAACTCGAAGGATATGACAGCGAGTTGGTGGGTGTCATGAATCACCCGGGTTCCCACTTTTCGCGCGACGCGTCTGTACGTGTATAGAGGCGCCTGCATCACGGGACTCTCATGACACCACCACGGGACCTTCTCACAGTTGAAACCCGATCACGGGTTTCAAAGGACTGGGATGCGAGAAGACGTTAAGGGTTAGGGAACCCGCACAGTCGGTCCTCCTAACCCGTAGATGCTAATACACAGGAGCCCGGTCGTGGGCTTCAGGGACTAAGATATGGGAAGACGTTAAGATATTGATTGTTTAAAGAATTAAATATAGGATTAAACGAATTGGAATACAATTTAATAATTGCTCAAAATAATCTAGTTCTACGCCTTGTGCTACTTAATTTGGGCTGGTTAATTCTGCTGGTAACCTTTTCTTGCTTACTTTGTAGAGTAGTGTAGCCGGATTAGGAAACCCGCACAATCGGTCCTCCTAACCCTCAGACGCTATGGTGATGACACACAGGAGCCTAGGAGCATCAAGCATTAATACTCCTTAACATTGCGATACAGGAACTGATCACGATCATATTAATTTATTCATAATGTATATAAGCACGGTAAAATCTCCTTGTACAGTAGATTCTACCTCGTCTAATCCCAGGCTTCTGCTTTGGCTTGACTTAGGGATTGTCTCCACCCTGTCCCACTTCCTCTCCATTTTATTGCGGGTTGCATCCATACCCGGGGTATTATACCTGAGTGGATATCATACCCTGTTCGACTCGTTCCGGGTTCCACCTCGCACCCTGACCCATAATATATGGCCTCCTAACGAGGAATCCGTTCGGTTGGTCTTGTTGCTCGGGGAACGCACCAGCTACTAGCAGCTGTCGGGTTTCTCCTGGTTGGGGTTCTCGCCGGGTTGCTTGTTGTTTAGCCAACCCAGAGGCTGTTGCTGACAGAAGGTAGAATCTCTTCTGCCAGCCCCGACAAACCGACATACACTTGGAACAAGAAGGAATGGCACCCACAAATATTCTGGTTGCTGGAAACAAAACGGACAAGGTGTTGGAGAGTGGGTTGGGAACCTACTCTGGCTGGGATGCATGGCCGCAGGAATGTTCGCGCTGTGCGTCACTGTTGTGTGGGCAACCCAAGAAGGACAAGTTGCTCTACGCTCTGGAGGACATAGGTGGATTACAAGAAGCGGGTCTCGCAACCCTTGGTTAAAGAAAATCTGCTGGATGACGGAATGTGTTGGGACCTGGTTGATGAAGATTTCGAGACCACAAGGAGAGCCCGGCCACAGGCGGGGAACAAGGGGAACCCGACCGGCATTCGCCACTACTATGTGAGGGGAACCCAGGGATTGGGTAAATCCTGCGTCAAGGCCAGAACACCCGAGCACGTCCCGAGTCCCTTGAGGCTACACCAGCCACGGACAGCCGCGCCTGGTCTTAGAGAGTGGGGCAATGTTCTCCATGTTCACGGACGACATGCTGGTCGCAGGCTTAGCAACCCGGATCCACGGGAATCCTCCCACTCCTCTCAGTGAAACCTCCGAAATCCCAGAGTTGGTGACAGACAAAGAATTTGAAGCAACCCCTCCCTACGAAGAAAGGCTCAGTGTCAGCACCAGAACCCGGTTGGACAGGGTGCGCACAGAAATGGCGCAGGAAGGCCAGCAGTAATCCCGGGAGGTGTTGCACAATAGGAACCTGCAGGGCGGGTTATACCCATACCCATACCCCATTATTTTCTCCTCTCCCCTTGCCGGATCTCTTGGCAAAAAATCTCTTAGAGGAAATCTAATCTTATCACACCCAAAAATAGACAACACTACGCGTCGCAACTGGATTTGGAGATAAAAGAAAATGCAAAAATATATGGGCTACTATTCCTCGCGAGCCTTGCCCTTTCCGCTCCGACACCGCCGGCCCAACGTATCCCCTGCTTGACTGAAAATGGCGGACATGAAAAGCAGCGCGCTCTCCACCCGCGTTCGTCCTCCTCGCCTTCGATGTCCCACTGAACTATCTCGTCCATGAAAGTAGGGCAGTGACTGAGAATTCCTCGATGGGACGAAGACGGAACCCGAGGAAGTGCGAGGCCGGGGCCATGGCAACAGGAGGGGGGTCGTCAAGGGTAGTCCGAGAGGAGGACACTTGTTGGTCCGGGGGAATAGCAGGGGGCGCAGGTTCCAGCTCGACGTTGTAATTGTTGGGATCCGCTGCAATTGAGGGTTCGGCGGGGTGCATGGGCACGTCGCCACCCAAGTCATAATTCTGCAGGTCATCCACCACTGCGGGCATTTCCTCGCCCTCCACCACGATGACTTCAGGGCTAGAAGCTGTCGACGCACCACGATCGGCACAGGAGGTCTTGCGTTTCTTGGGCGTGGGGCCCTCTTCTTCAGAACCCGAGGAAATGATTACGGTAGGGCCACAGCGACGGCTGGCCTTCTCGGCGGTTTTGCGACAGGTTTCAGCCTGAGCCGTGTACTGCGTGGGGCGCAGGCCGCTGAGGAACTCCCGGTAGGAGTAGGAACGACCTATGGAGCGCAAGAAGGGGCGTCAGCAGAAAGAAACCCGCTTGAGACAGAATCAGTACGCACGAGCCTCCCTCAATTCCACCGCATTGACAGGCTATTTCCTCAGCTACCTTGACAGATGCATCTTGAGAAATTTCAGGCAATGCTGATAAGCCTGCCAAAGAACCAGGCATGGAAACCTGTACATTTTTTGATCCAGCTATAATACAGCCATTGAATCATCTGCATTTCATCTCAGCAAGGGTTAGTATGGAGGTCCGCATAGCTGACTAGGAGACAGTAGCGTAAGGAATAATATTATACAACATGGGCGGCACTGGGGCAAGAGAGGTCCAAGTCAACTATATGGAGATAGCGGATTGGGTGGTGAGATATAGTAGAGCTCGAAATATGAATCGAATAAAAGACTAAAGGACTACAGCGTATAACTACTCGTATTTATACTGTTCTGAGTAGCGTGTGAAATACTAACTACAATAAACTAAATATATACAACAACGAGGTTACCGACCGAAGGTGATCGGAGATGTGTCAAGTGTCAATGTAATGTCAAATGTTATTAAAAGGAAACCTATTGTACTTATATATTTGCCTAGCCGTTCTGACCCTCCCCGCAGTAGCTGTGTCATGTGCTCAGCCACCAGTAGCTGTGTTCATGACATAGCCACTGTTTTGAGGGCAAGAACAGCCGGAAAAATATAGTAGGACGAAATCCTACACCAAGTAGATCCCACCATGACCAGAAGATTGAAAGATGACTAGTGGGTGGGTCGAGTCAAGCTTGTGAGTCAGTGGGAATTAGAAGAGACGACATCCATCAGAAGATGAGCACACCATAAAGGCTAGGCTCTGGTTTCATGTGGAGTATCTCCAGCAGGAGGACAGAATCCCCAGGTTTTAGATATCTCTGCAGTACCATTGGCCATCCACCCGTTGGTGGCGTGACACAGTTTGATCCCTTAAAGTTCCTTTCATCTCCTTTAGTGACCTCCTGTTTGTATGAAAGACCGTGCTTGAGCATGTATTAGCCAGTAAACTATCTGCCCGAAAATCAGGGTGAATATAGTGGACCCGTGAGATGAAAGATAGATTTTTGATATTCAGAAGAGGATTGAATGAAGCAAAGTCTTGAACAGTCCTCGGAAGCATGAGACATAAATGCCCTCACTCGAACAGAGTAGCTGCCATGTAACTGCCCCCATTCTGCAGCTTCTGCCACCATTGATATGAGTGCCTGTGTCATGTCTTGTGGTCCAGGAGTGGTCCCTGCCATTCATAGAAGTGCCCCTGTTGCTGTAGTTCTGCCACCTGTAGTTTGTGTGCTGCTTTCGACAATATAGCCGAGTGTGCTATTGGCCCGTGTAAGAGCTCCCATTGCTGCTTGCTGTCACCTTCAGTGTAACTGCCCCCATGTTACATCTGTGCCAACTCGCCCGCCTGCAACACCCATTCGGCACTATCTAATCCCTTCACCATTACTTCGCTGCCATTACTTTTCCACTTCCAGTCCACCCAATCCTTGATCCGAGTCCCTTCCGGATTCAGGCCCCAGGTCTAGGCCACATTGTCACTGGTGATCCTCTGCTTATGTCTTACCATTGTTGGTCATTCGGACCACAGGGGTTTTCACGCAATGAAGAATTACTGAGCGTTTTCCCTTTATCCTTTATTCATTGTTTCTTGTTTGTTCCAGACCTCCCTCCGGTAATCCTGCAGTTGCATTCTAGGCACCTTCGCCTACGCTCCAGCTCCGGACTCTATACCACCGAGTCATTCCTTCCGGCTCACTTCCCTATGGCTGGTTTCCCTTCCAGGCAGCCCTTTTACCATCCCTCTGGGTTCCTCGTATCTTCCAGCCTGGTCCAGCTTCCATCCGGATGAACTCCGGCCATCCGTTCGGATCACCTCTGACCATCCTTCCATGTGATCGTACTTCAATTCCACTACTTAATCATCCTACAAGGTTTACTTCCTTTTCATGGCTGATCATCCTACTAGTTTATCCACTTCCCTTTCATACCGGATTCTATCCCTCCGGCATCCTGCTCGTTCCCCTTTACATCCGGATGCGCCCGGCTTCGTTCCCACGGTACTTGCGGCATTCATCCATCCGGGTCGCTCCTCTGTTCATCCTTGGCTACATCCTTTATGGTTGTGTTCCCGCCATTCCCTCTGGTGCGCCTCCAGCACATTGCCATCCCTCTGGGACTTCCGTCCTATCTCCGGTCCGGTACCTCCGGATCCTTCCGGCCTATCTTCCGTCTGGCTCCTCTGACTAATCAGATTCCGTCTGGACATTCCTTGGAGTTACTTAGGTGCATTCCTATTCATCCTTATTGTTCTTCTTCACTCCATGCACTCCTTTCCGATACGTGGTTATTGTCTTCAACTATTCATCCATATGCTCTCTCTGATCCCATCCATGATCCCATCATTCCATTGTCCTATGTGTCCGTACTTATTATTACAATGGACTTCTCTCAGACTTCTTTCCCTATTCATACATACAATAAAATCCCTACTATATAAAGCTAATGAATACATCCTTGTACCTTAGCTTCAAAATGAATGTGGGCCAAGTGAAAGTGTCGCCAGTGCCGCCCTTTTGCCGCCCTTGGCGGCAGGGGCGGCAGTGGGGGCGGCACTCTCGTTTTTGAGACTTCGATTTCGCACGTCATGTAGTTCTACCATGGAATATCACGTTGTGTGGGAATTCTACAGGTGAATAAAGCCTATTTCAACCGTGGGAGACGCGTAAATCCTGAGATTTACCTTAGATTTCATGCATGAAGAGGCGGCAGGGGCGGCAAATTTACCCTTTGGGGGCGGTAAACTTCCTTGAGGGGGCGGCAAGAGGGCGGCAGAAGGGGCGGCAGAAGGGGCGGCAGAGGCGGTAGGGGGCGGCAGGGGGGGGCGGCACTTATTTTTGAGGGCGGCAGTTGGTGGCGGCCAGGGGCGACAGTTTTCCCTTGTGACATAGGCGGCAGTGTGACATAAATGTGACTGGGGGCGGCAGAGACATAGAAGGGCGGCACTTTTCCCAAATTATTTGGGTCGTTATTTCGGTGGTAAGGCATTCATGAATTGCCCCCACCTGCTAATGTATGGTTCCGAGGCTCAATAAACCTAATTATCTTCTCAAATTACAATATTTGAAAAGTAGTCATATTACAAAATTCTGAGTGCACGCAGTTTCACAGATGATAGACAGTATGGTTATTGAGTAAATGCATCTACCAGGTCTTCCAAAACCAGTAGTTTCAATAACAAACATGCTCGCATACCCAACTTACGAGACAAGGCTTCACTAACCACATCTTCTTGTTCTTGTCATAGCTACACAGGAGATGCAATAGAAAGTGTGCTCCTACTTGCTCCTTAAACAGTTTCGTTGTCATACCAGTTTATTTGAGTACCCAGACAGTGCTACTGTATGGCATACATGTTCTTAAAGCATCCATGTTGAATTTCGTCACTATATAGCCCAGACATTCATGTTCAAATGTTGTTTGGTCGAAATTTTGGGTGAGGCATTGGGTCTCCTGGTCACAGAAGGAGGTCTTGAGACCCCTCCGAATTTATTCAAGGACAAGGGCATATCTAGAACAAGTTAATGAAGTTACCAAGACCATTCCTGTAAATTCCTTTACGATATAATCCAAATACAACTGTTGTTTGGTAAGTTCGACCTTTTGGGTTTGGCATTAGATCTCCTGCTCACAGAAAGAGGTCTTGAGACCCCTCCGAATTTATTCAAGGACGAGGGCATATCAAGAACAAGTTAATGAAGTTACCAAGACCATTCCTGTAAATTCCTTTACTATATAATCCAAATACAACTGTTGTTTGGTAAGCTTTGTGCGAAAAAAAAAACAGTACTCCGGTGCACCCCCATAGTATAGAAGGTAATGGCTCCGGGTTTAATAGTTCCTTCTGCTTATTTGGTTTCATTGTCTCTTTGTTACAGTGATTACTCATATTTGGCCCGATCTCCTTTCTTTTCACATTCCCTCTACCATGGACGATATCATCTACTTGACTCTGGTTCTTTGTCTTATTGCGAGCAATTATTCCTGCCTTACGTGGCTCTTTAATCGGATCCTGACATACCTGAAGCGCCCACCGACCCCGCAGCTGGTGCCATACTTCAACGAGGAGGGTGAGTTGTTTTGTTTGTAGTTCGACATTTGGCACTCAACGGATGCTGAATATCCCAGGCACTCTGATTGGAATGGTTCGCGTTCACCCTGATCATCAGTACCAACCCCAATCTCAAGCATGCGCTCACTCGCCCGATGCACCACACATCAAACCTCCCAACTTAACTAGTGTCCCCCCTAGCGCCTCCACTCGAGGTTTGGGCAAATTATGCGGCGTTGTCTCCGAGATACTGACGCTATTACAGTAGCTTCCAGGGCCAAAGCGAAACCCCAATCCCTTCGACAGATCCCCTTTCTTTGGAATTTCTGGCCCAATGGCGAGTTTCAGTCTCCTGTCTCACTTCAGGAACTGCGCGACACGCACAACCTCGCCACGAATTGGGTCTTGGAGACAATTCGCAATGTTGGATCCACTCATGCGCTCACATAGGAGAAAGGGCAAGAGTTGCGCAAGCAGTGCGTCTGGGTTATTGAATGCCATCGTTCCAACTGTTCAATGCGACTGGCGCCGGCGCCTAGAGCGGTAGAATGTCACCGGCAGCTGCAAGAAAATTGTATCCTCTGCGGCGAGACACTTCATCTTCGTCCTTGTGGGATCGAGTCGTCTTTGTTTCGTTTCCGAGACGGAGCTGTTTTTCTTCACCGAGGAATTCACAATCACACAAAATTCACCCATTCTTCCATACATCAGGCTGATGGGTCGCTCGCGTTCATGGAGTATATTCCGAAATACACAGAGGAATCTGCAGCTCAGCCAACTCATATTGTGGTGCGTGGTCGAGACATTCTCTTCTTTCCCCGCAAAATAACAGATTTAATCCAGGATAACTCTCCAAACCTTGAAGCAGTTGACGACTCGGAGTCAGACGAGATCTATCGTGAGTGCCTAGTAATATTAATTACTCTAATGTTCATACGGCAACAAAAGGCGGCGGAAGTATTCTTGATAGTGAAGAGGAGCGAGAAATGCTGAATGATCAGAAGCGAACGATTCGGAGGAGATGGACGAACTTTACGATGATGATGAGTGGCGTTAAATGATTAGACATGAATCACATGAACAAATAACAAGCCCCTGTCTTAACTTGCTCTTGACGACCATGGTAGTGCAATTGGAGTCTCTGGTAAATTCTGTGACTTAATTTTGGTCAGGACTTCCTCCGGAATATTGTGGGTGCATGGTTTGGACGTAAACCACAAGAGCATTTAGAAGACCGCAGCGTGCCAATATGTGCGTCACATTTATCGCATTGGTACTCCCACTAACTAAGGGAAAGATGAGTCTTATGACCTTCCCTCGACGGCAGCACCTCTTTACAACAACACAGGGACTCTTCTCGGATTTGTTTCTCGGAAAGACATGCGGAATGGCATAAAAAATGTCAGAATGGAACCGGGTGCGTTTGTACAGTGCTTCGATATTCAGACTGTATTTTATATCTCATAACGGGCAGAGCATTCATTCTCTGTGGTCCAGTCACCTAAAAAGTCTCATCGAGCTCACCCTTATCAAATCCCCAACCACTCGGCAGAACCGGCGGCACAGTTCTCCTCCCGAAAAAAACGACGGCCTCCCGAAAAAAAGCAATATCCTTCCTACCTGCTTCTTCTTCTGTCGACCGTCCTGTCGAATGGGATGGATGGCCCGATGGGGAATTTTCGGGTCTCTTCCCGATGGAGTTTGTTCAAGCCAACGACAATCTCCATGTCCATTGGGCAACTCGCACCCTTGGCGGACGAGCTGGATCTACGCACGCAGACACCTGGCAAGAAGGAAAGGTCACCAGGCGTCAATGCTTAGGCGTGATTTCATGCGAGGGCGTGGATGTTTCATCGTCTCTCGCCCTCAAACACGGAAATCTGGGCTGGAGACACAGCTATCGAAGCCTTGCGCTTGTGGAGCAACTCTCGTTCATCATTCTTGCCATGTCCGATCCTCCCTGCACACCTTCAGCAGCGGTGTTTACTATCAAAATGGCGGAACGCACGATCACGCTTGCCCTACGGTGCGGCTTCATATGAGCAAAGACGAAAGGGAAACATTCGCTGCAATTGTGAAGGAGCAGCCAAAGACGGCGCCTCTCAAACTGCTTGTCGGGCGACCCACTGCGAGTGGTCCGGCGGAATCGGTCTCGAAGATATCCCCCGTACTCATCAACGCAGGTCGTGTCAAATACGAGCGCCGCAAGGTTTTGAAAGGCGGCGGTGGTTTCGGCGGCGATCACTTCCTCAAGGAATTTGCGAAACTCGAGAAGTGGCACCCCAATTTCTTCCGTAGTTCATCGTTTGGCCAGGTCGCTGTTATCGTCATGCAAACACCTTTCATGGTCTCGCGCCTGGTCAAGGCTATCTCTGTGGATACAGAGGCAGTCAACGGAATCGTCTCGGATGCTGCGCACGGATTTTGGCTGGACCACAACAGCATTCTCGTCATCAGCTCCACATACGAGCCTACGCATCTCAAGTGCTGGGTGCCCGGATTGATTTCGTACTCGAACGGTGGCACTGCAGAACATTATAGAATTCATTTCGTCGAACTCTTTCACAGCATCGCCGAGGAGTCCCAGAGCCGCGCAATCGATCTCATTGATGATATGTTCGCAAATGTACGTTGTAATTCTGCTCATGGGATCAGCGTAAACAACAGATCGAGTCCAGCAAGAAAATTGGATTACACTTCGACTCCACTGGCACGGATGATATTCCTATGTCCTGCGAACTGCGACGACCGAATCTGGAGGTTCTCAGTGACCAAGATCGCTGGTGGCATATTGATGCTTCGTCGGCCATTGATTATAGGGTATTGCCTTCGGAGAAATCACCACAGAAGAAATTGTACGCAGAGAAATCGCCGCGGAAACAATGGCATCCCCCGATGGCGCCAATACATCCCGTGGGCAGCGAATCAGACACTACCTCAATTTTCTCTGGAGGGTTCAGCTTGCGTTCTAATTCCGGAGGAAATGAGGAAAATTCACCTCCTGCTCAACGCCAAATGAGCCTTCCGCCAATTGCAACCATTGACCCACCCTCTAATCTGTCACAATTTGAACCAGAGTACGTGAATTGGGTTTTTCCATTTCTTATACACACTTACATGACCACAGTGAGGATGTACCTGACCCTATTCGCATGTTGCCGGAGTTCGAGGATTGGACACATGCAACAAAGTGGTTCCCCGCCGAGTTCATTGATCGCGATCTTTCACGCCCCGGAAGCGAATACCAGTTTAAGTGGATCCCGGGTATTATTGGGACCGCTGATTACTCCCCAGCCTTGACTTTCCATCGCTCTCTCGCTCATTTGGACGACATTGACTCTGTTGAACGACTTCGCGAGGACCAGGTAAACATGATATCAGCCTTGTACAAACCAACTCATTCCTTGCCAGATTGGAACCATAAAGCTGCCTGAATGCTTTAAACCCGTGCAGGAGGACACGACACCCAGCCTGAATCCTCAGCTATCCCAGCTTTTCCTCCTTGCCGTGCCGACGATTGCACTGATATTGGCTATGGATGATGCCCATCCCGTGATGCGCGACTTCAAACTGCATTTCAAATCGACATCATGGAACGTCCAAGCATCTCTGAACTGGATACGGGATCGCTCGTTTGAACCAAGCGCAGCTTTGCAAGAGATGCTGACCCCGGCCTTTGCTGCGCTCAATGCGCACGAGCTCATGCGTGCGGATGATTCGGCGAACCGAAAGATATGGGGCCCAGGAATGATACTGTTCCAGCTCCTTGCAGTTCAAAACTCACTTGGCGAGCCCTGGAACTTGAACGGTGACATTTTCCTGCAGATTCAGGCCGGGAATCTGGTATCGGCACCTCCCCAGGCTGTCGAGGGCCTTCATGCGATGTGGAAGGCCATCGACCCGATTGTGCGGGCGAGAGAATTGCGGAAGAGCAGCGCAGAATTTGTTTGGTGGGAGCACGAGTTCAAGACCGCCCATGCGGTCTACGAATCCCCTTCCCCCCTGGTATTTTATCGCTACACGGGGAACCCACAAGTGCTCCTTCCCCGAGCGCCCATCCATATCACGCACGCCGGCCGACAGATTCTGTCCCCTCAAGATCTCCCAGCTGCACCAGTCCATGTTCCGCGAAGGCGTGAGAGAGAGATCGTCGGCGAGGAGGTGTTTGTAGACGAGCCGGTACCCAAGCGACATAAGCAAGCTGGAAAAAAATATGTTCACACAGCTACTCCACCCGGTGTTCGCAGAAGCGGTCGGCTGAAGAAGGGGAATTGATGACAATATTGATGTTTATTAACGATTCATGAAATATATGTGTATGCTGGTGATTGGTGAAATTGGGGTTGCATTGGACTTGTTTACTGCACACCCAATGTCTTCTTGACCGCTTAATTACATGGCTTAAAAAATTCTATTACCCTTGATAGTCGGAGCCTTAAAAACGGGGTATAAATGCTCTATTTGAAGGATAAAAGATTACCAGCGGTGTGTATTTACGAGGCCAAGAGATTAAGCCACAGTTAAAATGTTTCACCAAAAGGGCGGCAGCGTGACAAAAGTGCCGCCCCCAAGGGCGGCACTTTTCCTTTTTAGGGGCGGCACTTGATTGCCGCCAACGGCGGTAGGGAGCGGCAAAGGGCGGCACAAGGGCGGTACTGGCGGCACTTTTACCGAGTCCAATAAATGTTTATTGGGCAGACGTTGTGCACAAGTCAGTTCTATGGCTTGATCCTTTCTCCAGTCTATTCCCTCTGGCCTTCTTCCTCCAGCTTTAATTTCCTCTTACTGGCTTTGCCTCCAGTCGTCTTCCATCGGGCATCTCTATTGTCCGGTTACAATCCGGCCATCTCTGGCCTCCGGATTCGTCCCTCCGGTCCAGACCTCTACCGGAGCTCACGGGATTATATTCCATTTCATTATTCTTGTCCGTCCTTCATTACCTCGACCTTCATCCTTTCAGCCAAGCCTGTCCACTATTCTCTCTGAACATTCTGTCCGGCAATTCCCAAGCTATGGAAGTTTGCTCCAGTCATCTCCGGCTCTCATCCGGACCTCATCCTTCAGCTCCGGCTTCGAGCCTTGACACATCTCCAGACCATCTGGGACTTCATCATTATTTGTCCCTGGACTCTGTCGAGCATATTCCAGACTTCTGTCTGTGAACTACTCCGGCCTCCGGCCTCCGTACGAGTTGTTGTGACATGTCTGTTCATCCGTCCTCCCGCCTCCGGACAAGTCAGATCTTGGACCATTCAGTTCCGCGACTTCATTCTCCCTTCAATGTTCATCTGTCCTCCAGCCTTCAACCTTCTGGCCTCCAGACATTTCCTCACTGATTCTCAAGTTTCGAGGCTTTTCTTGATCCTTGGATTCAGGACGACGACGACCTAGCATGATGCCTTCCGCAATTATTGGTCTCTCCCACCTCCTTGCTCCCCAAACAAGTCCCGGCCTTATCTTGAGTGGCTCAATTTCGGCCACCTGTATAGCGAACTGTCTGGTGTTGCGATGGGCCCGGAATTTTGCAGGTATAATTGAAGAAACCACTAGTGGGTCATCCTCGATTTATGAGTCATGAACTATCCACATTCTGATTCGTGGTGGCCCGCAATCCAAAACCACCAAATATCACTTGCACCAACAGATGAATTTTGTAGAAGGGATTATGTATATGCGGAGCACATGGGACGCACTTTGGTACGTCCAAATACTTCCTATGTGGTTGTGCAGACCTCCATTCGAGGGGTGTGCACGCCTTATGCTTTACAGGCCAAGGCATTCTGTGATCACCTCAATCCCGCCCATTCTACCTGGTTTAGAAGGGCAATAATTTAGTGTGCATACCCCTTAGATACATGGTTCAAGTAGGTACAATCATGTATATTTATCTTATGGACCATCTGGAATGCACTGGGGTGGATAATGCGAGCACCAACCAATAATTTGGCGGGGTGGCCGGTTAGGCCGTTTATCCCCGTTTCGGAGTTATCGCCGAAATAAATTCAGGAAGTGACGAAATCGTCATATATAAATTTAAGTAAGGGTCCTTACTCAGTCGTAGGATGCATATCTTCATTCTAGAGCCCATATCAGGGCACAGTCTTGGCTACGTGTATGCGCTCGATGCGTAAAGTGCTAAGGTGGCCGGTTACACAGTCAGATATAGTATTGGTTCTAGTGTAACATTATCAATTGTACTACATGAATTACACATTCAGCGTCACATTCGAAACTCAAATGAGCCCAAAGCTTGTGGGTGAAGTTGAATTTTTTGACACCCAAGGGCGGCAAGGGGGGCGGTAGTGGCGTCACAGAGGGCGGCAATTTGTGCTGGGGGGCGGCAACGGGGGCGGCAGAGGGGGCGGCAGAGGGGGCGGCAATGTTCCTCCGTGACGAGGGCGGCAATATGTGACATGGGGGCGGCACTTTCACCATGCAAATTAATTTGGTTCAAATTCTCGGACTGAGCTTGAGGAAAGAGTGTATAACACCATTCCCTCAGAGCTCAGCTCCAGGGAAGAATCTGCCTAAATTTCTCTATAGGAGATATCCAAAGAATAGTCATTGAGGGAGATGTCATCTGTGCAGAACACTTGCGGAATTTACATCCAATAAGGCTTAATTTATGGTTCATTTACGTCCCAGTGGCTAGATCCATTCAATCTGCCGCCGTACTCATTGTGAAAGAAGCTGAACAATGTGTGGAATCTTGTCAAACCATCCACTGCATTGAACATTTGAATGCCCGTAGAACACATTGAGGAAGTAATTTCCAGTCAGATGCAATTTTTCACGGATGGTTAATGCCCCTCCCAGGTCTTCCAGCACTATTTGGTTCAGTCTAATCACCAACTGAATGAAATTCAGAGAAACACACGAAAGCAGCTAGTCACCGGGCGTCTCGGGGATGTTCGCCCAACCACTATTCATCTAGACTTAGTCAACCAGACACCATCGTCTCGAAGGTGGTCTATGAAACCCGAACTTCAGGCTGTGAAGGAGGGAGGCTATTCCAGTGTGATAATTCAACCAATTCAACACAACTGACAATATAGAGCCGATAAAATGAAGGAAGAAAATTGGGGGCAGCAGCGTGACACTAGGGGGCGGCACTTTACCCTTTTTGGAGGCGGCACTTTTTGGCGCCAAGGGCGGCAGTGGCGGCAGGGGGGCGTTACTGGCGGCACTTTCAACGTGCCCCCAGAGACTGGCGTCACATTCCTACAATCCAAAAAATAAAGTGGTGGACCATGAAACAGAACCGACCGAGCGCCTGATGAATAGCTTCCCTCGTCCAGTCCCCAATGGTGATCTAAAGGAAAGAAAATGAGTAAAGCAGCCGCCACGAAAGGAAATTTAACAACGGACAATGAAGAAAAGGGCGCTCATGCTACTGGCTGCGAGCACCACGGAGTCAAGCCTGAGAAGGGGGGAAGTGTATGGCAGCACTCTGCGTATCGTATAGGATCCAATGGCGAACGCGCACCTCCTCGACTCGGGGCGGATGGACAACGCGTACGCCGCAGCCAAAGCAAACTAGATATTCTGGCGTGGCCTGCGTCTCAGAAACGTTTAGCGGTTCCCCTCCTGAATGCCTCGCGACCCCCACTCCGCATCGCTTACCAGATTCCGTGTACGAGGAGGAAATGTTGTCTAGATTAGACTGGGCACCCCTCTAACTCTCCGCACTAAAATAGGGGTTCCTCTGCAGTCGCGCTTGCCAACCCCGAGGTCAAGGCAGTCTCACCCTTCAAGTTATTCGTTCCCCCGATCCGCGCACATCCGCATCCGCATCTGCGTCCTCGCTTGGAGCTGAAGCCACAGGCATGATGTGCGTGCCCCTCGCTCGAAGCGGAGACCGAACCCGAAAGACAGCGGAAGCCATAACGCGAAATGACACAAACAACAATAAAAAATAGAAATGAAAAATAGGACACACGGGAGCACAGCGAGGGAATACAAAGGAAATTAGATTTTCATAAATGAACAATGTAGCAAAAGGAAAGGCACGGCTAGACCAGGATGGCAGAGAGTGAATCAAGCGATACGGACCAGGCATAGTACATCCATTGCGGGGTCGCACTGCCGTAGAATGGAACAGATGGGAAGGGGCGCTCACCTCAACGCAGGTGATGCCAGTGCACGCACCTCGGGACGGAATTCGTTGTTCTGCACTACCGAAGATTGAAACTGGGAAGACCATCCTGCGCGCGATACGCAACATAGATCGATATCGCACAATGATAGTCATGGGTCTAGGCAGTCTAATGACTCTCTTTCAGAAATACACATCAGCAAGAGACAGAAAAAAAGCAGGCGAGGTTGGACGCACGATTACTCCGCAGCTACCACCGCACTTACTCCTCATTCCAGCTCTAGTAGTAGTACAGGCTCGCCCTCTGTTCGCAGCGTGAACAGGCTGAAATGTTGAGCGCGCAATGCCGACGGTGCGTAATGCCGAAGCAAAGGTTTTTGCTGCCCCCTACGACCGGTCCTAGGTTTGCGATGCGAACGGCCGAGCTTTCGAGGATCGCAGAGAAGATGGGCGTTCCGGACAAGCCGGCATTTCCGAGTCGGATCATCGGCCGATGCATCTGCTTACGCATATTTTCCCGAAGCTCCACTGGCACCAGAGCTTCCGTCCTAGCCCACGCCTTCCCGCCCGTCAACCGGCCCAGCGCCCACGCCACCGTCCCTGTCGCCCACGCCAATGTTTTCGTCACCCGCCATCGTCACCCATGCAAGGAGTCCACGCCATTTGCACGGTCGCCCACGCGCCGTCCACTTGAACTACCAGACTTACGTGTTGCCTGCGCCTAGGATCCGGCCCGCGATCACAAGCTACGCGGCCCGCCGCCTTTAGGCCGCCTTCTACGCCTTATTCTCGAGCACGTACCCTTTGAGTCAATCCGCGATTTGCCGAGCTTTGTGAGTCTACTCCTCGCCTATGTTCCGCCCTCACCCGCTCATGCCACCTTATTTCCACGCCCGTCCCTTGCTCCCCCCTCCTGCTCGTTCTTCCCTTGTCACGACACAAATCAACTTCACGCAAGCCGAAGCTGAGGCCACCGATGCCAAAGCCAAAGCCACCGCCGACGAGCATGCCGAACTTCCCAAGGCCACCTGCGACACCGAGATCGCGTGCATGGGACGAACATCGAGACGATGCGGTGAAGACGGCGATAATGGGATTGACAAAGGTGTATGCTTCTTGACATTCCTTCCCCGCTTCCCGTATCTACACTTTGGTCCTCATCTACTTCCCTCGTCACATTTTCTTGCGCATGCGCATCGCTGTGCCTCGCCGTCATTTCCCTGCGTGCAGCGTTGAGTCAACGCGTCGCTCCTCGAGAGCATTTGCTCGCTTTATCCTCGCGCAGTTCGCTGACCTTCCCCTTGACAAGACTAGATTGCGATGGATCGAATCTTCGTCTTCTTCTACGCCGACCTTTGGAAGCCGCCATTACCTGCCCTCTTTTACCCGCCGTCCCAATCTCACGCAGTCCATGTATCCTCCCATGCTAAATCACAATGTGACACTGGACCCACGACGACCATGCGAGAGAAATTCCGTCATTCAAACTTGTTACTGAGGTTAAACCCTGCACGACGTTGGCTCAGTTTCCCTCCTCGCATCAAACCGACGAGTCGACTCGAGGATTCTGGTTTGCTTCGTTCACCCGTATCTGGGTATGTATCTCACGCACGCATTGTTCTAGTTCTTCAAGGATCATGTATTATTCATTTCGCATACGTCACGCTGCCACTGTTGTCTCCCAGATATTCCTGCACGGGCTCATGGCCTATCGCTCCTGTTTCTCACCTCAGACCATGCTTCCAAAATCGATTACGCCTTGATGTCTTCGCTTCAAATCACGTTGCCCTGCCCCACTGTCTCCACGGTGCTGACCGAGAACCTCAAATACACCACACTACTTCAGTCGCCTTGCCGCTGTCTACCCGCTCTGTAGATCGACTGGAAACATATTCGTGAATAACTGCAGCTTTGACGCAACTATTCTGACAGGATATGCTCGTCGATTTGGGGGCTCTCTCGACCCTGGATACTCACCCTCGCCCTCATAACAGGTTTGCGTTCCGAATTAAACACTCTGCGCTCAATTTCTTTCTTTTGCTGCACTGAGCGGCCTTCTTTGGTACGCACCGCACCTCGTAGTGCTATGCTATGCCCAACCCTGTTATTTTGTGCCAAACATTCGCAGCAATCCGTGATTCAAAAGCTCAGGCGTCAATCCAGCCATTCGCCCCTCTGCACGGAGATCTGCATCTTTAATCCTTTCCAGCTGTTCCCTTCCTTGCCATCTCTGGATGTCTGAGTCGAGCCCGCCCATCTTGCGTCACTAGAGGCAAGGCAGGAGAAGTCAGAAGCTATGAAGTCAAGTTGTTGACCTGTTTGGATCACTCAATGCAAAATACAAACTAAAGACGACTTGACCTCAACTGCAATCGCACACACAAGCCCAATTTCATCTCGTATAGCGGCAGAGGTATCGGGAATGTGTGCCGTCGGTTAATGGCCATTGAAATGAGGAGATTTACTATATGCTGAGATGAGTTTCTGGGTTAGGATCGATAGGCCACACTTTCATGGTTTGTATTCCCACTGAAAAGTAAACTCAAGCGGACTTTTTACCTTTTTGTTCTAACATGAGCGAGACATCTACACACAGCATCGATCAATGGCGAACGAAACACAAGTCGAATGCCGTACCCGATACGACGCTCAACTGGGTCCCAGATTTTGTAGCAAGTTTAATGAGGCGAGAGAACTCAACTAGTATAGTGCCATTATTTGTGGCATTGGCACATGCAGCATGGCCCGTCTTCAGAATGCGTGAGTACAGAAGGTTCGTCAGGAGAAAGAACTGAAGAAAACTCATGCAGCCTTCAATGCCGATTCGCTTGACGATTTTGAATAAAGCTTGACCTAGGCGGATCCCATGGTGAGCGTTGTTGAGCCTCGTAAAGCCCAAGATAGCTTCTTGGAGGGTCCACACCCCTGGCGACGTCTCCTCGATCCAATGGCCATTGACGACGAAGTAACCATCGACGTTATTTTCCTGCCAGGCATCGCAGGTGATAGACTTCGCCGCCAGTGACTTTATCGCTCTACAAATTACATGTCAGTCAAATACCAGGATGAAAATGTAAAACTGGCCACTCACATGAATGCGAACCCTCAATTTCTCCATCTGCTGGTGGTAGAGATTTATTCTCGTGCCTTTGCGCCCGGGAATTTTCATGCCGTTGGGAGCTCGTACCGCCACGTCAATCATTTCCTGGAATTTTGGGTGATTGAGGGCATCAAGAGGCTAGTCCGGATCGGTTCAAGTCTGCACAGTGCCAATAGAAAGCGACAGATAAACCTGATCCGTCGCGATGAGCCATTCCAATGCCACCTGTTGGAAGAGAGTGTCGCTATAGAGTACTATGAATGTATTTACATAATGAGATTATTTCAAAAAATCTATGGTTTTCACTAGAACACCCTGTAGCACACTGAATACTGGGCCGATTGACTTAGTTCTTGGATATGCCGTGTATCAGAACTACCGCCAGGGGATGGTACTTTCCTCCCGGCAATATTACCACTTATCCTCATTCGACACACACTTTATCAAGGATAATATTTGTGTACTATTATAAGTAGAGCTCACCATGCGGTTTTGGTCCGACCCCTGGACTCCGGGTGTCAGAGATAACACAAGGTGGAATCATCAAACATTTTGTTACAGTTTCAGTCAGGGCATCTGAAAAAAAGTAGAACACAGAAACTTCCAATGATTTGTGTGTATTATCGAGTAAGTCATATTGCATACAGGTAGAAAGAGCATGAAAGTGACTCAGGATAGTGTCAATACAGTCGTCACTGTCTTAACCCATACCTCTCGGTAAGCCCAAAAAGCTATGTGTTATGGCAGGTATGGGTTTGAGCAACCGTGGGAACTTTATCGGAGTTTCCCGGCCACCTTTCCAACACTCAGATATGGTGTGAAGCAGGTAAATTAAGGTTTTATACATGTGATAGGCTGAAGTTGAACTTTTTCTGTACTCTTCCATATTTGTTTGTTCCTGAATTACTCCTAGTCAGCCTGAATGGAGTGGTTTAACTTCTTGTGATGAGCAAGAGGTGTTCAGAATCAGTGTCCATCGACCTAAATTTTGATTTGCAAGCCATAAACTGTAGTAGATCCCCCTCTTTAAGCCATGGGAACTTGGAAAATTAACCAGGTATGCCCTCGAGCTCATGGCGGCTGTCACCCGTCACCTGAACCTTCGGTCGTAATAGTACAGTACTCTCGGCAATCTGAGGCCATTTATTTTTCATCATTGATCACTAATCAGGGTGAGTAAAGATCACCAAATGGGCGCTGTCGTCAGGTGACAGTGAGTGACTCATGTTAGTGGCGGAGTGAGGCTGGCCAAACACAAGCTGGGATTAAGTTCCTTTGCCTTTTTCCGAGCCGTAACACTACACATTAGACTGTTGACACTTGGCTGTAGCCATGTGAATTGCACCGTAAATCCACGACTCCAGCCATCCGTCGGCTAGGACAACTCCGCTTGGCTTGGCACTTATGATGCAAATAGGATCATTGGTTGTTGATGTTCGATTATTTCGATATTTAGCGAATAGCCGAGCCGCGGCGGGATCCCCGCCATGATGGCGCCATCGCGTTCCATTCTGTACGCTTCCCGGCTTGCCGGTTTCCCGCGCTGAGTTATTTGCGCATGTTATGTTCGCATCATTGCCGCCCACCGCTCGGCTACCTGCGCCCGCCCCCCATTTACACGGCCCCCTGCTCCTGCGGTCGGCACACGTCACCCCCCGTCCCGCCCACGCCGCGCTACTAGCCTTTTCCGCGGCTCCCACACGTCAAGGGCGCAGTTTTGCGTACGCTGTGCCGCCCACCCCGTTCGCGTTGCCCTTGCACACTCCCCACACTTCCACATATATCACTGCAGCTGTGCTTTTCTGTTGTACCCACATAATGAGCTCCCTTTTACCTTTGTGCGCCCAAATGTATTATTGTAGTTCTTAAAATCAACTCTTTTTGATTCGTCTTTTGATTTGTATCTTGGCCTACACATGAAATACGGAGCCAATATATTGTAGAAGAAGGTAAATGCTGTCCCATCGAGTCGGTTATCGTTTTTTGGGACTCGGCATACTTGCGAATGCTTGTCGCGAACTGACTTGTCGCGAACTGACGTTCGGACTTCCGGGCCGGCCGGCGCTTCACGGGCGCCTAAAATACAATTGAGCAATAGCGAAAGGGCTAGGTCTAGGAAAAATCCAGGAATATCCCTGAGAGCTTCCATAGGATGTATCTTCATGAATTAAAAACAATCACACCGGCAACTTAAGTCATTCACAACATATAGTCATTGGTCAAACTTGTGTGACATGTTCATTACGGTTAACAACATTCAACTACCCCACTTTTCGAGCTCATTCAGTCAACGATCATCCTAGAAGGTTAAATACCCCAGATCTTTCGATCATATAAGGTCCATATAACCTTATTATGCACTCTAGGCACTACTAGTATGGTATCTGAGCTTTCCATGCCCCGAAAACCATCAAAAGAGGTGTTCCTGACCGAAAAATAAACCTTTTCCGATCATCCAAAAAAATTATATGGGTGTGTAGCCATGATTACGGCGTCTGTAAATCTGAATTTACAAGCCATAAATGCGTCCCATTGCAACGAAATAAGCCTGGTTATCACACGCCCGAGAGGCCTGAATCATCGTACAGGACTTTGCTCGATCCCCAATTCATTTTTTTAGTGTTCCTGTGAAGAGAATACATTCTTATTCGAAGAAGACGTAATGAAATATTGCTACGATGGAAAGGTAATCATTATTTCTGCTACAGGTAGCAATTGAGTAAAATCTCGACCAGAAAAAAAGTTCAAGTTCTAATTTTTCTACCTAAAAATACTTGTGTACACAGGTCTTTCTGTCTGCAAGATTTATGCAGAGATTAATTCCTCACGCGTTCGCAATTCTCAAATCGTCGAGTTTTCAGGGGGATCATTCCAAATTGGGTACGTCAATCACGTCAATCAGTGGCTGTACTGCTCATCCTACCAGGAGGCTCTTCGAGCCTCGTCCTCAGATATAGCACACCGCTCACGCTGCAATATTCAAGCTCGACCCTTACCTGTCCCATTCCTACTGCGTAGTGCAGAAGTCGTGAGCTCGAGCTGCAACCGAGCTGAAATGGATGCAGCAAAAAATTGAATGCAAACGATGTGTTATGTCTCTGTTTGATTGTATTTCGCTTCATTGCCAAATAAACTGTATCATAATGCGCTGTTGCGATTTTTGAAGCAAATTTGGGCATTGTGGTTGTCGCTAACGACGTCGGGCACATCTGATCGTCATTGATCGCGGCGGCAAGACGTTTGGATCGCTAACCGTCGCATCTATCAAATGGATCCACGGCAGCACTCTAGCCGACCCATCAACCAGAGCGGGGCGAGGACATGCGCCGCCTGCTCACCAAAAGGGGAAGAGGAGAAGGCTGTTGGGAACGGCGCTAGCCGTGGATGGCTGGAGTCGTGGATTTACGGTGCAATTTCCCTGGCTAGTGCCGTGATGTGAGACAAATGGCTAGTGACACGGGTGTTTTTCCATCCCAGATTTACAACGCCAACGGGGGTTTTGGTCTCCGGCTCTTTTTGTCAGACTGGCTGAGGCTGGTATATTCATATTCACTTTTCCCGCTGCTGCCAAAACATATGGGCTGACTCGCATTGAGCCAGCATCTCGACCTTGACCTCCAAAAATTCCTGACATGGCCAAGGAACCCGGAGGTGAACGACCGCACTTTGAGGGGCTGGAAACTGAGTTCGAACGCGTGCGTTTCGCTTTTGTGTTTGAACATGTAGTTGTGCTGACAGCGTAATGTAGTTCCTGCGCCATTATGAGCGGCGGGAGCGGGCGCGTGCCCTTCAGCACGGGATTGATGTTGCGCAGAGGCAACAGGCCGCGAAGCAGAAGGCACAGAAACGCAGCGACATGTACACGAGGCTCGAGGAGTGGGACGACAGCGAAAGTGACGAGCTATTTTACGTGGACCGCCCAGAGTGGCGCACCATGCGCGCCCGGCAGCTAGCCGCCGAGCAGAGTGCCGACATAATGAGTGGGGTGCGGGAACGCGCCGACATGTGCACGGGTCTCCAGACGTGGAATGACGACGACAGTGACGAGCTCTTCTATGTGGATCGCCCAAGGTGGCGCACTGTACGTGCGCGGTACCTGGCTGCTGAGCAAGCTGCTGACGCTGCCAATGCGGCATGGGATGAGGAGGGCCGCTGAGGTGAAGGCGAATAAATCTCAAGAAGTGTTACCGAGCCCATAGTGCACGACTCTGCTCCTTGTAAATATAAAGGTTCGAGGAAGGACGTCGAGAAAAAAAGAAGAAAAAATCTCTCTTTCCTCACGACCCGCGTTATGCAGTAGATATCGTAGAGTATATAAATATTGTAATTAGTGCAGTAGAAAACAGTCTATTCTTTCGGTTCAACTGAATATTCTCACAACCCCTCTTGCTGTCGGTATTGAACTCACCTCTGCGCAAAGCCCGTCAACACCTGCAGACCATGCGTCCATGGTTGACAAGCCCCTACCGCGAGGCCGTCGGGTCAATTCAGCACGCTGCCAGCACCACTCGCCCCGACATTGCGTACTCGGTCAGTCGCCAGTCGCCTTGTTGCCTTCTTTCAAAACCCTGGTCCGCGCACCGGAAGGCCGTCTTCTCGACTCCGTGGGCATCTCTCAAGACAGGCTGGTGCCACATTGACGCCGCGCTGCTAGTCACCGCCAATGTGTGGCACAGGCAATGGGCACCGGTGAAAATGAAATTACCCGTGGCACAATAATTGGCATTAGTGATCGACTACGTTGAGGTAAATTCAAACCGCTATATGCTCCAAACCTGTGCCCCAATAGTACCTCTGCTGCATGGTCGAACTGATTTAGCGCAAAGGCAAGCCGTAAAAGCGGCTCCCAATATATTTAGTGACGAGCGCGTGGGCTGTACGTGTGTACGTAATTTACCGTACATCAAACTCAAACCAAGTTAGATGAATATTGTATCTACAACAAGACCGATATTGTCAGCCTCGTCTAACGCGTGCAGAACCTCTCCTGGAAAATATTAGTATTGGCATCGTCCCGCAGTGATTGAAGCCGGCAGTCGGCTGATCTGATTAACCGTTCTTTAACGATTACCTCGGCGTGTCATTGTACATGTTTGCGTACAGCTCCATTTGCCGTATCCCCTTCCTTCGCCCTCTCTCGTCGTCCTCATATCTCGACACCAAAATACACCTGTGCAGTTTAATTTTGCACTTGAAAACCCCATGAAGTGCAACAGCTGACCATTGCACAGCCGGCCACGTTTGACAGAATGTGGTTTATCGCAGCGAGCGGCGCAGTTCAACGATTGTTATCCCGCCGGGAGGCCACGTAATCCCCCTTCCCAGCGCGCAATCTTTAGTTGATAGTAGCTACGGCGCAGCTCGATTCGATCCTTATCACTGAGCCGATGGGCCACGCACTCCTGCTGGTTGTGGACATACAAAGTGGGTGCTTATTTTTATTCAACTGCGAATCCTCTGCCCACTGTCTGCCGCGGCGTCCTTGATCCACTACCCTGCCATATTCTTCTCCGAGAACGGCAACGGCCCAATCTGTAGTGTTTCTGTGTATTGCTGGCTATTTTTCGGACTCATTTCCATGGTCAAATCATCGCTGCTGAAGTGCTATTCTCGGGTCTCTGCTGGTGCTGCCTCGATCATTATGGTTTCCTCCATCGAAGATTTTGTCTGGTCCATGGATCAACCTCTTCCGTTGCGGTAGAATGGATTTGGTTTCCTGCAAAGAATTTTATCTATTGTACTAGTGTTCAAACCATCTGCCTCATGCCTTCCGTAATTCCTTCGCTTTCCCATGCTCGTGGTTGCTTCATTTTCTGGAATCCTGCGGACTCATGGAAAAACCTGGCCACCAATTCATTCTGCCAAACTAATTCAGCGACTGTGGTTCTCTCGAGCTCGGCTGGTTGACATTCAAAATCTTTGTGCACGCACAAGATCGCGTGTTAAACAGGATTATTATGGGATCAAACCATGTTTTTGACAGGCCATTTCACGGCACTATATATGGCAGTATGTATGCACGCAAATTCAATTCATTTTTGGTTCCCCCTCTACGGTGTGATTACCGGAGCGAAGCGGCGGTACATTTTGTCAGATAAGAAAGAAAGAGCAGCACGTATACGGCCGTACACGGGTGTACGGTACGGGGAGATACGGATCCGTCCCGTATACGTACGGCAGCCTCAACAGCTCCCGGTACGTGCGCCGTACGTACCGTACGTATTACCGTAAGCTATGCGGGTAATATCGGACCGTAGCAGGGTCAACTGACCAGCGGAGTTTGACATGTGACATGGCTTCGGACAGACAGAGAATCGTAATTTTATAAAGAGGGTGACACTGCAACCGCGAGGGTGGCCAGACCAAGAAATGCCATCCGTTGCTCATCCGTGGGAAAGTCTATCTGCGGATGTCCGTACGGATTGGGGAGATCACGGATGACACCCGGATGACATCCGGATAAGGCTCCTCCGTGCCGGTCCCTACGACAGTCGGACAGTAGCAAACAATGTCGAGACTTTCGCGTTCACGGCGTGCACAGTGCCCGAGGCAATTATGAATTTTTACGACAGTGCAGGCGTTCAGACCGTTAATTTCCGTGGTGAAGAGGTGTTGACATCGCCGGAATCACTAATGGCCTGGAACGAGGTCGTTGACGCGACCATACCCCACGGCACAGTCAACGAGGAATCACTGAATGCTTACATTGCGCCGTCCAGCAGCACTTCCCCGATCTCACCCGATTTCGGCTTCACATTCGACTCGGAGACCGGACTGAGTCGATCCCCGCGCGGCAGGCTGTTGAAGATTCGGAAGATGAAGCGGACGAATTTGTTGCCAACATAGGTTTCCCCGAGGCTCGCGCGGCAGAGCAGACCGCGGTTGATGCCTTCCTGCAACGCGGACAGCGGCATCCCCGGGACAACCACGTCCAGGAGGAGCAGCGCTTCCTTGTTTATCAGATATCAGACACGGAGAATCTCATTATGGACAACATGATCGACGAGGACGTACTTATTCCCACTCGTTTCATCTGCGATCACGACTTCGACATCATTTCCTGATCTTGATCCTGAGCTCGAGACACCGGAGGGAATCGAAGTACAGTCAACATGCTCATAATGCATAAGGTTGGTGGACCCCTCAACCTTATGCATTAAGAGGTTTATGCAGCCCCAGATTTTGTGACAAAGCGTGACATAGTGTGACTTTCCAAATAAGGTAACCAGAAAAATAGGATCCGGCTATTCAATGTTACTCCAGTACAATATTGGGAGCCATGCCTTGTCCAATGCAATTTGTTTAGTATACCAGAGCTCATTCCGCTGAACGGTTGAGCAGTTCTGCACACTAGTGCGATAATATGGCAGCTGGATGACTTGCTGTCATCCGACAAGGTCGACGCGGTGCAGAAGGAAATTGTAGAGTGCTAAAGACAGTACCACAACGGCTGCGACATTATTTGACTGCTGTAGCAGCCAGGAGCATCCTTCTTAGGTTCAGAGGTTGGATTCCTTGCTTATAGGCCCCTCTGAGGGAGATATGCTAGGCTTTCAAGTCTTTTCTTCAAGTTCGCCATGAGCAAGGAGAAGAAATTTCCTTGCCGGCGAGAGTCTGATTCCAAACATTGCATTGACCAACCGTGTTGTTGGAGTTTTAGGAGTCAATCTGGATTAAGCAAGGCGTCAAATATTGCATATTTCTCAATACAGTTCGTCATTCTCCTGAGTTTTTGGGATCTCATACTGCATAAACTCCTCCTGAACCCTATGCATTATGCATTACGCATTTTTTGCATAAATCCCCGCCTACCAAGTCGGTGGATCAGTAAAAGCTATGCGTTACGAGAATTATGCATTGTTACCTTATGCATTATGACCATGTTGACTGTATTGCCAAATCAATTTCCAGACGTCCTTCTGGAACGCGAGAGCTAGAGGACACATGGTGAAAGTTCGCCTGGATTGATTACAGTCTTTAACTGTGAGGCGGAACGCTCAGATTGCGCGGAGGATCGCAAGTTCATGAGTATTCCAATGACGTCATTCCAAGCGACAGACTAGTCGGGGGCCCTCCCTGCTACTGAGCCGTTTAAAGAGTTGTGGGATTCCATCCAGTTTCTGTGGAGAACGGGTGTCATATTTCTCCGAACCCGAATTTGGCCAAACAACGAAGAAGCGAAACGATACAGTTTACTTTAATTCAATTCAAGCAAACGAGTTGAGTATGTAGAACGTGCATATTCGGCCTCTTGGACCTTGAAAACACCCCATACTGAAATCTAGCGACTTGTATGCATTCAAAGGCCGGCTGTCTCATTGCCCCAAATAACGGACCAAATGATAGCCCAAACAAAATTGCATGGCGCGGGCGCCACACCATAAAATGCGACGATGTCCATCCTGGTCGAGATCCTGATTTCCCCGAGTTGAAAGATTGGAACGTCGTCCGTCCGTCGACGAAAGACGGAGATACATGTTGTCGGATTTGGCAATGTTTGGTGAGCGCCGGTACATGTATATGCCCATTGATCTCGCTGTTTGCGGGGCGGGAACAGTATATATTTGGGGCGCGATTAAATAAACCTACATCCGGACCGCCATAGACTTCTTCTCGACCCACCGGAATGCCCATGTCCTCATTCAGGAATTTCTCGGGATTGTAGGTAGGGGAGGAGATTATTTCGGTGGAGCAGGGAAGGAGTCTGCCTTGAAGTCTGTCTCGTGAAATAAAATATTTTGCCTCGGTGGACTGTTCGCAATACGCATGAGCACACGTATGAGGGCACATGTGAAGATGCTCACGGCTCATCACTCAGGTGTTTCCGTCATTCATTTTGCGGGGTAGAAAATGAACTTTGTTTTACGCGGGGCCCCAAGGTTTGAAGATGCGTTGAAATGGCTCGGAATTTTGGCATTTGGAACTCCGCCGGCTGTACACGTCATCGACTCATCCGCGCTCCCGAGTTCCCCGACTGATAACTTTTAGTTAGTGAAAGTGATTAGCAGGCATTCGCGAGACACCTCAAGACAAATTTCAGGCAAATCCAAGGTAAGCCGATATTTTCAAGGCCACCCGATACCGGCCGATACCGGCCGAGACGGCTTTTTCACTGGGACGTTGATCAGACCGAAGTTTCTGAAGCTGCCGGTCTGCAGTCATTACCCTGAGGCTTTTTAAGCTCCGCTGATATATTGCACGTCGGCAGATGATTCCCGAGGGCTCTCTTCCCACCGGCTCACAGGCAATCGGCATCCGGCACGCGGCAACACGTCACCTTGACGTCATCCTTCCAGACTTGACAGACACTGCCTCGCTGACAGGTGACACTCGAAAGCTGGCCACGGCCAACTGCGGCGAAATCTCCAGCCCATGACATCACAATGCACGTGACTGTTTAATTCAACCAATCTCCAAAATTTCACGAAGAAATTAAGAAAAAATGGGATCCCAAAAATCAGGTACTGTAATATTTCACTCAATTCAAATGTCACGTGTCACACCCGATCTCTGGAAACTCTCGCAATAATTTTTCTCAATTTTTGCGGAATTTGGAGATTTGTCAAAAAATTAAAAATTGGCAACCTCCTCAACCGAAGTGGGGGACCGCGAACCCCGCGCTCTTGTTGTCCATAATTGTTCTGTGCTCTAGACTCATAACCAGTCTGCGCTACGGGAATTTTTTAGTGCAAGCACTATGCCATAGGTAGACTAGTAGTAACAATTCGGGCTGTGCAAAAAGGGCTAAGCCTAAGTTGAACGAAAATATTGTAGTGGGAGACAGAATCAAGTGTGAAATAAACTCGAAACTCGCAATCTGGCAAGCTCCCCCTTACGTATCCGGGCACCGGAATACAAGACTACTTACTGCCCGGCAAAGCAAAATTCCGACCAAATGAGGTTTTGAGGCGCGCTGCAATACGAAACTTTATGTGTCCTCCAAATGTTCCTGGCGTGCCCTGAGCGTAAATGTGGACCCAAGGGGGACCGATGACCTTGGTTTTATATTCTTACGGAACAACATGGAGCTACGCCTGTGATCCTGATGGCCCTGGAACCAGAAGACTCAGATGCCCTCCTTGGTGAGCCCCTCACGCCATCAGAGGAGCGGTACGTGGGGCTCAGGGATCCCGGAGGATCAAATATCATCGCGATATCTTGGCCTGATGTGTAGTGGTGAGGGAAGACTTCTCGACTTTCAGGGTGCTCTATGGTGCAGGTCACCTAGTCACCACTACCAAAATTTAGTGGCCAAATCGGCCGGAGAATTTTTTTTGAATTAAGTGTACCTTTGGAGGGATTTTAGGTGTACTTTTGAATGTATTATGGACTTTAATTTGGCTCAATGAGCCCAACGAGCTCGCGTTTGGAAAGTAACCGAGAGGCCGGGGGATGAGTGGGAATCTGTAGCGTCATTTTGCACCTATTTACGGCTCTGACGGAGCTTTTTTCAATATAATACGTGCATGTGGCCAAATTGGCGGGCAACTTTTTTTTTGCTCACTCAGTTTTGCAGTAAATAAAAATCCCTCTTACCGATCTTCTTGGACATTGAAACGGAGCACATTTGTAAGAGGGATAAGAAATCGGATCAAATTTGAAGCCGCAAAACTTCAAACATTAGCATGCGGTGACTAGGTGACCTGCACCATAGATGCCC
Organism: Mycena galopus ATCC 62051; assembly: GCA_014925785.1. Lineage (NCBI taxonomy): Eukaryota > Fungi > Basidiomycota > Agaricomycetes > Agaricales > Mycenaceae > Mycena > Mycena galopus. Next base: position 582,500 of record WIQG01000052.1, read on the forward strand.
AATTTTTTTCAGAATTCTCTCTAATGTATTCCTTGTGCTACATCAATTTCAAAAAAGAACGGCTATAGCCGGCGGCAACCCCAAACTGTGCCGCTGATTGTGCAATGCGGAATTGAACAGCCCTTGTGATCGGCTTCATCTTCTGAGAAAACAATCTGTCGCTTCTGAGGAAGGCGCCGCGATTTTGTCGCAGCAGCAGGCGGGATTTTTGGTTTGGCAGTAAAGAAGGTGGAAATTGAACGAGTATTCGCAGCGGCCTTCAGAATTCGTTGATGGGTATTTAGGTGCTTCGTCCAGCTTGTTTCCAGTAAAGCAGCTGAAAATATCGCTGTGAGGCAACACGGCCCAGGAGGGTGTGTATACGGCCCGGAGACCGTCCGTTCCGAATGTAGGGGAATTTTTTACGGTTCTTGTGATCCTGCAGCGCGGCTAAATGTTTTTGTTTCGTTTCGCCACAGAGTATGCACCAGATTTTCTCAGATTTTCTCCGCGGTCGTTACGGTCAACAAGGCATCGCGGGCAGCGGTTTTCTTTGCAGCACGCCACCAGACATTGTTCGGGAAAGTCGGCGACATATGCTGCAAGGATGCGGAAGACACGCCCCTGGGCCCTTCTGCATCTTCATCGCCGAGCTCCCGGTCGAACCGGTGGGTCGCCGCGGTGGAACTGAATCAGACACAAGAGAGCGGAAGTTAGTCACATCAATCCAGGAAAGCCTCAAACATCTACATAATCGAAACACGGGGACGGCGTAGAACCCCTCAAGGACTTCATTCCTACATGAATTTAGCAACCAGTGCAATTGACGATCTTGGATAAATGATAGCTTTGAGGAACTCAGCATTTGTAAGTTCCACCATCTGGCGTTGCAGGTCCCGTAGATCGGTGAAAAGTCTTTTCCAGAAATATTGCTCCGAGTTCGACTACGTCGTCCGAGGACGTGCAGGTGGTCGGCATGTTCAGGAGACTCCACTTCTTTTCTGCAACACTAGCAGAGCCGATCCGATCGGGGCACGGGTTGGTTTCCATGATCGACGTAGCGCGATATTTCCAAGGCCAGCAGGTGAGTAGAAAGCATAACAGAGGTTATAGCCTCTCGATGCTTCCGAGTCTTCGCCGTTAGATAGTCCCGCATACAGGAAGTAATTTGTGCTGGTTTTTTGTCCTTTTGTGGTTCACGACGACCGCGTAACAAGTACAAGATAGGCCGTCGCTGCGCACTGACAACTCATCGCAAAAAATTGCACTGCTCAACAGAGCCTGCTTTTGACTCAACCATATGTATGAATGCCAGTGAACATCCAAATCTACGGAATAAAGTACAAAGAATCCACAAAATAACAAAGAACTACTAGTAGGAACAGAACGGAAGGAACCTACGCATTAAATTTGAATCAGCGTTCAACAATGCTGAGAATGCAACGACAGATGGAAGCTTACCAAGTTAAACACGCCGTCGTTCGTCACTAGGTCCTCGAAGCCTGGTGCACTTGCATGCTGGGCAGCGAATGGTGTGGTGGAATTATTGAAGTCGGAGCAAAGAGTATGGTCGTAAAAGGCGGTACCTATGATATTGATATTGGCTTGGCTATTGGAATGCTCCCCTTGAAGAAATGATACATCTAAACTCCTTGTGAATGATAATACTAGAATGCCCGAGCATGTCTGGGTTCGGCGCCGACGAGTTGGGTGCGGCCGGAGGTAAGCAAGTGTTAGTACTTCCATAAATGAATGCAAGAAAACGACGTTAGCGAGTGGCTTGATCTTCACGCAAACAGGATCGGACCTGCGAATAGCGGCGTCCACCGCTACCACGAGAATGGCTACAGTGGTGGGCGGAGAGGTCCGACGAGGCCGGCAGTACATATCCGGTGGCGGACTGGGTGCGGGTCCGACGCGAGGCGTCTGGAAGTAAATATACATAGCAACTGCCAATGGAAGAGCGGCATACCTCCGGGGGCATCTCCAAACCGTGGACCAATGCAATCACAGACGGGGTGGGATTCTGCGTTCACGGGTGGTTCGATTTCACCGATAGGGTAACAACGCCACAGGGGGGAAGCACTCGGGCAGCGGATAGGGCGGCGGAAAGGCCGGGAACGCGCGCGTGGGATCTCTCAGCCTCAGCAGGAGAGGTGATGATGAGCACGAGTGTCCCTGTCTCGCGGTATTCTTGATGCCACTGCCAAACGCGTACCAGAAAGAGTTGAAGAAAGTTCGTTCCGCAAATAAACACACCTTTCTTTGTACAAAAGCGGCCTCGGATATCAAGGCGGGGAATGTCTGCGAGTGAGGAGATGCATGATGATGGGCGGGAAGTTCATAGCAACACAATAAAGGAGACAGAGACCGAGCAAGAGCTTGAATGGAACCCGAGTAACTTGAACAGTGAGCATTGAGGGCTTGGATCTTCTGATTGATGGCTTGCATTCGATTCCCGAGAGCTCGTTCTCACTGCAGGAATTTGGACACTGTGCTACAGATTAGGAGCCATCGAGATTCCGTAACGCACTTCCCAGAAGTCTTGAGCGTCGCCATCTTGCATGTCTTGACTGAGGCGGCCCGTTGAGGTTAGAGACTTGTGGGAATATTGCAGAACTTGCTCAGGTAGGAGCAGCGTACCAGATCCAAAGGGTTCTGCAGGATGGACAGGGATGATGCGGGGAGAAAGAAACGAATGATGGGAAAGACATAAGGCGCTCTTTTTGAACGGTCATTGAACGATCCATCGGAGAACACACGAGTTCAGTGCCGGCGAATTGGCGAGGTTCAAAATAGTGTTCGGTTTCCCTCACAAATCATGAAAATAAGCCGCATGTCTGCTCAAAATGGAATGGTGTTTAATAAAGCAGAGCTTGCCGGAGCGAACTGTGAAAGAGAATGTCGTCTGAGAATAGTCATGGGAAAAATGCAGACCTAATTCGGCGCGCAAGCCTTGGATAAGCTCGAGATTTGATGCCGAAAGTTTAACATGAGCGCCAGGTTGGCGCTCCATCGAAAACAAATAGTTGTACTCGGGAAATGTAATGGTGTGGAAGAAAAGGAAGAGTGTAAACAGACACACGTAAAATCAATGCATCTGCTTAAGGTGAGTAATAATAATAATACGAGTAAGATACGAGTAATAATAATACGCAGTGGGGTTAAAATGGGATACTGCGTCATCGCATAGCCGGAGCATTAATTCAAGGCAACTTCTTTTGGTTGAACTCTGATAATGATCTGAGAAGCACAACGTTCGAGAAGTTAAACCTTAAATTCCAGCGCTCGATGGGCGCTCCGTCGAGAACAAATAGTTGTGCCCGGGAATTGGCGGCGGGTGCGGGAGAAAAAGAAGAATATAAACATGTGCACATAAAATCAGTTCATCTGCTTAAGATATGAGTAACAGCTTGTCTAAAGAGTCTATTTTGCCTTGGAGCCATTCTAACATGTGATCTGTCTAGAGAGACTAATACAGCTCCAGATTGGGATTGCTCTCTCCCAGAGTCCCAACCCCCCTAAAGAGGGATGATTTAGAGTTGAATCCGGATAGGTGGACGTGGCCGCAGAGCGTCCGATGGCCTGTGTGTTGAACTGGACGGATGAAACCTGTCTCACTGTTTCACTCTTGAAGTCGACACCTAATGCTATGCGGAAGATGATTAAGTTCCGAGCGCCACCCTGATGAGATATGTTAGACCAGCCAACGCACCCTATATATTTCCGCTCACGCCACACGCAGAGCTCTGGGTCTGGTGGAACACTTGCGATGCATCCATGCAATCACCTGCGACAAGTTTTAGCCTGAACCATCAGGCGCATATCAATTACCGACCTATTTTTTCTCCCCGCATACAATGACCTCAAAGAGGGGGATGAAGATGAGATAGTTGGAGATAGGTTTGCTGCAGTCGCTATTTTTATTACCAAGGTACCGCGCGTTCCCAGGACCTGATCTTCTGCACCAGCTCATTTCCGCCTCGGCCTCCGCTTCCTACCCTGTAGCCCTCTCACACCGTCCGTCGTGTGTTGTCTTACCAACGCTAACACACACCCTTCGCAGACCCATCCCACACCGTCGGGGTTCACTTCGCACTGGGTACACTACGTTCTGCCGCTGTCCAATCCTTCGGGATCACGGAGATCGATCTGGCCATCCGCTGTGGGGGGGCGTTTAGGCGTTTGTATCGAGTCCAATCCCTAGGGGAAGACCAGTCAGTGTGCGAAGGGCATGGAGCGAGACGCAAGGACGACGAGGTTAGGACAAATGGAGGGATCGTGGGCGAAGGTGGGGTACAAGAGCGGAAGGTGGAGTGCGAGTCTTGTACTCACCTACCCCTTGCCCTATCTCTCCTTATCGCCCATATCGACCCCGCCCCTCTTCCCCTCCCCATTCCCACTCTCTCGGCATTTCCCCGCTCGCCGCTATCCTTTGACTTGCTTTTCACGCGCATGCTAGCGCTAAAAAATATCTGGGGAAGGTTTAGGACCCTCCCTGCGCCCTGCTGATGCACTGAAACATAAAATTACTGTCGTCGTTGCGTGAAGATGCTGAAGGCGCTCGCGTTTGTGGCTGTGCGTGGTCATTTCAAACTGTTGCCCAGTTCTTGCATACACCATTACCCGTAACGCTTGGCCATTTTTAAATCGCCTCCCTTTGCATCGGCGATCTCGGGCATGCACTGCGTTCCGGGACCCCGTAGCCCGAACTTAGGCTACCGGTACCTTGGCCGATGTCAGTAGACCAACTGTGTGTACCCTATGTAAGCAGACCCAGTTTTTCACTATGGGCCACAGATAGTCCCGAGCAGCGACCGACCCAATGGTTATCCTCCTGTATTCCGTCCTGGACCGAAGATTTGACGAGGTCGATAACGAGTGACAGCGACTTTGAGAGCGGCGCCGCCAGGCGCATCAGGAAAACTGCAAGTTACTAGGGGCACTATGGAGCACTAGGCGAGTGCTAGGCGAACTAGGCGAGTGCTAGGCGAGCTTCCATATTGCCCCTAGTAACTTGCAGTTTTCCTGATGATGTCATGTTTGCACTGCCACATCCGTGATGCCAAACAAACAGCAACATGTTCGACTGTGATTGTCGGCCAAATCGATCTTATACGGCGCGACGTCCCTTAAACATCCCAGGAAATGCTCTGAGAATCGGTGTCTATAGGTGTACACTGGGCTACCTCGGGGTACCTCAAGGGCTACCTCTGCCTACCTGAGGCATTACTCATATCTTAAGCAGATGGACTGATTTTATGTGCATCTGTTTATGTTCTTCTTTTTCTCCCACACCATGCCATTTCCCGACGTAGCGCCCAGCTGGCGCTTAACTTTCAGCATCAAATCTTGGCCATGAGGCTCCTTCGCTATCCCATGATCATGTATCAAATGACAATGATTTACTTCAAGTTTCCTTTCTCATCCGGTGCAGACTCAATGCGGCCTCTCCTCTCATGTTTATTTTCAGACGACAATAGCGATGACCTTTTGGGTCCAAACTCTACGTGCCGGCCATTCCGAACAAACACCCGCGCACTCAAGGCCCTCTGTCTGAAGTGCATGCCGAACTGCATGGCGTGTTGCTTTCATGGTATTTTTTTCCTGCCGGCTTTCTCATTCCCAGTTGAATTTCCAGTTCAACTTCGCAACCGAGGAAAGCGGCCTCGAGGCTTTGACTTTAAGTTTAGGCTGTGGTATGACGCGTCTTCCCAAATTTAAAATGAACCACATGCCGTTTGATCGCGCGCTCAAGGCCCGCTCAAAAGAACGACGTTTGTCATTCGCACTGCTTTGTTCTTTACCCCCACCGTCATCCCACTTCCAGCCGCTTCCTATTGCCCATGCTCATCCTCCTGGAAGGCCCTCTGCAACACCGAGTCAAATCCAACCATCCAGACTCGTGGCAAGATGGTACTCCGTCATCCTGATCAAGGTCGCTATGCCTCATCGTCCAAATCAATCATCAAAACAGCTGCTCATCGTTCTCTTCTTGCCTCATTGTCTTCGTACTCCCCAGCTCTGGAACTCCCACATTCAAGCTGACATCGTCGCAAGACTCAATCGCAACACCGGTCACGCTTCCATCTCGCCTCATAAAGCAACGTTCCCGGTTCATTCAATGTCTGCCAGATTGAGCTCTCGGCCGGGGGATCAAGACTATCGAACTCTCGGACGAACATATGAATCAACTGAACACCATTAAACGCAATCGTATGGGAAGTAGATTTCTCATGCCATAGGAATTATCGTCCTGTCTTCCTTCGTGTCCGTAATGTGATCCTTCATCGCAGATCAACCTATCCCTGTCGTTCTCCGTAATTCAACAAGCTCTGCCACGCTGTCCCTCTAGATGTATGGCGTAACTGTATGCAGCGTTCCCTTATTTTCTTCAGCGCTTTCCTGATGAGTAGCAAACCAGGTTTTTTCTCCTCCAATCAAACGCGCCGCCTCCGATCTAGATCTCTGAGTGCGTAATATTCCACGCGCAGCGTTATTAGTTCGGTCATATCCAGCGTACCAGCGGCTGAGTGAATTCCGAGTTTGACTTCGCAGTGAGCGACCATCATTTCTTCCGAGTACGACTTCCTTGATCTGTAGTCAAGTTCGAGTCATTTTTCTTATAGATCGCAGCATACCGACAACATCGGCTTCTGGGTCCGTTTATGTGTGGCCAAAATGTGAGTTCGTAACTTGATCAGACCATGAAGGATCACTCAATACATCTTATTCATCTGTAGTCGACTCGCCCAGCTTCTATGGCGACAAGAAGCAGCGTGCCTTTTGAGGTACGGAATTTATTTAAATTGGCGGTTTATGTTTCGCTTCCCTCATCTGGCTTCGTCCAAGACCGGTGGATTTTGCTCACAAGTTTCCAGATTGTTGAGTAATCCCGCCTTCAGGGTGGGTGCCACCACATCGACGGCGGTCCGAGCGATGGCATTCTTAGGTCGCCGATCCGCAGCTTGCTCACTGGTTGGTGGCACTCGCAAAACCCAAGACACCGATTCAGTATCGCACCGTCTCCCTTGGCAAGTGTCTGGGATCCGTGAATTACTGTGGTTAAATTTTACCTCCGAGCGCGCTGGTGGGCTTCGAGTGAACCGTTCTCATTTACCCTCCTCTACCCTCCTCCAGATTTCTTTTCGGTTGTGACATTTGATAGCGTACTTTGTGATTTCTGTCTATTACATATTGGATAGCGTATTTTCTGTCCTACTCTATTGCACTGTATGGTCCGAGTTCAACTGACTCGCGTGCAGAGAACTCAGACACCGCAGTAATTCAACAATGTCAATCTAAATTACCTTCCCCCACACCTTCAAGGGGCACCCGCTGGAGACAGCCGAGATACCGGGTGATACGGTAGGGAGGGTCTGGTCACCTTATTTCACTTTTTAGAATTTGTTCAGAACACACAGAAAATGCTTGATAAAGGCCAAAAAAAAAACTCGGTTTCTTTTAGGTGCTTCTAGGGCTAGAAGGGGAGGCTAAGTGTTGCAACCATGTCGGAACAGCATGAATCACTGCCAGATCAGCGTCGATGCAGGCCGGTGTCCACCGGCCCCAAAATTCTTTTTGGCCGCATTTTCCTAGGAAGATTGCCTGATTTAGATGTGGTTATGCTTGGCTAATAGGGTAGGGAGGTCTAGCGGGCCTTAATTCACTTTTTCGACTTCATGTAGGAGATTTTTTAGCGGGTACCCCTTGCGCAACTTGCAGTCGGCCGGAGCGAAGCGACGGCATATCTTGTTTTGATGTATAGTGATGTTCTGGCTTTGGCTTGGCCTGAAAGCCCCGGCTTTGGCCCAGCCTGGAGTGGCTTTGGCTCATAAAAATGCCAGGCCAGGCCATGCTCTCTGGCTTTGGCTTGGCCTGGCCTGGCTTTGGCCTGGGCCATGGCTTTAGTACAAAATTCGAATTTAAATCGAAAAAGAATTACCATTGCCAGTTCAAGCTTGCCAATAATGTATATAACGGAAGGAGCAATGCCAGCACTCCTTAGAGTTCTCTTTGATTGTGGCCTTGTCCTACCCTGGCTCAATAAGTAATGGACATAAGGGCGGGCACGGAAGAATATTATATTATTACCTCTGTACCGTATACGTTATAGTAGAAGACTTTGATATTTGCAACACTTCCATAACCTCACCTTTACTGAACCGGCTTGAATATGTTTCGGAATCCCACCACCCGAAAATGTGCACTGGCCAGAGACGGAAGATGTTGGTATATAGGGCTTCAAAAAATTGGGTGTTCATCCTCCCAGCGTCGACGTCGCTGGTACTGAAAGTGTTCAGTTCAGAGGGCCGTGTCACGTGTCACTTGAACACTCGGTCTACTAGTACATCTTGATCGTCACTAGTATATTGGTTCTGTTACAGAGACTACACTCGGTCGTAATTGCACGGTACCCCACGTTTAGGACGACGGTCGTGTCAATTGGAATTTGGCGCAGTATTCATCGTTGAATTGTCGCCGTACCCTGCGCGGCTTCCGGTCGCACATCGGAATTCAATGGAGGTGCGTGCACGCCGCTCTATGGAAGGTGCGTGATCTGATTACACAGCACGGCACTTGATAGCCAGGCATAGGCGCTGGCAGACGGTGACATTAGTCCGACTGCCCAATTGGGCAATCACCGGCCATCAAACGAGCGTAGTGCTCTGGCTTTCTAAAGAAACGAGTCTAAAAATACTTTTTACGACTCGTGACGGGTCACGGGAGCACCTAGAAACGTGTCTACCCTGCATCCGCCCCCCATGTCGCAGCAATACCGCCTCTCGAGTCCGTGAATTCTTCTCAAGTGTTATCTTCCGTCTCATATCGGTTACATTCTAGTCAAAACCGTACAACTTGAAGCGTCCTGGAAACCCGATCGATTCCACCAGAACATCCCGAATCTCTATGCGGTCATTAGTCTAAATGGATCAGAGGTGCACCGGACTCGAGTAATGAAGAAAGGCCGTACCGCGACTTGGAACGAGAAGGTTTCATTGTGAGCTTGGTGATCTTATCCTTCGCGTTCCGAGACTTATGTCTTACTGCATTGAAGTGCATCGGAGACATCATCGATTCTATGTCTGCAAGTCTACCACAAGAGTTCCGTCCTCGAAAGGCGCGACCCTTGCATCGGCGTGTCTGAAAGTCAAATCAGTGATCTGTTGGAGGTATGTCGCGCAGGGGGACAAGAAAAAGGCGAGAAATATTAGCTGATGTGCTGTCGATCATTTATCCTGCGCTATACAGACGCAACTATCGACCTCAAGATGTTGGGGGTCAAGGACAGCACCACCACAGGAATCCTCACAGTCTACCTCGGTCTCAGCAGTGACCAACAAGCCGCCGCGGATACAATCGCGGAGTCACGGGACAACATCCGCAATATGGCGACTGGGCCAATTACTGTTCATGTTGGCCGCACTGTGAATGTGGTTGCGGATTCTCAGGAAGACCTAAGCAAACTCCTGGATTCGCTGGAAATCCTTGTTGCTAGGATTGGCGTGATTGTTCGGATAGGAGACGAGTTTGCTAAAGTGAGAGCATGTATTCCTTGTCCTACCCCGCTAATCTGAATTCAAGATTCATCCCTATGCCAACGCCGCGTGGCAAATTGTCACGGCGGTATACAAGGTTGCGGACCAACGAGATTATTTGTTAACGTTGATGCTAATGATTGATCTAGGCTGTAGAAAAGCAGCAAGAGACGGACGAAAATCTCGTAGGACTGATAGCTACCATGGTGGATGTGTACTCCTTCGCGGAGGACATTGAATCACTCCACAACAAGATGAAGGGTCTCGGAGATATCTTGATCAAGATACTAAATCAGACAGTCGAATGTGGCATATACATTCGCGAACACACCACAAGCGGATTTTATTGTGCCCACTTTTATTTCCTGCTCCTGTCTAATCAGCTGACCTTTATCACCAGATAGGCTATGGGAGCGGATTTTATCCCCGGACCGCGGCAGGATCAACGATTTCACGTCGGCTCTAAAGGTACTAAAAGACGTGCTTGAAACTAAGCTTGCTATTCAGACCGCTTTCGTGTCGACAAATACATTTGAAGGTGTTCAGACTTTGGGTGCGTGATTAACATTGACAGGCTTTTTGAAGCGATGGATGTTTTCCCCGAAGCTAATATCTCGACGTAGTGACATCCGATAGGGAATGGCATTGTTCGACAACAGACAGCGTAAATGACCTTCTTTGTTCCCACACAATCAATGTCCCACTTACTCGCATGCTCTTCAGGACTCTGAGGACGATGTAGAATTTCAAAAGCTGGAGCCACAAGCTAGCGCAACCCATCTCGAGCAGTTCTTCTCTTCGTATCCGAAATACGAGTACGATCCGTCCAGCCCCGTCTCGCAACAATTCCAGCAGCTGCGCATGGTCTACATCAATGAGCGAGCGGTCCTGGACGAATTATACCAAGGCTACAACCGGGCATTGGGGCTCGCGTTCAGCCAGCATTACGGGGACGATGTTGATGACCTCGAGAATTGGCAGAGGCTCTGCCGAACTGTCGAGATCTTCCCTGTACCCGACTCGGTTGCGGAGTGTAAATTTGTGAGTTTATCATCGTGGTGGTTTGCATATTTCCCTTCTTTGACCCCGCATCCTCTTCTCAGGCAATCGAGGACTCCCACGTTAATCTCATCGACCTCATGGACATCCATACAACCGGTCAACCAGTTCATCGGTTCCGCACCGAGAAAGAATTGGCCGAGTACACCAAAAAGACGCGCAAATATTTCCCGGCAAGCGAAGCCCACAAAGGCGATTTGCTCCGGTTTCTCTTGCGATTTATTTTCCGTCCGCCACCGGAGCATCTCATGCGGCGCGGGGGAGTCTTCGTTGAACGCGATTCTTGAATACACTCACACATGCTACACACGTATCCGTCTCCTCCGTCGGTCCTTCTTGACACGGTATTGGTCCGTACACACTTCTTGCTTTATTTATAGTATACCACTTAGTTGCTGTCATCGATGCGTCTCAGTTATCTGCCGTTCTTTCTGCACAACACAACTGTTTGTCGTTTCCTGCGTGAGACGCCCCAAATCCAATCGTTTTCGCCTTTGAATAACTGTAGGGGATTCTCCCCGATCGCGTTAACAAGGGCGAAACCCAGTGCACCACCAAAAGAAGGAAGACCGACGAGCCGTTTGTAGGAGCACAGGAAGCAGAGGTGGCTGAGTAGCGTGTAATCGACAGTCGGTCATCCACGATACGGCCGCTGACGCAGGGTTTTCCGGGAAGACTATGCGAACAGTGGTCTCCCGCAGTTTTACCGCTGATTCGTTTAGCACCCTAAGCTCGACAACGTTAACCGTCACAGCGGGACGAGAGGCAGAACTTGAACGAGGGCTCCCGAATACGGCCTGGACGGGACGTCCTGGGTGAGTGTCTAAGCAATCGTGGATATTGAATGACTCAGCTGATACTTGAATCATCCCATCCAACTCAGGATGAGCATCGACTGAATGTTCTGGCACAGATACATTTACTCAGTAGATATCTTGACTAGATCCTTCTACCGTGTTTATAATCTTTCCTTTACTTCCTGAATTACTCCTTGCATGAAAAAATTTGGATTGGTTTGAGTCGATGTGGTCGTCGCGCCAATAATGGGAATGTTGATACAGATGCCAAATTTGCTCCCCGCGTCCATGCCATCGGCGGTTAATCGGCGGTCTTCTATCTCAGTGGCCTCAATCTTGTCTTCAGACTCATACCTGGACCCTGATTTGGAGGTGCTGCCATATATTCAGGTGTGGTGGTCATTCTATGAAAACACAAATCCTGCATACTTCTAGACCGTCCGTGGATGGCGACGGGATCAGGAAACAAAAAGTGCGTCCACACTCCGGACCCAGAAGGCTTGGCTCCATTATTCCGTGTCTGCAACGGCAGTCATTCCGAAACGGCAAACACCGCAGGTATTGTCTTGGGCAACGTGCGCGGTCTTCTGCCGGTTCGGGATTTATGGTGTTGTTTACCTGACGCCAAACCCTCTCCGTGTATTGCCCTCCTCTATTTTGGGCCGGTGTCATTGCCTTCCTTCCGCCAATCACTCGTATTTGCGAAATAAACTTTGTGGATTTTATTCCGATTTACGAAAACGGTTAGACCGTTTTCGCGGTACCATATCGCCATGTGCATCGCGCTCGGATTCTATTTCAGGGTCCTCGCAGTTGTTCCGTTCCCATAACCAGCACTTGGTGACGTGAGAATCTTTTGGCCAGCCAATGCTCGCTGTATGCTGACTCATCGAACAACAGTATGATTTCAACCTGCCGTCCCAAATGACGTCCTGTGTTGACATTCGAGGCTGAAGATTGGTATGATGTGCATAATCGAGAATGGCTTCCAGAATCAAGCCGGAACTTCACCGATCCAGCCTTCCAGGTTAGATCAAGCGGGGATCGGGATTAAAATTCCATACGTGGGGAGGGGGGGGGGGGTCCAGGTTGGGGTGAAAAAAACTTTTCCCTATATAAAGTTTAGAGCTTCAAAATACCTAATAAACCATGAGGGAGGTGTTGGTTGGTTGTAAGAAACACATACAAATGCCCAGGGAGTGTATAGAAGAAATTTATCAGTCTGAACCCATGTCTTCCATGATTCAAGCCAAATTGAAGCCAACTGTGGTCAGTTCTCAGGTTAGAAATTATTCACCTCTTGGAGTGCTGAGTGTTCATTTTATCAGCAACAGTCATTAGATGATATAAAAAAGCATAATCAAGTTCAAGGACATGGTGGGAAATAAGTTGAACAGTGACGGCTCGACGCGGAGAAATCGGCCCGGCCCTAGGGGTGGGAAACTCCTTCCCTATTAGGAAAGAGGGGGAGGGGGGGGGGGGGGGGTCAGCTAAGGGCCGAAAAAAACTTTTCGACCCTATATCCGAATTTCGAATCCCGAACTCCCCCTGGGTTAGATTGATATTTGCAGGGGGAACGCAATGAGACCCGCTGTACACAAGGTGTGGGCGACGTGAAGAAACATTGGTTTTAGGTCTACAACCGTGTGCATGCCAAGAATCGTGAGGGCAACGCGACATGTCCGAACCCCTCTGCAATTCCTGAGCTGGAACGCCGCTGGAGGAATACTGCTGGGCACATCTATCGCACCAGCCGTCGCACCGTCGCACCCACCGAGATCCGCCACATTGGCACCCCTGCGCAGCCGTTCTATGATCCAAACACCAATTCTTGGTTCACGCTCGAATACGGCGACGAGAGCTACGCGTATGCCTACGGCGACCACCAGGGAAAAGGCCAGGGGTCGTCGGAGTAGAGAATGCAGCTCTACTGACGACCCCAGTGCCTGAAACTGTGAACAATTCACCAGTCCCCGCGCGCAACGAGGCTACGCCCGGGGACGAAGTCCCAACGCCCGACGCCAAGTGTACCCCGGAGAGCGGGGAAGGAGCTAAACCTGATGTTGACGAGGTTGTCCCAGACACATCCATGTACTCCAAATACCCTTCAATCGAGATTTTTGATCTGTGCAGCGTCGGCGCAGCACAACGGGAAGAGAAAAATTCAGTCCCGTTCGTCCAGCATGTGGAGCTTGGAGGGCCAAAGGGGGAGGTGGTGCGGATGAGGAGTGTAGTGGACGATAGCGCAATGGTTTCAGCCATCGATTCGAAAGTCTACGAGCAAGTCAAGCATCGATTGGCTGGACTTGGAAAGTCGGCGCGCGTACTTCGCATGGCGGATGGGCGCCTCACTCCTTCGATTGGGACATGGGCTGGGTCAGTCACCCTCGGCGGAAAAACATGCAGGGGACGTTTTGAAGTCTTTGACAGCCGCGGAGCATGGGCGCTCTTATTCGGGAAACCACTCCTTGAGGCATTTGGTGCAGTGTATGAATACCCACCAGATGTGCTGCACTTGCGGGACAGCGGCGGTTGGATCAGTCTCACCAATCAGTTTTCAATGTCACAGGTACCTCCCCGAGTTCACTTGCTGGGCTCACCACGGATATCAAGCAGCGCACGAATTTACGGGGGGGTCAGTGCGCGTCCCCCTCGAGGCGAGTCCATTTTTCCATTGAACCGAAACCCGAGGAGTGCAATGACCAGCCGGAGTCCCAGTTAACAACGGAAGAGCGGAAGCGACCGGGTAGAACGGCACCCAGACGCGATGCAAAAATATGGGCCACTGTGGTTGCGAACCAGGAGCAAGCGAGGGAATTTGTACGGGGGGATGTGGAACCCCCCGCGAGGCAAGTCTGCAACGAACTTGTTGCAGCAGAAGTGTAACCGATTGACGAACTCATCACGAGGAAATTGCAAAACCAGCAACCCCTCGCCGTTACCGTGAAAGTGGACTCAAATAACGAAAATTCAACAGTTGCGAGTGACAATACACGGGGGAGCGATATACCCCCGGCGAGGCGAGTCCCTGATTCCGGCCATAAACCAGAATCAGAGCAGGATGACCAGCCGGCCCGGCAGGAGGAAATTCGAAGAAACAGAATCGCGCTGGCCATCACCTCAAATTCAAACCGAGGGACATCCCTCTCCATAAAATGTCATGTTTTGTCGGCACAATGCCAAATAACGCGCAGCATGTTGCGCGGCTTCCGAGGCGGTGATCGTGTGGGTGAGGACCTTGTTTGGGTCGCCATTGAGTCCGAAAGCATGCGTTGAAATTTCCGAGGACACAGAAAGTTTTGCATTGAGCAAGGCTATCTACTTCTGGGGAGCGCGACTCAAAAGGTGGCTCAGCGAATATCCCACCAATTTTCCTTTAGCTAGAAGTGTTCTTTCCCAGGAATTACCGTTGCAATTGATTCGGACTGGATGGCATACAGTCCTCACAGCACTGCCTCCCTTTAGAATGAAGACCTTCAAAGCCCTGGGCTCAATGACGAGGGCGGCAATGGGAAATCTAAAGAGGCAGTTTTGCCTACAACACGCGAGGTACAAGCACAGATATGTTGTAGTGTCTGGTTATCAGAGACTAAGTTTTGCCTCGAATGGTTCTGGCTATCACCTCCCAATCAAGCTTGAGGAATTAGATCTCCATACCAACTCACATTTTGATGCCTGGACCGCCGGGGTAAGAGGGCGCATGGGTAAAATCGAGTTTCATAGTTAAAAAAGTACTTGTTGAGTAGTGTATGATACCATTTTGAATCATATTAATGCCTGGTCATTTGAGCTTGCTATGCTCGTCAAAAGATGGCCATAATTGCTTGATTTTGCCTAATATTGATGAAAATGGCCATCTTCTGACCACGATTGTGAACTCAAAACCCTACATAATGACACGATTGAACATGTTATTGTTCACTAATTTCCGAGTACTTTTGAACCATATGATCGATTTTGACCCATGTGGTCTCTGAAAAAATCTCGATAAAAAAATCTCAGAAAAATGGGTTATATCTCTCACCAAATTTGACCATCCGCACCGCATATGATATTCCGCCTTTTAAGACAGCATTTGTGGACAACCGGTTGCGCCCCGGTCTTCAGACGGTTAAATTTCTTTCAGAAGGCCTCTATATGGCAGCCTTGGGCATTCCAGTAGCTGAAGGTGTATGCAATCTACGACTTTCACTGATATTTGTGGCTCGTTTGTTTGCTTGGGCGTACTTAGGGCGGTTGGACGCACAAGGATTCCCTCGCATCGGCAAAAATGTGCGGATCCGGGGAATTCGGAGGCCGGAAACGTTCCTTTCGCAACCATTATCAAGGCGCAGTCCCGGAACAAGGTGTGCATCTCTTGAATTCACAATTACTACCACTCAACACGACATAGGCGTGCCTCCGATGTTGAAGAAGATTTGCTGCGAACGCGTTCTGTCATCGGAACATTGTGAGCCCTGTGGGTAAGGAAAAACCCGTCGCACGTACGATGTATGACATTCACCACGCAGGAGAGCACATCATGAGTGCACGTATCATGATGGAAACGCTCGGAAGATTTCCTCTGCCAACGCCAAGGTGCTTCGTATCCACGACAGGACAAAGATATTTGGTATTCCTCGAGACATCGATAGGTTGCAAGATAGCTAACGCTATGTGAGCCATAGATTCCTTGGAAATGACAATTGTTGAACTCGGTCGACGTGTGGCTTTGCGCGAATGTCAGAATGATTTGGTCGGAGCATCTAAAGGCTGGGTACGATTATCAGTATATTAGATTACAATGTTTTATGATCTTGAAATTGCGATTAAATCTTGTTCTGGGCTAATTTTCAGCCTTGACATCACGTACAATTGCATTACAACAGAGTTAGAATAGGGAGGTCCTACTTATTTAAACGTAACAAGATATGCCTTCGCTTCGCTCTGGCATGAGTGCGTGTTGTGTAAAGCAACCGCTGACATTCCAAGATTACAGAAGAACCAGATGGTCATGAACAATGGTACGGTACAGGGCCTGCAATTGCACTCAATGAAGAAGTGTTCGTGTGTTAGACCTGAACTTATGTCTGTTTGTAGATACATAGCTCGCGCGATTTATATTCACTGGCTGCAGGACCAGTAGTGGTTGGTTTCCCCTAGATTTTGGTGAGAGATATTCTGTGATGGGCTCCTGCTGTTAGCGAATAATAACCATTGCTGGGGTGGACTTGGGGGTGGCGGGAACAACGGTGGATGGCTCCTGAAGAGCAGACTTGACAGCCATCATTACTGGCACGCAAACGGCGGTCTTTCCGTATACAGAGAGTCCACCTGGCACCGAGAGTAGTCAGCCAGAGTTTCGAACGATGATGAGGAAGAAAACACGCCGTTTGCTGTCCCTGTAGACTTGCGAGATGGCTTGAAGTACCTTGGGATTGATACGGGAGAGATTTACATATTTATCTTTCTGCACAAAGTTTATGTAAGCCCAAAGAGATCTGAGAATGAGTCAATGGTGGGAAAGAACGATGAACAACCAGACATACTGTACATTGAGCACGGGGCAATGATCAGGCCGTTGGCTAAGCAAAAAATTACCGGGACCGGTGGATGAGCTCCAGATGAGAAAAGTGCCCTTGCTGAAGAATAAAATCAAATGACCAGTCGATACTAGGCGAGATGGTACGCACTTGACCTTGGGCAACTTCGCATAAACATCGGCAAGAAGGGGGTCCTGGATACTTTTATCTGTAGCCCCACATTTCTAAGGTAGTTTGCTGGGACGCTAATGTGAACATAGGACTGGAGGGTAGAGGGAAACAAGAAGCGTTACGTACGCGACTTTTTGATGTCCTCAGTATGCAGCACCGCTCACTTGGACGAACCCGGTGTTGCAGACTTGGCGGTAGGCGATGATTTAGCCCTCTTTCGAGGAGGAGTAACCGATGCCGCACCCAAAAACGCGGCCAGAACATCTGACGGCACGTCAGGCTCGACATCCGACACTTCATTACTATGTATACGGTTCAGATTTACCAGGAAGATGGTACGATAGACATACCGATCCCGTTTGCGAGGCAAAGGAGGGTTAATTTTGAGCACTATGTGAAGGCAATATGGAGAAACGGCAAAATGAAATATCGGA